>JARQOC010000002.1:245643436-246243436 GCA_033576535.1 Allobates femoralis | reverse complement strand
GTGACTCTAGATGAACATTCAAAGCGCCGCAAAGTATTTCATGTCAATATGCTGAAAGCTCATCATGACAGGGAGACTTGTGTCTTACCTGTCTGTAGCATGCCTGATGAGGGGGAGACTGATGTGTTACTAGATGTGGGGGCTGGGGCTCAGCATATGGAGACCCTGGAGTCTGCAGAGCTTAACCCTGAGCTATCCTACAGTCAGAGGTCTGAGCTGATGGGGGTGCTCAACGAAGTCACAGGAATCTTCACAGAGAAGCCTGGGAGGACTCGCTTAGCCACTCATCATGTGGGCACTGGTACCAATTCCCTTTTAAGGCAGTCTGCAAACCGGTGTCAGCAGAGGTGAAGGCACACATGAAGGAGCAGGTAGACGAGATGCTGACCCTCGGAGTAATACAAAAATCCCAGAGTGCCTGGGCCTCACCTGTGGTTCTTGTCCCGAAAAATTACCGCACTACCAGGTTCTGTGTAGACTATAGGAAGTTAAATCTCCTTACTACACCTACTGTCTACTCCATGCTGAGGATAGATGAGCTGTTAGAGCAGCTAGCTAATGTAACGTACCTCACTATTATGGACTTGAGTAGGGGATATTGGCAGATACCCATGACCAAAGAAGCTCAGGAGAGGTCAGCCTTTATAACGCCATTTGAGCTGTTTGAGTTTCTGGTAATGCCATTCGGTATGAAGAATGCCCCTGCCACCTTCCAGGGGTTGGTAAACCACTTATTGGAAGGATTTGAGGGTTTTGCCGTTGCTTATCCAGATGATATTGCCATTTTTAGTCATTCTTGGGAGGAACATCTTGCACATCTTTCCCGGTGTTGCAGAGGATTCACACTGCAGGTCTGACTGTGAAGCCTGGGAAGTGTCAGGTAGCCACGAGAGAAGTACAATACCTTGGACATCGGGTGTGGGGAGGTCTGCTAAAACCTGAACCAGGTAAGGTAGAGGCTATTACAGCCTGGCCCACCCCACGAACCAAGAAGCAGGTACTGTCCTTCCTGGGTACGGCCGGCTATTATAGGACATTTGTGTCAAACTACAGTGCTCTGGCTAAGCCATTAACTGATCTGACCAAGGGGAAGCTTCCCCAAATTGTATCCTGGACCCCTCAGTGTGAGGAATCATTCTTGCCCTAAAGTCAGCATTGGCCAGTTCACCCATCCTCCAGGCCCCAGATTTCACTCGCAGGTTGTGGTGCAGACAGATGCCAGCACTTATGGGCTAGGGGCCGTTCTCAGCCAGGTGAAACACAAGATGAGGAGCACCCAATTCTGTACCTAAACAGGAAACTTCTGCCCAGAGAGGTGGCGTATGCCACAGTTGAAAAGGAGTATTTAGCTATTGTATGGGCTCTACAGAAACTGCAGCCATACCCCTATGGGCGCAACTTCACCGTGATAACAGATCACAACCCACTGAGCTGGCTCAACACAGTAGTTAGGGACAATGGGAAACTGCTTAGATGGAGCCTGATATTACAGCAATATGATTTCACAATTCAACATAAGACAGGGATTGATCATGGTGACGCTGATGGCTTATCACGCCAAGGTGGGCCAGAACCAGATACATGCTAGGGAGCCAACCTGTAAATCAGCCCTCATGCACAGGGAGGTGTAGTGAAGCCCTCAGGAGGGAGGTGTAGTGAAATATGTATCGCAGGGACTGGACACCAGAACAGTTAAAGGGTTAAATTCCATGTCAGTCCACAAGAGGTTACAATCTGTTTTTTTAAGCACAGGCTAGGTTCCCAGTCACCCTGACTCTAGTCTCCCCAGGGGGCATCCTGCCAGCAGGGCAATAAATTCACACATATTGGGAGCCTCAAAGAGGAAGGGAATTGATAAGAGAGAAGCCATCTCAAATAGTGAACTTCAAACAGACCCACAGATCAGAAAACAAAGAACATTTTAAAACATAATATTTGCATGGCTAAATTAGGGAGAGTCCAATCATAGACCCAGAATTAGATTATTAAAATGGAAGGCTGGTCTAGAAATCGGACCCCTCCCCCCCAGTCTTACTCTATAACTGGATGCTCTCAGCCAAGGCAAAGTGTCACAGAGATGGATCAGCTGAGCTGCTGTGAACCTCATTCCATATATCTCCGCTCTCCCCATCGGGCAACAGAAGTCAAAGTTTAGGTTTCTGTAAGTTTCTCCTTTTTATTTTATTGTTTGCATATGTGTATGTAATTTTAATATTTCTATTTTTATACCCTTTGTAAGCACTGTATGTTTTATATTAAAGCTTAAAACTTTAATAAGTCTGAACCTTGTATACCCTAAAGAATTCACAGCCCTAGAAAGTTGTGATTTTGATGATTGTCTGATAAGGCTTAGCTTAGGGGAACTCATCGACCCCCCTCCCCAAATCCGGTGAGTGGTGGCAGCGTATGTGAAGCGGGGTGCGCAGTCTGAGTCGGGGTGTGATTGATGCTCCCTTTCAGCATAGGACAGAGGTCGAGTGCTGGATTGAGTGAGAGGAGATAGGTTAACCCTTGCAGGCGCAACCCCAAGTCACGTGCTGAGAAGTGGGTACGTGACAAATATAAAGTGTTTTATTCCAATTTCTAATACCATATTGGATGATTAATAGTTTAACATATTTCCTTTTCGGCGTTCTAATTCATTAACCTGTTCCTGACCGCCCACTGTAGATAAAGGTTGGTGCTTGCTAGGCTTTTAGCAGTGCTGACGTTTCTCTGTGGTCGGCTCAGGAGGGGATCAGGATGCCCTGGTGCAGGGATTCCAGTGCAGAACAGTAATTTTGACTGGAGACCTCATCGGGACCTGATTGTTTCAGGTCCCGATGATGTAAACCCTTTGCTATCTTTTATATGCCACATTCGATAGCGATATCGGTTTATATGTTTGTGTGAGGGAGTGGGCTCCTTCTCTCACCCCTCTGGCACTCCAAGGGTTGTCATGACAGCCGGAGGTCAAATAGTGACCTCTGAGTCTGTGTACAATGGCCTGCTAGACTCAACCAGAGGCAGAATCTAACATGTAATCTGTCAGTTTAAAACTGACAGGTGAAATGTATTTGGCCCGCCCCAGGGCCGTGGGGTACCCGATTCCGGGCATTGATTTACTGGGGATGTCACTGGGTCCCATGTCCCTGGTGGTCGCTTAAAAAGAGTAAATGAAAATAATAAAAATGATGGAAATAGTCTGTGAAGCCACCTACGGTTCCAGTGATGTTACCGGCGCTGCAGGACAGACCTCCGGTGTGATGGTGGAGCAGCAAGATGGTTACGCTCCCCGTAGGTGGAGCAGGATTCCCCGAGCAGTAGTGGAAAGTTATGGTCTCGGACAGTCTATGGAGGGAGCAGGATCAGGGGCCCGCAATAACAGTCACACACACAGGGTTGTCGTACCTTTACTGATGGTATGAGCAAGGTGAAGTCCAGGGTACAGTCGGGTGGTCTGGGAGCAGTTCAGGATCTCCACATCCTATGAGTTATGAGGCCTCCCTTTTATGCTGTGTGCGCTTTAGTCCTGGGTTGTCTGAAGCTAAGCCCTGACCCTCTGTTGTAGTCCTCACTTGTATGGCAGTCTGAGAGCTCTGCAGTGGGCACTGCTGCTGTCCCGGGCTCTGCTAAGTGGCTGTGCCTCAAGTGCTGTACCAAGAGACTTGAAATCTCCCTGGCCTCTGGTCTTTACTGCTGGGCTGACTGGACCCGTGCAGTCCCGGACTCTGGTGTCCGGGCTGTCGACGTGGCTCTTCTGGGGCAAACCGACACGGCTCCGCTCCCCCTGGCTAACTCTCCTCACCTCCACCTCACTCTTGGGATCCCTCATGCTGGTCAGGCTCACTCGCTGGCACAGGCCTAGCGCAGCACCGTTCACCAGGTGTCTTCCTCAGTACTGCTCCTTTCTGAACTGCCTAACTCCTCCCCCGGGCCTGAATTTATAGGGGTCCTTGCCTGAAGTCAGCAAGTAGAGCTCCCCCCTTCAGGTCTGGGGTGGAAGGTGTTGTGTGTGGGCTTACCTGATGTGGAAATCCTTCCCTGCTCCAGGTGTTCCTGTGGCAACCGAACCAGGTAGTGGGGTGCCACATATTGCCATGATTGTGCATGGCAATACATTACATCAGCAATCAGACTAATAAAAGTTAAAATCCCATAAGGGGACCAAGTAGAAAAGTGACAAACAAAGAAAACACACAAAATGAATAAATAAAAAAAAAGCACATTTTGTATTGCTGTGTCCAGAACGACCAGATCTACAAAACTGTCACACTACTTAACCCCTTCAGTGAACAGTGTAAAGAAATAAAAGAAGTGGCAAAAAAACGATGCTTTCACATCATACCGCCGATAAAATAGAATAAAATGTGATCACAAACGCCAATGTAATTTAATAATGGTGTTTCTAAAAAATGTCACCTTGTCCCACAAAAAAAAGCCCCCACTCAGCTCCGTCAGCAAAAAAAAAAAGCTAGACCTCTCACAATATAGAGATTTTTTCTGTAAAATTGTTTATTTTGTCTAAAAGTGGAAACACATACAAAATATTATCTCAGTAATCATACTGACCCAAAGAATAAACCTGTCTTGTGACTTCTACCAAACAGTGATTGGTGTAAATATAGATAAAACCCCAAAAAAACAATGACTGAATTGCTGATTCATGTTCCTTCTGCCTCCCAAAAATTAAAATAAAAAACCAATTCAAGAATGTTGTGTCTCATCCTACAAAAAAACAAGCCCTCACATGACTGTCGGTGTATAGTTACAAAAATGAAGATCACTCAGAATCTTTTTCTTGTAACTAAAAAATAGTGATTTTTGTGTGTGAATGCCACACATAATAAAAAAAAAAACTTTAAATCAGGTATCTCTTTAATCGTGCTGACCCAAAGAATAAAGCCGCTAAATCACTTATACCGCATGTTGAATGGCATAAAAAAAGAAATAAAAACAATTCTTGATGTGCTGTTGATTTAGTCCTACTTCTCCCCCCATAGATCACAGTAAGGCTCGACTCTCATTTATCCTGCTCTCTACGCTGAGCACTTACATTGGGGTTTACATGTAAATCTCTGAAAACCGTGATTCAGACAAAAACCCTGACACACGATTCCTTATAATGGTGGAGTCACTGTGGACTGTCTGGCCTCTGATACGACGGTGTCCATCTTTTTAAGCTTTTTTAGAAGCACAGTCAACCACAGTTTTTAGCATTTCTGAAAAGGACACATCTGAACAGAGTCTAGATGGAGTCCAGAGTAGCTCTGCTGCCTCATTATAGTGAATTAATCCCCTGGTGGTGTCATCTGAATCACGCCAGTCGGAAATTTAGATGGAAATCCCAATGTAAGTGCCCAGTGTAGAAAATGGGATAAATGTGATCAAAAGGATATGTAAAATGTTCCCAATAATAATATAATATTTATTCATTTATATAGTGCTATTAATTCCATAGCACTTTACATACATGAGTAATGCTGTCTCTCTTGGAGCTCACAATCTAAATATCCTATCAGTATGTCTTTACAATAAAGTGTCAGCTCAACACCACAAAACAATGTAATTTCCCGTTCAGGTCCATCATCTGTCAATGGAAATATAGGGGTTTGTATGTTACTGGTAGTGCAAAGGCTCTGGAATGGCGCTAAGGCTTCCTCCAAGTGAAATCCAAATAAACCTCCACTTCCAAATCCAAATCCCCTCCTCCTTTCTCAGTCCCACAATGTGCCTAAACCATATATAGTGTCCACATGTTTGACATTTCTTTAGTGAGGAGAACCCACTTAATTTTAGGGGTCCATGTCTCCAGAAGCCAGGCTTGGCACAATCTATGGGCACTACAACCTACTGGGCATTACTATGTATGGGCACTACAAAGGAAGATTTAACATTTTCACTCAACAACATCCATTGCAGCTTGTTTCTAGAAAACACCCATTGAGTCCAAATCATCACTACACCTGTGGATAGATTCCCAGAGGGGTGTAATATCCAAAATGGGGTCACTTGAGGAGGTTTCTGCTCTTCTGGCACTTAGGGGTTCTGTATATGTAGTCTGCAAACTAATCTAGGACATTTCTGTGCTCCCAAGAGTCAAAGAGCTCCTTCCCTCCTGAGTCTCTGCTAGTGGTTTAGGCTAGTTGCACACTTGCGTGTTTTGCAATGCATGATATTCATGTAACTCCCTGTATATGCATAGACAACCATGGATCCATGCAAACGGATGCCAATGGATCTTCATGCAACATTTTTTTAACGGATCTGTCATCAGTGACCAGAGATAGGGGTGGGAGGAGGTGTACCTACTTCTGAGCATGCTCAGTACAGCAAAACTGATGTGTTTTCCATAAGAGTTCCATTTTAATTCATGACGTATAGTCATGGATCCGTGAGCGTCTGTTTGTCTGCATATTTTTCACGTGAGCCCAAAAATGCAACATCTTGGGGGACGTGAAAAATATGCAAATGGTTCCATGAGTAGATACTCACGCTAAACAAATCTGTCACCACTGAAAATCAATAGAGACTAAACCAGATGTATCCATTTCAAAACAGATAGAAAATGGACTGCAAAATGCGCAGGTGTGAAACAGCCTAAGCAGGGCTGTACAGGGTGTTGCAGAACACGTGTGACAAATTTTGCTTCCAATGTTACCAATTTCCCCATGAAAAAAGGAAAGTTTGGAGCTTAAAATAATTTTTGTGGTAGAAATGTAATTATTTTTTCTTCATATAAAATTCTGTGACACCTGTGGTGTCATTATGCTTAATGCACCTGTAGACGAATAAATTCAGGGTGTAGTGTGTAAGAGGGAGTCACTTCTTCTCTCTTTGTGGTATTGACGTACTCCGGAGACATTGCACAACAAATTGTACCATTCGTTTTCTCCTATTACCCATTGTGAAAGTTAAAAACTTGGCGCCAAAGCAATGTTTTATTGAAACACCTGATGATTTTACGTTTACTCAGCCCAATGTATACAGTTTGTAATAATTCTAATAAAAGTGAATGTTTCCTTAAAGGCTGGTGGAAGAATTGGTACATTTTTTTCTTGGACTAATTCAGTTTTGTGTTACATCCCAGGAATTTGGATGTGTATTCATATAGGACAGTGCTGGATGCCTAATTCACAGAGGATCGCTTGTAGTTCTTACAGCAAACTACAGCCCCTGGATATTAACAGGCCTAATCTGCCATGCTTTATGTAAATCGAGGGCAGATCACCACGCTCTGTGCCATACTAGTCACACGTGATGGCTTCTATGCCTTCTCTAATGCATCTATCACATACAGCCATAGATAATTATCAAGTGAGTCTAGAATGTCAAAGAGCAATGTAAAGAAAGAAGCCAACTCCAGCAATGGTCTTGTGTGTCTACCACAGGCACGATATGGGAGAGCGGTCAGCAGCTTCATTGTGCTGCCATACTATGAATAAACTGATTGTATGATGTCTTCACAGAGCTGTACAGTTACACCGAGGGCCCCGAATTTCAATCAAACAGGAAATGTTTTGAGGATGACTTACAATTACATGGTGAGCTGATGAAGATGGCTTTGTCCTGCCGCCGCCGGCTGTCTACTGTTTTGCTGTAATGATGCTTTGGAGATCTCGAATTACTATGTACTGTCCATTATTATTTTTTCTTTAAGTGCCTGATAAAAAATGGACAGAGCTGGATGTGTCCCAACAACGTGCTCACACCATGAGGCTCCTCGATGCTCTGGAGGTCACGGCCAGAGAGAAAAGGCTGAAGGTGGCCAGGGCAATTCTGTATGTGGCCCAGGGTAAGTAGAAGGCATGCTGTTAGGGCTTTTAGGGTTGGTTTTATCTTCTAATTTTATTTTTATGTGCCTTTTTCTTCAGGCACATTTGGGGAGTTCACATTGGAGGCAGACGTACAGACTTGGCAGCGCCATAACATCTTCCTGCTGCTTGAAGCTGGGGCATTCAATGCCCTTGTGGAGCTTCTTAACATGGAAGTGGAGTGAGTAGGAAATGACAAGATGAATACAAAACAGGAAAATAAATCCTTGACACTTGAGTATTTCCCGTCTAGCATGTTACGGTTGTATAGCTGGAGATTTACATTTTGAAAGGATTTTGGGTAACTGAATGTAAATGTAAATCCTGAATCCTGCGCCAAAAGGAAACTATTTACCTCTTCTGAAGCTCTACATGCCAGATTTCTTCTTCCCAGATATGTTCCTGGGTATTTAAGGCCTACCTTTGGGTCTTTAGTGGGATTTGTGCCATCATTATTGGTCTACTGGTACTATCCCTTGTTATGGTGTAAGTATTGGCTTCTGTAGTCACTGGATGAGCGCAGCCTTTTTCCATTAATTTCGTACTACATTGATCTTATTAAAGTGGGAATTAAGTTAAAATGAAGACTGGGTTTTGAAGCCCTACTGATAAAGGATTTCGCAGAGCAAGCAACCAAATACATGTAAAGCATATGCGAATCTGGTTTAGTATCCCAGCACATCAATCCAAGGGCTAAAAGAAAAAGGCATATTTTTTTTTTATAGCATTCGAGTGTGATTTTACAAGAAGTAGGTTGCCTAATTGGGAATATTACAGGCCCTGATTGTAAGCAGTGAAGATCACAACGGAGGACCATCAAATAAAGCTGTGTTCACACAGCATTTTGGGTCTCCTGACATCTTAAGCCCTGGGAAACAGGATTTGAACATTTGAGCTAACTGGGCCATTGACTTTTATGGTGAAGGCAGGGTCATATTGTGCCCTGTTAGACCTTAATATCTGCTAATTTGAGGTAGGCACCAATGCACAGGCAACCATGTTTTTGTGCCTCTTTCAAATAAGTGGGTACCACCACAAATGATGTTGAGCAAAGCACAATATGACCTCGTCTTCATCATTAAAGCCAATGGCCTTGTCATCACAAACATCCAAATCCCTTTGTCCAGGCGCTTCATATATCAGCCCCAACAGTGCCAAGGATTATAGTGTAAGAAACAAAAAAATGTTGCGCCAAACTGCTGATGTTTATGGCATGGGAGCGGTTAAATATATCTAGGGCTCACCTTCTCTAGTTGTGCTGACCGCACAACTAGTTTATGCACTGACTTGTTACCCCAAAGGGTTTCCACATCAGCCGGTGTGCTGCAAGCAGGGATGAGCGTGATTTCCAATATGCACACGCTGCTGATTCTCGTGCTTGTTCCAAAGAAGTGGTGATTGACGTCTGATGCGTCCTGGGTGCCCAGCTGCTGAATACCACGCTTCCCAATGGGAGGATACGTGTGCGTTCAAATAAAGATGTGGTATTAGGTTAGCGCTACAAACCACTCCAGGCGATCGTTCTGTATAAATTACCTTAAAGCTTTATTCAATCGATGTAGAATGCCCAGTCTCCACAACGCGTTTCGGCGCTAATTGCGCCTTTCTCAAGTGTCTCACTTGAGAAAGGCGCAATTAGCGCCGAAACACGTTGTGGAGACTGGGCATTCTACATCGATTGAATAAAGCTTTAAGGTAATTTATACAGAACGATCGCCTGGAGTGGTTTGTAGCGCTAACCTAATACCACATCTTTATTTGAACGCACAAGGATTATAGTGTGATATTCAGGGTGAAGATGGCCAATGTGAATGTGTCTAATGTCTTCCAGGAACAGCGCAGCCTGTAGTAATGCTGTAAGGAAACCTGCAATCTCACTGGCTGACAGCACAGATCTTCGGTAAGGGAAGGGTGTCCTGACTAAAACTCTTGTCATTTTGTTTTTCTCTGGTTTCTTATTAGTAGAGGTTTTTAATTTTATTTTCTACTGCTTTTGCTTTTTAGTGTTCTCTTAAACATCATGTACCTGATGGTGGATACATTACGTGAGGAAGGTGAAGCCGATAGTGAGGACTGGAAAACCATGAGACAGACTTTCCGTGCAGAGCTAGGTATGAAACTAATATGAGATGGCATTGAGGAAATTAATTTGTAAACAGGGCTGTGGAGTCGGTAAGACAAACCTCCGACTCCTCAATTTCCCTGAATCTGACTCCACCAAATTGGACTCCGACTTACAGCCCTGGTGTGCAGTCTAATCCAAGTCTATGACACTTTAATTTCCCTTAATCTGACTCTGAATGCACCAAAATGGACACCAACTCCACGACTCCAACTCCACAGCCATGGTGTGGAGTCGGTAAGCCGAACCTCCAATCAGACTCTGACTCTTCAATTGCCCGGAATCCGACTCCACCAAAATGGACACCAACTCCACGATTCTGACTCCACAGCCCTGTTTGTAAGGTTTTGGTTGCAAAAAGTAAAATGAAAACCATCTCACCAGCTATAAATAGTTAATCAATATGCAGAACATGGTCTTTCAGCCTCTTCTTTTGATTAGCTGGTTGGTTCGGCAGAACGTATGTGGGACGTCGCACCAGACTGACCAATCAGAAGATAAGCCACAGATGCTTAGATGTAGATGGAGATACTCACAGCCGTCAACCATTGGCTGCAGATTACGGATACGGCTGATGGACTGGGTCCTCCAAATCAATTTGTACTAACTGCAATTGTAAAACAACTAGAAATAGGCCCGATGCTATTGCATCGGGAGTGAGGTGAAATGAGCAGGTGCCATAGAAATATCCACTTAATAGTACAGTCCTCTCTCCAGAAAGTACAGTGTTGTTGCAGGATTTATATGGTGTATATGATGGCTCAGCAGTTAGCACTGTATATGGTGGCTTAGTGGTTAGCACTGTATACAGTGGCTCAGTGGTTAGCACTGTATACAGTGGCTTAGTGGTTAGCACTGTGTACGGTGGCTCAGTGGTTAGCACTGTATATGGTGCTCAGTGGTTAGCACTGTATACGGTGGCCCAGTGGTTAGCACTGTATATGTGGCTCAGTGGTTAGCACTGTATACGGTGGCTCAGTGGTTAGCACTGTATACAGTGGCTCAGTGGTTTGCACAGTATACGGTAGGTCCGTGGTTAGCACAGTATACGCTGTTCAGTGATTAGCACATCATATGGTGGGTCAATGGTTAGCACAGTATATGGTGGGTCAGTGGTTAGCACAGTATATGGTGGGTCAGTGGTTAGCACAGTATATGGTGGGTCAGTGGTTAGCACAGTATATGGTGGGTCAGTGGTTAGCACAGTATATGCTGGCTCAGTGGTTAGCACTGTCTACGGTGGCTCAGTGGTTAGCACTGTATGGTGGCTCAGTGGATACGCACATGTACACACGTATACAGACACACAGAGATGTAGACACACACATTTACACACAGGTTTACGCACACATGTACACACACATGTATACAGACCCAGACAAATGTATACAGCCACACACATGTTTACACACACACACACACACGTGTACATCCCCCTCCTTCCTGTAGTCTTCTCACCCACTCCCGGTGTCCCCATCGGCGATGAATACAGAGCTGCAGCCACAGACAGAGTGGGTCATGTGACTGGGCGGGCTGATGTGATGTCACACAGAGCCTGTCACATGACCCGCTCATTCACTCTGTCTGTGGCTGCAGCTCTGTATTCACCGCCGATGGGAACACTGGGAGTGGGTGAGAAGACTACGGGAAGGAAGGGGGATGGAGAGGAGGGGGGTGGGGGAGGACGAGATGCGGGGGAGGACAGAGTAGAGAGGACGGAGCTGCACTCTTGATGTTGGTGTGAATAAAGCCTTAGTGATCAAACATTATTGCGACTATGAAAAGACAAATATCCTGGGTATGGTGTGATCAGCGGTGTACATAGCTTTTGGGGGGGAGGTTCACAAAAAAGTGACAGCCATGAATGTTAGTTTGAGCAGATTTACCATTACCATTTTTTTTTTTTTTTTTTTCTCTCCTGGACTCAGAGGTGTGCAGACGTGCCTGTCTGCTCTCTGCCAGACTGTGGAGACAATAGGGCGGCTTGCTAGTGGCAGCCCATTGCAGCAGCTATTAATTTGTTTGTTACAGTTTTGCTACAGTCTTTGTACCTTTCCTGATGTCTTTTTGAACCTCTAATTTCAACCTTGGATCTATGCAATTTTTTCATCTCGTGGATTGCGACGTCCCTGCACGCTGGTGTGCTGTGGGATGGAAAATGCAGCACACCCCCACACTTTCTACTGCCGCTGGGCACACAGCATATGTTTTTCACCTGGATCCTCCACTACCACTCACAAGTCCCCTGCTGGCATGGCCACTTTGGGGTACGCAATATGGTCCATCTCAGCTAATACTACCGATGGATGTATGCTGCTGTCCACAGCCTGTGTCAGTGATACAGCCATATGTGCTCGGCGGAGAGCACCGTATACAATATGCCACGGAGAGGCCTTGTGGGATGGATGGCATCACTGATCGGATGGTTGTCCCTAGGTCTGTCGCTAAACGAGTAGTGTATTCAAGGAGTCGTCTTCTGGAACTGCGCAGGACAAAGTCTTCTCCAGCAGTTGCAATACCACATGTTCCACGGGAAATGAGGAGACCTTACAGAGGTTGCAGAGCAGGCAAGAAGATCAAGTCCTGGAGGAGAAGGTTTAAACCTGCGGTCCCATCCATCATCATGGGTAATGTACGATCGCTTGGTAACAAGTCGGATGAACTGCTGGCTCTGTGTAAGACCCAGAAGGAGTTCAGGGAATGCAGTCTCATGTGCTTTACAGAAACCTGGTTGCATGAGGACGTCCCAGATTCAAGTGTATCGGTACCAGGGTTTCAAATGGTTCGGCTGAGAGGGACAGAGTGAAGTGCAGGTAGAAGAAGGGCGGAGGAGTGTCACTGTACATTAACAACAGATGGTGTAATCAGGGGCATGTAGCAGTAAAGGAGAGACATTGTTGCCCAAACATTGAACTATTAGCAGTGGGCCTCAGGCCTTACTATCTGCCTAGAGAATTCTCTCTTGTTATTGCAGTGGTGTCGTATATACCACCATCTGCAAATCCAGAGGCAGCTGGGGAAGTACTGTCTGGGGTGATTGCCCGGCTTCAGACGAAACACCCTAACTCTCTAACGTCATTTCTGGGGATTTTAATCGAGCCAAGATCTCATTACCAAAGTTCTATCAATATGTCAAATGTTCTACACGGGACAATTATATATTGGATCTCCTCTATGCCAGTGTTAAGGATGCTTACTCATCATCTGCATTGCCCCCCCTGGGGAAATCTGACCACAACCTCATACTATTGTCTCCAGCCTATCAACCAGTTGTCTGCAAACAACCAGTGACAATTAAACAGATAAGGAAGTGGTCTCCGGCAGCAGAGAAGGGGTTACAAGACTGCTTTGATTGCACAGACTGGGAGGTGTTATGTGCCAGGGAACCTAATGATGATGTTAATGAGGTTACCGGGAGAGTTACTGATTACATCAACTTTTGTACTGACAATATTGTACCTATTCATGAGATTCGGTGTTATGCAAACAATAAGCCTTGGATTACAAAAGAATTGAAACATCTACTAAACAGGAAAAAAAAGCTTTTAAAAGGAAGGACAAGGAGGAAATGAAAATTGTACAGCGAGACTTAAAGGGGAAAATTAAGATTGCCCGTGAAGCATTCAGAATAAAATTGGAAAATAAATTGTCACACAACAACTCCAGAGAAGTGTGGGCTGGAATGAAGCTATTGCCTGGGTTTAAGGCAAGGTCAGATCAGGGGGGTGGGGGGCTGATCATGGCTAATGAACTGAATGAGTTTTTCAACAGATTCAACAATAAATGTGCGATGTCAACAGGGGAGAGGGTCGGGGAGCGACAAGCAATATCAACTGGGGGAGGAAGTTAGAGACTTTCTTGATCTCCGAAAATTATGTGAGGGAACAGTTTAGTAAGCTGGTCATTGGTAAAGCAGCAGGGCCTGATGGTAACTGCTCACGTGTGCTCAGAGTGTGTGCGAATCAGTTGTGCACTGTCTTCCAGCACCTGTTTAACTGGAGCTTACAATGACAGAGAGTACCAGTTCTATGGTAGACTTCTTGCCTGGTGTCGGTTCCCAAGACTACCTTCCCGAGCTCCCATAACGACTATAGACCGGTGGCCTTAACATCGCATGCGATGAAGTCCTTGGAGAGAATTGTACTTGCCTACTTGTGTCCGAGGGTGTCTGCTTTTACGGACCCCCTTCAGTTTGCGTATCGGCAGAGTCTGGGGGTGGACGATGCTGTAGCGTATCTGCTACAAACAGTACATTCCTTTTTGGACAATGATGGAACCACTGTGCGTGCCATGTTCTTCGATTTCTGCAGTGCATTCAACACCTTACAGCCACTATTACGTAAAAAGCTGGTTGAAATGGCGTTGATGAGGTACTAGTGAATTGGATCATTGATTACCTGTCGGACAGGCCACAGTTCGTAAGGTTGGGGGCGGCCGTATCGGATAGTGTTCGGAGCAGTGTTGGAGCCCCTCAGGGAACGGTACTGTCGCCATTCCTTTTTACGTTATACACAGCTGATTTTCAGTATAAATCAGACCGTTGTCACCTTCAGAAGTACTCTGATGACTCAGTGATAGTCGGAGGTATCGAGAGAGGCTGAGGGGAGGAGGAATACAGAAGGGTGGTTCTGGACTTTGTTGACTGGTGCCAGGCTAACCATTTAGAACTCAACGTAAAGAAAACCAGGGAGTTGGTGTTGAGTTATGGAAGGTGCATGAAGGATTGCTTACCTATCACTATTGATGGTCAGGATGTGGAGATGGTGGAGAATTTCAAATATTTGGGGGTTCACCTGGACAGCAAGCTTGATTGGAGGTGCCATATGGAAAGGGTTTGCAAGAAAGGGATATAGATAGACCCTTTACTTTCTAAGGAAGTTAAGTGTTACGTGTGTAGCAAAATGCTTGAAATGTTCTACCAATGTATTGTGGCGAGTGCAATCTTTGCTGCAATAATATGCTGGGGTAGTAGTGTGCGCACAGCTGACGCTAATAAGCTGAATAAACTTATCAAGAAGGCTAGTGCGGCGGTGGGTCTACAACTTAGGACTTTCGAGGAGGTATTAGAGGATAGAATTAATAAGAAATGCAAGGCTATAATGAGCTCTCTGAACTGTTTGCGAAGCAAAAGAGCACATTCAGCAAGCGTCTAATCCAACTAATGTGTAAAAAGGAAAGATACAGAAAATCGTTTGTTCCGACAGCAGTGGGGATGTTTAACAAATGTAGAAGTGTAAAGCATCCCAAGACTAAGTGAAGTTCTAAGTGTATGGGGGGAATAGGGGAGATACATGTACCAGTCTACCTGCATCTGCTGTCCATATAGACTTATTTTGTAAAGTGTGTAATGTTCTTGATCTTTGTTCTGCTGCTGTAATACTGTCATTTCCTCCGAGATCAATAAAGTTTATCTTATCATATAAACAGATGTTTAGTTTTGGGATGATTTACCAACTTCTATAAAGTAAGGTTGTTTTTGTTGTGTAAGAAAGGTTTTCAATAAGAGTGATCGACTTGTGTTTCAGACTCCTTTTTGCTTTGTATCGTCTTAATGCAGGATCCCCCATCTATAACAATGAGCCGTTTGCTGTGCTGCTGTTTGGGATGGTCACAAAGTTCTGTAGTGGTCATGCCCCACATTTTCCTATGAAAAAAGTATTGTTGCTGCTCTGGAAGACAGTGTTGGTAAGTTTATGACTGTATTTTTTTTTGTTGTTGTTTTGTGCATATTTTACAATAATCTGACGTTTCAGTGCACTTTGGGTGGGTTTGAAGATATGCTGAAGATGAAAGCTGAAAAGCGAGAGATCTTGGGACTTCCACCTCTTCCTGAAGATAGCATAAAAGTGATCCGAAATATGAGAGCAGCATCTCCACCAGCTTCTGCATCTGATCTTATTGAGCAACAGCAGAGAAGAGGCCGTAGGGAGCATAAGGTCAGCGGCCGCCTATTCTATGGCACATACTCCCTAGAATGAAACGCCTAAGGCTGCCTTCATACTGCATAATTTTCACATCCGTGTTCCTTGATTTTCAAGGACCACATAGACAGGCACTGATCTGTGCCAACAGATGCCAACTGATGCCCACATTCTGTTTTTTAACAGATCCATCATCAGTTAGCAGAGATAGGATTGGGAGGCGCTGTACCTTGCTTCTCAGCATGCTCAGTACAGCAAAACAGGTCCTTTTTACGGATCTGTTTTTCACGGATCCGTGCAGATCCGTCTCCATAGAGCTCCATGTTATTTGATACTGACAGCTACGGATCTGTGTCTGTCCGGTTCTGTCAGTGATTTTCAAGGAAGCCCAAAATCGAAGCAGTCTTCGGTTCTGGGTGCATGAAAAAAACTGATACAAACGAATCAGTAACAAAACTAGCACACACGGATGGCCACTTAAGACCAATCCATGCCCATAGGGATACATGAGAGGCCAATACAGATCTGTGGCTATCTGTTTTAAAACGGATAGACATGGACTACAAAACCTGCATTGTGAAGGCAGCCATACCTTACTAATGCACTTATTATGCCTAGAAGATGCAACAAATAAAACCAGGTAGATACATCATGGATTGTGGTTTCCTGTCTGTTTCTAGGCGCTCATTAAGCAGGATAATCTTGATGCATTTAATGAGCGGGATCCATACAAAACAGATGATCCTCGTGATGAAGAAGAGGAAAATGATGAGGACAACAGCCTAGAGGGGGAACCGTTTTCTATAGAACGGGAAGAAATCATGCCCCCATCAATCACTCAACCTCCTACTGATCGCCTTGCATTCCCAAAAGGTTTGCCTTGGGCACCGAAAGTGAGGTGAGAGTAAAAAATGGTTAAATAATAAAGTTCTGCCTGAATCAAGCCTATTCATATCAGATTTGTGTTAGAGCAGAACTCCAGCATTATTGCACTCCTGTAGTGGTGCTTTAAATGTAAGTCCCCTGAACCCAGTCTTATACTGTGTATACCTTACACTGACTTCATCCTATTCCAGCATTGCTCTGGTCGGTATGCTGTAAAAAGTACCTGCCACCTCCAGTGTGTCATGGAGGTCACTTTTCAATACATCTCTATTGGAGTCTTATTCTTGTTTTGTTCTGGCTCTCATAGAGATGCATTAAGCTCTTGTGATGTAGCTTTTGACTTTTGGCCAGTCAGATGCTACGGGCACAAGATGGCATCACAAGCCTTGGAGCAGTGTCGGTAAGAGGTTTAGATGCTTGAAGGTGACTATATGACAGGAAAGCTAGATTTAAAGTTATTTTTTTTTTCCACCCTAGGCTGTCTTTATTAAAAATAGAAATCTTGCAATTCTCACACTGGGCACTGGAACTTTTTTTTTTTCTTTTCTATTATAGACTCCTAATTTCCTGCTGTCAGAAAACATCACATGTAGCCACAATGATTAGACACTAACTTTTATATTGAAGTGTCTAATGAGTGTGTGCAAAGTTCATCACCTTTTGTGACATCTATAGTTAATGATGCATCCTGTGTTATCACCTGTGTTTATAGGTGCTACCTGTCTTGATAATGAGCTCGCTGAAAACTGTGAGAGAACAAGAAGTGTTAGTTTAGATGTAGTCTCAGTGGTCAGTGTAAAAATTGTAAGATTTCTAAATCATTGGGGGTTTTATTTGTTTTTATAAAGATTTTGATATGGAGGGAAAAAATTGGCTTTTACACAAAATACTTAATTTAAACAATAAGTAATTTTCTGACAGCACATCCCTTATATGAAAGACAGGCTTTTCCAGTAGTATAAGGCAGCCTCTATTATTATTATTATTATTATTATTATTATTATTATTATTTATAGAGCACCATTCATTCCATGGTGCTGTACATGAGAAAGGGTTACATACAGACAGGTCAAAATACAATGAGCAAAGTGACAGACTGATACAGAGGGGAGAGAGGACCCTGCCCTTGCGGTCTTACATTCTACAGGGCAATGGGGAGGGAGACAGTAGGTTATGTCTGCTTATGTGGTGCTGGAGTGCCAGGTCCGATGGTGTGGAGTGCTGGGTCCAGTGGTAGTGAGGCGGCACTGTGGTCATTGCAGGTTGTAGGCTGTTCTGAAGAGATGGATTTTCAGGTTCCGCTTGAAGGTTCTGAGTGTAGGGGACAGTCGGATGTGATGGGATGCAGAGTTCCAGAGGATGGGGGATGCTTTGGCGAAGTCTTGCAGGCGGCTAGATGAGGAACGTACAAGTATGGAAGATAAATGGAAGTCTTGGGAGGATCAAAGATTACGAGTTGAATGATATCGGAGATTAGTTCAGAGAAGTATGTGGGGGACAGATTGTAGACGGCTTTGTAAATCAATGTTAGTAGTTTGAATTTCATATGCTGGTGAATTGGGAGCCAGTGGAGGGATTTTCAGAGGGGAGAAGTGGAGGAATAGCGAGGAGAGAGGTGGATTAGTCAGGCAGCAGGGTTAAGGACAGATTGAAGTGGTGCAAGAGTGTTAGCAGGAAGGCCACAGAGTAGGAGGTTGCAGTAGTCAAGACGGGAGATGATGTGGGCATGCATTAGTAGTTCAGCAGATTGGGGGTTGAGGAAGGGACTGATTCTGGAAATATTTTTGAGGTGAGGCGGCAGGAGGTGGCAAGGGCTTGGATGTGCGGTTTGAAGGACAATGCAGAGTCAAGTGTTACTCCGAGGCAGTGGACTTCAGGTACAGGGCAAAGTGTGATGTCATTTATTGTGATAGATAAGTCTGGCAAGGAAGGTGTGTGAGATGGAGGAAAGATGATGAGTTTGGTTTTGTCTACATTGAGTTTTAGGAAGCGGGAGGAGAGAAGGAGGGATATGGCTGATAGACATTCCGGGATTCTGGACAGCAGAGAGGTGACATCTGGGCCAGAGCGGTAGATCTGAGTGTCATCAGCGTACAGGTGATACTGGAAGCCATGGGACTTATGAGTTGTCCCAGACTAAGAGTATAGATTGAAAAAAGGAGGGGACCCAGGACAGAGCCTTGAGGGACCCAACAGAGAGGGGATGGGGCGAGGAGGTCGTGTGGGAATAGGAGACACTAAATGTGCAGTTGGAAAGGTAGGAGGAGATCCAGGAGAGGGCAAGGTCAGTGATACCAATGGAAGAGAGGATCTGAAATAGGAGGCAGTGGTCGACTGTATCGAATGCAGAGGACAGGTCTAAAAGGAGGAGGACGGAGAACTGTCTGTTAGCTTTTGGAGTAAGTCGTTAGTAATTTTGGTCAGGGCAGTTTCAGTAGAGTGGTGAGCGGGAAGCCGGATTGAAGGTTGTCAAAGAGAGAGTTGAATGACAGGTGGGATGAGAGTACAGTGTGGACATGCTTTTCGAGAAGTTTGGAAGCGAACGGGAGCAGAGATATGGGCCTGTAGCTGGATGTGGAAGTGGGGTCAAGGGATGGCTTCTTTAAGATAGGTGTAATTGTTGCGTGTTTGAAAGCAGAAGGAAAGGTACCAGAAATTAGTGATAGGTTGAAGAGGTGGGTTAGGGCTGGAATAAATGTTGTGGTGAGGTTGGGGAGGAGGTGAGATGGGATAGGGTCCAGTGCACAAGTGGTGAGGTGCGATCTGGAGAGGAGGTGTGCAAGTTCTCCTTCAGTGATGGATGGGAGGAGGGTTAGTGGGGGAGAGGATTGATCCAGTATACATGGGGGTTGCGGTGGTTGGGTAGCAAAGACTTGTCTGATCTGGTCGATCTTGTTGGTGAAAGTGTGTTGCAACGTCTTCCGCAGAGATACGAGAAGTAGGAGGGGGCAGTGGGCCTGAGCTTGTGGGACAAAGAGGATATGAGGGTAATGAAGTAATTCTGTTTAGTGGTGGTGATGCTGACTAATTGAGATGGTACTGTAGCTTTTTGAGTGTGTTTCTGCTGCTTGAACATGCAGTTGTGAGTTTTAGTGTGATCGTGTGAGTTGTCTGTTGTAGTCGTTCTGCATGATGAGAGGTTGCTGCAATTGATGGTAGGTTGGATCTGTGGCAAGGCTGTGTATGAGGTTGATGCGAAGGATGGATGGATGTGTGAGAGGTGTGAGTGTGATTAGTGTGTTGCAGAGTGAGAGTGGGTGATCGGTAGGCGATGGGTGTAGAGTTGTAGATTGGGGAAGGTGTAAGGAGGGATAGGTGGGTTGTAGTGTCAGGTGTGACGAGTGGGGGAAGGAGGCAGTGAGGAGGCAGGATGAGAAGTGGACTATGGAGATTGAGAAGGCTGGATGAGGGTGGGTTGGGTGTTACGTAGGGGCGAGGGGATGTTGAAGTGCCAGTTATGATGGTGGGAATGTCAGCAGATAGAAAGTATAGGAGCCAGATGGAGAATTGGTCAAAGAAGGTAGTGGTTGAACTGGTGGTCGATAAATGACGGCCACTTGTAGGTTGGAAGGAGAGTAGATATGGACAGAGTGCGCTTCAAAAGAGGTAGGAGGGGATGAGGGAGGGAGGAGGATGGGTTGAAGGCAGTTGCTAGAGAGCAGAAGACCCACTCCTCCACGTGTTTGTTGCCAGTGTGAGGTGTGTGGGAGAAGTGAATTCCACCGTAACACAGCGCCGCAGGGGAGGCTGTTTCAGAGGGTGTCGGTCATGTTTCTGTGAGGCCCAGTAAGAGAGTCTGCGAGAGGTAAAGAGGTCATGAATGTAGTGAAGTTTATTACAGATGGAACGGGCATTCCAGAGCACTCCAGAGAGAGGGGTGGTGGAGAGGTGGTTAGGGAGATTGCGGCTGTTGCCTGCAGGTGTGGGTTGATAGTAGGGAGGAATAGTGGGGAAAGTCGGCTGTGGGGGTCCTGGGTTGGGAGATATGTCGCCAGCGGATAGCAGCAGCAAAGAGAAGCTAGCAGGTGGGAGAATGAGAGCAGCCGGCTTGTTTTGTGTTTCTGCGAGGAGGGGTGTGAGATTGAGGAGCAGGTCAGCAGAGGAGATCAGGTGGGAGATAAGAGGGATGGGGAGATAAATATCTGTGCTGGGAGTGTTGGAGCTTGGGGGTAGTGAAAGAGGGAAAGGATTAGTGGAGCAATTACTGTTAGGGCATAAGTAAGCATTATGCAAGTGTTAGTGGGAAAGTAAAGTTTTAGAGACAGTCAACAGACTTTATAGCTTGTACCTTCTGGTTTATCTCTGGGATATCTCTGCAGACCAACTTAATGAATCACACTTTATGAGCACACAGACTTGCCCACACTAATTTATACATCTAAAGGTACCGTCACACGTGGCAATTTTGCTAGCAATTTCACTGACAACTTGCTGGTTGCAGTGAAATCATGGACACATTGTTCTATTTTGTTGCTGTGTACAAATGGAACAATGTGTCCATGATTTCGCTGCAACCAGCAAATAGCCAGTGAAATTGCATGCAAAATTGCTGTGTGTGATGGTACCTTAAGGGGTGCAGAGAATGAGCCGGTGAGAAGAAGGGAGGGGTCAGAGGAGGGAGAAAGGACACAAAGCACCAGGGGAGAATTAACAGATTGCTGGTAATAGAAACATTTTAGGCAAATCAGCATGAGAGAGAGACACAAAGCAGGATGTCATAATTTGGATATTTGTAAGTTGCAACAGAGTTGGAGGAATATGACATACCATAAGACATATGCAAAGCACATAGAGTTTGGGGAAAAGTTAGATACAGCAGTGGTACAATGGGTCCATACCATAAGACATATGCAAGGCACATAGAGCCTCTATATATGACACCTCACAGGGCCAAGGACAGATGAGTCTTCTACAGCTCCATGATCACCTACATCACACCTCTGCTCTGGTGCTTTCTATATGATCATCTGCTTTTCCCTTCTTTACAGAGAGAAAGATATTGAGATATTCTTGGAATCAAGTCGCAGTAAGTTCATTGGATACACTCTTGGAAGGTGAGATAGAGCGCATGTCCTAAAGAAAACCTGTCGGCAGCATTTTACTAAGTAAAGCACAGGCCATATTGGCGCTTTTATATTCACTAACATGACCCCTGAGGTAAAGAAATCAGTTTTGTGTATTTTCTTTAACCCCTTCATCCCCAGGCGATTTTTCATTTTTCATTTTTTTTTCTCCCCTTCTAAGAGCCATAACTTTTTTATTTTTCCATTAATATAGACATATGAAGGCTTGTTTTTGCAGGTTGAGTTGTACTTTTGAATTACTTTTTTTTTTATTATGTAGTGTACAGGAAAACAGGAGAACGATTCCAAGTGCGGTGAAATTGCAACACAAAAGTGCAATTATACGATTGTTTTTTGGGTTTTTTATTACACATGTTCACTATATGGTAAAACTGACATGTCTGTATGATATCCCAGGTCAGTACGAGTTGATTGATACCAAATGTATACTTGTACTGTTATCTAACGTGGTGAAAAAAATTCAGAAGTTCGTAAAAAAAAAACAAAACACAAATGCACTTTTAGGCTATTTTCTATGACCTGTAGCATTCCTATTTTTCGGTATTTAGGACTGAGTAACAGCTTATTTGTTGTGACTTGAGCTGACGTTTCTAAGGATACCATTTTTGGATGGATGCATTGTTTTGATTGGCTGTTATTGCATTTTATAGCAATGTTGCGGCGACCAAAAAAATTTATTTTGGCTTTTGGACATTTTGTTTTCTATTACGCAGTTTACATATTTGACTAATCTACTATATAATCTAATCGAATCTGTCCAACACCGAAATCACGGTCCATTGCCAGGGCGTTCATTGGTGGCCGCCTCCGGCATTGGCACCGCTGTCGCCGAGATACACGCGTCCGGCCGCGGCCATCATTGGGAGATCAGCGGGATCTCCTAACAGTGGCTGCAGGTGCGCGAGCCAGCCGGGAGATGACTGGCTTCAGCCGGTCATCTCGCGGCTGGCGAGCCGCTGACCTCTGTGCAGCAGTAGCTCAGCCATGGCCACCTGCCGCACAGAGGTCCACGGCGAGCCAGCCGAGAGATGACCGACATCAGCGGTTATCTCCCGGCTGCTCGCAGCGGTAGTGCCCCGCGCGGCATTCAAACCGCGTGCCAAGTCGCGGTGCTTTTCTGATTGGTCGCCGCGGCGACCAATCAGAGAAGTAGAAGCGCTTGGTGCATTGTTTGAATGCCACGTCTCTCATTGGTCGCCGCGGTCGACCAATCAGAGGAGCGGCAGGCGCCAAGGCGCCATATCTAAAATACTTTTAAAATAATTTTAAATATGGCGCACGCCGCTATTCTGATTGGTCGCCACGTTCAGTGCCGACCAATCAGAGTAGCAGCACGCGCCAAGCCGCACATTGCATTTCAAATATGGCGCCATGGTGCACAACGCTATTCTAATATCATCCCCTCCAGGAAGACAACGGAATGGAGCGGCGGTGAGTGTCCCCATAGCGAGCGGGCTCCTCACTGCCTCCTCCATCCTCACTGCCTCCTCCATCCTCACAGCCTCCTCCATCCTCACAGCCTCCTCCATCCTCACAGCCTCCTCCATCCTCACAGCCTCCTCCATCCTCACAGCCTCCTCCATCCTCACAGCCGCCTCCATCCTCACAGCCGCCTCCATCCCCTCAGCCTCCCCGTCCTTCCAGCCTCCTCCATTTTCTCAGCCTCCTCAGTCCTCACAGCTTACTCCATCCTCACAGCCTCCTCCATCCTCACAGCCTCCTCCATCCTCACAGCCTCCTCATCCTCACAGCCTCCTCCATCCTCACAGCCTCCTCCATCCTCACAGCCTCCTCCATCCTCACAGCCTCCTCCATCCTCACAGCCTCCTCCATCCTCTCAGCCTCCTCTATCCCCTCAGCCTCCTCTATCCCCTCCAGGAAGACAGGGGAATGGAATGGCGGTGAGTGTCCCCACAGCGTGCGGGCGCCTCACAGCCTCTCCTATCCTCACAGCCTCCCCTATCCTCACAGCCTCCCCTACCTATCCTCACAGCTTCCTCATCCTCACTCCTTACTCCTGTCTATAAGGTCTGTCAGTCAGTGTGACGCACTTCACTCCTGTCTGCAAGGCTGTGAGTCAGCGTGACGCAGTTCACTCCTGTCTACAAGGCTTTTCAGTGTCCAGTGTGTCACATACCACTATCTTACATCTGTCGTGTCACCTTACAAGGCTGTCAGTCACTGTGACGCAGTTCACTCCTGTTTACAAGGTATTCTAGAATACCCGATGTGTTAGAATCGGGCCACCATCTAGTTGATTTTATATTTTGATAGGGCATTTCTGAACGCCACATACAAAATGTGTAGTGTTTTTTGTTTTTTTTTACCAAATATCTTTATTAGATTTTCTTAGTTATCACATAAATCACTTAAGTACAGTAAATGTATCTGTTACATCCATCAATCTCCAACCAAAGAGAAAAGGGTCCCAACAATAGACCCTCTAAACCTAAATATCCCCTCCCACCCACCCCCTTAGCACCGCTTCACCTCTCTCCATCAGATATCCCTGCAAATCTATATCATTCCGTCCAGCCTGGCTCCGTGGCGATCAACCTTGCTGCAATTCCAGACGACCCAATGATCCCCGTAGCTGTTCTTTCAGGTACCATTCTGAATTTTTGAAAGGTGTGACCACTGAACTCCACCTCAGCATCTGTAACAATGCGTAATAAAATTCCTCCACTTTTTGAAGAACTTTGTCGGCAACTTATCTTTGTTTGACTCCCCTCTATTCTTTCTAATGTCATTGCCTTCTTGATGTCTGAGATTACTTCCCATCGTGACGGCGGAGGAGCCTCCGGCCATACCTGAGTGTCGCTCTTTTAGTAAGAATCGCTATGGATGCAGTAATTTCTGAACATCTCTGGGTCCGTGAGATCCTGTAATGCAATGGAGAGCCACTCCTCCCTCCCCAATGTCGTCCCCATGCCCGTCACCGTCCTAGCCAAGCTCTCTACGAACTCCCACAGTGGGCGAATTTTAGTACATTCCCACATCCCATGTAGCAAATCTGTATCATCTGTTCCACACCTCGGGCATGCCTGCAGTCTCTGTCAGGGGTTTTGTGTGAAGGTCCTGAACCCATAAATTGCTGAGTGCATGAACCTAAATTGAGTGTACTCGCCATTGCTCATTAACCACATTGTCTCTTAGGGCCCTCCACCCCCTTAATATCATATATTCCCGTACCATCTGGTCCCAAACGTCGTTTCCAACCCTTGAAGAGCCCCCCACGTCGTGCAGGTAAGAGTAGTCCCCTCAAGTCCCTATAAAGCGATGAGACACTATTGTTGACTGTTCCTTTCCTTACCAAATCGTCCCAGGCATTCACCACGCATTCTGTGTGTACCCTATCTAGCTTCCTCATGATGTGAAATTCAAGCTGGTTATATTGCAGTATGTGGAAATCTGATAGGCCCAGAGCAGACACCATTTCTCTCCCCCCTAACCATCTAGCTTCCGAGGAGCACAGAAGATCTCCCGCTATCTCCACCCCCTTCTCTTTCCACTGCCTAAATAGAACGTCTCTCTTCCCAATGGGAACTCCGGGTGTGCCCACAGATCCACATATTTAGACATGCCCAGGAGAGACCCATTTTTTTTGCGAACAAATTTCCACGCTGCCAGCGTATCTCTGAACACCATAGACTGCTTGACCGCAATAGGGAGTTTCGCTCTCGGGGTGTGAAGAACCGAAGCCAAACCCCAGGGTCGGCATAAGGCCGATTCTAATTCGAAATCGGAGATTTACTGGTCTTTCCCAGCCAATCCAGCACATGTCTAAGCAAGCACACCACGTTGTATCCCTTAACATCTGGGATTGCCAGCCCACCCTCTTCTCGAGACAACATAAGTGTGCTCAGTCCGATCCTAGGGCGCCTTCCCTGCCACATGAATTTGGTGATGGCCCCGTTCAGCCGTGCCACATCCCCACTGCGGAGCAACAAAGGTATCATCTGCAACGGGTACAAGAGCCTGGAAAACACATCATCTTAAGGAGGTGACCCCTACCCAGCAACTGAGAGAGGCATCTTTTCCCATTTCTGGAGGTCTGTTCTATTGCCTGTATGATCGGCAGGAAATTTAACTTGTAGACCAAATCTGCGGTTCTAGCTATGTGTATTCCCAGGTATTTGACCGAATCTTTCGCCATCGGAATTCCCAAGATATTGGGCATCCTCCTCCTAGCTTCCCCCATAGTCCCCAAGCTGCCTGACAGGTAGAAAATTTCACATTTGGATTCATTCAGTTTGAAGCCCGAGAATGTGTAGTGTTTTTTTTAAAAATAATTTTAATTTCAAAAGGGCAAAAGAGGGGTGATTTAATTTTTTTAGTGTTTTTTTTTATATTTTTAAAAACTTTTTTTAACTGTATATTACTATCCCCCTTAGGGCGCGCCTCAACACTGCACAGTGTGATTGCTTGTGCTGTACAGAGTTGTGATGATTCACAGCTCTGCACAGCATAAATTATCATTTTGTGTGGATGCAGGTATACATCGGGCATCCACAGGAAGTGACAGCGTCAAGGGTCCTTACAGGACCCTAATACATCGTCACTGTGTGATTGCATCATGGGGCAGCTAATGACAACAGGGAAGAGCATGATCATGCCTCTTTAGATTGCACTGTCAGTGATTGACAGCGCCATTGAAGGGGTTAAAAGCAGCGGGTGGATCGCCTGTTAATTTCATGGTGCTGTATATCAGAGGGGTGCAGCCCAAGCAGCGGTGGGGCGGCAGCTCGGTCATTGCAGGCTGTAAGCTTTCCTGAAGAGATGGGGTTTCAGGTTCTGTCTGAAGGATCCGAGCATGGTGGATAATTGGACGTGTTGCAGTGTAGAATTCCAGAAGATGACGGATATTCGGAAGAAATCTTGTCAGTTGTGTGAGGAACGGATAAGTGTGGAGGAGAGACGGTCGTCTTCGGAGGATCGAAGATTACGTGAGGGAAGATAGTGGGAGATTAGTTCATGGATATAGGGAGGAGATAGGTTATGGCTTTGTAGGTCAGTGTTAGTAGCTTGAACTGGATTATTGGGGAATTGGGAGCCAATGAAGAGATTTGCAGAGAGGAGAAACAGTGGATTAGCGAGGAGAGAGGTGTATTAGTTGGGCACCAGAGTTGAGGACAGACTGGAGAGGTGCAAGAGTGTTAGCAGGGAGGCCACAGAGGATGAGGTTGCAGTAGTCGAGGCGGGAGATGATGAGGGCATGTGCAAGAATTTTAGTAGATTGAGGGCTGAAGGATTCTGGAAATATTCTTGAGCTGGAGACTACAGGAGGTGGCGAGAGTTTGGATGTGTGGTTTGAAGGACAGGGCAGAGTCAAGAGTTACTCCAAGGCAGCGAATTTGAGGGGTGGGAGAGAGCGTGATGTAATTTACCATAATAGATAGATCTGGTGGTGAAGATGACAGATGGGATGGAGGAAAGATGATGAGTTCCGTTTTGTCTACTTTGAGTTTTAGGAAGTGAGAGAAGGAGGATATGGCTGACCGACACTCTAGAATTCTGGACAGCAGAGAATTGACATCATGGCCAGAGAGGTTGATCTGAGTGTCGTCAGCGTACAGGTGATACTGGAAGCCATGAGACTGTATGAATTGTCCTAGGCCAAGGGTATAGATGGAGAAAAGTAGGGGCCTCAGGACAGAGCCTTGTGGGACTCCCAACAGAGAGAGTGCGGGATGAGGAGGTCGTGTTGGAATGGGAAACGCTAAATGTGCAGTTGGAAAGTTATGAGGCAATCCAGGACAGGGCAAGGTCTCTGATACCAAGGGAAGAAAGAATCTGAAGTAGGAGAGAGTGGTCGAGAGAGGACAGGTCTTGAAGGAGGAGGATGGAGAATTGTCTGTTCGCTTTGGCTGTGAGCAAGTCGTTAGTAATTTTGGTTAGGGCCGTTTCGGTGGAGCGGTTGGGCCAGAAGCCAGATTGTCGGTTGTCAAGGAGAGAGTTAGACGAGGAAGGGAGGAAAGTTGAGCATGGACATGTTGTTCAAGGAGTTTGGAAGCGAACAGGAGCAGCGATATGGGGTGCTAGCTCATCATAACAGTCTGGTCAAGGTTTGGCTTTTTGAGGATGGGCGTGATGGAGGCTTGTTTGAAAGCAGAGGGGAAGGTACCAGAAGTTAGCGATAGATTGAAGAGGTGGGTTAGGGCTGGAATGAGAGTGTTATTAAGGTTGGGGAGGAGGTGGGAAGGTATGGAGTCAAGTGCACAGGTGGTGAGGTGTGATTTGGATAGGAGACTAGTAAGCTCTCCTTCAGTGATGTTGAAGAGGGAGGTTATGAGGGAAGGGCAGAGGTTTGGTATACGGAGTTGTTGGGGTGGTGGAACAATAAAGGTTTGCCTTGTTTGGTCGATCTTATTTTTGAAGCATGTGGCAAACTTTTCAACAGAGATGAGGGGAGTCGGAGGGGGAAGTAGTGGGCGGAAGAGAGAGTTATAAGTGCTGAACAGTTGTTTGGGGTTGTAGGATAAGGAAGATACAAGGTTGGTGAAGTAGGTCTGTTTAGCAGAGGTGAGGGCTGATTTGAAGGCAAGTGTAGCTTGTTTGAAAGAACTGAAGTAGTCTGGCAGGTGTGTTTTCTTCCAACGCCGCTCCGCAGCCCTGGACACTTGTTGAAGTTTTTTGGTGAGATTGTTGTGCCAGGGTTGCCTATTGATTTGTCGCACCTTGCGATGAGCGAGAGGGGCGACTTGAATATGGCTGATGTGAGGGTGGCATTATAGAAAGCGGTGGCACTGTCCATATCGTCGAGTGAATATATGGATGACAGAGGTAGAATAGAGTTTGAAAGTCGGTGAATGTCTAAATGTGCGAGGTTTCTGCAAAGATGTGCTAGTGGTTGGGGCCGGTGAGGAGAACAAGGAGGAGAAGGTGAGTAGATGGTGGTCAGATAGGGGGAAGGGGGAGATTGTGAGATTAGATAGGGAACAGAGGCGTTTGAAGATGAGGTCTAGTGTATTTCCATCTGTGTGGGTGGTTGTGGAAGACCACTGAATAAGTCCAAAGGATGAGCTAAGTGAAAGGAGTTTGGAGGCTGCTGGCTGTCAGGTGTCAGTAGCGATATTAATGTCACCCATGATGACCGTGGGAATGTCAGCAGAGAGAAAGTGAAGAAGTCAGGTGGAGAATTGGTTAATAAAGGTAGTGGCACATCCCGGAGGTCAGTATGTAACAGCCATTTGGATATTGGAAGGAGAGTAGATATGGATGGAGTGAGCTTTGAAAGAAGGGTAGATGAGGGAGGGTGGGGGTTGTATTAGGTTGAAGGAGCAGTTTGCAGAGAGGGGGAATCCCACTTCTTTGCCATGTCTGTTGCCAGGGCGAGGAGTATGGGTGCAGTGAAGGCCGCCGTAGCTCAGTGCAGCAGGGGAGGCCGAGTCAGAGGCTGTCAGCCAGGGCTCGGCGAGACCCAAGAAGGAAAGGTTCCGGGAAGTAAAAAGGTCATGGATTATGTGGAACTTATTGCAAATAGAGCGTGCATTCCAAAGTACCCCAGAGAGAGTAAACGGGAGTGGGGTTCAAGGGCACGGGCTTTACATGTGAGGGATTGCGGTAGTTTATCTTGCTTTGGTGGAGGTGAGGATAGGTGGGACATATGTGGTGGGGGGGCCAGAATTGGGAGACCTGTCACCAGCAGTGAGAAGTAGTAAAGAAAGGGAAAGCAGGTGGGAGAAGTAGTGTGGCCGGCTTGTTTTATATTTCAGTAGGAGAGCTCTGAGGTTAAGGAGTAGGTCTGTGGATGAGGTAAGGTGAGGGGGTAACAGAGAGGAGGAGATAGTTATCTGGTTAGAGGGTGCTTGGGTTTGGGGGTAGTGAAGGAGAGTGAGGATAAGTGGAGCAAAAACTGTGAGGGCAAATGTGAGCATAGTGAAAAAGCAGGGTGAGAAAAGAAAGGCAGGTATAATTAGAAGACCGTAATTACTCTTACCTTCCGACCCATTTCTGGACTATTTGTGGTATATTTGTGCTGTAAACGTTAAAGATATCACTTAAAATAATATCGCTTCAGACCAAGGTCATTCAGACCTGCCTGTCT
Organism: Allobates femoralis; assembly: GCA_033576535.1. NCBI lineage: Eukaryota > Metazoa > Chordata > Amphibia > Anura > Aromobatidae > Allobates > Allobates femoralis. The sequence continues at coordinate 246,213,584 of JARQOC010000002.1, read as the reverse complement.
ACATTTATATCATTCAAATGATGCAAGCTCAGCGTGTGTGCTCTCATCAAAAGGAGGGAGGTGATCAAAGACGTACCTCTGTCATAGGTGGTGAAGGGGTTAATCTGTGTTTGAAATTTTCTTCTACTTAGAAAATTGTTCCTCGGGACGGAACTGATGGAAGGGTCTTCAGCTCTGTCCTCTCTGCCTGCACTGGGTGTCTTTTCTTCTTCATTATGTACATTTGCATGGTGCCGTCCTAGCCACGGGAGCCGTTTGCACAGATTAATCTCATGGTAGGTCTCAGGAAAATGGCATCAGTGGCACTGAGCAATCTGTGCATGTGCAGCTGCTGGTGCCATTTTCCTAAAGTCCACCATGAGATCATTCTGTGCAATGGCTGCCTGAGGCTATGACATGCTAAAAGTAAATAAGGAAGAAGAAAAGACCCCCAGAGACAGTGGAGGGGTCAGAATTGAGCTGAAGACACTTCCACCAGTCCCTCCCCCACAGGCCGCGAGGCACAAAGATATGAAGAGAAGAAAACTTCAGATACAGATTAAAGAACATACACAAAATGGATTTCTTTAATTCAGTTATCATTATAACCAATATGGCCATCTGTCCTTTGCTTATTAAAATGCTGTGATGTGTTCTCTTTACTTTCTGTTTAGTATACTGTAAAGCCTGTGCACACCATGACTTCTCTCCAATTTCACAGTGACACAGATACCGTCGTTGGTTTACCGCGTCCCATTCATGAGAGCATTCGCACTCTAAAGCTGGTAAGAAACCCATCAATATAACAATACTTTCATCAACCTGTTGACGTTGCATTAATGGAAGCAGTCTTTTTTATCTTTTATATTTGACTCTCTTAATTTGGTACCACCATACAGTTATGAGCCTATTTAGGGGGTATGGTGGCTCACAGGGTAATAATGCAGAGCAGCCTAAAGACCCGACCCAGGGAATCCTACGTCCCCTTAAAGACCACAACCATAAGCGCTGAATATAATCAGCCCATATCACTGGGAAACTTACAAAGAAAAAAGAAGAAAAACCTCAGAAAAGGGAATAAAATAGGAGCGGAAACTGTCCCCTTTAGAGCTGCGGACTTCTACATAGAGCATAGTAATATAGTCTAGATCCATATGCAGTATTGGATAAATCTGAGAAATGTCATCATATATTTTAAGGTCAACTTCCAGAAATAATAATAAAGCCATTGCAGAAGATAACAAGTACCGTATATACTCGTGTATAAGCCGACCTGTGTATAAGCCGACCCCCCTACTTTTGCCCCCAAAACCTGGGAAAACCTATTGACTCATGTATAAGCCGAGGGTGGACCCCAGCACAGGTATACAGCCCCCAGCAGTGTGGTATACAGGCCCCCTCAGTGGTATACAGCAGCCTCCCCAGTGGTAGTATACAGCAGTCTCCCCAGTGGTAGTATACAGCAGCCTCCCCAGTGGTATATACAGCAGCCCCAGAGCGGTATACAGCAGCCCCAGAGCGGTATACAGCAGCCCCAGAGCTGTATACAGCAGCCCCAGAGCTGTATACAGCAGCCCCAGAGCTGTATACAGCAGCCCCAGAGCTGTATACAGCAGCCCCAGAGCTGTATACAGCAGCCCCAGAGCTGTATACAGCAGCCCCAGAGCTGTATACAGCAGCCCCAGAGCTGTATACAGCAGCCCCAGAGCTGTATACAGCAGCCCCAGAGCTGTATACAGCAGCCCCAGAGCTGTATACAGCAGCCCCAGAGCTGTATACAGCAGCCCCAGAGCTGTATACAGCAGCCCCAGAGCTGTATACAGCAGCCCCAGAGCTGTATACAGCAGCCCCAGAGCTGTATACAGCAGCCCCAGAGCTGTATACAGCAGCCCCAGAGCTGTATACAGCAGCCCCAGAGCTGTATACAGCAGCCCCAGAGCGGTATACAGCAGCCCCAGAGCGGTATACAGCAGCCCCAGAGCGGTATACAGCAGCCCCAGAGAGGTATACAGCAACCCCCAGAGAGGTATACAGCAGCCCCAGAGAGGTATACAGCAGCCCCAGAGGGGTATACAGCAGCCCCAGAGGGGTATACAGCAGCCCCAGAGGTATACAGCAGCCCCAGAGGGGTATACAGCAGCCCCAGAGGGGTATACAGCAGCCCCAGAGGGGTATACAGCAGCCCCAGAGGGGTATACAGCAGCCCCAGAGGGGTATACAGCAGCCCCAGAGGGGTATACAGCAGCCCCAGAGAGGTATACAGCAGCCCCAGAGGGGTATACACAGCAGCCCCAGAGGGGTATACACAGCAGCCCCAGAGGGGTATACACAGCAGCCCCAGAGGGGTATAGCAGCCCCAGAGGGGTATACAGCAGCCCCAGAGGGGTATACAGCAGCCCCAGAGCTGTATACATCAGCCCCAGAGGTATACAGGGGTACCCAGTGGTATACCGGGCCCCCCCCTTGCTGGTGGCAACCTGTAAAAGAAGATATCATTATACTTATCGTATCGCCGCCGCCGCTCTGTCACCGTCACCGCGCTCCTCCTGGTCTTCAATCTTCCTTCACCGTCACCGCGCTCCCCCCCTTGCTGGTGGCAACCTGTAAAAGAAGATATCGTTATACTTATCGTATCGCCGCCGCCGCTCTGTCACAGTCACCGCGCTCCTCCTGGTCTTCAAGCTTCCTTCACCGTCGCACAGGAAATGATGTCATTTCCTGTGCGACGGTGAAGGAAGCATGAAGACCCGGAATAGCGCGGTGACGGTGACAGAGCGGCGGCGGCGATACGATAAGTATAACGATATCTTCTTTTACAGGTTGCCACCAGCAAGGGGGGGCCCGGTATACCAGGGGGGGGGGCTGTATATACCCGTGTATAAGCCGAGGGGGGACTTTTCAGCACATTTTTTGTGCTGAAAAACTCGGCTTATACACGAGTATATACGGTAATAGTAATGTCAGTACCACCTTTTTTCCCATCCAGAAGTAAGGAACTAGAAAAGTGATCATATTATCGCCATTTCTGTATGTCGATTTATGAATCTGTAAAGTAAATCATCCCATGGGATAAAATAAGCGAAATGCCAACATTTTGTCGGTCACAGACTACACCTTAAAAGGAAACTATAAATGATCAAAATGTCATGTTACAGGGTGTCTATGAATAGTTTATCTTTACACATCGTAAAGAAAAGGTTTCCTGAAGTCGATGGAAGAATAGAAGTTACAGAGATGACAACACAAACCAAAGTTTCCATTAGGCCACGTTCACATGTTGAGTATTTGGTGAGTGTTTTTCTCATCATTATTGGTAGCCAAAACCAGCATTAGAACAGTCAGAGGAGAGGTCTAATAGACACATCTACTCCTGGTTTTGACTACAAAAACTGAGGTCAAAAACTCATGAAATACTCAACGTGTGCACTGGGCCTCACAGTCCTGATTATTTTCATTTTGATTTTTTAGCCATTAAATTACAGAAGAAAAAAAAAAACATATTAATTATGCAAGATTGGTTTTGCCATTTCGGTACTGACCTGAGGAATCATGTTGCCAAATTTATTTTATTCCCACAATGTACCCATCACAATGGAAACCTAAGAACCCATGCCGGAAAAGGGCGATTCTTCTGCCAGTTCACCCCATCCTGGTCAGTACATGATCAGATCGATTGAATGGTATCAATAAATACTAGAGCTCGTCTCACAAGAAACTAAATGCTTCCTAAACAGCAATGTCTACAAAATAGATGGCTCTTGGCGGCAGGACAGGGAAGAAGCAGAATATCGACTAGTCTAGTAGGAGATAAAATGGTTGGTGTCACTATGTCAGAAAAGCCACATTTGTAAGCAGTTTTTTCTTCCACAGCACAAATATACATCTATTGCTGAGGTCCAGATTCGCCTTGAGGAAGAATTCATCAGGTGTCCTCTGTCAGGAGTGAGTACTATGCTAGGAAATAAGGATTTCATCTAGTTCTTTATTAATTTATCTTAATTCCACTTGTAATCGTTCTTCAGGGTGAAGAGGAGGTTGAACAGGTCCCTGCGGAGATCTTATACCTGGGACTTCTCCCCAGTTTACCTCAATACATGGTGAGTAATGTCCGTACCTAGAATCTCAATAAATAATTATGCCAGATAGTCACATTAAGGCTATGTGCACACTTGGAGGTTTAGCAGCGGTTTAGCCGCGGAAACCGCCGGTCGGTTTCCATGAGGTTTATGCAAATTTATGTTAATCCAAAAGCGGCTTTTGGGTTAACATATAAACCTATGGAAACCGACCCCCGGTGTGCACACACCGGCGGTTTCCACATGCTCATCCGTTGCTAACCCACTGGGTTCCCAGCGGGTTAGCAAAGAATGAGCATGTTCTATAATCCGGCCGGTTCTGCAGCGGCTGCAAGCAGAATCATGTGCTGCTTCCAGCCGCTGCAGAATTGCCGGCGCTAACCCGCTGTGCACCGCCGCACACCCGCCCGTCTCCCGCAGCACGGACCCGACAGGAAGCCGGTGGACGGCTCCGGAGCTTCCTGTCGGGTCCCGCCCAGCCGCCGCCGCCACTAACCCGCCCCCGTGTGCACATACCCTTAGCAAGTGAAGAGTGAGCGAGCAAATCTTATAAGTGTATGGAGCAAAGTCACACCTACTAGTCGGACACTTGTATTGAGCAAGGCCACACACACCAGTCGGATTCTGGCCTGGAACATACAGATCATAATTGCGGGTCTGATCTCGGGCCAACTTATTTAGAAATATGAATCCACTGTTAAAGGTAGGACACATCTGATACTATAATATTATATATAATATAATAAGTTCCTTTAATGCAGCATATGATATTGAAGCTTTTAAGATTATTAACTTTGTTCTATATTTTGGAATGTTGAATAACTATTTTGTGGTCATCCTTGTATAAATATATCTTTAAAGGGAATCTGTCTTCATGTTTCTATACCCTATATAGGAGCAATATGATGTAGTGTCACTTACTGGGCTGCATGCTACAGACAAAGTAAAATCCCTGTTTTATCTGCTGAGCTCTGTATAACCCCAACCTTACCATTGATTGGCAGTTTTCTGTCTATGTAATAAGTGGTGAGGGTAGACCGAGCTCATGAATATGGTGGACTGCAAGGAAGCCAGTTTATTACTCTTCCTGCTGATAAAATAATTTTTATCAAAACTAGCCCAGAAAGTGACAAATCACTGGAATCAGAGTCTCAGTCCCGCATCATGCTGCCCTAAGGTTGGGTGACAAATTCCCTTTTTAATAAGGATATTCCATTCAGTATTCCCACATGAGCCCTTTTTTCTAGAGGTTTTAAAGCGATCCTAAACCCAGAAACTGACCCCCCTGTATCTTTAGACCTGTCCCTGCACCCCCTCTTACCATTTCTAGCCATCCCTTTTGCATAAAAAATCGCTTTTGTAAAGTAAGAGAAAAGTATATAATAGTTTGACCTGTGTGAGTTCTCCGTTTCTGTTTAAAGCCGCAGATAGGCGTGCCTGTCTGCTGCTGCCTGATAATTATTCACGCCCTTCTCTGCTTGCTGCCTTTGTGAGTGTGTGGCCGCGTCATGAAAGGGGGCGGGGCTCCGGCATCACTCGATTTAGCCCCGCCCCCTTTCATGACGCGGCCACACACTCACAAAGGCAGCAAGCAGACAAGGGCGTGAATAATTATCAGGCAGCAGCAGACAGGCACGCCTATCTGCGGCTTTAAACAGAAACGGAGAACTCACACAGGTCAAACTATTATATACTTTTCTCTTACTTTACAAAAGCGATTTTTTTATGCAAAAGGGATGGCTAGAAATGGTAAGAGGGGGTGCAGGGACAGGTCTAAAGATAAGGGGGGGTCAGTTTCTGGGTTTAGGATCGCTTTAATGTGTTGATGACGGAGAGTGTAGTGACCTATTTTAGAAAAGTCCTATTAATTGATGTCTGATAATTGCTTCCATAATGATCTCTTTAGATTGCCTTATTGAAGATCCTGCTCGCTGCTGCTCCTACTTCTAAAGCCAAGACAGATTCAATAAATATTCTGGCCGATGTGCTTCCGGAAGAAATGCCGTAAGTAACGCTGAGTGAGTGGGTGCGTGTGTAGGCTGCTGGCTTAGTGGAGCTGCTGACGGATAGTCTGAGCCTCTTCTGTACATTTCAACTCTTTTGCTGTGTTTTACATAAAATGTTTGTTCTGTGTTCCGCTTGTTTTACACTTCTGTCCTCTCATCTAGAACCACCGTTCTGCAGAGCATGAAACTGGGAGTGGACGTGAACCGGCACAAAGAGATTATCGTGAAGGCCATCTCTGCCGTACTGCTGCTGTTATTGAAACACTTCAAGCTAAACCACGTTTATCAGGCCAGTATTCCTCCAGCGCTCCCAGCATGCTGTGCTGCCCCATCAAACATCCGGCATGGATGGCCACTGCCCAGCATGCTGCTAGGTCTTTCCGTGTAAGGTGTTGGGTTTTATTATTCAAATCCAAGCATTAAAAAACACAAACATTATGTATGACGGGTGTCACGAAGGGGGTCATATCAACACTTTATAGAGACCTTATGCATACTGTTCTGCTGCGGTACCCCATAAAGACACGGGATAAGTGGGTGGAGGATATAGGGGAGATAGAAAATGAAGCCTGGGAATCCATTCTGTAGTATGGCCCCAAGTTGTCACTGAGCGAACCGGGCAGACTGTCGCAGCTATACCTGGTCCACAGAGCGTACAGAACACCTGCTTTTCTGTTCAAAATTGGAGTACGGGAATCATCAGAATGTCCGAGATGTCATGGTGAGAATGCCGGACTTATACACATGATGTGGAATTGCCCCAGTTTGCAAGCATTTTGGTTGACAGTGTTGACCCTGATAGAGGGCAGGTATGAATGCGTGATACCCAGAGAACCCCTTGTATGTGTGTTAGGCTATATAGAGCTTATTAAGGTTCTGAATGTGCGTAAAGTGGCTGTGGCTAGACTGCTATTTATTGCCCCCAAGCTAATAGCAAGGCATTGGATCAGGGCCGAGCTACAATCGAGGACGGAATATATTAAGAGTGTAGAATATATTATTAAACTGGAGGGGAAGATATACAGGAGGCGGAGTGCGGAGAAACTATTTGATCAATTATGGGAACCCTGGCTTACACGGTGATGGGTAGAGTTAAGGAGGGTTGTGTAGGGAAGTCAAAGACTTAAGAGAGCGAACTATTTCTTATATCCATAAGTTGTTGTTATCCTAACTGTTATATTGTTGGTAGACTTTCTCCATTTGACAAATCACTATTGACAACTAACAGCTGTCTACGAAATGGGTGGGGGAGGGAGGGGATGTTGAAGGGAGGGGGGGATTGGTTGGGGTGCATTAATATGTAAATTTCGATGCATATTTGAGGATTCTTTGTAATGTCTGGATTTACCTTATAATAAAAATATATCTGATTTAAAAAAAAAAACACAAACATGAGCTGCAGACCACAAGAATTAATACATAGCAAATAATCTGTACAGATGGGGGTATTTTAGAAAGGCAGTATAAAATATAACCCAGCAAAGAGCACAGAGTGTAAAAGCACATAAAATATACACTGAATGGCCAGTAAGTATAGAAAGCAATACACAAAGGTGAATACAAAACCATAAGATGCAATATAACTCCAAGTGAGCCACAAATTACCGTATTTTTCGGACCATAAAACGCACCAGTCTATAAAACGCACTGATTTTAGAGGAGGAAAATAGTTAAAAAATAAACAAATAAAACAAAAAATGTGGTTATGATTAACTGTCATGGGGGGGGGGGGGGAATCTGCTCCTGACACTGTCATGGGAGTAATGTCCCCATCCCTGGCCCCATCCAGGTAATATGTCTCCCATTCTGGTATATCCATCCTGGTATGTAGCCACCCATCCTGGTATATCCATCCTGGTATATACCTCCCCCCCCTTCCCATCTTTGGATATTGCACCCTCTCATCACTGTACACTGTATGCCTCCCATCCTGGGATATTGCACCCCCATCACTGTATATACCACCTCATCCTGGGATATTACACCCCCCATTACTGTACACTGTATATGCCTCCTATCCTGGGATATTGCACCCCCCCCCCATCACTGTACACTGTATATGCCTCCTATCCTGGGATATTGTACCCCCACCATCACTGTACACTGTATATGCCTCCCAACCTGTAATATTGCACCCCCCCATCACTGTATATGCCTCCCATCCTGGAATATTGAACATCCCTTTCATTGTATATGCCCCCCAGTCTGGAATATTGCACCACCCCCATCACTGTACATGCCTCCCATCCTGGGGTATTGTATGCCCCCATCACTGTACACTGTATATGCCTCCCAACCTGTAATATTGCACCCCTCCATCACTGTATATGCCTCCCTTCCTGGGATATTGCACATCCCTTTCACTGTATATGCCCCCCATCCTGGGATATTGTACACCCCTATCACTGTACACTGTATATGCCTCCCAACCTGGAATATTGCACCCCCCCCCCCCATCACAGCACCACAACCCTCTTATATTTGAACCATAAATCTGGGGGGGAAAAAGTGAGTCTTATGGTCCAAAAATAAGGTACATAAATAAGTATTATACACTGACATAGGGCAGTATAAAGTAAATCCCAGCCGGGAGTGTAGCTATGACCAAAGTAAACATCAAATAGCAAGCATAAAAAGTATTACACAAGGGTAAAGAAACCGCAAAATGCAGCACAGTCCTGATGTTCGTTTCGCCTATAGCTTACTCAGGGTAAACAGAAACACGTTATCCTGAACATGTTACACTGGCTAGTTCATGTATATTTGGGGCTCTTTGCTCGGTCTTCCTTTACATTCCCCTTACTTTGTCACTATGTATTACGACTTCTACATGTTTGTTTTCTTTTTTTGTTACTAGCGATCCTGTTTTTTTATGTTTATAATAAAGTATTTATTTTATAATTCCTAGTGTACACTGTGCAATATTTGTAGTAGTTTATCATAGTAACATGTATATTGCACATAGTACTACTTAATAAATTTGTATAAAAGGCTCCAATTTGTATAGTTTATATATTGTGTATGTCTCCAACTGTTTTCCGATTTACAATACAGTACCTTAGAAATATTTTTTTATGTTGCCATACTGCATCCCTTGTCCATAAGGTCTTAAATCGGTATTCCCCCTCTGAATTAGGTGTAATAATATTAGAAAATACCTTAAATTAGAAATGTGGTATAGTTCTCCTGATTAGCTGTGTAGCTCATGTAGCTTAGGTATCTATGGTTACGAACACTCATAGTGACAGTTAGTTGCTTGAGGTCGTAACCATGGATACATAAGCAACATGAGCTACATAGCTAATCAGGAGACCCATACTACATTTCTAATTGGACGTATATTCTAATACTAGTATTGTTACACCTACTGCATATTGGAATAGGGTCTTGAATTTTGGAATACCCCACTAAAGGAAGCAGTCATGTTGAAAATGGTATCTGCAGACAGAATGTTAAAGAGCAGGAGGAGCTGGATATGTATATACAATAAATATATATTTAGATATAGATATATATATATATATACTGTATATACTCGTGTATAAGCCGACCCGTGTATAAGCCGACCCCCCTACTTTTGCCCCCAAAACCTGGGAAAACCTATTGACTCGTGTATAAGCCGAGGGTGGACCCCAGCACAGGTATACAGCCCCCAGCAGTGTGGTATACAGGCCCCCTCAGTGGTATACAGCAGCCTCCCCAGTGGTAGTATACAGCAGTCTCCCCAGTGGTATATACAGCAGCCCCAGAGAGGTATACAGCAGCCCCAGAGCTGTATACAGCAGCCCCAGAGCTGTATACAGCAGCCCCAGAGCGGTATACAGCAGCCCCAGAGCGGTATACAGCAGCCCCAGAGCGGTATACAGCAGCCCCAGAGCGGTATACAGCAGCCCCAGAGCGGTATACAGCAGCCCCAGAGCGGTATACAGCAGCCCCAGAGCGGTATACAGCAGCCCCAGAGCGGTATACAGCAGCCCCAGAGGGGTATACAGCAGCCCCAGAGGGGTATACAGCAGCCCCAGAGGGGTATACAGCAGCCCCAGAGGAATACAGCAGCCCCAGAGGAATACAGCAGCCCCAGAGAGGTATACAGCAGCCCCAGAGGGGTATACACAGCAGCCCCAGAGGGGTATACACAGCAGCCCCAGAGGGGTATACACAGCAGCCCCAGAGGGGTATACACAGCAGCCCCAGAGGGGTATACACAGCAGCCCCAGAGGGGTATACACAGCAGCCCCAGAGGGGTATACACAGCAGCCCCAGAGGGGTATACACAGCAGCCCCAGAGGGGTATACACAGCAGCCCCAGAGGGGTATACACAGCAGCCCCAGAGGGGTATACACAGCAGCCCCAGAGGGGTATACACAGCAGCCCCAGAGGGGTATATAGCAGCCCCAGAGGTATATAGCAGCCCCAGAGGGGTATACAGCAGCCCCAGAGCTGTATACATCAGCCCCAGAGGTATACAGGGGTACCCAGTGGCATACCGGGCCCCCCCTTGCTGGTGGCAACCTGTAAAAGAAGATATCATTATACTTACCGTATCGCCGCCGCCGCTCTGTCACCATCACCGCGCTCCTCCTGGTCTTCAATCTTCCTTCACCGTCACCGCGCTTTCCCCCTTGCTGGTGGCAACCTGTAAAAGAAGATATCGTTATACTTATCGTATCGCCGCCGCCGCTGCCGCTCTGTCACAGTCACCGCGCTCCTCCTGGTCTTCAAGCTTCCTTCACCGTCGCACAGGAAATGATGTCATTTCCTGTGCGACGGTGAAGGAAGCGTGAAGACCCGGAATAGCGCGGTGACGGTGACAGGGCGGCGGCGGCGATACGATAAGTATAACGATATCTTCTTTTACAGGTTGCCACCAGCAAGGGGGGCCCGGTATACCACGGGGGGGGGGGGGGGGGGGGCTGTATATACCCGTGTATAAGCCGAGGGGGGACTTTTCAGCACATTTTTTGTGCTGAAAAATTCGGCTTATACACGAGTATACACGAGTATATACGCTATATATACTAGAAATAGGCCCGATGCTTTTGCATCAGGAGGGCAGTCTTTATGCCTGTGCCTCCTTGTGCTTTCTCCTGTCCTGTCTGTGCTGTCTCTTCCCCTCTGCGTTCTGTCTTAGTCTATGTTAACACACGGCGCTTCTTTTGCGTGGGCGCTTTTTCCAGCATTTTGACCCGCGCAAAAAAGCCCCATAACAATAAGTGGGTGCATTCACACACCGCGTGTTTTTACGGGGCTACTTCTTCAGTGATGTCACAGAGGGGAGGAAGAATCCTGTTCCTCCTCCCCTGTGTGACATCTGTCACAGCCCCCATTTGATTTCTCAGTGCATTATACACTGCAAAATCAAATGTAAAAGAATGACAAATGTATTAAAAATAATAAAGATTCGTACACTTGCCCCCCGCCGAGTGTTCAGTGACCGGGAGATGGGAGCAGGAGCAGGCATTGACCTGCTAGGATCTTGCATGATGTCATAATGGCATCGGGCCCTGTGATTGGCCCGCTAGTGGTCATGTGATATGTGACGCGCATTTGTCTTTATTTTACATTTGATTTTGCAGTGGATAATGCGCTGCGAAGTCAAATGGGGCTGTGACAGATGTCACACAGGGGAAGAGGAACAGGATTCATCCTCCCCTCTGTGACATCAGCGCCAGCGTATTCCCACTGGAACGGTGATACATAATTCCAGCGGTTATAATGGGGCCTATGGGAGAAAGCCGAAAATAGCGCTGTGTGTGAACAGCAAAAGTCAAAGTCCGTTCACTTTGCTGTGAAAACACAGATGCAGGTGCGCTTTGGGGAGAAAAGCTCGCGCAAAAATGCGCGAAAAATATGCACAGTGTGAACGAGGCCTTACTTGTGCCTTTGTCTCCGCTCTGTGTGCTCTTAGCCCCTGTGTGCACTGTCTATGCCTCCCTTGTGGCTTCTGCGTCCACTGTGCCTTCTCCCTCCCCTGTGCCCCCGCCTCCGTTGTGCCTTCTGGCTCCCGTGTGCCTGCCTCCCATCACTGAGCCACCGTACAGTGCTAACCACTGAGCCCACCGTACAGTGCTGACCACTGAGCCCACCGTACGGTGCTGACCACTGAGCCCACCGTACGGTGCTGACCACTGAGCCCACCGTACGGTGCTGACCACTGAGCCCACCGTACGGTGCTTACCACTGAGCCCACCGTACGGTGCTGCACACTGAGTGACCGCATGGTGCTGTACACTGAGCCACCTAAACACTGTGCCACCATTTAAATCACACGCCAAGAGCACTGTTTGGTCGTTGGCGAGCAATTAGCGATGCGTGCTGTCGTTCAGCATCACTTCGCTGATTGGTCGCCGTGGTGACCAGCGACCAATTAGCGAAGCACCTTGACCGGGAGATTTGAATACCGCACCGCTGATTGACTGAGCAGCACGGGATTCAAATCTCCTGCCAAGGCGTGAGCCGCTTCGCTGATTGGTCGTCGCGGATCATGGCGACCAATCGGAAAAGCGCAATTTAAATCAATCGCCAAGACCACTGATTTAAATTGCGCTTCGCCAATTGCGGTTGGCCGTGATCCCTGACGACCAGAGACCAATCAGTGCTGTTGGCTCGTGGCATGCTTTGGCAGGGGATTTGAATCCTGGCCGCCATATCGGAAAACCCCTAACCAATATGGCGGTCTCCCGGCTGCGTCACCACTGACCTCCGTGCAGCGGGTGATGAGCCACAGCTACCATTGAGAGATCAGTGGCTAGCGCCGCTGATCTCCCGATGGTAGCGTTGAGGTCTGTGTCACTTACTTTTGTCACTTGTCGCTATCCCACAATGATACCGCGGTGCATTGTGGGATAGTGACATAAGCCCCGGAAGTCTGTGTTACATATTATTGGTGATTATATATGAGATTTTGTGGGAAAGGTTCAGTAAAACTTGCATTTTATCCATTGAAATTCCTGGTATTTGTACATATTAGTCCAGTGGGTGCTTTTACTCCTTGATTGACAGTCTTCACTATATGTGCATGCAGAGGTGACTGTCAATCACTGATTAGCACCGCCCCCTGGACTCCTGTGTATAGAAGCACCAGGAATTTCAATAAATAAAATGTTTTACTGCATAATTTGTAGCAAACCTACACATCATCTCAGCTTCTCCATCTCTGTACCATGCTGTTCACAGATCAAACTACACAAAAAATATTTATATTATATATATATATATATATATATATATATATATATATATATAAAAGGACAAAATGTAACAAGAATCAATTATTCTGTAAGATGTCACATATGTAGATGCTTATGTAAGCTCTTCTCCTTTCCGCAGATGGAGTATATGGCTCAGCACCTTGTGTTTGCAAACTGCATTCCTTTAATATTGAAGTTTTTTAATCAAAATATAATGTCCTACATCACAGCCAAAAACAGGTAATTGAGGCAGAAGTTAAAAGTACTCTTCATTTTCTGGTCAATTTTCATGTTTAACAGATTTTTTTTACTTTTTCTCTAGTATTTCTGTTCTTGACTACCCATACTGTGTGGTCCATGAGCTGCCTGAGCTCACAGCAGAGAGCCTGGTAAGGGGTGATCATATATGCAGAATGAATTGTAGGAATGCTTATTGACTGGCCCTGTTATCTCTTTACAGGAAGCCGGAGATAATAATCGATTTTGTTGGCGGAACCTGTTTTCATGCATTAATCTTCTACGCATCCTGAACAAACTGACCAAGTGGAAGCACTCTAGGACTATGGTGCGTGGACAGGCTCTCGGGTTATGGTTTATTCTAATGTACCTTGTCATAGTATACCTTTTCCCCGCAGCAGATACTTATTTAATGCATCAATACCTTTGTAAATGAAATTATTGCATGAAAAGCAAATGTTGACAGCTTCCAAGACCTACCGATAGGGAATTTAGATGTTGAGACCCAATGGGGACAGTGATGCCTTTCTGTCTTTCTAAGGATGTAAGTAGAGTCTAAAAGAAGAGACATTTGAGAAAGGTGGTAAGTAACTGGAGCTAGACCAAGGAAGACTTCTGATCTTGTAGTCTGAAGATGCCTTTACTTGCACCTTGCCATGACTCCTGACTTTCATGTGCGAGCTCTTGTCTGTGTGAAGATCATGTGGCACTCGTATATACTGTCCTATTAAAATGATCCTGACTGTTGATATATGCAGCCCACACCGTAGACATCATATATCAGACACTAGCTCTATGATCTCAGCCAGATATGTTTGACTCTGAAAAGCTGCCGAGTTTCAGAAAGAAACATACTTTTACAAGCTGCCAGGGACCGAGCCACACTGTGCAATAGTTGAACAAGTAGGTCCCTGGCTGCTTCTCCCAGCCCACTGATAGTGCCCATATAGGCAGAGACCTGTCAGTGCAGTAGGAGGGGAAAAGCCACCGTTGACCCACCTGTGTGACCACAGCACAGTGCGGATCGGTCCCTGGTGACAATTAAAAGTATGTTGTTCTTGGAAATGCTGCAGCATTTGACTCCGACATAACTGGCTGGGATAATACAGCCAGTGCCTGATACATGATGCCCAAACCGTGGTTAACATATATCGCCTGTCAGTGTCCCTTAAAGGTCCACTCAGTAGCTGTAACAAAGGCACTTACTGTGAGTAATATTACAATGGTATAAAAGAACCTTTCTCCTTCGCCTCATTGGGGGACAAAGGACCGTGGGTGTTATGCTGCTGTCCTCTAGGAGGCAACACTAAGTAATATCTGAAAAAGATTAAGTGGCTCCTCCTCTGCAGTATACACCCCTGAGGCTGACCTCAGCTACTCAGTTTTTGCTTAGTGTTTTTAGGAGGCAGACATTCTCTTCACTTTATTATTTTATTTTTTACTTTTTTTTTTCAAAAATGTTTTGTTCCATCATGGATCTTCACTGCAAGGGACATATCGACAGCAAGTACTTCCCCGGACCCCACAGTTGTGACTCTGGGTTGTAGCTACTTGTCAGAACTAGGGCTATCCTTCCTCGGCCCCCCACAGTTGGGGGAGCTGGGTTGAAGTGACATCCACCGGCAATGCCCTGCATTGCACCCCAGGCCCCACAGTTGGGGTTCTGGATTGAAGCAATGCCCCCACATCCCACCTCTGCACACAACAGGATCTACAGACTACAGAAGTAAGACCCTGCCAGCACCTACCAGGTATGGCTACAGAAGCAAGGCTCTACCTGCACTGCCACAGCACACCTTCGGGTCCTGCTAACGGTGCCTGCAGCCTCCGTACCCCTGCACATTTAGGTGACAAGCAGCCCGGAGCCTCTTACTGCCGCTAACTTCTGGGACCCTTTCCACCAACAGGGACCTGCACCTTTTCAGCAATTCCGGCGTGGTTTCCTGACCTCCGCGCCGGCCTCCCGCTGTTTTCGGGGCCGATTTTCACTCTAGGCCCTGGATCTGGGCCTAGTACTTTAGAGACCGCTCATCTCCAACCCCGACCTGCCTCCCTGCCGCATCATCGAGAGGGGCTGAGCGACCTCTTCTGGCGCCTCTCGTACATCGCTAGACCGGTCTGCGCGCCCTTTCCAAGAAGCTGCCATTAACCCTTCCTTAGTCGTCGCCTTTTTGGCGAAAAGTTGGATAAACTGATCTCTGATGCCACAGGAGGTAAAAGCATCACTCTACCTCAATGTAAACCAAAGTGACCCTTTTTTCACCGCCAGCAAACACGTTTCCATTTTTTTTTCGGAACCTGTTCGGGTGGTCGACCTCATGACTGAGACAGAATAATAGCCGTTCCCCACATAGAGATAGGCCCTCCAAACACAACAAAAGTCTAATTCAAACTGGCAATCCAACTCTAGACAATCTAAGCCTAGGTGATCAAGATCCCAGAGCTATGCCTCTTCATGACTCGTTCTGCCCCGGAAGGCACTTTCCTTGTTGGTGGCCGACTTTCCCGCTTTCAGCATGTCTGGCTCGCCATCATAGATGACAATTGAGTCAGGGAATTGGTGTCTTCTGGTTACAACATCGAGTTCTTATCCCGCTACTAAATCGTTTTTTTCTGCCCATTCCACCAAGGTCCCAGACAAAGGCCCGAGCCTTTTACTACGCCATCGACTCCCTTCTACAAACCGGAGTCATAATTCCTGTTTTTCAGGACGAAAGGTTTCAAGGGTTTTACTCAAACTTATTCGTTGTCCCCAAAAAAGGCGAGTCGGTACGACCCATTCTAGACATGAAACACCTGAACAAGTTTGTTCGGGTGCGTCACTTCCGTATGGAATCCCTCCGTTCCATCATTTCCTCCATGGAACAGGGGAAGTTCCTCACTTCAATAGACATTCAAGATGCATACTTCCACATACCAATATCCCATGTGCATCAGAAATTCTTACGCTTCGCCGTCAACGAAGACCATTTTCAATTTGTGGCACTACCCTTCGGCCTCGCCACAGCTCCAAGGGTTTTCACAAAGGTCATGGCAGCCGTCATGACCATTCTCCACTCGTGAGGAATAGTCATTCTTCCATATCTGGACGACCTCCTCATCAAGGCTTATTCTTTCAGGGACTGCGTACTCAGTGTCACCATTACGGTAGACACCCTAGTTCGCCTAGGTTGGCTGGTCAACTTGCCGAAATCCTCTCCAGTCCCAAGTCAGACACTGACCTTCCTAGGAATGCTCTTCAACACCTCCCGAGGGTTGGTACTTCTCCCTCAGGACAGGTCCTGAGCCCTACGGCAAGGAGTCCGAACACTTCTTCGTCCATCGCCTCACTCCCTTCGCTTTGCAATGAGAGTGTTAGGTCGCGTGGTTGCGGCCATGGAAGCGGTCCCATTTGCACAACTATACCTCAGGCCCCTTCGGCTGGAGATTTTTACAGCTTGAGATAAGAGCCCCTTCTCACTGGACAAAACTTTTCACCTCTCGCCTGTCACCAGACACTCCCTTCACTGGTGGCTTCGCCCATCCTCCCTGTCATGGGGCAGATCCTTCCTTCCTGTTTGTTGGGAGGTGCTAACCACCAACGCAAGCTTACTAGGCTGGGGAGCAGTGTACCGTCATCACACAGCTCAAGGCAGATGGTCTCACTCAGAATCCACCCTGCCCATCAATCTCCTGGAGATACGAAGCCATATTTCTGGCACTAAAGTCCTTCCATCGGCTGTTAGTGGGTTGCCACATCCGCGTACAATCAGACAATGCCATAGCAGTGGCATATGTCAATCACCAGGGTGGGACTCGCAGTAGACTGGCAATGCGCGAGGTGGCACCCATCCTTTGCAGGCCCAAAAGAACTGATCGGTTCTGTCAGCAGTCCATATTCCACAATTGGAATTGTCGACAATTGGGCAGCGGACATCCTCAGCCGCCAGGGCATCGCATCAGGGGAATGGGCCCTTCACCCAGAGGTGTTCCAGCAAATTTGCAGTCAGTGGGGGACCCCGGATGTGGATCTCATGGCGTCTCGACTCAACACCAAGGTACCCAACTACATGGCCATGTCCAATGACCCACAATCCTGGGCGCAGATGCCCTAGTCCAATCTTGGCGCACTTTCGTCTCCCTTACATCTTCCCCCCTCTGTCTCTTATACCCAGAGTGGTGAGGAATATCAAGTTGGAAGGTGTCCCAGTCATCCCTGTGGCCTCGGACTGGCCCAGACGCATCTAGTTCGCCTACCTAGTGCAGCTCGCTGCCGATGTTCCTTGGTGTCTTCCAGACCGCCCGGATCTTCTCTCACAGGGCCCACTTTACCACCAGTATTCGAGGGCTCTCAATTTGACGGCGTGACCCTTGAGACCTGGGTGTTGGCTCAGGCTGGATTTTCCCCAGATGTAATACAGATCATGATTAGGGCGAGAAAGCCAGTCTCCGCAAAAATCTACCATCGTACTTGGAAGATTTAAATTTTCTGGACATGGTGCAGGTCTTGGAACCAGGTACCCCTACAGTTTTCATTGCCAGTCATCTTGGCCTTTCTTCAATCCAGACTGGATGCCGGTCTCTACCAAGGCTCCATCAAGGGACAGGTTTCTGCACTATCCGTCCTGTTTCAGGGATGCCTAGTGGCTAAGTCTCAAGTAAAGGCTTTTCTCCAGGGGGTTACCCGCTTGGTCCCCCTTTATAAGTGACCGTTGGACGCATGGGACCTTAACATGGTTCTGGAAGCGCTGCAGATGCCCCCCTTTGAGCCCTTCAAAGAGATTTCTCTCCATCTTCTTCCCAAAAGGTTGCATTTTTAGTGGCGATTACATCCATCTGTCGGGTATCGGAGCTTGTGGATCTCTCCTGTTCCACCAGGATAAGGTGGTGCTTCGACCGGTGCCCTCCTGCATCCCAAAAGTGGTCTCTTCTTTTCACCTGAACGAAGAGATTTCCTTACCATCCTTCTGTTCGGCAGCGGTGCATCGTGTCGAGAAGGTTCTGCACTCCCTGGATCTTGTTCGTGCTTTGAGTGTACGTGTTCAGGATGGCACCCTTCAGAAACTGACTCACTTTTTGTCCTCCCAAAGGCCACAGAAAGGGTATGCCTGCATCCAAGCCCACTCTGGCCAGGTGGATCCAAACCCACCATCCAAGAGATCTACCAAATGAGAAATCTGCCTATTCCGTCAGGCATTAAAGTGCACTCCACGCCAGCGGTGGGAGCATCTTGGGCCATCAGGCACCAAGCATCTGCACAACAGGTGTGCAAAAGCAGCTACCTGGTCCAGTCTTCACACATTCGTAAAACATTACAATGTGCATACACAATCCTTGGCAGACGCCAGTCTCGGTAGGCGCATCCTCCAGGCAGCAGTAGCTCACCTGTAGAGTGCAGCCCGTCTTTATAATTTTATACTTTTCCCACCCAGAGAGAGACTGCTTTAGGACGTCCCACGGTCTTGTGCCCCCCAATTAGACTAAGGAGAAAAGGAGATTTTTGTGCACTCGCCATAAAATCCTTTTCTCTTAGCCTCTAATTGGGGGACACAGCACCCTCCCTAGTTGCCCATGCGGGCCTTGTAACAGTTATATTGCACTCTTATATGGTTGCCTTTTTATAGGCTTTGTTTTTTCCTGCTCCTACTGTTTAAGCACAAAACTGAGTAGCTGAGGTCAGCCTCAGGGGTGTATACTGCAGAGGAGGAGCCACTTAATCTTTTTCAGATATTACGTAGTGTCGCCTCCTAGAGGACAGCAGCATAACACCCACGGTCCTGTGTCCCCCAATTAGAGGCTAAGAGAAAAGGATTTTACCGTGAGTACACAAAAATCTCCTTGTCAAGGGTCAGTCACTTCTTTAAAGTTCATGTGTTAGAAACAACAAAACTAGGCGTATGGATTTCAGTTCGACTAGGCCACATCCTGACTGATCAATAACTAGGTCTGAGCCTCTCTGGAATTGCAGATATTCAGTGATAGCTGCCATAAGTGGTCCATCTGCCTCCAAGGCTCATTGAAAGTATGATGTGCTATGGGAAAAGGGCAAGCCAATGGGGGAAGAGGGAAGAAGTGTGAAAACCTTTAGGTTTCTCCATTCACATGGATCTGACTGACCAAAATAACTGTCTTTATTTCCTTTCGGATTCCCGATAATATTTCCTGTTCTTGCTTATTTGTCCGTAGATGCTTGTGGTTTTCAAGTCTGCTCCCATCCTAAAAAGGGCCCTTAAAGTTAAACAGGCAATGATGCAGCTCTATGTACTTAAGTTGCTGAAAGTACAGACCAAGTATTTAGGACGCCAGTGGAGAAAAAGCAACATGAAAACCATGTCAGCCATTTACCAGAAAGTGAGGCACCGCCTGAATGATGATTGGGCATATGGCAATGGTATGAAGTTTAAAACTGGACTGATTGTATTTGTTTTGCGTAAGTTTAGGCAAGAGATCTTGTGTTTGAGTTTTTCTTCTTGCTTTTGACATAGATCTTGATGCTCGGCCCTGGGATTTTCAAGCTGAGGAATGTGCACTCAGAGCCAACATTGAGCGCTTCAACTCTCGACGTTATGATCGAACTCATAGAAACCCTGAATTCCTTCCTGTAGATAACTGTCTGCAGAGTGTTCTTGGTCAACATGTAGAGCTACCAGAAGATTTCCAGATGAACTATGACTTGTGGCTAGAGAGAGAAGTGTTCTCTAAGCCCATATCATGGGAAGAGCTGCTGCAATAACTTTAACATTTATCTAAAGACGAAAAATGACTTCTCCTCCATAGCCACATTTACAACACTAGTTATTCTTCTATAATAGCCTCTTATTACCATTCTCTAACGTATCTGGGCCAAACAGCTACAGTAGAAATCTTCTAGATACTGTGAAGATAGGAATGGATTTCAATAAGGCCATGTTTTTTTTTTTGTTTTTTTTTTCTTTCACTCCAAACTATCACTCCATATGTAAAAGAAATATTTCAACTTCAAGAGTTCCAGTTCTATCTGACCTTCTTTTCCGTGTATTGACTGAGGGGAAGATTAGGGTGATTTATAGGGCAACAAATATTTATATTTTATGTAGTGTCGATTGCAGTGAAATACCAGATGCGAAGTGCAATGTGCTCCAGGGAACTATTTATTATGGTTAGGAACTAACATTCCTCTTGTTCAAGAACGTTTTATGTGTTTTTATATTTCTGTGAATTTACCTTTTAAATATGTTTAATCTATATGTACAAAATATCTGGCCAAACATAAAGGAGGATTAAGTTGCAATTTGAGAACTTTTTATTATACTAAATGTGTATTAATTGAAGTGATCACCATGGGCTTCTATACATTCAACTTTCAAATTTTAGGAAGGTGGGTTTCTGCCTTCTTGCACATTACGCGCAGTGTGCGATCCAGCATACAGCATAAATCTTTTGTATCCCATATAAGAAGGCTGTACCATAGTCTAACTTGTTTAACAGTGGGTGATTGATGGTAAAACAGGTATGCTTGGCAAAGATGATGGAGGTTTCAAGAGCAAAGTAGGAGCAAAACAACACAGGTGCGCTGTAAAAAAAAACTGTTTTAAGATGGCTTTTACTACCCAGGAATGCTGAGGGGCTGACCCACAATGCAATAGGGTCTTAAAAGAGAAGACACTGAATAATGCAGGTAATACTGCCAGATGGTTCATATTCATGTTAAACATTAAAACAAGATAACATGTCACATTACAATAGGTTATATGACAAATTTAGCATCAATTTTCCCTCTTAATCTAAAGCTCCCATCACACACAACAACGCACCAGCGATCCCGACAACGATAACGATCCTGTAGGATCATTGGTGTGTCGTTACCTGGTCGCTGGGGAACTGTCAAACAGGCAGATCTCTGGAAGGCACATCGCTGGAAGCGGGAGGACACTGGTAACTATAATAAACAGCAGGTATCTAGGCAGTGCGCTGCCTAGATACCCGGTGTTTAGCATAGTTACCAGCGTCCTCTCTGCTTACAGGCTGTGCTAAGCATGGAGGACGCTGGTAACTATGATAAACACCGGGTATCTAGGCAACGCGCACTGCCTAGATACCCGGTGTTTACCATGGTTACCAGCCTGTGAGGGCGCTGATCGTTAGTCTCTCGCTGTCACACGCAGCGATGCGTGCTGACCAGCGGGAGACCAACGACCTAAAAATGACCCAGAGCACTTTGTAACGATCAGCGACCTCACAGCAGAGGCCTGATCGCTGCTAAGTGTCACACTTAGCGAGATCGTTAGTGAGATCGCTGTTGCGTCACAAAACCTGTGACGTTAAATGATCTCGCTAACAATCTTGTTATGTGTGATGGGGGCTTTAGTGGGCAGAGCATGGGTCATGTAATCTCCTTTCTGACACCTCAGTACCTGCTGTTTTGTATAGACAGTGTGTCGGTCATGGATGTCCTGTGAACTTCAGGAAGACCTTATGATCTGGTGCTGTCAGACTCCTATGTTTCTCATCGGGCTCCTCCCTCCTTGATGAAAAATATCACTTTTGCTTTTTGTTAGAGAGTAGGTGGTCTAGTAAGTCAGTCCATACAATGATTAGCGGCAGTTATACATCTCCCCTGACTTACACTGTCCACATCTATGGTGCATATAAAAAGTCTACACACCCCTGTTATAATGCCAGTTTTTTGTCATGTAAAAACATACCAAAAAATAACAAAACTAAAATACAGTGATTAAGTGTGAACACCCTCTTATAATTGGTTTATTTTGAACACAACCACATCCTCAGTTACCTAAGCTTCTGTTAAATAGTAGTCAGTACACAACTGCCATCATTTACAGTGATTCTGATTAACATTCTATAAAGTTTAGCTGTTCTAGTAGGATGACATATTTTCTGACAATTTTTTAGTTGTATTTTTCAGGAAAAAATTGTGGTTCATAAATAGTTTACAACACAGCAAAGGGATCTCATGGCTGAAAGCTATTGGGAGAAGGGTGCAAAATAATATCTAAGGCAATAAATATATACTATCAAACACTATTAAGATGGTCATCAATACATGGCCTAAATATTAGGTGGAGTGGCAGGACAGAAGCATTTTACAAAGAAAAACATACAAGTCTAGCTATGTTTTTCCAACCTACATCAAGTATGCCAAAATTATGTGGGAAAATATG
This sequence comes from Allobates femoralis, assembly GCA_033576535.1. Lineage (NCBI taxonomy): Eukaryota > Metazoa > Chordata > Amphibia > Anura > Aromobatidae > Allobates > Allobates femoralis. Next base: position 246,190,955 of record JARQOC010000002.1, on the reverse strand, counting down.
TTATGGTTTTATGAGACCAAGATTTACCTTTTTGGCCATAAATCCAAAATTTGTTTGTTTTGAGGCGGTTTTCAGCAACCGGAGCTATAGCTAACAGCAAAAGTGATGGATATTTGGATCTGATCATAATTCCCCCAAATTTTGCATCAAAACTTCCTTTTCAGCTTTTTCAGTGACCTGGAATTTCACCTTTCAGTATGGCAACGACCCTAATGGGCCAGGATATTATATTTTAGGAATGGTCCAGCCAGAACCACAAGACTTGAATTCAATTAAATTTCTTTGAGCGACCTGAAGAGGGCAGTGTACAGAAGATGCCCTTGTAATGTGATTTGGAGCTACCGCAAAGATGAGTGGGTAAAGATTACCAATTCTAGATGTGTCAGGCTAATAGACCCCAATCCAAAAAGACTGGCTGCTGCCATAAATTCAGAGGGTGCTTCAACAAAGTATTAGATTAACCCCTTCACCACCCAGGAATTTTTCATTTTTTGCTCCTCTGCTTCCAAGAGCCTTAACTTTTTTATATTTCCATCAATATAGACATATGACTGCTTGTTTTTTGTGGGGTGAGTTGTGCTTTCATATGCAATAATTTATTTTACCATATAGTGTTCAGACAAATGTGAAAACAATTCCAAATGCGGTGAAATTGCAAAAAAGTGCAATTATATGTTTTTGGGGGGTTTTATTTGCCATGATCACTGTATGGTAAAACTGATGTGACGGTGTGATTCCTTGGGTCAGTACGAGTTTGTAGATACCAAACATGTATAATTTTACTGTTAGCTAAGTGGTGAAAAAAAATTCAGAAGTTTGAAGGAAAAAAAAAAGAATCATGCTTTTCGTGCCATGTTCTGCGACCCGTAGCGTTCTCATTTTTCGGGATCTGGGGCTGTGTGAAGGCTTATTGTTTGTGGCTTGAGCCGATGTTTCTAATTATAATTTTGGGTGGATGCGTTGTTTTGATCGCCCGTTATTGCATTTTATAGCAATGCTGCGGTGACCAAAAAAAGTTGGCGTTTGGACCCTTTTTTTTTTTTTTTTTTTTAGGCCTAAGGCTGCTTTCACATCAGCGTTTTTTGAAATTCGCGGCAGATGCGGTGAAAAAACCGCATCTGCCGCGTTTAACGCATAACCGCGACACTTGCGGCACACTTGCGGCAAGCCCCATGCAATGTCTATGGGGCTTGTGGTAAGGGTGCGGCAAGTGCGGTTTCGGCACTTGCGGCAGGTGCGGCCGCGAAAAAAAATGCTGTCAGCCGCGTTTTTTCTTCGCGGCCGCACATGCCGCAAGTGCCAAAACCGCACCTTCCATAAGTCCGCCTATACCTTGTATGGCGTTTACCGCAACCGCGCTGCAACCGTGCCGCAAGTGCAGCCGGTATGCGGTAATCACGGCAGATGCGGTTTTTTCACCGCATCTGCCGCGATTTGAAAAAAACACTGATGTGAAAGGGCCCTAACACAGTTCACGGCTCTCAATAATTGATTTTTTTTATATTGATAAACTGGGCGTTTCTGAACGTGGCGATACCAAATATGTGTTTTTTTTTTTTTTTATATATACTATTTTTCTGGTCATCATAATGGGAGACCCAGACAATGGGGTTTAGGGCTCCGCCCTCCGGAGGTCACACTAGGTACTACAAGTTTGTAGACACCGCCTCCTCCGCTTATAAACCCCCACCGTAGGGAACATCCTCAGTTTTAAACTTAGTGTGCTCGGAGGATCACGCTTTGCTTGCACTTCACTGCATTCTCACAGCTTACGTGATGGCGTATGAAGACAAGGTAAATGGTCCCGGTCGGGACCCTCGACAGTCTCCCCGCTCACCCTTTGTGGAACACGCTGGTGGAGGTACCGGAGGGCTTTTTAGCCTGGACACTTGCTGTTCTCCCGGTACGCTGTCGAGCTCCTTCCTTTCCATCCCTCCATGGAGGCTCTGGAGAGGGGGAGCCTGGAGCCTTGCACAGCTCCGCTCCGTCCGAGGCCTCCCTAAATGGTGCTTACAGACCGGACGGAGCCAGCCCAGTCCGAGGCCTCCCTAAATGGTGCTTACACTCCGGACTGGTGCTGTACCCCCGTCCGAGGCCTCCCTAAAGGTGCTTACAGACCGGACCGGCACTGAGGCACCTGGTGTGTCTCCTGTGTGCCTGGGGGTAGTGTCTGTCACTTGGTGTCATGACACTCAGACCGCGCGGTTACCCTCGGGTCCGCGGTTCTGTCGGTGTACCCTGTGCTGGGGTCACTCTGGCTGACCGCCCTGTGTGTCTCAGGGGCTGAGGCTGTAGACTGCTGATGTTTGCTTTGTGCATGCAGTCTGTGTGTGTATGTGTATTGTTACACACTCTTTTCCCGCGCTGCGGGCTCTGGCACCTCCATTACTGAGGCTGCCTGGAGGAGGAGGAAGCAGCTCTTACGGTGACATCACCGATGGGCGTGTTTTGTGTTCTCCCGCGTGTTCCTGGCCACGCCTATGACTTTACTGTCGGCGGCCATCTTCTCCCTCTCTTCCCGGCTGGGATCTGGCTGCAGCGTGTGTCTGCACTTTCCAGGGGAGACCGGAACTCGCGGAGGTCACACACGAACACCGCTTCCTCCTACCGCTTACTGCGGTCGGTAAGCCACCGGGATCTCCGGTTTGTTTGTTACAACTTGGCTTATTTCCCCCTACTGTGGCGATGTCCTCAGTAAGGAAGCATGCTGCTAAGGCGGCAGATGGCACCATTACCTGCGCTACATGCAACGGTTCACTGGTGGAGGGGTCCTGCAATAATTGCGGACGCCCAGAGACCCGGACAGTTACTGTTGAATCAGAATCTGCGGGTCTGTACCCTGAGGTTCGGGTGATCCCAGGGACATGGGAAGCGCAGAATAAGATAAATGAATCTCTGCTGTCCCAGATGTCCTCCATGTCGCAATCCCTGGAGGCACTTCATAGGAGGCTGGAAAACCCAGCTACTCCTCCCAGTTACCCCCGGGTGCTTCTTACTTCTTCTGTGAGACCCCCTAAGCGAGCTCGTGAGGCCTCTCCAGAGCTCCAAGCTCCCTCTGAGGAGGAGCGTTCCTCTGATGGTGAGGAAAATGATGGGGGTTCTACTCTCGGGTCTGTCTCTGAACCTCCAGATGGGGTGGAGGATCTGGTGTCCTCCATCAATGAGACATTACGTCTGGTCACTCCTCCTGAGGAGGTGACTGTTCACCCCAAGGAGGTCTATCAATGGCTGCGGCCGGAGGCGAGACCAAGTGGGTCCTTTATGGACCACACTAATTTTGGAAGGGTGATTAGAGCACCCAGGTTACATCCTGGGCGGCGTTATGTCCGTAAACCTAAGGACCTTCGCTTTCCCTTTCCTCAGGAGGTGCTTCTGGAATGGTCACAGTCCCCTAAGGTGGACGCTTCCATGACTAGGATTGCTGCACGCTCCTTGTTTTCTGCCTCTGATAGCTCCTCATTGAAGGATGCTACTGATAGACAGGTCGAGCAACTCGCCAAGTCTTCCTATGAGGCTGTGGGGTCTTCATTTGCCCCTAATTTTGCCGCGGTCTGGACCCTACAAGCGATTACCTCCTGCTTGGATGGTATCTCTGATCTAGCTAGGGCCAGCCCAGAGGTCCTGGCACTCACCGACAGAGCAAGGGCTTATGCGGATTACGCCAGGACGGCAACTTTGGAAACTGCCACTCGCTCGGCTGTGGCTTCGGCCAATGCTATAGCGATCCGCAGGTTGTTGTGGCTGCGTCTTTGGGACTCAGATGCCACGTCTAAGAAGATTTTGCAAAATCTTCCGTTTGCTGGTGACAGGCTCTTCGGCAACGAGCTGGACAAGCTGATAAAGGATTCTGCTGAGTCTAAGATACCGCAGAATAAGCCTAAGCCACGGTATTCCGTGAAAAGGAACCCAAAACAGTGGTCCTTTCGCCCCAGCTCGCAGTCATCAGCGGCGTCCGCTCGCGCGGACCGTGGGGGCAAGCCCTCCACTCAGTGGCGCAACAAAAGTCGCCAAAAGAAGCCGGCAGGGGCTGCAGCTGCCACCCCTAAACCCGCTTCGGCATGACTCGCTCCTTCATCCTGTCTCCCCACAGGTGGGGGGCCGCCTGTCTCTTTTCCAGGACAGATGGCTTCTCCACGTTCAAGACCAGTGGGTCCGAGACGTAGTCTCAAAAGGCTACAGGATAGAGCTGACGTCACAGCCGGCACACCGATTCCATCGGTCTGTTCCATCCCTAGACAAAGCTCAGGCTTTTCATCTGGTGTTGGAGGGACTCCGCAGAGACGGAGTGGTGGTCCCAGTACCCACGGGAGAGAGGTTCAGGGGTTTTTACTCCAACCTCTTTATTGTCCCAAAGAAGGACGGCTCTTTTCGTCCGGTTCTGGACCTCAAGTTGTTCAACCGCCACGTGTTGGTTCGGAAGTTCCGTATGGAATCCCTGCGCTCCGTGATCGCGGCTGTGTCACAGGGAGACTTCCTGGCGTCCATAGATATCCGAGACGCCTACCTTCACGTGCCCATTGCACCGGCTCATCAGCGCTGGTTGAGATTCGCAGTGGGGGAAGAACACTTCCAATTTGTGGCACTGCCATTCGGGCTAGCCTCGGCACCGCGAGTGTTCACAAAGGTGATGGCCTCAATGATGGCTCTCCTGCATGTGCAGGGACACGCCGTCATTCCCTATTTGGACGACCTGCTGGTCAGGGCGCCATCGGAAGACCTTTGTCGGGTGAGCCTGGAGGTGACCATGAAGTCTCTGGAACAGTTCGGGTGGCTTCTCAACATTCCAAAGTCGACCCTGATTCCGACCCAGTCTTTGACATATCTGGGCATGGACTTCCACACGGACTCAGCCCTGGTGTCCCTACCTCAAGCCAAACAGCTTGCGATCCAATCAGGAGTGCAGAATGTTCTCCTGTCACCACAATCTTCCCTACGGGGGTTGATGAAGCTGGTGGGACGCATGGTAGCGGCGATAGAGGCGGTGCCTTTCGCACAGTTTCGCCTCCGTCCTCTCCAGTTGGAGATTCTTCGCCGATGGGACAAAAGGACGATTTCTCTGAATCGGCTGGTGACGCTGTCACAATCGACCAGGGACTCCCTACAGTGGTGGCTCCAGCCACTTCATCTGTCACGGGGCCGGTCCTTTCTAAAACCGTCATGGTTAGTGGTGACCACCGACGCCAGTCTGAAAGGCTGGGGTGCGGTGTTCTTGCACCACAGGGCTCAAGGCCTCTGGACTCAGTCGGAGTCGGCATTACAGATCAACGTGCTGGAGATCAAGGCGGTCTATCTGGCGCTCCTGGCGTTTCAGAAATTCCTGTCAGGACAACCCATTCGGGTTCAGTCCGACAATGCGACGGCCGTCGCCTACATAAATCATCAGGGAGGGACCAGAAGTGCTCAGGCCCTCGCCGAAGTCCACCGCATTCTAGCCTGGGTGGAGGAAAACGGCTGCCTGATCTCCGCAGTTCACATCCCAGGGGTCGAGAACTGGGAGGCCGACTACCTGAGCCGACAGGGGATGGACGCCGGAGAGTGGTCCCTGCATCCAGACGTCTTCCGGGACATCTGCAGCAAATGGGGCACTCCGGACGTGGATCTGATGGCCTCACGGCTAAATCATCAGGTACCCCAATACATGGCACGATCGTGGGATCCTCAGTCTCTGGGGGCGGATGCCCTGATCCTGAGTTGGTCCAGCTTCCAGCTGCCATATGTGTTCCCGCCTCTGGCTCTGATTCCCAGGGTTCTGTGGAAAATCAGGACAGAATGCAGAGTAGCCATTCTAGTGGCTCCAGATTGGCCCCGGAGGTCCTGGTACCCGGACCTCTGGCAACTGTCAGGCGGACACCGGTGGGCTCTTCCAGAACGCGCAGATCTACTCGCGCAAGGCCCATTCTTCCACCTCAATTCCAGGGCCCTCAGATTGACTGCATGGCTCTTGAGGCCTGGTTGCTGACATCCAGGGGCTTCTCTCCTACGGTGGTTGCCACGATGAATCGGGCAAGGAAACCTGTCTCCAGGAAGATATACCACAGAACGTGGAAAATCTTTTTCTCCTGGTGTGCATCTGGTGGACGCTCACCGTGGCCCTTGTCCATCCCGACATTGTTGGCCTTCCTACAGTCGGGTTTGGAGTTGGGATTATCCCTTGGCTCTCTGAAAGGTCAAGTATCAGCACTTTCAGTGCTGTTTGACAGGCGCTTGGCGCTCCTCCCGAAGGTTCGTCAATTTCTGCAGGGGGTGTCTCGGGTGGTTCCGCCTTACAGACGACCTCTGGACCCTTGGGACCTCAACATGGTCCTGGCGGCACTGCAGAAACCGCCGTTTGAGCCACTGAGAGACATCTCTCTCTCTCGTCTGTCCCAGAAGGTGGTTTTTCTGGTGGCAATTACGTCTCTGAGAAGGGTCTCAGAATTGGCTGCACTTTCGTGCAAGTCACCCTTTCTGGTGGTTCACCAAGACAAGGTGGTGTTGCGCCCGCGGCCTGAATTCTTGCCGAAGGTAGTTTCAACTTTCCACCTAAACCAGGAGATTGTTCTCCCATCATTTTGCCCCGCTCCCGTTCATCAGGTTGAGCGCGACCTCCATACTCTGGATCTCGTGAGAGCTGTACGCATTTATGTGTCCAGGACCGCCTCCTTTAGGAGTTCGGATTCCTTATTTGTCCTCACGATGGGTCGCTGTAAGGGGTCCGCGGCTTCGAAGTCGACCTTGGCCAGATGGATCAAGGCTCCCATTCAGGAGGCATACCGGTCTTCTGGTTTGCCTCTCCCGGTGGGTTTGAAGGCACACTCTACTAGAGCTGTAGGTGCCTCATGGGCCTTGCGACATCGAGCATCTGCTCTACAGGTGTGTCAGGCGGCCACCTGGTCCAGCCTGCACACTTTCTCAAAGCACTATATGGTGCATGCCCATGCCTCTGCGGACGCAAGTTTGGGCAGGCGGGTCCTCCAGGCGGCGGTTGCCCACCTTTAAGGGGGACCGTGTATTATCCGTCTTGTTGAGGAACTCTTCCCGCCCTGGGGTATTGCTTTAGGACATCCCCATTGTCTGGGTCTCCCATTATGATGACCAGAAAAAAGAGAATTTTGTTTACGTACCGTAAATTCTTTTTTCTTTAATCATCAATGGGAGACCCAGCACCCACCCAGTTGTTCCGTTGCATGTTTGCATTTGATCTGTTCTCTGTTGAGACAGTGTTTTCCGGGTTGTTCAAACCGTCTGTGCACGGTATTCTTCCCGATGTTTCGGGTGTGGTTCATTTTTCTCGCAGCTTATGGACTAAACTGAGGATGTTCCCTACGGTGGGGGTTTATAAGCGGAGGAGGCGGTGTCTACAAACTTGTAGTACCTAGTGTGACCTCCGGAGGGCGGAGCCCTAAACCCCATTGTCTGGGTCTCCCATTGATGATTAAAGAAAAAAGAATTTACGGTACGTAAACAAAATTCTCTTTATTTTGAATGGGGAAAATGGGAGATGATTTGAACTTGTGTTTTTTTTTTTTTTTTTTTTCTATATTTATTAAAACTTTTATTTTTTAATTACCGTATATACTCGTGTATAAGCCGACTCGTGTATAAGCCGACCCCCCTACTTTTGCCCCCAAAACCTGGGAAAACCTATTGACTCGTGTATAAGCCGAGGGTGGATCCCAGCACAGGTATACAGCCCCCAGAAGTGTGGTATACAGCAGCCTCCCCAGTGGTATATACAGGCCCCAGCAGTGTTACGGCAGCCTCCCCAGTGGTATATACAGCAGCAGCCCCAGTGGTATATACAGCAGCAGCCCCAGTGGTAGTATACAGCAGCAGCCCCAGTGGTAGTATACAGCAGCAGCCCCAGTGGTAGTATACAGCAGCAGCCCCAGTGGTAGTATACAGCAGCAGCCCCAGTGGTAGTATACAGCAGCAGCCCCAGTGGTAGTATACAGCAGCAGCCCCAGTGGTAGTATACAGCAGCAGCCCCAGTGGTAGTATACAGCAGCAGCCCCAGTGGTAGTATACAGCAGCAGCCCCAGTGGTAGTATACAGCAGCAGCCCCAGTGGTAGTATACAGCAGCAGCCCCAGTGGTATATACAGGCCCCAGCAGTGTTACAGCAGCCTCCCCAGTGGTAGTATACAGCAGCAGCCCCAGTGGTCGTAATACAGCAGCAGCCCCAGTGGTAGTAATACAGCAGCAGCCCCAGTGGTAGCATACAGCAGCAGCCCCAGTGGTATTTACAGACCCCCCCCTTCCCCATCGGTATACAGGGCCTTCCCTTGCTGCCGCAAACCTGTAAAGTAATACATCATTATACTTATCCCTGTCATCGCCGCCGCCATCGCGCTCCTCCGGCTTCATCCGGCTTCCTCCTCTGGCGCACAGACAATGACGTCATTGCCTGCGCCCACACGGAGGAAGAAGCCGGATGAAGCCGGAGGAGCGCGATGGCGGCGGCGGCGACAGGGATAAGTATAATGATGTATTACTTTACAGGTTTGCAGGGGGGTCCCTGTATACCGGGGGAGGGGGAGCCTGTATACCGAGGGGGGGGGGCCACCCGTCTGTAATGACTCGCGTATAAGCCGAGGGGGGGACTTTTCAACCCAATTTTTGGGCTGTAAAACTCAGCTTATACACGAGTATATACGGTAATCCTTATTTTTACACTGCCCCATAGGGCAACACAGCTTCCAGGTTCACACCAGGACCCAGGGCCATCACGTGAGTCCTGGAGATCTCGTGATATTATCGTAGGATCTCCGGTGCAGGCGGGGAACAGCGCATTCCCCGACCTGGCGGTTTTGGATCACGCTGTCAGTAATTGATGAGATCAGCTGAGATGTCGGGTGTTTGATGTGAGCGCTGCAGCGGAGCTCACATCAAACACTGGGACACAATCTATGACGTCCTCTTACGTCATGGGTCGGGAAGGGGTTAAGGTTGTGCATGTTTATTCAACCACATTATTTACCACTTCTTTTTCCACCCAAAAAAAAATTCAGTTTGTTTTCAATTCAATTATACAGAGAATGGGTGCATTAAAGGTATACAAAGTTCACAAAATGATTCTTCTTGGTATGATTTTTTAACATGATAAAAACGTCATTTTATTAGGGGTGTACAAATTTTTTTATATTTAAGGAGGAATTAGTCCACTACACCTGTACAAAGCTAAATATTAACTAGGAAGATAACAGGTGAGACAGCCTGATGTGCCATCCCACAGAATACACTGGGACTGTGCTCTGCCAATGTAGAGTATGAACTGCAGAGCTCATTGATTGGATACAATGGACATGTAAGTGCGATATGGTTGCACTTTCTGTTGTTGATTGTAGAAAAAAAAGTCTGACAGCTCAATATTCCAATGATGCGTACAAAAACCAGTACATTACATGGATCCTGGTAGCTGATTCATGCGGCTCAACCTCTGGCAGCATAACTCGCAACCTGGCTGCATAATAGAAGGTTTGTGAGATTCCTGGACCTAACCACAGATTTTCAATGATGTGCAGATTAGTGGACTGTAAGGACCATTGTAAGGGTAAGTGCACATCAGTCGTTTTGTGGGCTGTTTTTGGACGTTTTACGTCGGCGTTTTCTGCTGAGTTTTATGTTAATTTATGTTAATCCTAGCCACCGTCTGGGTTAACATGATACTCAATGGAGTTTAGAAAACGCTGTCTACATTAGAATGTTTTTCTTCTGGTCGTTTTCAGTCAAAACTGAGTTTTTTCAGTCAAAACTGAGTTTTTACAACGTTTTTCAAAGAATAGAGCAAGTGACTTCTTTCCTCCGTTTTTCCAGCGCTTCCAGCTGATCAAGTGCACAAAAAACTCAGTTTTCAAAACAGCCGAGAAAAACGCTGGAAAAACCCGGCGTAAAACGAGCAAAAAACGAGGGACACTGCTGAGCACAGAAAACTCAGTTTCTTCTAAAAAAAACCAGGTTTTGGACGTTCTGCAGAGATGCACAAACGTCAGATGTGCACTTACCCTAAAACCTTCAGATTGTGCCTTTTGATATGGTCTGTTTAATATCATTATCCATTTGTAGAAACCATCCTCTTTTCAACTTCAGCTTATTATTTTGCAGATGGCGTTATATTTGCATTTGTTGAAATTTGTTTAAATTCATTCTTTCCTCTACCTGTAAAATGTTCCCCATGTCTTTGGCTGCAACAATGCCCCAAACCATGACTTATCCACCCCCAATGCTTAATGGTTGGTGAGATGTTCTTTTCCTGAAATTTTGTGCCATTTTTTTCTCCACACACACACCTTTGATCATTGTGGCCAAGGAGCTTAATTTTAACCTCATTTGTCCAGAGGACTAGTTTCCAAAGTGCATCAGGATTGTTTTTATGTTCTTTTGCATACTTCTCACACTGAATTTTATGGTGAAAACACAGGAGAGGTTTTCTTTTGATGACTCTTCCATGAAGGCCATATTTGTGCAGGTGTCTCTGAAATATTGTGCCCCAACTCCAGAGTCTGCTAAATCTTCCTGAATGTCTTTTACAGTCAAGCAGGGGAATCTGACTTACCTCTTTAGTAATCCTATAAGCAGCTCTCACAGAAATATTGTTTGGTCTTCCAGACCTTATCTTGACCTCCACTGTTCCTGGTAATTGTCATTACTTTAATACATTTTGAACTGAAATAAGGCAACTTGAAAATACATTTCTATCCTGCTTTGTGGACAGCCACTATTTTCATTTTCAGAGTGCTAGGCAGCTGCTTAGAGGACCCCATGGCTGTTGTGTTTTGTTGCAGGGTTAGAGGGGGCTGGGTTTTTATAATAATATTTATTCATTTATATAGTGCTATTAATTCCCAGGGCTTTTTTTGTGCCGGAACGGGCCGGTACGCCGTACCGGAAAATCCGGTGCGATCCGGTATGGCGTACCGGAATATCTGCTGCCTGCTGCTGCCCTCCCCATCTGTGCAGCCTGCTGCAGACCAGTAATCCCTCTCCTCTGTGGGAGAAATGCGCCATGAAGGTAGCAGCAGCCAGCCAGGTCCTGGCTGCTGTCTGTGTGTCTCCATCGTGGGTGTGGCCGCGCACTTCCGGCCCGGCGAACAGCGCTGATGGCAGCGGTGCGGTTTCTGCCGGCCAGGGCCAGGACCTCTTTGGGAGTTATAGGAGCAGCACTGTCTGCCGGCCGAGTGCTGAGTGAGGAGTCAGACTCAGTGCTGAGAGCGGACTCCGGCTGTGCAGCGTGCACTACTGCTATGCAGGACGGGAGAGATAACGACGTTATCATCCAGCGTCCCGTCCTGCTACACAGTGCACGCTGCAGTGCTGGCCCCAGGAGCAGAAGAGCTTATGGAGCTGCACTGTGGACTGTGGAGGGCTGGAGGCAGAGACGGAGCAGCCGGGAGGATCACAGTGAGTGTAAAATAAATGTAATGTAAATAAAGTTGGCTGTACTGTGCTTGTGATGGGCGCCTCTGTCCTCCTGCCCTCACCCCTCCAGCCTCCGTCCTCCTGCGCTCACCCCTCCAGCCTCTTTCCTCCTGCCCTCACCCCACCAGCCTCTGTCATCCTGCGCTCACCTCTCCAGCTTCCGTCATCCTGCGCTCACCCCCCTCAGCCTTTATTCTGGTCTAACCGCCTGCCCACCATATACTGTGCTGCTAACCACTGAGCCATCATACTTTGCTAACCACAGAGACATCGCGCAGTGCTAACCCCTGAGCCACTGTACAGTGCTAACCCCTGAGCCACCATACAGTGCTAACCCCTGAGCCACCATACAGTGCTAACCCCTGAGCCACCATACAGTGCTAACCCCTGATCCACCATACAGTGCTAACCACTGAGCCACTGTACAGTGCTAACCACTGAACCACCGTACAATGCTAACCACTGAGCCACCACAGCTAACACGAGCACCATCATGCTAACTACTGAGCCACCTATACAGTGCTAACAACTGAGCCACCTAAACACTGAGCCATCATATACAGTGCTAACCACTGAGCACCATACATGCTAACCACTGAGCCACACGTATACTGTGCTAACCACTGAGCCACCATACAATGCTAACCACTGAGCCACCATATACAGCGCTAACCACTGAGCCACCGTACTGTGAGTGTATGCCCCTGCGTGTGTATACCTCCCCCCTGAAAATAAGACCGGGTGCAACGTTCGGAGCAAATATATTAATATATTAAATATATTAATCTCGCCCAACCCCTAACGGCAGCCCGCCTCCAACCCCGCCCCGCCCCCCCCCTCCTCGGCTCCGAGAGGCGTTCCAGGAAATATTTTTTTACAAAAAAAGCACTGTCAATTCCATAGCGCTTTATATACATTTGCAACACTGTCCCCATTGAGGCTTACAATCTAAACATCCCCTATCAATATGTCTTTCAAGTGTGAGAGGAAACCAGAGTGCTCGGAGGAAATACATGCAAACACAGGGAGAACATACAAACTCCTGGTAAAGGTTGTCCTTGATGGGAATTAAACTCAGGACCTCCAGTGCTGCAAGGCTGCAATGCTAACCACTGAGCCATTGTGCCACCCCTGGGTTTTTATAAAGCTGTGAAATTTGTATCACTTGAACTTTCCTAATGATGATGGTGAACAAGGCATAACCCTACCCAGTTAATCAGGGTCTAAAATCTTGGTCAAAGTTATCTGAGCACCCAAATCTCCAAGGATGCTCAAACTCCTCCATTCTTTTCCTTCTTTTACTTTTTAAACTGTTGAAGACATATATATGTATATTTTTTTGCCTAAAATACAAAGTAAATGTGTCATGTTTTAACTTTTATACCTTTTTAGAGATCATTTCATCTTCAGTTTGCTTACCTGTTGACAATAACAGTAATTTTTACCAGGGGTGCCCAAACGTTTGCATGCCACTGTATATGTCCATGCATCACCCTCATTCTCCCATTAAACAAAAAAGAGCATAGCACATTTTTGCAACAATTTGTGCCTTTTTCTTAGCTTTTCACACCACTCATGGCTCTTCTAATAAGTGGATGTAGATTTACAGTAGAGGGTGCTGCTATTCACGGTCTGACAAATGTACTGTGATTTACTCCTAAAATTGATGTAATTTAAAGCGCAAATTGGTTTTGTGCCATGCCTACAGCAAGAGATGCACCTAGTTTATTAAGAACACCTTACTGCAGCAAGATTTATATTAACACTGGAGTAAAAACGCCATGCAGCATATAAACTGTATAGAAATGTTTTCCTTTAACACTGTGTGAATCTACCTTTAGTATTTGCTTAACCCAGCAAGAAGTGCACCTCCGCCTAAAAGTCTATGTCTAGTTTGACAAAAAGATGGATATAGTGCAGGAGTCTGCATAAAAATCATTTTGCTTCAACCTGATAACCTATCCATTCAGTGAAAAATGCTATGGGTGCACGTTGAGTATTTGCAGGAATTTCTGCACCAAAGCTGCATCTCCTAGCAGGAAAAACACACCAAAAATGCAACCCAGCTTTGCATATGGCTTTCCCATGCGTTTTTCATGCATTTGGGTTGGAAAAATGCTACAATAATTGACATGCTGACATTTATTTCTGCTCCAAATCTGCAAGGTAAAAAAAAACAGCATGTGCACAAAACAAAATAAGGATTCTCATTGAGTTTACTGGCATAACAATTTGCATATGGTTTTGTGACATAACTGCAGTAAAAAACAACATAAAAACGCACTTTGTGCACACGGCCTTACACTCACCAGATGCAGTCTCCAGCTTCATAGAATAACATTTACAGTCTACATCACTGACTCCTGTAAAGGAAATAGAAACCTTGGGCATGGTCTCGCTATGCTCCTATTAAGACCAAAATAAGTATTAAAGGTGACTTAGATAAATTATTATTAAACGAAATACGGTAATACAATTGTAGTATTTAAAGTACAATTTAGAACGCTAAAATAGATCACCGAGTTCAGATAGAATGCATAAACACTAGAATTAGGCTGACTACCCCTTTAATGAAGGAGCTTTGGAGATAATTGTCCAATTACGTTTGGTCTGGGAAGGGGAAGAAGAGGCAGCTACATATTCAAGTGCTGTAATTCTTAAATCCTTGCTCCATTTTTAGGATGTGCATTCGTTAAATTAAGGGATCTCACATGAGCGTATAATACAGCCAAATGCAACCTGATGTTTTATAGGATAGCACCCGGACCATTGTTATTGGGGCAATGCAGATTAGCAGGTTTTTTTCTTATGCTGATTTGTGGCATAAAAAAGAAATCACAGCTTGTTGTGAATGTATCCAATGATTGGGTGACACACACCCATTCAACTCTATGGGTGCATGGAAATCAATGGACTGCACTTGCATGTCATCCGATACAATTAAGTTCTCCATACCTGGGCTCTGAATATCGCATGACAGAGAATCTGATAACAGTAGAATGGCACTCAGTTCACAATCTGATCAGATTGTGAGCTGAGTGTAGGCTGGAAACACTCTCTCTTACTTGCATGCGAGTCTCTCGGACGAGACTCAGATCAGTGACCCTGAACAGCCTCTCCCTTTCTGAACGGGAGTGAGATGCTGTACAAAACTACAAGCAGCTGACTCTGACGGGAGAGGCCGTTCATGGTCACTGATTCGAGTCTCGTCCGAGAGAATCGCATGTAAGTAGGATAGCGTGTTTCCACCCTTATAAGCATAATCGGCCCGATTCTCTCGCATGAGAGAATATATGCCTGTGTGACTAGCCTAAAGCTGATAGTCTGCACTTTAAGCCTGTATTGTATAACTCTATCTTGAATATGTTTTGGTAAACAGCTAAAATGCCAAAACTCCTCACTGTCCAAATATTTCTTGACCTAACGCTATACATGTACTGACATTACATATATTATTTCTGCGCACTTGGCTCTGTTGGATGGAAACAAGACTGCTATAGGTGCATTATTATACTTACTGGTGTATGGGGTCTGGTGGAGAGGGGGCCTCAAGGGAATTACTTTATGCTTTATTAAGCCCCGGTGCCCGGGCCCCACTCCAGTCATGGCCGCGCTGCTAAGATGGCTGTCGAAGCAGAGGGGGTTAGCCGAGTGTGACATCAAAGACTGCTAGCCCACCCTCTTGTTCCCTGTGAGGTCTGTGTTGCCCATGCACTAAATACGCCCAAGGTCTACCGCAGTAGATGAACCTACTTACAACAATGTAACATGTAAAATGTAATCTTTATTTTACATACTAAAATACAAGGATTTTTTTATTTTTTTATTTTACTGAGAATTTTCAGTTAGAAACAACATTTACATTCCAACATACATGCAGATGCCAATGTAGAAATGTCAGATCACGTCACATTAGATAAAAAAAAATAACATCAACTTGGCATCAGTAAAACAGTCTCATCCGTAAACATCCCCTTCCCCCCTCCCTCCCCCCTCTCTAAACTATCCCGTTTCACTCTAAAATTAGTCACAACTATCCAACCAAACCTGTAACAAACTCAGACCAATGTGCCTCATCCCTGTCAGTCAATATCATATCGTGTGTCCAATTTCAATTTCTCCAAATTTCCCTGAATATCAGATAGCAAGTACCACTCTCACTGGTTAAATGGTGACACTATATTTTTGATTTCTTCTTGGGTACATATATTTGTCAAAAAGGGTTTCCATTTCCTAAAAAATTTTTCCGTCAATTTGGATTTGCACCTAGTCGCTTCTAGTTTTTCTGTCTGAAGGAGTTTCTTTAAGTTTATTATTAGTTCACTTATGGTGGGACATTGGTTCGTTATCCAAAGCGTCAGTATTGTCCTCTTAGCCAAGATCGCTAAGGCTGCCTTCACACTTGCAGATGGATCTGCAGCGTTTTGCAGATGCATCTGCAAGTGTGAGCATGCTGACCGCGGCCCCTATGTTTATAATAGGGCGCACGCGGTGTGAAAGCTCTCATTCACTCCTATATGTGTACTGTCAGCAGGCGTATGCCTGCTTACAGATCACACTCTCCCGCCCGCAGCATGGACGCTACATCTCGCGTCCACAGTGCGGACGGGAGTGTGTGATCTGTCAGCAGGCATAC
This sequence comes from Allobates femoralis, assembly GCA_033576535.1. NCBI lineage: Eukaryota > Metazoa > Chordata > Amphibia > Anura > Aromobatidae > Allobates > Allobates femoralis. The sequence goes on along the minus strand of JARQOC010000002.1, from coordinate 246,174,923 downwards.
GCCTGCTGACAGTACACATATAGGAGTGAATGAGAGCTTTCACACCGCGTGCGCCCTATTATAAACATAGGGGCCGCGGTCAGCATGCTCACACTTGCAGATGCATCTGCAAAACGCTGCAGATCCATCTGCAAGTGTGAAGCCAGCCTAAGATCCCTACCCCTTACCCGTCAGGTAGGAAATGAAAGATCCAAAAGAGTTGGTCAGTTTTTCAGTCGTCTCTCAGAATTTTGTTCATCAGTAAAAATACTTCCCTTCAGAAACTCAGGTTCTCTGCACACTCCCATAATCCATGGTTGAGATCAGTCCGTTCCATTTGACCCTTTGGGCATTCTTGTAGTCTCTCTGAATCACCCTTGCGGTTTTTAAAATTAAAGCCATAGATCACTCTGTGTATAATGCAAAATTGCGTATCCCTCCAGGCCTCATTCACCACATGCTTTCGGAACATATGCCACCCCTCAATAATCTTGTCTGCTATCCAGGTGTCGTTTAGTTGTCGCATCCAGCCCTTGAACACCTTTTCTGCAGAATCACTCGAGAATAAATCATGCAACACCCCATACGTACGTGAGATGTTTAGATCACTCAACCCGCAGTCCATGAGCTCATCAAATACATTCCATCAAAGCTGTGTGGTAATGTCAGTAAAGTCCATCATAACCGAGTGCTTCAGTTGTAAATATTGTAGTGTTTGTGTCCATTGTAGTCCGAATATCTCCCTTATTTCTGATCCTGTCATCCACCACCCCTCTCGCGTCATAACGACATGCTTCATCGTCCTGATTCCTTCCTCCTGATACCCTCTCCAGTTACTAAATAGTTTGTTTTCCTTTCCGATCCAGAAATTTGGATGCACCCATGGGTTCAGGAATCTGGATATCTTCCAAGGTAGCCTAAGCTTTTTCCAGACAGCTTTCCACGATGCTATTGTGTCTCTGCATACTAAGGAATTTTTGATTGTCGATGTCAGACTTGACATGGGTGCATGTAGGAGTGATGATAGTGCCCAGGGTTTACAAAACTCCCTCTCCAAAGACAAATCAGAATGTCTACCTGACCCCTTAAGTCAATCAACAACATGTCGTGTTAAACATGCCAAATTATAGCTTCTTAGGGAAATTGATGCCCCCCCCTCCTCCCCCGGTCAGTCGGTAGCATCATAATATTCAGGCCAACTCTAACCTTCTTACCTCCCCACAAGAATATAGAGAATACTCTGTTTAGTCTGCTTACGTCCGCTCGTCTAAGTAGCAATGGAAGGGTCTAACGGGTACAACATCATTTTGATCAGGTGGTTTTTTTCCCATCATTGGCAATGGCAAGCCCCTCCACCCATCCAATTGTGTTTCAATTTTCTGGAATAATTTCAAGTAATTCAAGTTATAGGTTTCTGTGGCAGTGCGACCCAATTGTATGCGCAAATATTTAATTGAGGATTGCATCACCGGGATGCCATGTAGTGTGTCTGGACCATTTAATCTAACACCTCTGTCCCTCCCTCAGATATAGTATCTCACATTTCTGTTTATTTAATCTAAAACCCAAAATTTTTCTATAGAGTTCTATTGAGTGTAATGTGTTCCCCAGGGCTGCCCGTGGGTCTCTCATGAATAGTGCAATGTCAGCGGCACACAATGCTACTTTAGCCTCTCTGCCACCTATCTGTATCCCCATATGACTCTCCTTGGAATTTAGATATTTGGACAGGGATTTAATGGCCAAGTCAAACAGCAGGGAAGACAACGGGCACCCCTGCCGAGTGCCCTTTTTAAAGGCAAACGTGTCAGATTGAAAACCTGGGGTACACACCCTTGCCTGCAGGTTAAGGCCCAGTCCCACATAACTACGCACCAGCGATCACGATAACGATGTGCAGAGATCGCTAGTGCGTCGTTTTTCACATCGCTGGTAAGATGTCAAACAGGTATCTCACCAGCGATGTAAAAAACGACACACTAGCGTTCCAGAATTATACCGAGGTTGCTGGGTATTGTCACTCCATAGCGTAGCATTGAGATCGTTGGTCATTGTCCCTGTTAAACACAACGATGTAGCGCTCCCAGTGGGAGCTCAACGACGTAGAAATGATCCAGAGCAGTGTGTAACGATCAACGATCTCACAGCAGGGGCCAGATCGTTGGTGCGTGTCACACATAACGAGATCGCAAACAGGATCACTGTTGCATCACAAAATCTGTGATGCAGCAGTGATCTCGTTATGTGTGACAGGGCCCTAAGAGTAGAGCATCTTAATAAATGTATGCAGTTCCCCCCGAGACCTATCACTTCCAGAACCTGTTCCAACCATGGCCACTTCACGTTGTCAAAAGCTTTTTCCGCGTCAAGGGTGACCATGACTGGATGGCCAAGCTGCCCTGGCTTCTCCGGTCTCACTACATCCACCACCAGCATCACCCTCCTGATGCTAGTTACTGCTGAGCATGAGCACCCTTTTATGAAGCCCACTTTAATTAGTGCAATCAATCTAAGCACGACCCCCTGCCAGGCGATACGCCATTATCTTTACTATCCGTTTCAGATCCTAATTGATCAGCGAGATTGTCCAATAATTTGCAGGGTCATATTAATTTTTCCACCTTTTGGTTGTAGCTTGATGTACGCGGTATTCATCTGCTGAAGGATCATTTCCCCCCCCTCTTTATGCCATTATACATGTCCGTCAGAACATGTCTGTCTGTTCTTTTAATATTTTGTAGAAGTCGCCTTGCCATTACTTACGTTCCCTATCACCCTTTGCACTTCTTCCACCTGCACTGCTGTGTGGCACCCCAGGGGTTAAAGTGCCACAGAAACCGCACAAAGGGGTTAACTCCCCACACAACACCTGACACTGCACTAGCAGTTTAGTTCCTGGGAGAACTGAGAGACTGTAGTGTAAAGAGGCTGCCTCAGGCTTCTCTACAGTCTGCTCCTCGATTCCAGGCCTAGCCAGGGTCTGAGGGAAGGAGTGCAAGAAACAGAGGAACACATCTGGGAGAGTGAGTAACTTCATAACTCGCCCCGGAGGAGCGCACAGACCAGATACCGGATTTAAATCTGTGACTGAAACACGCAGCACAGTAAACACTGGGATAGGGGAGGTTGTAGATCTACACTGTACCTCAGCAAAGCAACACGATAATAGTTGGGTGTGACAAATAGGCAGAGCTCTGACACTGTGTCTCATATAGACCTGTGTGGCTGACGCCCTGTTGGTAACCTTGTGTCTGTATACCACCAGTCTCCTCCCTGTTAGCCTGGCTGGTTGCAGGTGCTACAATCGCCCCCATGCTTGGCTTGCAGGAGATTGAGCATCAGTGTTCGGACACATGTGTTGCCTCTTAGAGGAGCCAGCCGACTCCTGCTAGGTGCAATGGATATTTGAAGTGGCTAAATTTTGGTGTTTTTTTTTTTAAGTTTTATGTCCTACTTCGGTGATTTTCGAAATGTTTAGTGGTTTACCCACTAAACAAACATATGGTCAGACTTACCGTATATACTCGTGTATAAGCCGACCCGTGTATAAGCCGACCCCCCTACTTTTGCCCCCAAAACCTGGGAAAATCTATTGACTCGTGTATAAGCCGAGGGTGGACCCTAGCACAAGTATACAGCCCCAGCAGTGTGGTATACACCAGTCCCAGAGGTAGATACAGCAGCCCCAGTGGTAGTATACACGCAGCCCCAGTAGTATATACAGCCCCAGTGGTATATACAGCCCCAGTGGTAGTATAGATGCAGCCCTAGTAGTATATACAGCCCCAGTGGTAGTATATACAGCCCCAGTGGTAGTATACAGGGCCCCAGCAGTATATACAGCCCCAGTGGTTTATACAGCCCCAGTGGTAGTATACAGGGCCCCAGAGTTATATACAGCTCCAGTGGTAGTATATACAGCCCCAGTGGTAGTATATACAGCCCCAGTGGTAGTATACAGGGCCCCAGCAGTATATACAGCCCCAGTGGTTTATACAGCCCCAGTGGTAGTATACAGGGCCCCAGAGGTATATACAGCCCCAGTGGTAGTATATACAGCCCCAGTGGTAGTATATACAGCCCCAGTGGTAGTATACAGGGCCCCAGAGGTATATACAGCCCCAGTGGTAGTATACAGGGCCCCAGCAGTATATACAGCCCCAGTGGTTTATACAGCCCCAGTGGTAGTATACAGGGCCCCAGAGGTATATACAGCCCCAGTGGTAGTATATACAGCCCCAGTGGTAGTATACAGGGCCCCAGCAGTATATACAGCCCCAGTGGTTTATACAGCCCCAGTGGTAGTATATACAGCCCCAGTGGTAGTATACAGGGCCCCAGAGGTATATAGCAGCCCCAGCGGTAGTATAAAGGCAGCCCCAGTAATGCAGGGCCCCCCCAGCATCTCTCCGGTCACCTGTAAAGGAAACTATACTTATCACAGTGCCGCTGTCCGCGCCCGCTCGCAGCTGCCGACCGCGATCCTCCATCTTGCGTCTTCCTGTTTCCTGTGCTCGTCGCGGGCAATGACGTCATTGCCCGCGACGAGCACAGAAACAGGAAGAAGACGCAAGATGGAGGATCGCAGTCGGCAGCTGCGAGCGGGCGCGGACAGCGGGCGCGGACAGCGGCACTGTGATAAGTATAGTTTCCTTTACAGGTGACCGGAGAGACGCTGGGGGGGCCCTGCATTACTGGGGATGCGGGGGCTGCTGTATACCGATGTATACATCGGTATGTACCGATGTATACATCGGTATACAGCACTGACTCGCGTATAAGCCGAGGGGGGTACTTTTCAGCCCAATTTTTGGGCTGAAAAACTCGGCTTATACGCGAGTATATACGGTATGGTTAGGACTCGTAAGCGTGAGGGCCCTTGACGGTGAGTTACGAGCTTACGTTATTTTGGCCCAAAATATTTTCTCACACCTCACATTTTTATGTATAGGGTTTTGTTGCATCTTTTTATCTTTTTGCAGTTGAGGCTGGGCCCTCTGGGGGACGTCTGTCACTTGCGATGCATATATTTGGTGCGGAGCAGCCCGCCTTGTCTAATAGTTGGGCGTCACCAATAGACCGAGCTCTGACACTGTGTCTCACATAGACCTGTGTGGCTGACACCCTGTTGGTAACCTTGAGTCTATGTATACCACCAGTCTTCTCCCTGTTAGCCTGGCTGGTCGCAGGTGCTACAATAGCACCCATGCTTAGGTTGCAGGAGATTGAACATAGGTGTTCGGACACATGTGTTGCCTGTCAGAGGAGCCAGCAGTCTCCTGCTTGGTGCAATGGTATTTTGAAGTGACTACATTTTGGTGAGTTTTTTTTTTAAGTTTTATGTCCTTGTTCAGTGATTTTTCTTTTGAAGGTTCCCAGGGTAGGTGAGTGTCTGTTGTGTTGGGGGAGAGAGTTTGAGTATAGCGGATGCACGGGAGAAGTCTTGTATGCTTTTGTGAGAGGAAGAGATAAGAGGGGAGTAGAGAAGGAGGTCTTGAGAGGATCACAGGTTTCGTGAGGGTAGGTATCAGGAGACTATGTCAGAGATGTATGGAGGGGACAGGTTGTGGATGGCTTTGAATATCATGGTTAGGGTTTTGAAATGGGACCTCTGAGAAGTGGGGAGCCAGTGAAAGGCTTGGCAGAGGGGAGAGACTGGGGAGTAGCAGGGAGACAGGTGGATTAGTCGGGCAGCAGAGTTTAGGATAGATTGGAAAGGTGCGAGGCAGGTAGTGGGGAAGCCGCTGAGCAGGAGGTTGCAGTAGTCAAGGCGGCAGATAATTAAGCATGAACAAGTGTTTTTGCAATGTCATAGTCAAGGAAAGTGCGGATCCATGAAATCTTTTAGAGCTGGAGTTGGCAGGAGGTGGCTCAGGCTTGGATGTGAGGCTTGAAGGAGAGGAAAGAGTCGAGGATTACCCCGAGGCACTTGGCGTTAGGGACTGGGGAGAGTGAGTAGCCATTGACATTGATGGGTAGATCTGGTAGAGGGGGAGAGCGACTTGGGGGGAAGATGATGAGTTCAGTTTTGTCCATGTTCAGTTTTAGAAAGCAAGCAGAGAAGGATGAGATGGTGGATAGACATTGTGGAATTTTGGATAGTAGGGAGGTGATGTCAGGCCCAGACAGATAGATCTGGGTGTGGTCGGCGTGGAAATGATTCTGAAGGCCGTGGGACTCAATGAGTTGTCCTAGGCCAAGGATGTAGATGGAGAAAAGTAGGGGTCCAAGAACCGAGCCTTGGGGGACACCTACAGATAAGAAGTAGGGCGAAGAGGTGGTGTGGGAGTGGATGACGATAAAGGTCCAGTCCGTTAGATGTGAGGAGATCCAGGGAAGGGCTAGGTCAATGATAGCAAGAGATTCCAGAATCTTTAGCAGGAGGGAATGGTCTACGGTGTCGAAGGCGGCAGATAGGTCAAGGAGGAGGAGGGCTGATTAGTGTTGCTTGCTTTTGGCGTTCAGTAGGTCATTGGTGACTTTGGTTAGGGCTGTTTCAGTGGAGTGATGCGATTGGAAGCTGCATTGTAGGCAGTCAAAGAGGGAGCAGGAGGAGAGGTGGGAGGACAGTTCAAGATGGACGTTTTGTTCTAGTAGTTTTGAGGTGAGGGGAGAAGAGAGATGGGGCGTGCGTGGATGTCAGCATGCGTGGCTGCGTGCGTGCATGGAAGTGCATGGATGTGGATGTGCGTGCGTGGATGTGTGCATGCCTGGAATGCGTGTGTGGATGTCAGCGTGCATGTCAGCGTGCATGGATGTGCGTGCGTGGATATCACCGTGTGTGGATATCAGCGTGCGTGGATGTCAGCATGCGTGGATGTGCGCGTGTGTGGATATCAGCATGTGTGGATGTCACCGTGCATAGATGTGCGTGCGTGGAAGTGCGTGGATGTGTGTTGCGTGGATGTGCGTGTGTGGATGTGTGCGTGCGTGGATGTCAGCGTGCATGGATGTGCGTGCGTGGATGTCACCATTTGTGGATGTCACCGTGCATGGATGTGTGCATGCGTGGATGTCGGCGTGCATGGATGTCAGCGTGTGTGGATGAGGGGTGCATGGGTGGATGGATGGGTGCAACAAGGGATCAAGCGTCCTCTTGTAGTCTCTGGGATCATAGTCATGGTGCACTGTATGACAGATCATTGCCATACAGTGCACCATAACTCTGACCCCAGAGACTGTAGGAAGAGGACACTTGATCCCTTGCTGCCGTCTCTGGATTGAGCAGAGGCGATCGAGCGTCATGGGACCTTCGTTGTGGACTGTGTCGGAGGCGATCGAGCGTCGTGGGACCTTCATTGTGGACTACGTCGGATTTTTATAGTAAAGATGGAGTCCGAATTTCGTTTGTGTTATTTTTCAAATAAAAAGATTTTTGTCTGGTGTATTTTTTTGACTATTTACTAGAGATTTCTAATGGCCGGATCTAACATTGACCCGACATTAGGAATCTCGGACTTGGTGCCAGCTGCCAATAAAAAAGCTGGCATTAACCCCTTTATTACCCAGCTTGCCACCGGCACCAGGGCAACTGCAAGAGTCTGGGTACAGCGCCAGAAAATGGCATTTCAATGAATGTGCCATTTTCTGGGGCGTCTGCGGGCTGCAATTCGCAGCATGGGGGGCCCAGAACGCTTGGGCCTCTCCATGCTGCAGATTCCAGCCCCCAGCTGCCTAGTTGTACCTGGCTGGACCAAACATATGGCGGAGCCCCACGTCATTTTTTTCTAGAATTAGTTCTAGAAAAAAAAAAGGGCTTTGCTGTATTTTTGGTTGCCAGCCAGGTACAACAAGGCAGCTGGGGGTTGGTGGCAATCCGAAGCTACCAAGTTGTACCTGGCTGGACCAAAAATATGGCAGAGCCTTACGCCATTTTTTTTTACTAGAATTAGTCCTAGAAAAAAAATAAAAATGGGCTTCGCTGTATTTTTGGCTGCCAGCCAGGTACAATGAGGCAGCTGGGGGTTGGTGGCAGTCCGTAGCTGCCAAGTTGTACCTAGCTGGACTAAAAATATGGCGGAGCCCCACGCCATTTTTTTTTCTAGAATTAGGCCTAGAAAAAAAATAAAAATGGGCTTCGCTGTATTTTTGGCTGCCAGGTACAATGAGTCAGCTGGAGGTTGGTGGCAGTCCGTAGCTGCCAATTTGTACCTGGCTGGACCAAAAATATGGCGAAGCCCCGCATCATTTTTTTTTATTCTACCAATACAATGACATGGAGCTTTGCCGTATTTTTGGTTGCCAGCCAGGTACAACTTGGCAGTTGGGGGCTGCAATCCTCATCATGGAGAGACCCAAATGTTGTGGCCCCCTCACGCTGCAAATTGCAACCGACAGCCACCCCAGAAAATAGCACATTAATTAGACGCGCCATTTTCTGGGGCTGTACCCCTACTCTTCCAGTTGCCCTTGTGCTGGTGGCAATGCTGGTGGCACACAGGAGCACTCCATACGCAACATGGTGTCCGCTAACAAGTTGAATGGAAAATTGGCTCCAATTGTTAGCGGATACCAAGTCGCGCATGGAGAGCCCCTGTGTGTCTAAAAAATGAAGATAATAATACCAAAGAATTTGTGATTGCAATCATTTTCAGGAAGAAACTGAGTATTATCTGAGAGAATTGCAGGGGTGTCAATACTTAGTACATAGAATTATATAACATTCATTATATATGAATTAATTTTATATAGATTCATACAGGATGCAGATGAAGACATTCAGAATAAACAATGCTTAATTGTTACCAAAATATATAGTGAAAACCACAAAGAATGATCCTTAAAATTACAGCAGCTATAGCCAGGACAATGTGCAAACATCTAATCTGTGGCTGAGATCTTAAAATATCTAAACTATTAGTCCATCATTCTATGGTAAGATACTGTATAACTAAAGATCATAAATTATTATATGCTTTGTCCGCCATCTCATCCTTCTCTGCTTGCATCCTTAAGCTGAACATGTACAAAACTGAGTTCATCGTCTTCCCCTCCAAGTCGCTCTCCCCCACTACCCAACCTATCCATCCTTGTCAATTACTGCTCACTCTCCCCAGTCCCCCACACCAAGTGCCTTGGGTAATCCTTGACTCTTCCCTCTCCTTCAAGCCTCACATCCATGCCCTCGCCACCCCCTGCTGACTCCAACTCAAAAATATTTCCTGGATTTGCACTTTCCTTGACAACAACACTGTTAAAACCCTTGTTCATGCTCTCATCATCTCCTGCTTACTGGCCTCCACACTACCTCCCATGCACCTCACCAACCTATCCTAAACTCTGCTGCCTGACTAATCCACCTGTCTCCCCTCTACTCTCCTGTCTCCCACCTCTGCCAAGCCCTTTACTGGCTCCCCACTTCTCAGAGATCCCGATTTAAAACACTAACCATGACCTACAAAGCCATCCACAACCTGTCCCCTCCATACATCTCTGACATGGTCTCCCGATACCTACCCTCACACGCCCTGCGATCCTCCCAAGAGCTCCTTCTCTATCCCCCTCTCATCTCCTTTCACAGCCGCATACAAGATTTCTCCTATGCATCTGCTATACTCTGGGTCTTTCTTCCCCAACACATCAGATACTCGCCTACCCTGGGAACCTTCAAAAGAAACCTGAAAACCCATCTCTTCCGTCAAGCATACAACCTGCAATGAGACCTGATTCACCGCACTGTCTCACTATTGTCACTACCCCCTCCTACTGTATCTCTATCCGTCCCTCTTAGACTGTGAGCCCTCGCGGACAGGGTTCTCCACCCACCTGTATCTGTACGACTTGATTGTCTTTAGATATTGTACTTGTCCTCGTCTGCCCTTTCCATATGTAAAGCGCCATGGAATCTAATGGCGCTATATAAATAAACTAGCTGTAGTACCCGGCAACGCCCGGGTTAATAAATAACTGCTGTTGGCTATAACAAAATAGAATTTGAATATGTCATATTAATGACCTGTAGGAAAATAGAAGCTGAGCTGTGATTGATTGCTATAGGCAGCCTAATAAATCCCCAGCCAACAGTAAACCCTCCCCCTGGCCGGGCAGTATATGTTACCTCACACATACACATAGTAGACAGCTCATGTGACTGACATCTGCCTTAATTCCCTATATGGCACATGTGTTGCACATTGGCTGTTTTTAATCAGATGTTTATGTTTGGAAAATAAAGATAGCACACGTATGAGGCGAGTTGTGTGAGGTGATTTGTGCACATCTGTGTCTGTGTGGTGTGTGTGTATGTGTGTGTCCCTGTGGGGGGGGGTCTGTGTTGTGTGTGTCTCTTTGTGGTGTGTGTGTGTCCCTGTGGGGTGAGTGCATGTGTCCCTATAGGGTGTGTATGTGTGTGTGTCCCTGTGGGGGGGTCTGTGTGGTGTGTATCTGTGTTGTGTGTGTCTCTTTGTGGTGTGTGTCCCTGTGGGGTGAGTGCTTGTGTCCCTATAGGGTGTGTATGTGTGTGTGTCCCTGTGGGGGGGGGGGGTCTGTGTGTGGGGGCGGTGTCTCTGTGTTGTGTGTGTCTCTTTGTGGTGTGTGTGTGTCCCTGTGGGGTGAGTGCATGTGTCCCTATAGGGTGTGTATGTGTGTGTGTCCCTGTGGGGGGGTCTGTGTGGTGTGTGTGTGTATCTGTGTTGTGTGTGTCTCTTTGTGGTGTGTGTCCCTGTGGGGTGAGTGCTTGTGTCCCTATAGGGTGTGTATGTGTGTGTGTCCCTGTGGGGGGGTCTGTTTGGTGTGTGTGTCCCTGGGGTGTGTATGTGTGTGTCCCTGTGGGGGGGGTATGTGTGGTGTGTGTCTCTGTTGTGTGTGTTTTCTTTGTGGTGTGTGTGTGTGTCCCTGTGGGGTGAGTGCATGTGTCCCTATAGGGTGTGTATGTGTGTGTGTCCCTGTGGGGGGGGTCTGTGTGGTGTGTGTGTGTATCTGTGTTGTGTGGTCTCTTTGTGGTGTGTGTCCCTGTGGGGTGAGTGCATGTGTCCCTATAGGGTGTGTATGTGTGTGTGTCCCTGTGGGGGGGGGGGGGTCTGTGTGGGGTGTGTGTGTCTCTGTGTTGTATGTGTCTCTGTGTGGTGTGTGTCTTTGTGGTGTGTGTGTGTCCCTGAGGGGTGAGTGCATGTGTCCCTATAGGGTGGCTATGTGTGTGTGTCCCTGTGGGGGGTCTGTGTGGTGTGTGTGTTTCTCTTTGTGGTGTGTGTGTCCCTGTGGGGTGAGTGCATGTGTCCCTATAGGGTGGCTATGTGTGTGTGTCCCTGTGGGGGGGGGTCTGTGTGGTGTGTGTTTCTGTGTCATGTGTGTCTAATTGTGGTGTGTGTGTCCCTGTGGGGTGAGTGCATGTGTCGCTATAGAGTGTGTGTGTGTCCCCTTGGGGGTGTGTGTGTGTCTCTGTGTTGTGTGTGTCTCTTTGTGGTGTGTGTGTGTGTGTGTGTTTGTTCGGGTGCGTGGTGAGTATCCAATGTTGGGGCTGCACCTTAGCGACTATACACTTGCTGTTACTCTTTGTATGCGTGTGTTGTGTATACATGTCCCCGTGCGTGGTGAATATCTCATGTTGGGGCCCCACCTTAGTGACTATATGCTGGTATGTGCTGTTAGTCTTTGGCGCTATCATTAAGCCCCTCTCATTCACAACTATCAACTGGTAACTGTCACTTTTTCCCCATTATGTAGATAGGGGCAAAATTGTTTGGTGAATTGGAATGTGCGGGGTTAAAATGTCGCCTCACAACCTAGCCTGTGACGCTCCCGGGGTCCAGACGTAGGACTGTGCAAAATTTTGTCTCTATAGCTGACATCTGTCGATTTTCCTCCAACTCTTTTCCATTCACTTTTTCCCCATTATGTAGATAGGGGCAAAATTTTTTGGTGAACTGGAACGCGCAGGGTTAACATTTCGCCTCACAACATAGACTATGACGCTCCCGGGGTCAAGACGTGCGACTGTGCAAAATTTTGTAGCTGTAGATGGCAGCTGTCGATTTTCCTTCCACACATTTCCTTTCCCTTTTTCCCCATTATGTAGATAGGGCCAAAATTGTTTGGTGAACTGGAACGCGCTGGGTTAAAATTCCGCCTCACAACATAGCCTATGACGCTCTCAGGGTCCAGACGTGTGACTGTGCAAAATTTTGCGGCTGTAGTTGCGACGGTGTAGATGCCAATCCCGGATATACACACATACACACACAACATACACACATACACACATACAGCTTTATATATTAGATAATAATATGACTGTAATCACATGGAATGAATGCTATATATATATTACAGTAATGTTAAATCCACAGTATGTATCTCAGATATAATTACTAAGGTGATCCTGGTTAGAGAAACCAGATGGAATAAGTGTAGGATAACCTCTTAGAATAGAAATAAGGAACAAGGAGGCAATATCAGATATACATCTAAAGCGGCCGTCACACGCACAGATATCTTGAACGATATTGTAAGCGATCACGTGCACGCGCAATCGCTTACAATATCGCTCACATCGCTGGTGAGATGTCACACAGACAGACTCACCAGCGATGTGGAGCCGCGATCTCGCTGGTTACTATGGTACACATCGGGTCACTGGGCGCCGCGCGTCGCTTAGTAACCCGACGTGTACCATAGTTACCATCTCCCAGCATAGGCTCTGCCGCTGGGAGATGGTTCATCGTGGTGTCATACACCACGATGAAGCAGATCGTGACATCGTTCATCGCTAGATCTGAGCTCCGGAGCTCAGATCTGCGATGTCACGATCAAGCGATTTTACATAGTAAAATCGCTTGATTACATGCAACGATGCCAAAACGATATCGCTTAAGCGATCAAAAAGGAGATCGCTTAAACGATATCGGGCTTAAAATCGTTGCGTGTGACGGCCGCTTAAGGGCCATGTCACACACACAGATATCTGTGCAGATATTGTTCGCAGATCTCTGGTTGCAGTGAAATCATGGACTCATTGTTCTATTTGTACACAGCCACAAAATGGGACAATGTGTCCATGATTTCACTGCAACCAGAGATCTGCAACCAATGTCTGCACAGATATCTGTGTGTGTGAAGTGGTCCTTTGGACTACATAAGCACATATATTTACCCAGATCATGCAGGTCACACGTACCCTCTGAAGTTCGTTTCGGTCAGTGCCTTCCTCATAGAGAGATGAACCATTAATGTGAAGGCTAGGTTATATAGATCATTGTTGAAAATCTGAAATTAAGAATGATTACATTAATGGTTCATCTGTATATTTCCCCTCTGGATTGTAATGTGCTGCGGAAAAGTATTTTTCTACAATAATTATTTCATGAAGACCATCCAATAAACCACTTTATATTTATTCTAAAAGCCTAGTTACACGGTACGATATCACTGAAACGTCACGGGTTTGGAGTTGTTGAAACGACATCGTTAGGACGTTGTTTCGTGTAACACCGAGATACCACTATGATAAATCGTTGGATCGTTGATCGCAGATTTGTGAACATGTTCTCAAATCAGACGATCCTCGATCATCCAACCTGTTGCATCGTTGTGACACCGCGATAACGATGTCTCTCACGACTTCGCCCATTCATATCAGTGAACAAGGATTGTTCGCTGGGTTGTGCGAACAATAGCTGCTCACTACATCGTTGGTGTGTCATCCACAATATCTACACGAGTGACAGCTCACCAACAATGTAAAAACGATGTCCTAACGACCGCGCGCTCAAGAGATCGTTAAGGATATCGTTTCAACATTGCAGCGTGTAACGGTACCTTAAGATTTATCAGAAAGTACTACTTGGTATATCTGGAATAAATATATTCTGTGTGCAAAATGTTACAACGGGCTCATACCAGGCAGTATCATTTCTATCTATAGTTTTAGAAACTGTTGTATGTTCTCTGAGGCCGGCTTCACACTGTGGGTCTGAACCGAACCGGATTTTGGCCCCATAGTATCCTATGGGGCCGGATCGAAGCCGGAAGGCAGCTCTCTGCCATCCGGTTTCTATCTGTCCGGAGAATCCGTGAGAATTCAGATTTTTCTCACGGACACAAAAAGTTGCTTGCAACGTTTTTGTGTCCGAGGAGAAAAATCTCCCCTAATTGCCTTCTCCCGGATCCTCCCAGATTCACCCGGATCCTCCCGGATCCGGGGCAATCCAGCGCTCCCTAACATGGGAGCCTATGGGGCCGGATTTCCCTGGTTCGGGAGGATCCGGGAACCGGACACCTGCGGCTGCACGCTGCTGTTATTTCAGGACCGCGGCTAGCTCCCTGCGAGCCGCAGTCCTGATTCATCAGCAGCTGCAGCTGCGTCCGGCGGCACACCGGACCGGAGGGCATATTAGCCCTCCAGATCTGTGTGCTGATCTGGTCCTGTCAGAAGCTGGGAAAAGGTGTGTGACAGTCCGCGCCACCGGGTACCAAGAAATCACCTGGGATGCAGGAAGTTATTTCAAGCTTTATCTTTATTCTCAAACATGTTTCAGCGCTCCACCTGGCGCCTTCCTCAGGGATATACTCATCTCTTAGTGTCTGAGTGATAGGGCACTATTGCGCCTCTTGTTCCCCCTTCCTATTTTATACTGATCTGGTCCTGGGCTGTCAGGCTCACCCTGACAGCCACGGATTGGATCAGACCCAGTGTGAAGCCGGCTCAGACGTAGTCCCATGTTGGGTAAGTTTTGGCTGAGTAACGTTTCATAAATAATTTATACATTAAAATTTTATTGCTGTTGCCAGGATTAAGAGTAGCCCTTCTCTCGGCAGTTTAGGGATGTGGCTTCCCAGCACCGATGTAGCATGTGACAAGTCACATAATTTCCTAGAGAGATCATGTGACAGATCACGTGATTAACACACAGGTGCTCTGGTGCACATCTGCAGATGCCAGTATCAAAGACAATTTCGTTCCTTTTATGTAAAACCTTAACATAAGACTATTCATAGTAGGGGATGATATATATAATAAGAGATGACACTAACATATACAAAAGGGAATGCTATTTAATAAGGGACAGCACAAGTGGTTTGACTTGAAGCTCATGGACCCCAATGCAAAGGCTCCAATGCAATTTATAATTACTTCAGTCTTTTCTTATAGGTCAAAGGGACTTTTGGGGCCCTATAGACTACAGGGTCTGTGTGCAATTGCAACACTGCAGCTACTGTAGTTATGCAGGTGATGCTACATAATGTACCACAAATCGTTCAGTGGGCATCGTTTAGTACCTGTCTAAAAGGCTGCAGTAAATAACTGCTGATTAGTAATGGTTAGTAATCGTGTGGAGTCCACTTGGACGGGGTACTCGGTACCGGACTGGGGTATCACGGGGATTATCACGGCGGTCTTGGTCCGGACCGTGTCCCGAGCCCACAAGTAAAAGGAGGTTATTTACAGGGATTGTTGTGACGCCACCCACGGGTTATGGTCAATGGGGACCACCGCTTGCTGCTGCTTCTGCCAGGAGGATGGATGGTGCTGCAGCCGGATGGATGAGCCGCCGTGGGTTCAGGCTCTCCTGACAGGGCGGAAATAGTATAACAGTTCAATATGCAGGGAATCACACATCGGGAGACTTGAGCAGGGTTCACCGGGATTTTCTTGCAAGTTCTTCAGTACAGTACACAGTACAGTTGCTTTACACAGATAACTCCAGACAGTTACTTAACCCTCTGCAGCCAGGTTTCCTTCTGAGACCCTTCTCTCTCTCTGATACCTTTCAGGCTTCATTCTGTATAGGCTTCCCCCTGTGTGCGGGTGGCAAGACCTGGGTCCTATGTGTTGCTGAACCTCCAGCACAAGTGTTAGATCAGACCTGGAATCTGAACTCCCCGTCGGTGTGTCTGTGATCCGGCGTATAGCTTCGGTCACATCAGAGCCAACTCTCTGGTCCCAGCCTAGCCTTGGGTGTCCCTGTCTTGCAGGAGATCACCGGGCTCTTTCCTACCTGTGTAACTACTGTGTACGTCAGGGGATCCTTCCCTCCAGTCGTCCTCTGGAACCGCTGTCGTTTTCCTCAGACCCAGCTGCACTGGTCCGGTGCTCCGTTCTCCTCAGTCCACTGGCCTACTGACTACTACTTCCTGGTTTTCCCCTTATGTACCCGGTTCGTCACCTTGCCTACGTCCCACCCACTTGTGACTGGCCCTACCACCCCTTGCCTGCTTAGAGTCCCAGGCTCTGGGTTGGGTCTTGTGTCTGTGGGTGTGTTTATGAAGGTGTTTGTAGAAAACTGTCTCTATCTCCTGGCTGCAGTTCTTACCTGTGGCCACCCTGGTCGCAGGGGCGCCACAGTTGTTTAATGCCGCCAGTCAATCCATGAAAACCTACCCCTGTACAATACCCCTACACAAAATAAATATTTCCATTCAATAACTTACTCCTGATGTCTCATCTGTGTAACGATCACAGGAGCAAGCGACTGGGAGTGGACCCACTGGGCCACAGCACACAGAAAACCTAGAGGGGCTTGACTATCGATTTTCACCAGCTTTTCTCCAGAGCCTTTGAAAGTGAGGCTTGCACTGCAGGTAGCTGCAACAGCTGGCCGCAGGTTTAGGGACACACGGATAGACAGGCTTTGCAGCCAATGCTGGCAGTTGGTAAGGCTCAGCGGGTAACGACAGATGAATTGGATAAGAAGCAGCACAGCAGATCTTGGACAGGTGCAGACCAGTAAGGCACGGCAGGTGCAAGCTGGTATAAGGACAAGTGTAAGGTGTCCAGCCCAGGCCCTGGGGGTACTTGGATCACTCAGGCGCAGTCTCTGGGGGAAGTCACGGGTAGCGGTGCCTGAGGCCGTGGGCCCAGGGGATGCAGATAAAAGATGGAGATGGCAAGAAAATAATAAAATGTCTGTCGTGATGCCACCTGTAGGGGTTCGGTGATGGCACCGGCGCTGCTTGGGCCTCTGGGGTGATGGGCGGCAGCAAGGTGGAACCGCTCCCTACAGGACGAGCGGGGGTCCCCCGGGCTGTAAGTTGTGGTGAGGGTAATAGGGAAGCGCAGTCAGTGTGGTGCAGATGGAGGAGGGACACGCACACATAAAGTCTTTTGGTACCTTTACTGGTGTTCTGTACGGGTACACTCGACCGGAGATGAGGTAAACACTTCAGGATTTCCACAGCGAGTAGGGTTGTAGACCTCCTGGTTTCAGTGACTCTGTCAGAGTTTGGCAGGCTTGGAACCCGACCAGACCGTTACTTCTCTTTCTGTGTGACTCTCCACACCCGGGTTTGCTGCACTGAGGGCACTTCTATGGGACTTCCTGTCTGGCCTAGACTCTGGGCTCTCATTTGGTGGTGCTTCGGGTGTCCTAGAAGCTAAACCTCCTTGTAGTGCTGGTTTCTCTGCAGGGCCTATTCTCTGTGTCCCTGTAGCTTGGACCCAGTAACCGGAACTCTGCTGGGGTGAGTCGGTATGACTCCTCTGCCCCCTTCTTGTAGAACTTTTCTCTCTCCTCTGCCTGTGACCCCTATTCTAAGGGTCTACCACTGTCTCAGGTGGATGCTGGTATGGGCCTAGCACGGCTCCAGTACCAGCCCAGCTCAGTCAGCTCTTCACAGTTCTGTAGTGACTGCACACTCTGGTGTTTCTCCCTCCAGAACCCGTATTTATAGGGGGAACTGGCTTAAGGCAACCAGTGGAGCTCCCCCTACAGGCCTGGGGTGAAAGGGTGTTGTGTGTTGGTGGATTACTCGCTGTGTAATATCCCTCCATGTCCCAAGGGAGTCTGTGGTGACCTGGCACAGGGTGCCACATAAGTTATGACAGAAGCAGGCAGGTGCTAGGATGATTAACAGGTTAGTGGATCAGGAAAAAAAGCACAGGCACAGGGTCAAAATACTGGTACAGGACCCTGACAACTAACAACTCATCTCTAGCAGTAGACCATGTTGCTCAGGCTCCTGCCATCAGGGGAAGGTGCCTCAAAGCCATTGTGCTTTTCAGCCATAGGTGGAGAAGCATTTCTGGGTTATGGCATACTGACCCTTTAAGAAGAGAAAAAGTGCCAGGTGCGCAGCCCAAGCATGCTCTCAGGAGATATGTGCAGTGAATGCAGTCTCGGGGAGCAGGAAGTGACTGATGAGGTCCGCTGACATGGTGAGAATGCCATGGACGTCAATCTCCCAGCGATGGAGACACGACGGTGCCACATTGATGGGCGCCACATTTTGATTACAGACTTTTTCTTCTTCATCTTATCAAACTTTCATATTGACGACCTAACGCCAGAACTCAGTCACTAACGAGTTTGCTCCACTGATCACCATGCCCCTGAATATAAAATAACTAGATGGCGGCCCGATTCTAAAGAATCGGGTAGTCTAGAATCCATATATAGTTTATTTACTAATAGCTAGGGGAGTGCAGTGAAATTAATTGTGTGTATACAGGTGGCTCAGTGGGTAGCAGAGTATACGGTGGCTCAGTGGTTAGTACTGCGTGCGGTGGCTCAGTGGTTAGCAGTGAGTGCGGTGGCTCAGTGGTTAGCAGTGAGTGCGGTGGCTCAGTGGTTAGTAGTGAGTGCGGTGGCTCAGTGGTTAGCAGTGAGTGCGGTGGCTCAGTGGTTAGCAGTGAGTGCGGTGGCTCAGTGGTTAGCAGTGAGTGCGGTGGCTCAGTGGTTAGCAGTGAGTGCGGTGGCTCAGTGGTTAGCAGTGAGTGCGGTGGCTCAGTGGTTAGCAGTGAGTGCAGTGGCTCAGTGGTTAGCAGTGAGTGCGGTGAGATTGGTCAGCGCAGCGCCGTGGGCAGAGTGGTCAGCACAGCGCAGTGGGCAGAGTGGTCAGCGCAGCGCCGTGGGCAGAGTGGTCAGCGCAGCGCCGTGGGCAGAGTGGTCAGTGCAGCGCCGTGGGCAGAGTGGTCATCGCAGCGCCATGGGCAGAGTGGTCAGTGCAGCGGGGTGGGCAGAGTGGTCAGTGCAGCGGGGTGGGCAGAGTGGTCAGTGCAGCGGGGTGGGCAGACTGGTCAGCGCAGCGCCGTGGGCAGAGTGGTCAGCGCTGCGCCGTGGGCAGAGTGGTAAGCGCAGCGCCGTGGGCAGAGTGGTAAGCACACACATACACAGACACTCCGCTATACTTACCACCGACCCTGCGTCTTCCCCGCCGCCTGGATCCTGAGTCGACATGTCGCCGCCCCCGGACAACTGGATCCAATATGTCGCCCGGGTAGTTTGGCGAGACATCTTGGACACTATATTGGATCTAGTAGTTCGGGGGCGGCGACATGTCGACTGAGGATCCAGGCAGCGGACGCAGGGCCGGTGGTAAGTATAGCGGAGTGTGTGTGTGTGTACAAAGTTGAGGGAAGTGCGGACAAAGTGACGGAAGTGCCTACATACACACATATATACACATACTGTCCCTTGCATATGGAGGGGTGAGGAGGGGGCACAGGGCAGGGCACAGGCTGGAGGGGGCAGAGGACAGGGCACAGGCTGGAGGGGGCAGAGGACAGGGCACAGGCTGGAGGGTGCAGAGGACAGGGCACAGGCTGGAGAGGGCACAGGGCAGGGCACAGGCTGGAGGGGGCACAGGGTACAGGCTGCAGGGGGCACAGGGCAGAGGCTGGAGGGGGCACAGGGCACAGGCTGGAGGGGGCACAGGCTGGAGGGGGCACAGGGCACAGGCTGGAGGGGGCACAGGGCACAGGCTGGAGGGGGCAAAGGCTGGAGGGGGCAAAGGCTGGAGGGGGCAAAGGCTGGAGGGGGCACAGGGCACAGGCTGGAGGGGGCACAGGCTGGAGGGGGCACAGGCTGGAGGGGGCACAGGCTGGAGGGGGCACAGGGCACAGGCTGGAGGGGGCACAGGGCACAGACTAGAGGGGGCACAGGACACATGCTGGAGGGGGCACAGGGCACAGGCTGGAGGGGGCACAGGCTGGAGGGGGCACAGGACACAGGCTGGAGGGGGCACAGGCTGGAGGGGGCACAGGGCACAGGCTGGAGGGGGCACAGGGCACAGGCTGGAGGGGGCACAGGCTGGAGGGGGCACAGGGCACAGGCTGGAGGGGGCACAGGCTGGAGGGGGCACAGGCAGGAGGGGGCACAGGCAGGAGGGGGCAAAGGCTGGAGGGGGCACAGGGCACA
This sequence comes from Allobates femoralis, assembly GCA_033576535.1. Taxonomy (NCBI): domain Eukaryota; kingdom Metazoa; phylum Chordata; class Amphibia; order Anura; family Aromobatidae; genus Allobates; species Allobates femoralis. Next base: position 246,154,875 of record JARQOC010000002.1, on the reverse strand, counting down.
GGCTGGAGGGGGCACAGGCTGAAGGGGCACAGGGCACAGGCTGGAGGGGTCACAGGCTGGAGGGGGCACAGGGCACAGGCTGGAGGGGGCACAGGGCACAGGCTGGAGGGGCACAGGGCACAGGATGGAGGGGGCACAGGCTGGAGGGGGCACAGGGCACAGGCTGGAGGGGCACAGGCTGGAGATGGCACAGAGCACAGGCTGGAGGGGGCACAGGCTGGAGGAGGCACAGGCTGGAGGAGGCACAGGCTGGAGGGGGCACAGGCTGGAGGGGGCACAGGACACAGGCTGGAGGGGGCACAGGCTGGAGGGGGCACAGGGCACAGGCTGGAGGGGGCACAGGGCACAGGCTGGAGGGGGCACAGGGCACAGGCTGGAGGGGGCACAGGGCACAGGCTGGAGGGGGCACAGGCTGGAGGGGCACAGGGCACAGGCTGGAGGGGGCACAGGCTGGAGGGGGCACAGGCTGGAGGGGGCACAGGGCACAGGCTGGAGGGGGCACAGGGCACAGGCTGGAGGGGGCACAGGGCACAGGCTGGAGGGGCACAGGGCACAGGCTGGAGGGGGCACAGGCTGGAGGGGGCACAGGTTGGAGGGGGCACAGGGCACAGGCTGGAGGGGGCACATGCTGGAGGGGGCACAGGGCACAGGCTGGAGGGGGCACAGGCTGGAGGGGGCACAGGACACAGGCTGGAGGGGGCACAGGCTGGAGGGGGCACAGGGCACAGGCTGGAGGGGGCACAGGGCACAGGCTGGAGGGGGCACAGGCTGGAGGGGGCACAGGGCACAGGCTGGAGGGGGCACAGGGCACAGGCTGGAGGGGGCACAGGCTGGAGGGGGCACAGGGCACAGGCTGGAGGGGGCACAGGCTGGAGGGGGCACAGGCAGGAGGGGGCACAGGCAGGAGGGGGCACAGGCTGGAGGGGGCACAGGGCACAGGCTGGAGGGGGCACAGGCTGAAGGGGCACAGGGCACAGGCTGGAGGGGGCACAGGCTGGAGGGGGCACAGGGCACAGGCTGGAGGGGGCACAGGACACAGGCTGGAGGGGGCACAGGACACAGGCTGGAGGGGGCACAAGCTGGAGGGGGCACAGGGCACAGGCTGGAGGGGCACAGGGCACAGGATGGAGGGGGCACAGGCTGGAGGGGGCACAGGGCACAGGCTGGAGGGGGCACAGGCTGGAGAGGGCACAGAGCACAGGCTGGAGGGGGCACAGGCTGGAGGAGGCACAGGCTGGAGGAGGCACAGGCTGGAGGGGGCACAGGCTGGAGGGGGCACAGGACACAGGCTGGAGGGGGCACAGGCTGGAGGGGGCACAGGGCACAGGCTGGAGGGGGCACAGGGCACAGGCTGGAGGGGGCACAGGGCACAGGCTGGAGGGGGCACAGGCTAGAGGGGCACAGGGCACAGGCTGGAAGGGGCACAGGCTGGAGGGGGCACAGGGCACAGGCTGGAGGGGGCACAGGGCACAGGCTGGAGGGGGCACAGGGCACAGGCTGGAGGGGGCACAGGGCACAGGCTGGAGGGGGCACAGGGCAGAGGCTGGAGGGGGCACAGGGCACAGGCTGGAGGGGGCACAGGGCACAGGCTGGAGGGGCACAGGGCACAGGCTGGAGGGGGCACAGGCTGGAGGGGGCACAGGTTGGAGGGGGCACAGGCTGGAGGGGGCACAGGGCACAGGCTGGAGGGGGCACAGGGCACAGGCTGGAGGGGCACAGGGCACAGGCTGGAGGGGGCAAAGGGCACAGGCTGGAGGGGGCACAGTGCACAGGCTGGAGAGGAGGCGGCGGGCACAGGCTGGAGAGGAGGCGGCGGGCACAGGCTGGAGCGGAGGCGGCGGGCACAGGCTGGAGCGGAGGCGGAGGCTGGAGGGCAGAAGAATGTGTGGGGGTGCAGACTCACCGCGGCTGCCGCGCGGCTGCTGTTGGAGGAGAGGAGGGGCGGGCAGAGCTGCAGGACAGGAAGTCCCGTCCTCCCTCCTCTCCAGGCGCGCGGCGGCCGTCTGGCAGCACGGGTATCTCCAGGGGGTGCGGGGTTCCCCCAGGTGGCGGGCAATGGGCCCCCCCCTCCCCCCCCCTGGTATCTAGCTACTGGCTGGAGGGCAGAGGGTGGAGGGGAGAGGCTGGAGGGCACACGGAACTTCCGAGATCGGAACGTTCCTGTGCCGGTGCCTGTAGTGCACTGGATGACGTCACCACCACAGCCGGAGGCCATCACGGAAGTACCCTTCGGGTTTTCCGGAAGTGGCCTTCGGCTTTTATATATTAGATGGTAATTTACAGTTAAAAACAGAAGTTTACATAAAAAGACATATGTGCTTGTTTTTCTCATTATCTCACACGAAATCAGAATAAACCTTTCCAGTTTTAGATCAATTAGGATTTCCATAATTATTAATATTTGCCAAATGTCAGAATATTTAGAGAGAGAATGTTTTTAGGCATTTTTATTACTTTCTGCAAAGTCACAAGTTTACATAAATTTGATTAGAGATTGGTACCATTGCCCATAAACTGAATGACTTGGGTCAAATATTTTGGATATTCTTCCACAAGCTTCTCACAATACTTGGTAGAAATTTGGGTATATTCCCCCTGACAGAACTAGTGTAACTGAGCTATGTTTGTAGGTCGCTTTGCTCGCACCTGCCTTTTCAGCTTTGCCCATAAATTTTCAATAGGATTGAGATCAGGGCTTTGTGATGGGCAATCCAAAACATTAACTTTGTTATCCTTAAACCACTTTGTAACCAGTTTGGCAGTATGCTTTTGACTCACCCCAGTAGGGGCCGTGGGGTACTCGGAACCAGGTCCTCTTGACGTCGTCGGGGCTGTGAGGTGTCACGGCGTGGTCCCCGCTGGGCGATCAATAAAAAGGGAGGAAAAGGGGTAAAAAGGGAAAAAAAGAAAGCAAAAGAAAAATAAAATAAAAAGAGTTTGTTGTGATGCCACCCATGGGCAGCGGCCAATAGGGGCTGCTGCTGCAGTCCAGGACCTGTGGGGATGATAGTTTTGCTCCCCATGGGAGGAGCGGGTCCCCAGGGCATACAGAGTGGAAGGGGGTTGGGGTGATGGAGAGGCAGCGGGGCTGAGCCGGCTCGGGGCAGGGTCAGGAATACTGTCAGGCAGACTCTGCTGCCTGCTCGGTGTTTCAGTCTACCGCTCCTCAGGCGAGAAATAAAAAGTCTGACATAATGCTGAGTTCCAACCCGGTTTACTTGGTTTATCGGCAGGTACTTCAGGTCACAACACAAGTACAGTGGCGGCCCAGATAGTCCTTGGCAACCAGGATGGCTTGTCCAGTACACTCCCTTTTGTGTTCCTTTCCTCTTGGGCTTTTCTCTCTTAGTGCTGCCTGTTCTCCTCCTTCCTGCACGCGCCTCCACACACAGAGCCCCGATCCAGCAGCCATGAGCCTTCCTGGTTGACCGGCAAAGTCCCCTGGCCCTAGTATGGCTGCCTTCTCTGCGCTGTGTCCAGAGTTGGCCTCAGCTCTTGGAGATCTCATGGCCCCTGCTTCTGTGGTTGGATCGTAAAGCCTACTCACCACCCTCAGGGCCGCGCCCGTGGTCCTCGCCCTGTCCTTCCACTTCATTGCAGAGTCAGGCGTGTGGCTGGATCGCTCACTGCCTGTGCCCCTAGGACTCCCTCTAGCTTTCTGCAGTCTTTCACCCTGGGACCAGGGACAGGCCTCATTGTGGTTCAGGCCTCTGGGTCCGTGTACTCTCTGTCCTCGTTCTCTCTTGCCTTTCTCCGACTAACTACCTACTTCCTGTGGTGTCTTCCCTTTGTTCTCTTCCTTTTCCTCACCACTTCCTACGCATGCGTGCTTGATGCCGGACGAGCAGCATGGGTGTACTGACGTCACCCAAACCGGAAATGACACGATACGCATCATTACATGCCCAGACTGCGACGTGCAAAGCAGGCAGGGCCTGCCTAGAAAATGAATACAAGATCACGCCCATTAGGGCATGATCTTCTGATGAGAGGCAGCAAAGCAACACGCCCTGAGGGCTAAGGAATATGGTTCCTACTCATTATAAATGGTAATGAGTAAGTATAAAGATGTTTTTTTAGTACTTATACAGCCAGCATTTAGCAGACAAAAGGATTGTGAGAATGGTCATAGGATGATGCAGGGACATGTTTTGATAGGTTAGGTGGCTTTTTGGAGGTGACAGGTTCCCTTTAAACCTACGATCATCCGATCATGTGCTATATGCAGCAATAACATATATTTGCTCTATATAGCAATATCTCGTCTCGTACGAACACCGGGCAGAAGCTGGCATTCACAGGAGTACAATCATGATAGGCACACAGGTCTTCAGCAGACCTTATCAGCGCCGTACAATCACGGGAGGGCTGATGCATATAGAATGACATGTACCCCCTGCTGGTGTGCTTTAATACTGTTGACAGAGATTGACAGCGACATTTAACAGGTTAAGAGCTGTAGGCTTTATTGTGGGAGATGTTGGCTAAATATCACAGCTATCGTGTCTCGGGTAAGGTGTGGGCTCAGGTCCTGAGTCTGTATCAACGTCAGGGAGCTGGCATATATTTGTAACTACATTATATAAGGATATGCGGTCTTCCTACACATTAGATTAAAGTCAGCTCAACCCTCCAATATCTGTGGGATTAGCTGACATCTAATGTATATGGAGGCTTCTCGATTGTTGCTCGATGGCTGATCCTTTTGTTCAGTGGAGATATAAGACACTGCCAGAAGAGTCTGGTTGTGGATCTCTGATATAGAACACAGTAATATATTAGTCAATCGGGAGAGATGTAATGTATTTTTCCAGCTATATGATGTTCTTACTTACGAAACCCAAGGAGTTTTTGAGAAATTAAAATTCTTTATTTTTTTCAACACTTGAATTACCGTGTATATTCAGTGGTGAAATGTACTTTATCCTCCATATTGACGAATTGATTTCTTACAACCCAGTCAGAGCAATCACTTATCCTGTTACAAGATCTAGTGACCTTTTACATGCCCCACTATTGAATTTCTGGTGCTTTGTACTGTAAAAGGTACTAACATTGATAGTTACCAGTACTAATGAGAGTGAATTGACAGCAGTGTGTGGGAGGCAATCAAAGCTGCATATAAAATGCAATACTGATATAGAAATTACCACTTGTCACTTTCACTTGTTCTGCCTAGAAAATATTCTGTAATGTTCAATTTTATATCTTCAGAAATCAATCCAGTGCATAACTTTTAGAACACTAATGGTTCACTTTACATAAAGCATGTGCCCCTGACCTCCACTCCCCTTCTTCCTCTCTCTTGAGCACTTTGGAATGCCCGCTCCGTCTGCAACAAGCTCCACGTGATTCACAACCTCTTTACCTCCGACAGCCTACTCTTCCTGGCCCTCACAGAGACATGGCTGATGCTCCCTAATACAGTCTGCCCTGCTGCACTTATCTATGATGGCCTCCACTTTACCCACACTCCTCGCCCTGGCAACAGATATGGCGCAGAAGTGGGTTTCCTTCTTTCTACAAACCGCTTCTTCAACCCAATCCACCCCACACCTTCCATTATCCTCTCCTCTTTCGAAGTTCACTCTATCTGTATCTATTCTCCCTCTAATCTCCAAATGGCCGTCATATACCGACCACAGGGCTCAGCCACTGCCTTCATTGACCAATTTTCCACCTGGCTTCTCCACTTTCTCTCTGTTGACATTCCTACCATCATCATGGGTGACTTCAATATCCCTATTGACAGCCAATATCCCTACTGACAGCCAACAGCCACCAAACTCCTGTTACTTACTTCATCCTTTGGACTTGCTCAGTGGTCCTCCACAGCCACCCACACAGACGGACATACACTAGACCTCATCTTCACCCTCCTCTGTTACCTATCTAATCTCACAACCTCCCTTTTCCCACTATGTGACCACCATCTACTCACTTTCTCATCTTTGTCCTCCTTACCAGCCCGCCAATCCCAGCCACTAGCACATCGTAGCAGAAACCTCGTACATTTAGACATTCACAGACTTTCAGACTCTTTCCTAGCTCTGTCTTCCATATATTCACTCCATGACACGGACAGTGCCACCGCTTTCTATAATGCCACCCTCACATCAGCCATGGGCTCGGTTGCCCCCCTTGTGCATAGCAAGTTGCGACAAACTAATAGGCAACCCTGGCACACCAATCTCACAAAACAACTTTGACAAGCAAGAAAACACACCTGCTAGTCGACTTCACTGCTTTCAAGCAAGCTACACTTGCCTTCAAATTAGCCCTCACCTCTGCTAACCTACTTAACGAACCTTGTATCCTCCTTATCCTACCATCGCTTTCAGACACTCTGCATCATTTGTATCAGCTCCCACACATAGCTGGTAGAGGTGGTTTCCCTTGTCGTGGGTCATCAGCTTAAATGTCTTGGCCAATGCATGAACCAAAATCCCATTTGTAAATGTTTTTTATTCATCATATAAGAAACTTTTTGCACTTTTTATCTATCCAGGGTGCAGTTGGGCCCCTAGGGGCGCCATTCATCTAGTGGTGCAGAGGTATCGTACTGTGTGGACCCAATACTAAGCAGCGGAGCGGTTGGGTCGCTTTCAGACACTCTGCATCATTTGTATCAGTGTGAATGGTGCCTTAAACAGGCCCAGTGTATGCATGGCAGTCTGCCTCCCACACATAGCTGGTAGAGGTGGTTTATTAGCCTGCAGCTGGGCTTGCTTTACAATTGGGCTCTGACTGCTTCCGGAGAGTGCATTTTGATTCTGCTTTTGGCAATGATGGTAAGTTTTATGATGATGCTTTTTTCTAGTAGTTTTTGCACAAGTTTTTGTTCGGACTGATGAGCATGGGATCCCTTGTCGTGGGTCATCAGCTTAAATGTCTTGGCCAATGCATGAACCAAAATCCCATTTGTAAAAGTTTTTTATTCATCATATAAGAGACTTTTTGCACTTTTTATCTATCCAGGGTGCAGTTGGGCCCCTAGGGGCGCCATTCATCTAGTGGTCTAGAGGTATCGTACTGTGTGACCCAATGCTAAGCAGTGGAGCGGTTGGGTCGCTTTCAGACACTCTGCATCATTTGTATCAGTGTGAATGGTGCCTTAAGCAGGCCCAGTGTATGCATGGCAGTCTGCTTCCCACACATAGCTGGTAGAGGTGGTTTATTAGCCTGCAGCTGGGCTTGCTTTACAATTGGGCTCTGACTGCTTCCGGAGAGTGCATTTTGATTCTGCTTTTGGCAATGATGGTAAGTTTTTTGATGCTGCTTTTTTCTAGTAGTTTTTGCATCCTCCTTATCCTACCACCCCAAACAACTGTTCAGCACATTTAACTCCTCCGCCCACCACTGCCCCTTCCAACTCCCCTCATCTCTGCCAATGACTTCGCCACATACTTCAAAAATAAGATCGACACACAGAGGTATTGGATGCTGACTTTTCAGAGGAAGAGGTTAGGAAGGTTATAATAGAATCCCCGGGAGGGAAGAGTCCAGGCCCAGATGGATACACATCCAAATTCTACAAACAATTCAACCAACAGGTTGTGCCCTTCTTGACAGAGGTGTTCAATTCAGTCTCCTCGGGTTGCTCTTGGGTTCCACAGTCCCTTGAGGCACACATCAGTGTGTTACCGAAACCGGGTAAGGACCACCTGGAGGTGACGAACTTTAGACCAATCTCATTGATTAACATTGATATTAAGTTGTTCTCTAAATTATTAGCAAATCGACTGGCCCCCTTGCTCCCTGCGATCATCCATTATGATCAGGTAGGCTTCGTTCATGGAAGAGGCGTTCGAGACAACACAAATAAATTATTGATCCTCTTGGCCCGGGCGAAGGCCTTAAAGGTACCGATGTGTTTGCTATCGGTCGACGCGGAAAAGGCCTTCGACCGGGTCAACTGGCAATTTTTGAAGGCCTCTTTGGAACAGGTAGGCCTGGGGACTAGGTTCCTAAATGGAGTGTTGTCTCTGTATGCTGGTCCATCGGCGAAAGTTAGAGCTAATGGGGGTTTGTCCTCACCATTCTCCATCAATAATGGAACCTGTCAGGGATGCCCCCTTTCTCCATTACTTTACGTGATAGTGATGGAGCATCTAGCTAATGCCTTGAGACAGAGTCCCGATGTAAGGGGCATGACCTGTGGTAATCATCAATACAAAGCGGCACTATTCGCCGACGACTTGTTGTTGTTCATTACACAACCTCTAATTTCGTTTCCCAATCTACTTAAACTGTTTGACGAGTTTGGAGTGGTGAGCAACTTCAAGGTTAATGTATCAAAGACCGAGGCCATGGATGTTTCCCTCATGGGGACAGATAAGACACGTTTGAAAGAACTCTTTCACTTCAAGTGGAGAGAGGATAGCTTGAAATATTTGAGAATTCACGTTCCCAAAGATAACCTCAGTTGGTTTGAAAAGAACTACCTCCCTCTCCTCTCGAGAACAACAGCAGACTTGCGTACTTATAACACCAGACAGATCTCATGGTTTGGTCGCATACATGCGGTCAAGATGGACATTTTACCCAGGTTCCTGTTCTTATTCCAGACTCTCCCAATTGAGGTCCCCTCGAGCTTCTTCGACCGTTTGAAAACTTTACTTACTAGGTTTGTGTGGGGGTGCAGGAGACCTAGAGTTGGTTACAACAATCTCTGCCGACACAAATCTCAGGGTGGAGCTGGCCTCCCAAACTTTAAATTATATCATAAGGCAGCGGTACTGGAGCGCTTGTTTGACTGGAAGTTCCATCATGACTCAAAACAGTGGATTAAACTAGAACAGGAGAGCTCTGAGACCCCTCTTAGGAATCTCACTTGGATCAACCCATCAGACAGACCTAGTTTGGGCCCAGACGCTGTTCTGGCAATCCCGGCACTTAGGATATGGGATAGGGAGACTAGGCGGGGAATTGTGGCCAAGAGATGGGGACCCTTGACACCTATTTTTGGAAACCCCTCTTTCCCCCCGGCGCTACAGACACCTTCTTTTTTGAAATGGAGATCCACAGACGAGCCTAAAATGAAGCACGCGTTCTCCAGAGGGAGGCTTTTACCTCACAACGAACTGTTGAGTCCCTCCCGAGGTGGCTCGTGGTTAGAGTATGCCCAGCTACAGTCCTTTCTTTGTAAGATTGGCCCTGAGTGTAATTTCTTCAATACATTAACCAGGTTCGAGCTGTTGTACGATCAGGAGGAGCCCCCCGCACATCTTGTTTCAGCACTCTATTCAGTTCTAAACGACAGACAAATAGACGACAGGCCGGGATTCTGCGCAAAATGGGAAAGCGAGCTTGGCTTGGGGTTTTCAAGAGAACAATGGGAGAAGGCCTTCCTTTATACGCATAAAATGTCTATGGCATGCCTAGCCCAGGAGCGAAATTTCAAAATCTTAACTAGATGGTACCAATGCCCTTCCATGTTGCATGCTGCTTTTCCATCAACCCCCGACAAGTGCTGGAGATGCGGATTGGCTCGTGGAACAATGACCCACATTTGGTGGGATTGTAATGCAATTCGTCCTTTCTGGTCAGCAGTCTTTGATTGCTACAGGACAGTCAGTGGTAAGAATGTGTTCCCTGATCCAGCTCTAGCCTTGCTTTCTATGCTGCCTGGATCTATGGGAGTACAAAAATCAGACCTCCTTCGTTTCTTTATAACAGCAGCACGTACAGTGATTCCTAGACATTGGAGATCCCAGCGTGCACCTGACTTGGTTGAATGGCTTGAGGAGATGACAACACTCCATTGTATGGAGGAATTGACTGCCGAGATAACCAATGCCAGGGACCGATATCGTACAACTTGGAGCTCATGGGTTCTTTTCCTAGACTCTCCGGATTTTCACAACACGTTCTCTGGCTAGAGACGTACCTCCCAAGGTTTAAAGCTCATGCCCGGGAGCTTCTTGGGAGCGAGAGATTGATGTGAGTCTTTCGTGGATATTATCTTTTCTATTCTTTGATTTCCTTTCTTTCTTTTTTCTAACCTATCTTTTCTTTTACTACAATGTTCTTCTTACTAATTTAAGTTATATCTTGTACCACCTAGGGTGCAAGTTTTTTGTTTATGGCTTAAATTGATATCTATTAGCATATGCCATTATCCTGCCAGAGTAGACATATTAAATGGTTTTTTGTCAAGAAAGACATGCTTTTCAGACTCTGGGACGAGAAAGGTGATGTTTATTTCCTCACGGACTTGTTCTTTTACAGTTAATCATTTTGTGTTTTGTTGGTTTTTCTTGAAGAAAAGCTCTAAATATTACAGTGATATACCTTTATTACAGTTCGATTGAAAGCTGGACAGACTCAAGAACCTCTGGGATTCTTTGTTCTGGCTTATTGAGGACTGCTATGTTTACTTTTCATTCCTGCATCTATTACATGATTGTATACATTGTATAATTTATTTGTTTTCCCCTTGTGTTCCCGTTCCATGTTTTCTTCCCTCTCCCCTTCTCAATAAAGAAAAATTGAATATAAAAATAAGATCGACCAGACAAGGAAAACTTTTACTGTTCCACCACCCCAGCCCCTCCATATACCAGACCTCTGCCCCTCCCTTATAACCTCCCTCTCCAACATTACTGACGGAGAGCTCATTTATCTCCTCTCCATATCACACCTCACCACTTGTGCACTTGACCCCATCCCTTCCCACCTGCTCCCCAACCTTACTGACATGCTCAAACCAGCCTTAACCCATCTCTTCAACCTATCGTTATCTTCTGGTGCCTTCCCCTCTGCCTTTAAACATGCCACCATCACACCCATCCTCAAAAAGCCAAACATTGACCCGACTGCGCCATATTGCTGCTCCATTTTGCTTCCAAACTCCTTTAGCAGCATGTCCATGCTCAACTTTTCTCCCACCTCTCGTCTAATTCTCTCCTTTACAATCTCCAATCTGGCTTCCACCACCACCACTCCACCATAACTGGCCTGAGCAAAATTGCTAATGACTTACTCACTGCCAAAGCCAAGAGGCAGTTCTCCATCCTCCTCCTTCTAGACCTGTCCTCTGTCTTCGACACAGTTTACCACTGCCTACTGCTCTCTTTCCTTGACATCAAAGACCTTGCCCTCACCTGGATCACCTCATACCTTTCTGACCGCACATTTAGCATTTCCCACTCCCACACTACCTCCTTATCCTGCCCTCTCTCTGTTGGAGTCCCACAAGGCTCTGTCCTGGGGTCCCTACTTTTCTCCATCTACACCCTTGGCCTAGGACAACTCATAAAGTCCTATGGCTTCCAGTATCACCTGTATGCTGAGACACTCAGATCTACCTCTGGCCCAGATGTCACCTCTCTGCTGTCCAGAATCCTGGGCCATTTACTCCTTCTTCACCTCTCACTTCCTAAAACTCAATGTAGACAAAACCGAACTAATCATCTTTCCTCCATCTCATGTATCATCCCTTCCCGATCTGTCTATCACCGTAAATGTTATTACCCTCTCTCCTGCACCTGAAATCTGCTGCCTCGGAGTAACTCTCGACTCTGCCCTATCCTTTAAACCACACATTCAAACTCTCACCACCTCCTGTTGCTTCCAACTCAAAATATTTCCAGGATTCGTCCTTTCCTCAACCCTAAATCTACTAAAATGCTTGTACACACCCTCATCATCTCTCACCTTGATTACTGCAACATCTTCCTCTGTGGCCTCCTCGCTAACTCTCTTGCACCTCTCCAGTCTGTCTTCAACTCTGCTGCCCAAATAATCCACCTCTCTCCTTGCTACTCCTCTCTTTCTCCCCTCTGCAAATCCCTCACCCGGCTCCCAATTCCCCAATGAATCCAATTCAAACTACTAACACTGACCTACAAAGCCATCCACAACCTGTCCCCTCCCTATATTTTTTAACTAATCTCTCAATATCTTCCCTCACGTAGTCTTCAATCCTCCCAAAACTTCCTCCTCTCCTCCACACTTATTCCTTCCTCACATAACTGCCTCCAAGACTTCTCCGAGTTTCTTCAATCCTCTGAAATTCTGCACCCCAAAACATCCAATTATCCACCGCACTCGGATCCTTCAGACGAAACCTGAAAACCCAAAATTTCAGGAAAGTTTACAGCCTGCAATGACCATTCTGCCGCCCCACCGCCACCAGTGATGCTTCCTAACCACCACCACGAATTGCGGCACCTCCAACCAGTCTGACATTGTTAATTTGTTTACTGTTAACTACATATATAATTTTGTATGTAACCCCTTCTCATGTACAGCACCATGGAATTAATGGTGCTATATAAATAAATAATAATAATAACACAATTGATCATGAGCCCTGACTTTCACAATTGATATAGACGTATTATGGGTCCAGCTACAATGTTGGATTTACCAAATAATAACCTACTTATTTTTATTATATAATTATGCCAAGTATAACATACATTTTGTACAAATTTCCATGCTGCTGAACTAATGAAATAATAGATACAAATGATATAGACTTGACATTCATAGTAGAGATGGGCGGTATGATCAGTGGAGGATCGAGTTTGAGCCTGATTTACTGAAATTCACTGTTTCAGTGAAATTCAAACATTTGATTTCCAGCTTGCAAAAATAAACTTGTCAGGTTTGGAGACTGAATATACTTGAACTCATGATCTTTCAATCTTTAGTTGAACCCATCAAATGTTCATTTTATTATCAGGATTATACATCCCTTCTGACATGGGTTTTCAAAGTAAAAATACCAGCTTCAACAGGTCTAAGAATGATCAAGCGATCCCTGCAAGGAATCAGTTGGCACTGTCTCCTCCTTCGGATGGAATTGAGATCTGAAGGCAGTGAGAGCTACGGTGGCTTTCTCACTTACTCTGGATGCCTGATTTGTCTAAATGAGGGAAGGGTGAAGCGGCCACTGATTGGCCACATGGATCATGTCACATTGTTAGGAGAGCTAGTGCCGACCCTTCTGGAACTCTCTGGTAGACATGTTATTATGTTAGTGACTCAAAAGGGTTTGTCCGAGTAGTGGACAATCCCTTTAAGTCAGAGGAACATATGTGTATTTTTGATATTTGCAGTGTTTTGTTGTAAGACAGTTGGGGACACAATTGATTCTCAAAAACAACTGTTTTTTAAAGGGAATCTGGCAGCAGGCTTTTGCTATATAAGCTGAGTACATCATGATGTAAGAGTTAAAAAACAAAAAGCAACTGTGCTTCTCTTATCATGGTCTGTGCAATTGTTAACTTAAACTAATGACTTTATTACCCTGTGATTACCATTGCAGGACTAGAAATCAACCGCAGACAATCTGACACACTTCCTGCTGTGATACTTCTATTGAGAGCCTGGTTGGCGGGGGCAGCTCTTCCATCTCTGCTGTGTTACTGAAGCTAAAATTCTTTGATTGTGTAAGAATGGCTTCAGCCAGTAATTTATGTGATACCTAATTGGATTCAGGGTTTGTTTGCCTACGTTATGTTGCTGTCAGATGAGGTAGCAAAAACTTGCTGACAGATTCCATTTAATACTTTTGGTCCAAATTAAATACTTTTAATTAGTATTCTGCATTGTACATCTGTGATTCCTCTTGGAAATCTAAGAATAAATTGACATCTTAGTGTTAATGTTTTCCTTTTCAATGTAAAATATTTTCTTGGTTTGACACTGTTCAAGATAATGCATTGTTCCAAGAAATATGCTTTAGAATTGCTAATTTCTCATTTTGAATTTATAATTATGTAGACTATTCATTTCCATGGTAACAGACAACTAACAATCTGTAGTCTGATGGATCAAATGGACTTTGCAAACCTAGGGTACTGTTACACTACACTGATTTTGCTTCCTAGAGGGAGGATATAAGTTCATTGCCTATAGCCATTCTTCTAGTAAGGCAGCCAGACAGGATTTTAATGAGATATAGAAATTGGTTGCGCCACGCTGCTTTATGTTTTATATCCACCCTCTGTTAAGTCACCGTTACACTCACCTTTTCCTGTTGTGCTGTCCGCACAACAGGGGGGCTCACGTAGTGAGTGCACGGGGTCTCTCTCTGTACGGTGTGGATTTCCTTCCCTTTTTCCTCGGTGTCCGCCTGTGTAATTGCACGTGATCCGTCACGTGTTTTCCTCTCCTCTGTTAGATTTGTCTTCTCCTCCGGAGCTGCTCCACCGCTCTCCCCATAGGGAGATGGATATGCAGGCAATGGAATAAAACGATGTTTGGGTGAGCGCTGGGATATGAAGACAGCTACACTTCAACAAGTATTTTACCTGTAAGTTTATCAATAAACTTACAGGTAAAATACTTCTTGAAGAAGTGTAGCTGTCTTCATATCCCAGCGCTCACCCAAACATCGTTTTATTCCATAGACAGGATTTTAAGGCTTTGTACCTGCAGATTCAAGCCATATCTGCAGGTAAATAGCAATTTAGACATGACAGAATTCCTTTAACTTGTAAAGGAATTGTCCAGGTCAAAGTCAAAATAGTGAAAATAGACAAAATGTGTTAAAATACTTTAAATCAAGAGATGCCCCAATATTGACAAATTTGAGATTGGCCCACAGCTCCACTTTTTGTTTAATTTTGACACAGGTTATGTGACAAGAGTGTCTTGCCTTGGGGAGACCTCCGGCAAATCCAGAACCAGAAAGTCACAACACCTTTTTGATCTCCGGTCTACAACTGCTATTTGAGTGAATCTAATTTCGTTCTGTGCTGTACACTTTAAGGACCCTTTCTATCTGGCTGTTCTTTTTAGCCTTAACCTCAGGTGTATCCCTTTTGTGACCACTCCCCTCAGTTATAAATTGTCACTTGTCTTACCATCTGACGCCTGTTATAGAATCCATTTCTGTGCTGAGTGCTGACCACTTTGGAAGAAGCTTAGGAATTGATTATTGTAGCTCAGGAATTTAGCTGCATTGGAGGTTTTTAGAGTTTTTTCCTGTGTGTGTCTATCTTGCTCTGTCTGTCTACTTTTTGTTTGTGTTGTATTATTGCAGTGGTGAGACTAGAGCCCTTGACAGCCTTTACAATAGCCAAGGTGAGTTCAGGGAAAGCAAGGACCTAGTCACATGACTGCGTCAAGGGGAAGGACCCATATAGGCACCTTAGGGAGCATAGGTCACAGATTCAGATGAGTGTCAGGAGCTGACCACTCTCCCTATCACAAGGGCCTTCTGTCTATACTATCCCCATTATCACCCCTGTGTTGTGCCGCATGCGGGGTGTCTGTACAGTCCGGTGTGATAATTTAGTGCTTCTTCCCCCATCTCTTTGCTAATGGCATGCAATAGAGTGGCTTTTCTGTCTCTCCATCACTTGTGCAACAAAATTATAGGGTGCCAATCTAAAGTTAAGGTGGCTGGAGGACCTAACAATGGCTTCCATTGGTGTCATCTTACAATTGTACAATTGAGCAAAGTGTGATATGTTCAAGTCTATTAGTAAAACTAATAAAAAAGGAAAAAAATAAAATGTTTGAAAATATTGAAAACAAAAACCTAAAAATAAATCACCCAGTTTATTAAATTAAGAATTAATGATAAATAAAAAGCCCATGATTGTTATCTCTTTATCTAAAACTAGTGAAACTATAAATCATATCTGCATAGTAAGCATCACCCCAGAAATGTAGTGTCAACATTGCTATTTCATCTCGTCTTGCAAAAGAATAACAAAAAGGTAATAAAAGGGACCCAAAGTTGTATATAAATGATATCAATAAGAACATTAACTCATCATGGTAAAAATAAGTGTGTTGATAGAAAACTACTTTTTTTACGTTGAATTATAGCACTTAGACCAATGACGACAGAAAAAAAGTCTTTATGTTTAGTACTAAAGTAATAAAACCTAAAGTCTATATATACAGTATTTGGTATAGCAAAAATCGTAGTAGTGAACATGTCACCCATACCCCATAGGGGATATCTACTTATAATCCTAATTTTCAACAATTCACAGCAGTCCTACTTCATATAATGACTCAGGTATAACTTTTCATGTCATCATTATAATACTCATTTACAGCTAGACTTTGGTGTGTATTTCATGATATAATCATTGATCCCACCTAGATGCATGCTTCCCATAAAACTCCCAAAATTTGACAAAAAACTGTTTTGCCTGCAAATACACAATAAACAGGGTCTCTAGTGCCATCTATTGGAAGGAGCGATCCTTCCAGTCAAAATTGACCATTTAGTCTTATCACATGAACTAGTAATAAATACTTTGGCCCCTATTCATTAATGTCTTTGGTTCTAACAATGAAGTTTTCATTTGTGTTTTTTCATTATTTAGTTTGTGCTTTTTTTTAAACTTTACTTTGGCATTATTGGCATGGTATCAGATGGTATCCAGATGATTCAGCCCAAATCATCATATTATGACTTTTCAAAGTGCTGTAAAATGTTTATGCAGTTCTATTCCAGAATACCGTATATACTCGCGTATAAGCCAAGTTTTTCAGCCCAAAATTTGGGCTGAAAAGTCCCCCCTCGACTTATACGCGAGTATATAAAAAATACCGCAGCAGCCCCGGAGGTATACAGGCCCCCATCAAGTTCCAGGGCCCCCCCCCTTGCGCGCCAGCCTGTAAAGGAAAATCATACTTGCCAGTGTCCTGTCGCGCCGTCCGCAGCTGCCGACACGCGATCCCCGGCTTCATTCCGCGTCTTCCGCATTTCCTGTAGTCACGGGCAATGACGTCAATGCCCGCGACCACAGGAAGTCAGAAGCCGGAAGACGCGGATTGAAGCCCGGGATCGCGTGTCGGCAGCTGCGGACGGCGCGACAGGACACTGGCAAGTATGATTTTCCTTTACAGGCTGGCGCGCAAGGGGGGGGGGGCCCTGGAACTTGATGGGGGGCCTGTATACCTCCGGGGCTGCGGCTGTATACAGCCCCGGGGCTGCGGCTGTATACAGCCCTGGGGCTGCGGCTGTATACAGCCCTGGGGCTGCTGCTGCTGTATACTACCTAAGGGCTGCTGTATATACCTATGGGGCTGCATATGGGGCTGCATATGGGGCTGCATATACCTCTGGGGCTGCATATACCTCTGGGGCTGCATATGGGGCTGCATATACCTCTGGGGCTGCATATGGGGCTGCATATACCTCTGGGGCTGCATATACCTCTGGGGCTGCATATACCTCTGGGGCTGCATATGGGGCTGCATATACCTCTGGGGCTGCATATACCTCTGGGGCTGCATATACCTCTGGGGCTGCATATACCTCTGGGGCTGCTGTATACTACCACTGGGGCTGCTGCTGTGTACTACCACTGGGGAGGCTGCTGTATACCTCACTGCTGGGGGTTGTATACCTGTCCTGGAGTCCACCCTCGGCTTATACGCGAGTCAATAAGTTTTCCCAGTTTTTGGGGGCAAAAGTAGGGGGGTCGGCTTATACACGGGTCGGCTTATACACGAGTATATACGGTATGTGTATCTAATTTCTTTACTTTTTTGCAGTCGAAGACTAATGTGTGACATTTTAAGGGATTGTGGACTTTTTAATCTAAAAAGGTGAAAAAAGTTAAAATGAAGACGATCTTTGATTGTGTGCAATTTAAAGACGACCTGTCACCCCCCCCCCCCAGTGCATGGCAAACTAAATGTAGCACTGAATTCAGTATGTCTGTTGCATTCAGGGAAGGGGTCCCCCATGTCTCTAGCCCCCCTGTAAGCTTTAAAAAAAAAAGACATTACAAACTTTACAGATAAGAGGTCATCTGGGTTGGGTCTAAATAAGAGTTGGGCCTCACCGCTGAGTTGGGTCTCGCCGCTGGCACAGTCCTCCCTGCCTTCTCCTTGTTTGTTCCACCCCCTCTATGTGTCTGCTGCTGCCGCCTCCTCTTCCTCTGGGTCTGCCTTCTTCTTCTCCTGCTCTCTGTCAATCACGCTGCCGCACAGGTCTTGGTGTGAGCGGCATTGCATGACATCAGAGGCAGAGCCCAGCCTGTTTATGCTTTATTCAAACAGCAGGGGCAGGAATCAGGTGCTGGGGCAGGGGCAGTGCAGGAGCAGGCAGCAGGGCAGGAATCAGGTGCTGACATCACGCAATGCCGCCCACACCAAGACCTGTGTGGCAGCGTGATTGACAGAGAGCAGGAGAAGAGGAAGGCAGACCCAGCAGAAGAGGAGGCATCAGTAGACACATAGAGGGGGCAGAATACACAAGGAGGAGGCAGGGAGGACTGTGCCAGTGGTGAGGACCTCTTATTCAGACCCAACCCAGAAGACCTCTTATCTGTAAAGTTTGTAATGTCTGTTTTAAAGGTTACAGGGGGGCTAGAGCCATGATGGACCCCTTCCAGACATGCTGCATTCAGTGCTGCACTTAGTTTGACATGCACCAGGGGGGTGACAGGTCCTCTTGAAGATTAATTTGGGCACAAAAAGCCAACAAATACCAAAATGAAAACAGGAAAATCACTTAAAAAAAACAAAAGAGCATCCTCTAATTCTACTGTGCATTGATGAGGGGCAAGAACCTCAAAGCCGCTATTTGCAAATTGAGTTCTATTATTTAAAGCAGATTCTGGTAAATTATACTGAAGGCTCTTTAAAGGGTACATACTGATTTCTAGGATTTCTATATCCAATGGCAAACCCTGTTTTCTTCCTCTGTTTTAATCCATGAAGCCACAAGTCAAGGTGGACACACGAACCCTGAACATTGGCACTGCAGGCTGTCAGGTACATTTTACAATGAGGACTTGGATAGCTTACTAGCCGGCAAAGTGAAAATGCAGAACACGCCGACTGCCTTGGTACCAGGAGGACAGATGAATGAGGATGGAAGATGAGCAAAAATGAGTTAATCTGCTCGTATGATGTAGAGATCACAGTAGTCTCTGGAAATAAAAGGAACGGAGGACTTGGATAAACTCAACCGTATGCATGTTAAGTTTTCAACACAGATAAATAAAGCCTATCTCTTTTCTACTGAACAAGGCCCAAATGGTTTCTGTACAGATTAATCTTACTAGCTGGACAGTCCATGGTGACATCTGCACAGGCTGGAATAACCTTAGCTACAACACTAGGAGATCAAAACCTGCCCTCCTGAAAGGTTGTTGAGTTGTTTCCTATACCTCCTTAAGAAACAGAGGGATATTTGTAAGAACTACAACCCAGAATAGGGAAAGCATGCATATAGGTAAGGACTCAAGGTGTGGAAACTTTAAACATGTGCAGAAGTGGAAAAAGGTGGAGTAGCTAGTGCAAGTATGAACAGCTTAGCACAACCTAACTATCATCAGGAAAAAGGAGTACACTAGACAGCAAAGCCAATTCACCAAACTATCTGACAGGCAAAAATCCTTGGTGTGGGGGGTGGGGCATTAATCTCCTTACCAGATTCACATAGGAATAAATCAGAAGAGAAGAGGGTATAAATAGCCACACACAAAATGTGATGGGACAGGACAAATGAACAAATGGAAACACCTGCTGAAGCAAACCAAAAGAATAGAAACAAAGATAAAAGATAATTAGCACTTGGATAGGGATTGACCATACTGTGGCTCAGTGGAGAAGGAAAGCAACCACACAGCGCAAGATCATGGTTCGAATCTCGAGGCATAACTGTACCCTGATTCCATAAGGGTCCACTGGACCTACAAAGATCCCAATCTTCTGACATTACTAACAGAACATCTCTCCAGGCGATCTGCATTCAGATTTCTGCACTAACCCAGGTGTTATCTTCTGGACTATAACACTTCCACTTGACGAGGTACTGCAACCAGCGACTAAATCTGTCTGGAGACCAGAACTCACTCCATTTCATTCTCTCAATCCTTCTCCAAATCCACTTTAAATATGTCCCGAGGACCATGAGTCCCCCTAAACCTCTTAAAAAGAGAAGAAGTAAGGAGTTGTTGATCTTCCAACAAACCAGGAGTTGGAGATTAACCGTCACAGGATTCAGGATTTTAATAATCTTATAAGGACCAACATATTTGGGAGTAAATTTCTTTGATGGCCTTTTGAGAAGTATATTTTTTGAAGACAAGCACTAAAACTTTCCCACCCCAAAGACGGAGTCTTCCTACATCCCAGGTTCACAATTTTCTTCGCTCAGTCACTGGTTACCAAAAGATTTTTTTCGACCTCCCTCATGACTTTGATCAATCAGGAAGAACATGTTGTCTTCCTCTGGCACAGTGGACTGCGAACCCCCAAAAATTCCCAATAACCGGATGAAAACCCCAAATAGTAGAACAGAAAGTGTTTTAATGCCGGGGCACTGACTGCAATGATATACGTGCATCTAACTCACCACTCCAGCTATGGACTCGAGGAAGTCAAATCTATGTTTAAGATAGCCAAGGTTGTCTATAAAATGAAGATAGTCTCATGCTCAAAGCTGTAGTGGATGTTGAGATATGGAGCCTGAATGTCAAAAGTTCAAAACATTGTTACCATTTTGCTAGTCCGTCTATATTACCAAGATGGGCCCAGGATGGGAGATATATGAACCAGGATGATGGCATATATACCAGAATACGGTACACATATACCTGGATGGGCACAAGATGAGGAACATATACACCTGGAAAGGGTCCAATATCTGCGACATATATACCTGGAAAGGGTCCAATATCTGCGACATATATACCTGGAAGGGGTACACTACTACATAATGGGGAAGGGGAGGTCAACACTTACATCCTTATAGGATTTAGAACGCTACACGTGCCCATATATCTGATCAACATGTAGGGGAAGACCCAGGTCCAAATTTTGCACGAGGACTCAATGGACTCTGGGTACTGGACTATGTCAACCACCCTGCATGATGCATTGGCTACTCATTATCAAAACTTAGCCATTTGCAAAGCGCCAAATCCTTCTGGTTTTCTATGCTACTCTTACAAATCATACATGCTACGGCTTCAGGTAAAATGTATATGAATATGTTGTTTTTTCACCTGCTGGGTGCATGATTTTATGATTTCCTATAGCTTCTTATAATTATCTCCTGCATGTTTGCAGCAATGAAGGGTTATGAATATGTGGATGCCATTTCTTTTTTGGCCATGGACCTTGTGTTACACCACCTTTGCCCCAACCATATATATTGCATATTATTGGAACGGGAAGCTTTGGAATAGTCCTTGGTTTCGGTGAATGAACCTTTTCGCACATACTGTAGACCACCATCAATGTGTTGCTGTATTTTCTGCTAAGGAATTGTCTAACAAGACTATTAGCAAACTACATAACTGACGGCTGATTCTGTCAGATTAATCATTTTATTGGGACATCTAAATTTTATTTGCCACTTGATCCAATAGATGAGTCAGACAACTGATGTAAAACAGATGTTTTCTATATGTTATGTAGTATGATTACATTCCTGTAATAAATGTCCTTACCAAATGACCTCTACTGCCTTTGCATTACTACATTAATAGGGAGAGATGTAAGGGTTTATCGTCAACGAATGTAAACTGAAACCTTAGCCACTTCTTAGTTTAATCTGCATTCAGGGGAAGTTATTTAAGGAAATGGCTTAGAGAAAAATTGAAGAATGCATGAATGAATGAACCGCCAGATCTATATAATGATCTTACATATTGCGGATCATACCCGTAGAGTATTTTACTGCTAATTCTAGAGAAAATTGGAAATAAAATGTGCAGCTAAGTGTAGTGCCTTGTTTAGTAAATGTAAATTCTAATTAGGTTTTACCATACATATGTATAATATTTCTGCATTCAATTTCTGGAATTTTGATTTGTTTCTGTTCTCCTTCTGCTTAATCTTCATATTCTAATCTGCTTAATCTTCCATGTGCAGAAATCTCTAGCTTTCTGACGAGGATAATCTGTATGTTGCTTTTGCGGCTGCTTTTTTATCGGGTTGGATGTGTTATGGAAAGCTCCCTGTTAGCTCACTTATTCGCCAGCTGGTGTTTCTCAGACACAGGCAGGAGCATCTGAAAGATGCTGATGGGGTTTCCATGGTGACAGATCCTCAGCTCTGGATGCTCCATGGAGTCGGAAGGGTTGAATTCGCAGTGCTATTTATAGCTTGCCATCAGGGCACTTATGGAAATAGGTCTGCAGAGGACACGTGTACGGGGGGTCTCGTTATCAGTCCTAGGGCACAGTCACATGGGAGTGCACCCTGCAAACAATCACTTCTTTAATAATACACATATTGTGGTAGTGCCAAGATACTCATTAACGTGGTAATTGTAGATTTCACGACGAGAGAGCGTGAGCCCCTGACGTTCAGTTTACTCATGCTGTGACTCAATATGTTCATGATCAAGGGCAACATTTCTGTACACATTATAATAAACCAGCCGGATCCATTGAACTATGAATTTCATTAGCTTCATCAGCTCACTTTTAGGATGATTGTTAAAATGGTAAAACAGTTCAATAGTCATCTAACAACAGCAGGTAGTAGACTATGGGCAACAGTGATGTATACAAACACATATTATTGCTTCCAAGCTAGAAACAAGCAAATCTATTACAGTTAATTTTTTCCCAAAAGAACCCTTTATACTCACTTTTCCTCACTGGCTCTTACGTCACCGCCACAACCTCCGCCACAGCTCACCGGTCTTTTATTGTTCTGACAATCGACTTGCTCCATACTGGAGCCAATCACAGACCTCAAATTGACTCCATACTGCCATGTGTGGGGGTGACACACATCATGGCCTCAATGCTCATTGTTACATTGACAGAAGCCTGTTCTTCAATATTAATAGCACAGGTACCTGCGAGCATGTACACCAGGAAGCTTCTCTGTTGTGACCTGAATACAGCTTAGACACTATGTGGTATAGTTTATCTTTATGCCACAGTAGTCTCCCAGAATTTAGAAAGGACAGGGTGTATAGCAGTGTGAGCAATCTCTTCTTCCCTTAAATGCCTTGCATTTCCAGTATTATATCAGAAAGACAGGGTTGACAGCAGTGTGAGCACCCTCTTCTTACCTCAGCACTCCTAGTATCTCTAGTATTAGATAAGGAAAACTGAGTGGACAGCAGTGTGAGCAGCATCTTGTTACCTAAGCACTCCTAGTATCACTAGTATTCGATCAGCAAGACAGAGTGGACAGCAGTGTGAGCAGCCTCTTTTTATCCTAGCGCTCCTAGTATCTTCAGTATTAGATCAGAAAGGCATAGTGGACAGCAATGTGAGCACCCTCTTCTTACCTTAGCATTTTTAGTACCTCCAATATTAATTAGAAAGACAGGGTGGACAGCAGTGTGAGCAGCCTCTTCTCTTTGACATGTGTGCTAGTAATATCATTGGAATATACATGCACATAATGAATGAAGAAGGATCCACTTCATTTGCGCAATCGTATACCTTCAGATATGACATTACAGATTTTTTCTGTTTATATTCCCATTATATTCTTTATTATCACAATTGTTTTCCATGTAGTTATTATCTCTGATATTCTATTTTTGCAGATTATATTATTTGTTACATTGAGGTATTCTTACAGGACCATTTTTTTGTATGATAGTTTATATTGTTTATTGCATGACACTTTATACACTGTTTAGAACTGGTACTCTGGGTCAAAGCTTTATATTATTTTCTTTCAAAGAGTACTATGTTTTATGTGATACATTTTTTATCATGGAGCGGATAGGTTGTTACCTTATTTAGGGTATATTGTATTGATTTATGCCTATTGGCTTTTCAAGTGTGCTCTCTCTTCCGCCTGTGCTATCTTCTCCCCTATGTACTCTCTCCTTTGAGCTGTCTCCCCCCTGTGCTGTGTCCTGGCCGTGTGCACTCTCCCCCTGTGCTTTGTTTGTCCCCGTACACTCTCTCTCCTGTGTACTCTCCCTCATGTGCTTGCCCCCTGTGCACCTCCCCATGTGCTCTCTCTTCTCTTGTGCTTTCTCTCCTCCCTGTGCTTTGCCTCTCCCCATGCATTCTCTCCACTATGTGCTCTCTTTTCCCTTGTGCTCTGTCCCCCTGTGCTGTCTCTTCCCCCATATGCATTCTTCCCATGTGCTGTCTCTCTCCCTCCGTGCACTTTCCCCACTGTGCACTTTCCCCCCTGTGCTTTGTCTCTCCCCTAAGTTCTTTGTCTTTCTCCACGATGCTCTCTCTTCCCCAAGTGCTGTGTCTCCCTCATGTCTTGTGTGCTCTCCCTATGCTTTGTATTTCCCCTTGTGCTCTCTCTCTCCGTTGTGCACTCTCTCCCTATGCACTCTCACTCCCCGTGCACTTTCCTTCCTGTGCTTTACCCCTCCATCTGTGAGCTCTCTCCCCTGTATGCTTGGAACCCTATTTTTTTGTCTCTCCCCTCTTGAGCTCTCTCTCCCCTATGTGTTCTCTCTCCACTTATACTCTCTCTCCCCCCTGTGCTGTCTTCTCCCCTACGCACTCGCCCACCTGTGCTTTGTCGCCGTTATGTTTGTGCCATGCCGCTGTCATGTTTGTGTACCCAGGTGCCCAAAGATGGCAGTGGGGTAAGTGCATATGCGCTCTGTCACGTACTGACTGCCTTGCCGTATGGAAGTGCTGCTACTGTGGTTTAAATGAAGCCTTTTTTTCCCCCTGCTCTCAGTGGAGAGAGGAAACTAATGAGCGGGAGCAGGTTGTAGCAGTTGTATGTGATGAATATGACTCATGCTTTGGTGAGCTGAGGGGCATGCCTGGGCTGGTTGCTCCCCACCCCTTGGTGCTTTATGGGTCAGCTCACATCCACCTGATTGTCGCTGATTCAGTTCACTGCTATTCTGTGACCCTGGAGTGCAGACATGATCTCAAGCTGCTGCTATTTTTCCTATTGGAGGTTGCTGGGTCCGTGGTCCTTGGGTGGAGGTAGGGGCTTTATTTCTAGGGCTTCTTAGGAGTTTTAGGGTCTTAGGCTGGGGGTTTGGACCTCCACACCTTCAGAGGTACCTCTGAGTACAGGGCAATTCAGGGACCCCAGTATCAGGGCCAGAGCAGGCTCCCCTGACTCCCCACTCCCAGCTCCATCCTACTTATGGGCACCCCGCCCCCCCAACGTGACACACACTTACTCAGTTGGTTATGATCAGTGGCATTTGCGATTAGCAGCAGTTCCTGGCGGTGGTTGTGGCTGGCAGGGGTTGCGGGAGAGGACCATGCGGCACCACTGGTGGTACTGTGCAATATTCCACTACTGCCGGTAGGTGCTATATTTACACAGCCATCACTTGGGTGTGGAAGTATGGCTGCTGCCGGCGCGTAATAGGAGGACATTCTGATTCCGTAAGATAACAGACTGGGAAGGACAATTATGTAAGTAGCTTTTTCTATTGGTTGAAAACAGATCAGTTTTCGCCCAACAGAAGGGAGCAGTAAATGCAAAAAATGGATCCAATCCCAGAGAGTCTCATCTACTGGACATCAGTATAAGGTTCAGAAGGCAATATATCGTCCAGCACACTGTCAAAATATCATATGATGATGCAGTCCTCGAGGGGCTCAATACACAACATCCCAAATCCTGCACATAGACCTCACAACCCCCAAATCCTGTACTCACACCCTCGCACCCCCCAAATCCTGCACATAGACCTGCACCTCCCAAATCCTACACATAGACCCCAGCAACACCGAAATCCTGCACATAGACCTCCACACCCACAAAATCCTGTATCCAGACCTGACCCTCACAATCCCCAAATTCTGCACAGAGGCCCATGCAGCATCCAAATCTTGTACATAGTCCCTCATACCCCCAAATCCTGCAGAGACTTCTGCACTCCCCAAATACTGCACCCAGACCCTGCACCCCCAAATTCCTGCTCAGAGACCCCCCAAATCCTGCACATAGACCCCAAACACCACCAAATGCTACACAGAGAACCCCGCATTCCCAAAATCTTGTACCCAGACCCTCACACCCCTTAAATACTGCACAGAGACCCCTGCACCCCCCAAATCCTATACCCAGTTCCTAGTATTCCCCAAATTGTGCACCCAGACCCTGCACCCATAAATCCTGCATAGAGATTTCTGCACCTCCCAACTCTTGCACAGACCCCCACACTGCCCAAATGACTTTGGATGTGCTTGCGGTGACATCAGTCGGGTTTACTCGAGTTCAGAGCTGATGCATCAGCTGTGAACTCAGATGACCACGATGAACTGTATTATGGCACCTGGGTCCCAGCCGTAAAGTGAGTTCTTCTCTCGGTCAGTTACAGCTGAGATGCAGGTGCTGTGAATAAGTTCACGGGGTCACCTGGGTTCACAGCTGCCGGGGTTCAACTGTGTACTTATTTGACCTTTCTCACAGAACACAGTTGTCAGTGTCAGCCTGCTAGTCACTGTGAAGAGACGTGTTTCTGCTTACAGAAATATAGCAGAACTGAACATGTTCAGCAAGGGACAGATCTGTGGATTTATCATTACAGCATTGTTTTTTAGGTTATTAAAAATAGGAACCAGGGATGTGTTTTGTGTTTTATTGTAACTTAATATTTTTTTCTCTGTGTAGTGTTTTTTTTTTAATGTTTAGTAGAGATTCATAGTGGGAGGTGTGACATCACAGTTTTTCTCAATGCATGTCCAGGGTTAATGTTCTTAATTTGACCAGACGTATTGGTCTTTCTGTTGGTTATCTCATGTTTGCTAAGACATTGTTTCTTGGCAGACGATTCAGAGCCTTTATTGTCCTGAATTTGTGTATTGCTAATTTAATGTTAACCCTAGAACGCATACCCATAGAAATCCACACATTCACACACCTGGGGCCTTTTAGGCCTGTTTACAATTATCATGGAATAACTCAAAAAAAATACTTTTCAAAGTTTATTGCAAAGTAAGGATGCATTCCCACTAGTGCTGGGGTCCGCCAGGATGGGATTCCGCAATGGATCTGACCTCCTGGTGACCCCAGCTAAGGCTGGCGGACGCATACCTGGGGCCTAGCAGGCCTGCCAGGTTACCTGTTTTCTATTTTCTGTAAAATTACTTTAGTTAGATTTTTGAAACTCTAGGTAATCCTCAGGTATATAGTTGTTAGTAATTTCCAGTTGTTCATATATTTTTATGTTATAGGCATTTCGGTATAACAGGCTTTTTGGGACTACCCAATATTCACGCACCTGGGGTCTTTTAGGCCTGTGTGCAAATACCACGGAATAACTCAAATAAAAATACTTTTCAAAATTTATTTTACAATTGCAAAGTAAGGATGCATTACCAGTAGCGCTGGGGTCCGCCAGGACGGGATTCCGTAATGGATCTGACCACCTGGTGACTCCAGCTAAGGCTGGCGGAATCCTGCCATTCCGGCAGCCTTAGCTAGAGTTACCAGGAGGTCAGATCCATTATGTATCCCCTTCTGGCGAACCCCAGCGCTACTGGGAACACAGCCTAAGATGTGTATATTTCAAAACAGAATTATGTGCATAAAACAACAAAAAAGTAAGTAAACGGGCACGCCAAATATAGGCATTCTATATACAATTGTTTTTATGAAAACATTTTTTGTTTGTAGCAAAGTTGGTGCAGGAATATTTATTTGTAACTTTACATATTCCCCCAACAATTCTCACATATTATTTTTTCGGCTGAATGTTCCTTGCATACATTTTGTCCGCAAGTAGAACAGAAACCGATTTTCTTTCCTTCTTTGCTGGACAAATATAGCAGCGCTTTCTTTTTTTTCCTCTTTGCTCTGGATGTTCCAGAAAGCGCATTCCACATCGGATCATTGCCTCTGTAGTTTGCCTTGATAAGCATATCATGCTGCTTCTCTCCATCATAGTAGCATCAAAAGTTCATAACAAAGTTCTGTCAAAAATAGACGCCTCTTGATTTCCTGTTGGCATGGAATTCTGGATTAGTTTGACAATAAACAATGTAGCTATTGAGGGCTGACACATCAAGGATATTGGAAAAAAGGGCAACAGGCCAACGTTTAGTCTGCCTTTTGCACGAATACTCTCCAATCATTTCGTCCATCTTGTCGACACCTCCTTTTGTCTTATTATAATGCAGTATGATTTCAGGTTTTTTTTCCTGTCATTGGTGTCAATACTTCCATCGGTGATGCATTGTACTCAGTAATATCATGGATTTTCTTTCTTGGCTTTATAAGACACCATTGTTGCTTGATTGCAGAAACCGAATACACTCTCGTAGATTTTTCGCTGTGCATTGTGCTTCATGATTGGAGGAATTTCGTGGCGGTTTGGCCTCATAGTACCAACAAGTGTAAGTTGTTTTTGAAGCAAAAAGTTGGCCATTTCAAAATTGGTAAAGTAATTACCCATTGTAATATTTTTTCCTGAATTGAAAATTGGTAGAGCAAGTGTTTTTACTATGTCGGAACATAGGTCTTTCTGGACTGGAGCATCAGCTTCTTTGCCACAGTAAATCAGACCCTTCATCCATAATAGCTTGCTGAATCGCACATCCAGAAAATTTTTATGCCGTACTTAGCTGGCTTACTGGGCATATACTGAATGAATTTGTAATGTCCCCTAAAGGCAGGAAGTTGCTCGTCCACTGTCACATTATCACTGGAATGGTAAAGCTTTGTACAGTTGTTGATAAAAAGATTCCAGATATAGCTAATAGGGGCTAATTTATCGGTTGCCAACCTCACAGGGCGAGTTCTCTTTTCATCAAAATGAAGGCATCTCTGAATACCCTGAAATCTATTGATGGCCATAGTAGCTTTGTAGTGTGGATGTGCAAATGGGTTCTGAAATAACTCTCTGATTGGAACATCATATGATTTTGTCACCCTGCCAGAAGAGTAAGGCCAATATAAGCATATAGTTCCTCTTTAGTTATATTTTTCCATGCTTTTTTTTCTTCCTGACGCGATACGTTTTCCTTCTACGTTAGTACACAAAACTACCTCATCTGCAATATCATCTGAAACAAATTTACAGAAAACATCTCTTTTGGACATGAATTGGGGAATTCCGACAGCTCCTTGAGCAACTCTAATAATGTTATGTGATGGGGTGCGTGCAGGAGCCGCAGCAGTACTTTTCTAAAAAAATATTCGTTTTAGATATTCTTTTTGAACGTTCTGCTGGATCCACTACTTACTTCATCATCTGAAGAATCGCTGGACGATGAAGTTGATACATTAGCTGGTGGCATGTACTCTTCATCAGACAAAGAAATTTCACTTTCATCATCACTATCAAAAATGATTGCCTCGATTTCATGGTCTGTCAATCCCCTGGAAGTAGACTGTGCCTTTGTAATTTTAGATGTCAGTAAACTAAAAAGAAAAAAAAAAAAGATTACAATCAGGCTTGTGCACTGTAAACAGTATGTGATAAGGCTCTTTGTTAGGGTCCCAGCACACCAAGCGATATAAAGCAGGTAAAGTGCAGCCCCCCTCCTCTTACGTCCAACAGATCACTTTCTTGTGGTGCAGTAGAAGCCTCTGTTTTGGAGCTCAGAAAGCTGATTTCTTCCTCCAAAGTCCCTCCAGCAATTAGGACAAAGAGACCTGCGATGAGGTCAGCGACACATGACTTTGTGAGGGAGCCTCCCTTCCAAGATCACATGACCATGTTGTCATGCAGAAGTCCACACTCTTCCCAGCAATAGCAGAGTCATAAAAGTTCTTCCCCAGCAACAATACAGACAAAAAGACTGAGTATCACATGTAAACCTAGTACAGGCCTAAAAGGCCCCAGGTGCGTGAATATGGGGTAGTCCCAAAAAAAGGTTGTTATACCGAAATGTCTGTAACATAAAAATATATGAATAACTGGAAATTACTAACAACTATATACCTGAGGATTACCTAGATTTTTAAAATTCTAATTAAAGTACTTTTACAGAAAATAGATAACAAGTAACCTGGCAGGCCTGCGAGGCCCCAGGTATGCGTTCTAGGGTTAATTACCTCCCCCCTCTGTGTCTACATCACTCAAAGGAGAAATAAGCATTCGGCTGGAAATCTAGCCAACAAGAGAATAGCTTTTTTCCACCAATCCTGTTAGGACACAATATACCCCGAGGTGTAGCCTTGGGATATAAAAAGGTCTTGTTTCAGTCACCATGTGTCTTATGCTTTGTGACCTCAATCTAGGGACTAGGGACTAGAGTTAATATGCTACATGGCTTCATTCTAGGGGCTCCAGTCCAAATTGGAAGACCACAACTTCAACCTAGGAATTTCAATTCTGGCTGCCAGGATAACATCGTCTTTGATAGTCTGCATAGCCTCAATCTACAAGCTTTGGGTCCAATTGGAGGAGCACCAGAACTGAATTATATTCTGCAGGACTTCAGCCTAGGATTCGGCTGGAATATGAGAGACTGTTTATGGAAAAAACCCAGGTTGGGACAATTCAGTCACCTGGCTACAGACTTTGCTGTGCTCAGTCAGCTACCTAAGCTTACCACTATTCCTTTCTTGATGGGTGCTTGCAGAAAAAAGGGTGCTGATGATTGGGGTAAGTGGCCCTGGAAACCCTGAAGGTACAAAGATTCTAATCCCTGATAAGCCAGCGGAAGGGTGAGACTCTGTTGCCTGTTACATTGTGTTCTTGTTGAGTATGTTATATGCCTTCGACTGTTGGGGAAACATTAAAGTCTTACCATTGTGTGGTTCCCTAACCCTGTGTTGTCTGAGAAGCGTTCCATCCACAGATAAGAAGCTTGGGCGTTCGGTTGGAATGAGCCCTGGTCCATACGGTCTTTCTAAAGGAGGCCGGGCCAGTGGATGAGAGCACCCACTGACCTCCGGGTCTCCACAGCCGGGTCTAATATTGGTCCGACATTATGAATTTCGGCATTAACCCATATATTATCTAGTTTGCCACCGACACCATGGCAACTGGAAGAGTTGGGGTACAACGCCAGAAAATGGCGCTTCTATGAAAGTGCCAACTTTTGGGGCAGCTGCACGCTGCAATTCGCAGCTGGGGGGGGCAGAAAGATTGGCCCACCTTGCGCTGAGGATTCCAGCCCTGTCTGGAAACTAAAAATATGGCGAGGCCCCTCGTGTTTTTTAAATTATTTTATTAAATTCATTAAATAATAAAAAAAAGGGCTTCCCTTCATTTTTGTTTCCAGCAAGGTAAAACTAGGCTGGTGGGGGTTGGGAGCAGCCAGTACCTGCCTACTGTACCTGGTTGGCATCCAAAAATATGGAGAAGCCCCATATCATTTTTTTTCTATTATGTCAAGGACTAATTGTATAAAAAAATCTCAACTTTATCATGGTTGTGGTGATTTTTTTTGCCAGGAGATGCAGAACACAATGCATGCAGCTTTGTGCCAAAACTGCACTAAAAAGCAAGAAAACCCACAGCAAAAACCATGTCACAGTTCTGGTGCTTTTTTTGGCCAGGAGATGCAGATCAACACATTGAACACAATACATGTAGTTTTGTGCCAAGATTTCCCTACAAGAAACATGAAAACTGCTGCAAAAATCACGTTGTAGTTTTGATGCTTTTTTACCAGGAGATGCAGATGAACACATTGGACACAATGCATGCACTTTTGTGCCAAAATTGCACCAAAAAAGCATGACAAAACGCATAGCAGTTTTGGTGCTTGTTTTTGGCCAGAAGATGCAGATGAACACATTGAACACAATTAATGTAGTTTTGTGCCAAAATAGCACTAAAAAAACATGAAAACACATAAAAAACGCATTAGTTTTCATTCTTTTCAATTTTGACACAAAACTGCATACATGTTCAGTGTGTTTATTTGTATCTCCTGTCAAACAAAAGTACCAAAACCGCAACATGTTTCTGCCGTGGTTTTCATACTTTTTTAGTGCAATTTTGGCACAAAACTGTATTCATTGTGTTCAATGTATTCATCTGCATCTCTAGGAATAAAAAGTACCAAAACCACAACAAAGTTGAGCCCTTTTCATAAAATTATTCTTTGAAATAATTAAAGAAAAAAAAAAAAAACAACACGGGGCTTTTCCGTATTTTTCAATGCCAGCCAGGTATAGCAGGCAGCCCTGCCGCAGCTATCTAGTTTTACCTGGCTGGAATCCAAACATATATGGAAGAACTTTTTTTTTAAATTATTTAATAAATTTCATGAAGTAATTGAAGAAAACGATGTGGGGCTTTACCGTATCTTTGGTTTACAGCCAGGTACAACTAGGCAGCTGGATGCTGGAATCCTCAGTGCAGGGTGGCCCAAGCTTTCTGCCCCTCCCCCCTGCCGTGAATTGCCCACAGCCACGCCAAAAAATGTTGGATTCATTGAAGCGCTATTTTCTGGTGCTGTACCCTGAATCTTCCAGTTGCCCTGGTAGCGGTGGCGCCCTGGGGAATAAAGGGGTTAATGCCAGTTTTTTATTATCAGGCCAATATTAGACCCAGCCACCTTGAATTTCTAGTAAACATTAAAAAAAAAAACAACACTGAGAAAAAATATATTAATTGCAATAAAACACAAAACACATCACTGGTTCCCATCTTTAATAACCCAAAAATAAGTCCTCCAATGATAAACCCACAGTTATATCCCTTGATGAACATGTTTAGCTCTGCAACACCTCTGTGAGCAGACACACGTCTGCTCACAGCGACTAGCAGGCTGAAACTGACAACCAGGTGCCATGAGAAAGGTCAACAAAGTTCACAGATAAGCCCCGTCAGTCATGAACTCAGGTGTCCCCATTAACAGCATCACAGCATCTAGATCCCAGCTGTGAGTGAAAGAAGCGCTTATTTTTTGTCTGGGATCCGGGTGCCATAATGCAGTTCATTGGAGCCATCTGAGTTCATGGCTGATGTGTCAGCTCTGAACTCAGGTAACCCTGACGTCACCAAGCACATCTGAAGTCATTTTATCAGCGGTGTTTGCGGTGTCTGCCTGTGGCTTACATCGGACAGTTTTGGGTTAATAAAGATGACAAACAGGGATGCTTTTGTATTTTATTGTAATTAAAATATTTTTTCTCTGTGTTTGTTTTTTTAATGTTTACTAGAAATTCATAGTGGCCGGGCTTAATATTGGCCTGACGCTATGAATTTCGGGCTTAGTGCCAGCTGCCAATACAAAGCTGGCATTAACCCCTTTATTACCAAGTGTGCTACCACCACCAGGGCTGCTGGAAGAACCAGTTAAAGCACCTGAAAATGGCGCTTTGAAAGAATGCACCATTTTGAGGGGCAGCTGTGGGCTGCAATTCTTAGCGTGGGAGGCCCAGAATGGTTGGGCTTTACCATGCTGAG
This sequence comes from Allobates femoralis, assembly GCA_033576535.1. NCBI lineage: Eukaryota > Metazoa > Chordata > Amphibia > Anura > Aromobatidae > Allobates > Allobates femoralis. The sequence goes on along the minus strand of JARQOC010000002.1, from coordinate 246,121,697 downwards.
AAAATCAGCTCCCAGCTACGTAGGTGTTACCTTGGCTGGCTTGGCGGGCTTTGCACACACATTTTTTCTTAATTGTTCATTTAAATAATTAAATAAAAATAATGGGCTTTCCTGTATTTTGATTGCCAGCCAAGGTAAAGGCAGGCAGCTGGGGGTGGCAGCCCATCGCTGTCCACTTTATCTACACTGAGAATCAAAAATACCCCAAAGAGCTACATCAAATTTTAAAATTATTTATTTATTTCTACAGAAGTATGATGTGAGAAAATGAGTGGGGGGGGGAAGGGGCACAACAGACCATCACAGATGTTGTCACAGTCTCTGTGGTTGGCTGGTGGAGTAACTTGAAACCAGCCCATACATTCTAGCATCTAGAATGTATAGGCAGTTTCCAGGTTACTCCAACAGCCAATCAGAGATGCCCATTCTCCGTGGCAGTGTTTGTGATTGGCTTTTGGGTCCCTCTGCAGGAAAGAAAAAAAAAAGATAAAGAAAGAAAGAAATAAGAAAGAGAGAGAAACGGCTTTAGGACTATCCCATACCAGGTTTCTCAGGGAATCTCTGATGGAAACTAGAAATCTTCTGTGGGGCATTGATGTTATCCACAGGTTTCGAAGAGTCTCCTTCAGGGAGATACCCCTGCCATCTTATCAGATATCGGAGCTGATTACTGCGAATCCTAGAAACAATAATCTCCTTCATCATGAATTGTTCTTATCCATCAATCACCACTGGTTGCGGAGGTAGAACAATACAGTAAGGAAACAAGAAAAACTGGGTTTACCTTCATAGTCCTAGAGAGCTTTGGACACCAGGCCACAGAGCTCAAGATACTGTTGATCTTGAAAGGGCCAATGAATTTCTGTCTGAGTTTCTGTGAAGGAATATTTAATTTCAGATTTTTAGTGGATAACCACACTGAGGGTACCGTTACACGTCGCAACATTGCATGCAATTTCACTTGCAATTTGCTGGTTGCAGTGAAATCATGGACACATTGTTCTATTTTGTTGCCATGTACAAAATGGAACATTGTGTCCATGATTTCACTGCAACCAGTAAGTTGCAAGTGAAATTGCATGCAATGTTGCGACGTGTAAAGGTACCCTCAGTTTCCTACCTTGAACATGGGTACCAGTTTCTGAAATCTATTAGCTGATCTCTTGTAATGTTCTAGAGCTGAGGTCAGAGATTCCTTCAGAACCTCTAGATTTTGTCTCCACGCAGTCAACCTTTCCTTTACAGCCGGAACCGGAGCATTAATTGGAGACCTAGGCAAGATACTTTGATGGTAACCCATATTGGCCAAGAAAGACATAACCTTAGTAGAGGCTCTGTGAGAATTATTGTAGAAGAATGCAGCTAACTGAAGTAACTCCAACCAAGCATTATAGATATTGTTCCAAAATCTGATTGGTACGCTTGGTCTGACCATTCGTCTGGGGTGATAAGTGGAAGAAAGACAGACATTAATTTTGAGTGCAGAGCAAAACCCTTTCCAGAATCATGAGGTGAACTGCATTCCTCAGTCAGAGATGATCTCATCCGTAACCCCATGCAGCCTAAAAACATTCTGTATAACCAAGTTCACCTTAGCTGAAGGGAGGCCGGCACATGGAACAAAATGAGCGGTCTTAGTCAGGTGATCAACCACCACTAGGATCATATTCATGCCACCCAATGTAGTTAGCTCCACAATCAAGTCTATTGAGATAGAGCCCCATGGGTTGAACAGAACAGCTAGTGGTTGAAGAAGACCCATACGTGACACACAAGGGAGACTTATAACAAGCACATATCTCACAAGAGAACATAGTTCTTAATATCCTTCAGGCAAGTCGGCCACCAGAAAAATCAGCTTAGGAACTTGTGTCTTCTGTACTCACTGTGACCAGCCAACTTGGAGTCATGGACCAACTTGAGGATCTGCAGATGGACAGCCTCAGGGACATAGTTGATCTCTGGACCACATGCCACCCTTTAGGACAAGATTTATATCAATAGATGGATTAACTAGAAATACATTACCGTCATAGGACTCCTTGATCTCCTTCCACAAATCCTGGTCATAGATAGCTCCGATGAAATTGGCATCAGATAGAATGGTCTTGGACGGGGCTCCAGGTACAGAATCTACAGCATGGATTTGGAATAAAGCATGGGCCTTCCCATTGTGATAACCTGGACATTACGAAATAACAAAATTAAATACCGTATATACTCGTGTATAAGCCGACCCATGTATAAGCCGACCCCCCTACTTTTGCCCCAAAAATCTGGAAAAACCTATGGACTCGTGTATAAGCCGAGGGTGGACCCCAGCACAGGTATACAGCCCCCAGCAGTGTGGTATACAGGCCCCCCCCAGTGGTATACAGGCCTCCCCAGTGGTAGTATACAGCAGCCCCAGTGGTAGTATACAGCAGCCCCAGTGGTAGTATATAGCAGCCCCAGTGGTAGTATATAGCAGCCCCAGTGGTAGTATACAGCAGCCCCAGTGGTAGTATATAGCAGCCCCAGTGGTAGTATACAGCAGCCCCAGTGGTAGTATATAGCAGCCCCAGTGGTAGTATATAGCAGCCCCAGTGGTAGTATACAGCAGCCCCAGTGTAGCATATAGCAGCCCCAGTGGTAGTATACAGCAGCCCAAGTGGTAGTATATAGCAGCTCCAGTGGTAGTATACAGCAGCCCCAGTGGTAGTATATAGCAGCCCCAGTGGTAGTATGCAGCAGCCCCAGTGGTAGTATACAGCAGCCATAGTGGTAGTATACAGCAGCCCCAGTGGTAGTATATAGCAGCCCCAGTGGTAGTATACAGCAGCCCCAGTGGTAGTATACAGCAGCCCCAGTGGTAGTATACAGCAGCCCCAGTGGTAGTATATAGCAGCCCCAGTGGTAGTATACAGCAGCCCCAGTGGTATACAGCAGGCCCCCAGGGGTACATATAGCAGCCCCCAGGGTACTCAGCAGCCCCATGGGGTACCCAGCAGCCCCCAGGGGGTACCCAGCAGCCCCAGGGGTACCCAGCAGCCCCCAAATGCTGACACTCGCCCCCCCTTGCAAGGGCCCCCCCCGCTTCTCTTACCATCCCGGTCTTCTGATCAGCGCTGCTCCTCGGCGCTCCGTCCTCGTTGCTCCCGTCCTGCTACATCCGGGATCCCCGGCCGTCGTGCGATGACGTCATATGCCTGCGACGGCCGGAGATCCCGGATGTGGCAGGACGGACGGAGCACCGAGGAGCACCGAGGAGCGGCGCTGATCAGAAGACTGGATGGTAATATAACCAGCGGGGGGGGGGCCCTTACAAGGGGGGGCGAGTGCCAGCATTTGGGGGCTTATATGCACTGCTTCCCCCTGCGGCTGATTGACAGGGGGAAGCAGTGCATATTTAATGAGCGGCCCCACGTGACGGGGCCGCTCATACAGCAGCTCCCCCGCCTCCTGCAGCCTCCACAGCCCCGGACAAAGCCCCCACCTCACCATGTACCGTATATGACCCGTGTATAAGCCGAGGGGGAGACTTTTCAGCCCAAATTTTGGGCTGAAAAACTCGACTTATACACGAGTATATACGGTAGATTTAAAAATAAATTCCAAGCCTGACGAGGAGACAGACATCTAACGGATCTGAGCAACTCTAAATTGCAGTGGTTAGTCAGCACTACAATCTGTTGTGTGCCTCCTTGCAGATGGTGCCTCCATTTCTTGAAAGCTGCAATAATAGTCAGTAATACATCATAGTACTTCTCTGCTGAGGTAAGTCTTTGAGAAAGGAAAGCCCAAGGATATAGCAGACCCTTCTCTCCAGTTCTTTGGGAGTCAATGGCCCCCAAATCATTATCAGAAGCGTCCACCTCCACAATGAAGGGATGTGCTAGGTCTGGGTGGATCAAAAGAGGTGCTGAGGTGAAACACGTCTTAAGCATATCAAAAGCTTCCTGACCCTGTGATGACCACTTAAAGTGCTTTTCCTTCTTAGTCAAGGAAGTGATGGGATGGACAATCTCCAAAAAATGTTGAATAAAACATCTATAGAAATTTACAAAACCAATAATTTGCTGGAACGTTCTTGGATACTAGTCAATCAAGGATTGCCTGAATCTTGCCAGATTTCATATTCAGCCCCTGAGGAGAGATGACATAACCTAAAAATTGTATCTCAGAGCGATGGAACTCACATTTCTTCGGCTTGATATACAGATGGTTCTCTTTCATATGTTTTAAAACAGAATGGCTAGAGTATCCTGTAATAATTATCATGGATAACTCAGGAATCTTTTTGCGTGGCGTAAAGACACAACTGAACACAATTTATAGGTGAAAAAGTCTATATGTTAACACAAGGTGATTAACAACAAAGTGCATAGGAAAACTCAAAGTCCATAAACACACAGTGTAGATATTGAATAAAGCCTTAATGAATAGTCTGTTGAAAAACCTCACAGGAAAATGCAATCAGCGGAGCAGTCTATAAAGCGCAGTTTACACTTGGAGATGCTGTAAAAGGAAAGTCTATGGTACACCCAAATAAATAAATGTTTAAGCAAGTCTATATAACACATTAAATAATCCAGGGAGGCCTGGGAAAGGAAGTCTTTTAGAAAGTCCAGAACTACATGCAGAGCAAATTACTAAGTCCAGAACAGTCTTGTGCTCTGCATCTATTTGAAAGTAAGAAGCGACAGAGCACTTAATTAAGCAACCAGCTTACATATCAGCAAAGCCAGGTGAGGCAAGAGCCGCAGCAGATGGAGTAGCACAAGCAGCCAGAAGGGAAAGGAACAGTGGAAAAAGGCGTAGGTAGCAGAACCTCTGAAGAGCAGCAACAGGAGTTTCACACACAATTTGCAGGAGTAGGAAGAGAACTTGAGAAGCCACTAGGAGCAAGGAACCAGGCAGAATATTGTAGAAATGACTGGTGGTTGGGGAGGTGTTTATAAAGGCAGGAAAACAAAAAGCACATGAAGCAAAGGATGCAATCTTAAAAGAGGACAAGAATGCCCAAAAGGTAATCAAAATATTCCTTGTTCTATCACACTACTCAGGATAGATATGCAGATTTTGATGCAGATTCTCAAAATCTGCATAAAAAAAGCATCAACAATACACAGTTGGCAGAGGGGCCTAAGAGGGGTAAGGGAGAGCTGCAGTTGTGGTGAAAGTGCTCGAATATTCCTCTTGCCTCTTGGCTACTTCCATAGGGACTTCTAGGGGTGGGGTGGCAAACTACAGTCCTCAAGGTCTGAAATCAGTGCAAGTTTTCAGGATTTCATTATTATTGCACAGGTGCTAATTTCATCAACTGCAGAGGTGATGATTCCAGTACCTTGTGCAATGCTAGGTTGTTCCTGAAAACATACACTGTTTGCAGCTCTTGAGGACTGCACTAGGCCAGCCCTGTTCTACAGCAGTGTGCGTAGTGTCTTACATTTCCACACTTCAGACCATCAGGCCAGAGACCTGCCGCTTGTTCGCCAATCTCTGTAGGGCAGTATCAAAGCACATGTTTGCATAAAGATTCTAGCACACAAGGAATGAAGTACAAAAAATGTCAATGTAGTACAGATTATAGTACGTCTCACACACACAAAAATGAATATACATCTAATATATAAAGCTAAGTGTATGTATGTATGTGTGTGTATGTGTATTCACACATAGCCCTGTCCTTCTTGGGTGCATATGGCTCTGCCCCCTCCAGATAGCCCCACCCTTTCATAATTGCCAGTTTCTCTGAATGCATATGGATCTGCCCCTCCAGTCAGCCCTGCCCCTTCATAATGTACCAGTCTGCAAAGACCCACCCCCTCCAGTTAGCCACACCCCTTCATAATGCGTCAGTCTGAATAGCCCCACACCTTCATACAATTCTCTACTGTGATCTACCGAAGTAATACCCCTTGGAACACATCCAGAATAACACTGGAATGGAGGAAACAGGGACTTGATGTTGAATGGGGTCAAAGCTGCACTGTTTATCGATCATAAGTAGAGTGCTTCTACCTGCACATGTTACTTCATGTTGTCAAGAGCCCAACACCATTTTGTGACTTGAAGACTGTCGGAGGCCATGTCTGTGAATCATTCAGGGAAGCTTGCCAAAGACAAAGGACTTCTGGAAAATGAAGCACACTATGACATGACTCTCAGCAGCCACACAAACCCCAAAGCGACTAAGACACCTCATTGCTATTCTTCTAACAACCTGTAACATTTCAAATCTCCTTGACATTTGGACAACGTTCAAAACGTATCTCAGTGAAGACATCCTCATGCAGGTTAAAAAGTAAAATCCTCAGCAACTTCACTGAATACATTTTCAACAAAAGACTTAATTCTCCTTGAGTACGACAGCATGGCAATGTCTGGAAAACCATTACACCTACTTGGCTTGCCTACTCCAACAAGGAATCAGGAAGCTAACCAACTAGGTTAAGGGACAGTCATTGAAAGTAGTAGGAATTGATTTGCAATCTCCATGCTTTTCTCATGGTCAACTTTACTTGGCCTTTGAAGAGTTGGAACTGCAAAAAATCTTTGCACTGGAAAGAAAAACCAAGACTGTCGTTTATCAAAAGGCTCTTGAATGAGTTGCAAATAAAGTACTATACATTACTTGGGTAATAATTTTGTTAATTTGTGTTGCAAATCTGTAGTGTTGAATACATTATGTGAAATGTTTTATGTACAAAATAATCATTCTATTTTGTTATAAGTAAGAGCAGTTAGTTACTTTCCCGGGCAATGCCGAGTTCTCCAGCTAGTAGTATATATAATGAAAGTCTCACAAGGATCAGTAGTGTCTATTACAATGGTGGAAAGTCCATGAAGGGAAGAGTACATTAAGGGCTTTGAGTTGTAGCCTAAAGGCTGCATGACTGCTAATCCAGCAGGGAAAGTGCAAATGGCGTAAAATTAGCAAAAAAAGAGGCATCACTATTTGAAGAACTGAAAAACAGCTAAAAAAGTCCTTCTCTGGACAAAATGCCAACTGAGGTATGGGTCAGCGACCCAACAACATATCTTTTTATTTGAAAAGTGCACTGTATTTGTCTCAAATACTCTCTTCCAGCTTTCTCAGCAGTACCTGGGCTGAAGGTCGCCATTGCTGATGTTACTCAAAGCTAGGCCGTCTCAGGGGTTTGCAAGGGCTATGCTGGAGAAGACGAAGGAGTAATTAAGGATGACCACTCCCTCTAGGAGAGACAGGATCAACTTGGGCAACAGCGATAGACCCTGTGCTTTTGGATGCAGCTGGCTGGCTAACCAAGAGAGGCCTGTCTTCCACCCAATACCACATTCTCTCCCATTTGGCTCCTCCTGCAACTTCTAATAGTCGTTGGCAGTGGCAACCCGACTTACGCCAACTGTGAACCGCCCCTTCACGAAGGTGACCTCCTCCCCAACAAAGATTGTGTGGAGACTTTTGGGAAGATGGTCACGCAGCAGTGTGGATCGATTGACGTTGCACTGATGCCGGGTACTTTATTTGGCTAGGAAGCCAAGCCCCTTCTGCTGGAAAAATGCCACCACCTTGCCTCAATACATTGGTCATGGAAGTGATTGGCCTTAGGTCTTTGCAACTACTCCTTGGTAATGTTATCTGCAAGTCAAATCTCCTCAACAAAGAAGACAGGGCGGGGTGGTTCATGCCTTACCGGATAGTTGCTTGAAGGGGTGGGGTCCCACATGGCATTCTCCCAGTTGACAGCCTCTGGAAGGGTTGCTAATGACTTGCCCCACCAGGGCCGTGGTATACTCGGAATCGGGCAACAGTACTGCTGTGAAGTCACAGGGGTTGAGACCTGGTTCCGTGACCCTGGTGGTGTCAATAAAAATTTGGGGATTGAGATTTTGGAAATTGAAGTCATGACGCCCACCGTGATGTTCGGATATTAATGGCCGATGCTGCGGTGTGGGACCTCTGGGGATGATGGATTTGCATCTAAGGTGATATTGCTCCCCATGGCAACCGATATAGTCTATGGCGATGGTAGGCCGTTGGGGTGCAGGACTGAGGTCGTGGAATAACCGATAGACACAGTACGTAGTCTCCGTTACCTTTACTGGTAGTTGCAGGTTTAAACCAGTACACTGACCACAGGTGATGTTGTGAATTTGGGCGGCCTGGAAGCAAGTTGGGGATCTCCTCACCTGGTGAGCTCTCAGCCTACCTGCTGTGCTCCTCTTTGCTGGACCTGGCTGCCTGTACCTAAGCTGCGACCCTCTCTTCCTGCTGGTAAGTCACTCTCCCATATGGTAGGCAGCCTGAGCCCTTCTTCGGCACCATTCTCTGGCGACTATCCCTGAGCTCTCGGGTGCTGCTGTGCCTCCAATTGCTTTGGTGTGGCTGGGAGACGTGGAGTCTCCTGTCCTCCGATTTTGGCTGCTTGGTCTTTAGTATCTGCACAACCTCATACTCTGGTGTCTGTTTCTGGCACTCTGCTCTGGGGTGAGTCGGCAATTGGCTACCCATCCCCAGGCCTTCTTCTCTCCTTCCTCAGGCCCTCTCTGATGGATTCCTCATGCTTGCGACTGTCTATCCTGGGATGAGCTCCTCTGGCTCCAGTCCCCAGGACATCTGCACACTTTCTGTTCTCTAAGACTTTCTGACTAACCCTGCCTCCAGGCCAGAATTTATAGAGGAGCTCCCCGGAACCCGGGTTCAGAGTTCACTGACATCGCCTTCAGCGATGTGGGAAGTGCTCCCATGGCCCTGATCGCTCCAGCGATCCCAGAAGGTCGTTATCGCTGTCGGGATCGCTGGAGCGATCGTTATGTGAGACAGGGCCTTTAGGCCATTGAGTTGAAGTAATGTCTCGGTGTCGCCATCATTGTATATTTAATGTTAGCTGATAAGAGGGGCTTTCAAGTGTCAATGCAGTCCTTTCACAAATGCAGAGTTTCTGCTAATCTACAATATTTCAATTCATCTTGGTCAATTTACATGGAGAGATCAATGACAATATATATGAAGCAGGGCCAGACTAGGACCAAAAAGCAGCCGTGGAAAACAATCCCCACTAGCCCACATACTATACCACCCATCAGCCCCGATCAGTGAAATTTGCTTTTATGTTGTCATGGCCTCATCACTTTCTTAAAGGAGTTTTCTGAAGAGCCACATGTGAATGGTGCAGCAGAGGGAATAATCAACCACAGCTCCATTCACATGGTGATCTTCAAAGCCACGTTTCTCGGGATTGTGGGGTCCCAGCAGTCAGATACACAGTGAAGGGAAAGTCATCACCTATACAGAAGAGAAGTGATGGCTTCCATTTTTGGGGATAATCAATTTAAACAACAGTTAAATGCTGAAAATCAAAGTCCCATACCGCCTCTCTGACAACAGGACAGAAGTGGTATTGTGCAGTGTATATATACAGAAAAATACAGATACTGAGGATTACCCCAGTATACAGGACAGGAGAAGTGGCACTGTGCAATGTGTATATATACAGAATAATACAGATACTGAGGATTACACCCAGTATACAGGACAGGAGAAGTGGTACTGTGCAGTCTATATATACAGAATAATACAGACACTGAGGGTTACACCCAATATGCAGGACGGGAATTGGTACTGTGCAGTGTATATATACAGAATAATACAGATACTGGGGATTACACCCAGTATACAGGACAGGAGAAGTGGTACTGTGCAGTGTATATATACAGAATAATACAGATACTGAGGATTACCCCCAGTATACAGGACAGGAGAAGTGGTACTGTGCAATGTGTTATATACAGATAATACAGATATGAGGATTACACCAGTATACAGGACAGGGAAGTGGTACTGTGCAGTCTATATATACAGAATAATCAGACACTGAGGTTACACCAATATGCAGGACGGAATTGGTACTGTGCAGTGTATATATACAGAATAATACAGATACTGGGATTACACCCAGTATACAGGACAGGAGAAGTGGCACTGTGCAGTGTATATATACAGAAAAATACAGATACTGAGGATTATAACCAGTATACAGGACAGGAAAAGTGGTACTGTGCAGTGTATATATACAGAATAATACAGATCACTGAGGATTACACCCAGTATACAGGACAGGAGAAGTGGTACTGTGCAGTGTATATATACAAAATAATACAGATACTGAGGATCACACCCAGTATACAGGACAGGAGAAGTTGCACTGTGCAGTGTATATATACAGAAAAATACAGATACTGAGGATTATACCCAGTATACAGGACAGGAGAAGTGGTACTACGCAGTGTATATATATAAAAAATGATACAGATACTGAGAATTACACTCAGTATACAGGATAGAAGAAGTGGTACTGTGCAGTGTATATATACAGAAAATACAGATACTGAGGATTACACCCAGTAACAGGACAGCAGAAGTGTACTACGCAGTGTATATATAAAAAAATGATACAGATACTGAGAATTACACTCAGTATACAGGATAGAAGAAGTGGTACTGTGCAGTGTATATATACAGAATAATACAGATACTGAGGATTACACCCAGTAGACAGGACAGGAGAAGTGGTACTGTGCAGTGTATATATTCAGAATAATACAGATACTGAGGATTATACCCAGTATACAGGACAGGAGAAGTGGTTCTGTGCAGTGTATATATACAGAATAATGCAGATACTGAGAATTACACCCAGTATGCAGGACAGGAGAAGTGACACTGTGCAGTGTATATATACAAATAATGCAAAATACTGAGGATTAGACCCAGTATACAGGACAGGAGAAATGGTACTGTGCTGTGTGTGTATATATACAGAATAATGCAGATACTGTGCATTACACCCAGAATACAGGACAGGAGAAGTGGCACTGTGCAGTGTATATATACAGAATAATGCAGATACTGAGGATTACACCCAGTATACAGGACAGGAGAAGTGGTACTGTGCAGTGTATATATACAGAATAATGCAGATACTGAGCATTACATCCAGTATACAGGACAGGAGAAGTGGTACTGTGCAGTTTATATATACAGAATAATACAGATCCTGAGCATTACATCCAGTATACAGGACAGGAGAAGTGGTACTGTGCAGTTTATATATACAGAATCATACAGATACTGATGATTACACCCAGTATACAGGACAGGAGAAGTGGTACTGTGCAGTGTATATATACAGAATAATATAGATGCTTGATTACACCTAGTATACAGGACAGGAGAAGTGGTACTGTGCAGTGTATATATATAAAAAATGATACAGATACTGAGAATTACACTCAGTATACAGGATAGAAGAAGTGGTACTGTCCAGTGTACATATACAGAATGATACAGATACTGAGAATTACACCCAGTATACAGGACAGGAGAAGTGATACTGTGAAGTGTATATGACTCATCGTGGCGGGGACTCCGGTTTAGACAGGCAGTAGCTTCTTCCTCCTTGTCACGGGTGGACCGCGCCTGCTGGTTGTGGGGCCCGGTTGAGTGCAGATCAAAAAGAAGAGACGTCTTGTGGGAACAGATTAAGGGGTTAATTGTTTCGTGACGCCACCTATGAGAGTTTCGGTAAGTCTTACCGACGCTGCGGGGCCTCGGGGATGGAATGCAGCAAGATGGAACGCTCCCCACAGGCTGAGCGATGATCCCCGGAGGCTCGAGCTGCTTAAGATGTTGTGCGGCAGCTGCGGTTACCTTGAAGTGCGGACATACAGTTCATAAGGAAGCACGGACACTGTAAGTCTCTGTAACGGGTTCTTTACTGTATCCAGCAAGCAGTACATGGTATACAGTTGTAGGTAGCAGACCGGGTGGACTCAGCAGTGATAGGTGTCCCTCAGAGATCCGCGGTGTTCCTCCATTCTAACTAAGTAAGTTGCCGTTGTCGCCCAGGAATACCAGGTCGGGTACAGGGAGGCTGCTTGAATGCCCTATCCGGGGTATACGTTCCGGATGCTTTGGGGAGCCTTGGGTCCCTTGGTGGGTACACCGCTGGTTAGACGACTGGATTTGGCGATGGTGGGGTGATCCTGTAAAGCGGTCCCTCCACTCCTCTGGTTCGCATAGCAGAGCTGAACTGCTGCTAGCTTCGGTACCAGCAAACTGGCTGTATAAGGGCACGGGATGATTTTGGTCCCGCATTTTGATGCCCGAAGATCGGTTGGTAATGCACCGGGAGTAATGGTGCTCAACCGTAATGACGGTAGGGAGATGGCCGGTAGAAGGTGGCCAGGGGGCTGCACCGACTGTGCAACCCCCTCTCCTAGGTTGCAGAGCTGGGAATCTGCAGGACTCTTCTAGGTTGCTGTTGCTTCTCCAGACCCGAGACTAAAACTCTCTAAGCTGGACTAAACTTTCACTACACACTACCCTTGCACTCCGCCCACCAGGACCTTGATTGGCCCTCTATACTAGGTGATGCATGCAGGGTATGGATCTCTGAATTAACCATTTGACTGCTGGGTCAGAGAATATCGCGGCTGCATTTATGGCTGCAATACCCTCCTGTGACGCACTCGTTGCGGGGCGCCACACTCCCCCTTGGTGAAATACGCTTGTCTCCAAGTGTCATACTACTCAACATTACAGAGAAATTTTTACATTTTTATAACCGGCAATAAAAGAATACACTTTTATTAATAACAGGTAAATATTTGCTGAGGTGTTGCAAGCAAGATAAACAGGAAAACACTTTGTGCGGACCCAGCGAGCGGTCGGCTGTCCTTTGTGAGAGTCCAGGCTGTAGCCGCCAGATCACACAGTCAGTGATTAGCAGGAACAGAGTCATTTGGCACAGTCCAAGCATTTAAGTCACTGGCGCGGAGAACGACGGCGCACCCGAATGGCGAACCACCCATCTAAACAAGCATACCGCTCATAGGTGATTATATCGCCCCTGTATAGGTCGCAATTGGGATGTCCTCTGGGCAAGTTTGACTCAACTTTCCTGCGCCACACAAACACCTCTTCATCCAAACCCACCTCCCAAGCGAACCCCCACCCGGTAGATAGGTTAAAGGTGGAGACTCTACATTCGCGGCGAAGTTCATCAGGTAGCGGCGGTTGGGGCGAGCCGCGGCACGGGCCTCCATGTTGGCGCGTTCAAGGGCCCGCCACTCCTCTCGGCGACGCTGACGTACATCTTCGTCGGTACGGCACGGGGTGTGGATGTAGCTGCGACATGTGGGCTGGTAGGAAGCTTGGGCTTGGCGGAAGTCTGGACCGGCACCCGGTTGAATGGCACGGGAGAAGGTGTCGCACATGCACCCGACCAGTGTACCCGAGCTGAATGTTCGGTTGGAAGTTCCTCAGTGTCTCCCCAAGCAAACCCGGTGTCGAGATCCTCAGGAATACTATGGGTCTCGTCGTCATCGTCCTCGACCTCTTCCTCGATGAACACATCAGGCTGCTCGTTGGCTGGAGGCGCTGGAACTGGGTCTTCCGTACAACAGGGCGGTGGTGCGGTGAATCCTTCCACCGGGACGTCCTGCAGGGCTTCCAGGCTGCCTGCCTCTTCGTCTGTAACTGCTGGTAAAGGTGTTTTGATCCCGGTCACCAGGCATGCCTCTGTAATAGCAGAGGAGGCCTCCGGTTCAGGGGAGAAACAGGTGACAGTCTTTAGAGGTAGATGACTGTTGCGAGGTTCCTCGGTGGGAACCTGGTAGATATCGTCTTCTTCTGTGGAGCAAGCTGTGGGCTCCGGATCTGGAGTTGGTCCAGCTGCAATCTCAGGCAGTGGAACGGGTGGGGCTGTGGTCTCCATTGTAATGACACAGTCTATAGGCTCCGGAGACGAAGCAGGACAGGTGGTGGGCGTTGGTGAGGTTGTGGAGAAACTGGCGACGTCGTCTGGTCCTGGAGTAGCTGTACCCGGTCGGCTCTGCTGCTTCACATGATGTAGTCGTCTGCCTAGGCCTGCGCTCGAGCTGCGAATCGTCCATTCAACAGTCTCAAGTAACCGCACCCGGAGGTCTTGCAAAGCTTCCTGCCAAAAGTCGGGACTGCCATCGATAGTAAGGACAGGACCCGGGCTGGGATGGCCTATGGCTGCTCTTGCCTCTGCCTCGACCTGTTGCATAAGGTCTTGGAGTTTCATGCTGGCCATCTTGGTAGAAGAACCACACCCGTCCAACCGGTAACCGTTCTGGTCAAGAGCTGGTGAAGAATGTTCTGTCCACTCCCACTTCCTTGGGGGCTTTTGTAGTCCAATTGTGGGAAAAGTCTTTGGGGTCCGCCCCCATGGTTGATTCGAGCAATGAGGGCGGACAAAGAGTTTGGCGCCTTTGCCTTTAGCCCTTCCACGAAGAGGGACGGTAGCTCACCCCTGGGCTTGCACGTGGCGGATCCTCATGGCGGAGACGCCATCTTGGGCGCCTTCTTGGCCCAACGGTGAAAAGTCGGGAAAAGTTCTTTTAGGGACGAACAAAGTCCAAATGCTGAAATAAAGTCTTTTAAGCACATATTACCCGTTAAGGAACGGGCCTGCTCGTATCCTGTTCGTGACGCCAAATTCTGACTCACCGTGGCCGGGACTCCGGTTTAGACAGGCAGTAGCTTCTTCCTCCTTGTCATGGGTGGACCGCGCCTGCCGGTAGTGGAGCCCGGTGGAGTGCAGATCAAAAAGAAGAGACGTCTTGTGGGAACAGATTAAGGGGTTAATTGTTTCGTGACGCCACCTATGAGAGTTTCGATAAGTATTACCGACGCTGCGGGGCCTCCGGGGGATGGAATGCAGCAAGATGGAACGCTCCCCACAGGCTGAGCGATGATCCCCGGAAGCTCGAGCTGCTTAAGATGTTGTGCGGCAGCTGCGGTTACCTTGAAGTGTGGACATACAGTTCATAAGGAAGCACGGACACTGTAAGTCTCTGTAACGGGTTCTTTACTGTATCCAGCAAGCAGTACATGGTATACAGTTGTAGGTAGCAGACCGGGTGGACTCAGCAGTGATAGGTGTCCCTCAGAGATCCGCGGTGTTCCTCCATTCTAACTAAGTAAGTTGCCGTTGTCGCCCAGGAATACCAGGTCGGGTACAGGGAGGCTGCTTGAATGCCCTATCTGGGGTATACGTTCCGGATGCTTTGGGGAGCCTTGGGTCCCTTGGTGGGTACACCGCTGGTTAGACTGGATTTGGCGATGGTGGGGTGATCCTGTAAAGCGGTCCCTCCACTCCTCTGGTTCGCATAGCAGAGCTGAACTGCTGCTAGCTTCGGTACCAGCAAACTGGCTGTATAATGGCACGGGATGATTTTGGTCCCGCATTTTGATGCCCGAAGATCGGTTGGTAATGCACCGGGAGTAATGGTGCTCAACCGTAATGACGGTAGGGAGATGGCCGGTAGAAGGTGGCCAGGGGCTGCACCGACTGTGCAACCCCCTCTCCTAGGTTGCAGAGCTGGGAATCTGCAGGGGTCTTCTAGGTTGCTGTTGCTTCTTCAGACCCGAGACTAAAACTCTCTAAGCTGGACTAAACTTTCACTACACACTACCCTTGCACTCCGCCCACCAGGACCTTGATTGGCCCTCTATACTAGGTGATGCATGCAGGGTATGGATCTCTGAATTAACCATTTGACTGCTGGGTCAGAGAATATCGCGGCTGCATTTATGGCTGCAATACCCTCCTGTGACGCACTCGTTGCGGGGCACCACACTCCCCCTTGGTGAAATACGCTTGTCTCCAAGTGTCATACTACTCAACATTACAGAGAAATTTTTACATTTTTATAACCGGCAATAAAAGAATACACTTTTATTAATAACAGGTAAATATTTGCTGAGGTGTTGCAAGCAAGATAAACAGGAAAACACTTTGTGCGGACCCAGCGAGCGGTCGGCTGTCCTTTGTGAGAGTCCAGCCTGTAGCCGCCAGATCACACAGTCAGTGATTAGCAGGAACAGAGTCATTTGGCACAGTCCAAGCATTTAAGTCACTGGCGCGGAGAACGACGGCGCACCCGAATGGCGAACCACCCATCTAAACAAGCATACCGCTCATAGGTGATTATATCGCCCCTGTATAGGTCGCAATTGGGATGTCCTCTGGGCAAGTTTGACTCAACTTTCCTGCGCCACACAAACACCTCTTCATCCAAACCCACCTCCCAAGCGAACCCCCACCCGGTAGATAGGTTAAAGGTGGAGACTCTACATTCGCGGCGAAGTTCATCAGGTAGCGGCGGTTGGTGGCGAGCCGCGGCACGGGCCTCCATGTTGGCGCGTTCAAGGGCCCGCCACTCCTCTCGGCGACGCTGACGTACATCTTCGTCGGTACGGCACGGGGTGTGGATGTAGCTGCGACATGTGGGCTGGTAGGAAGCTTGGGCTTGGCGAGAAGTCTGGACCGGCACCCGGTTGAATGGCACGGGAGAAGGTGTCGCACATGCACCCGACCAGTGTACCCGAGCTGAATGTTCGGTTGGAAGTTCCTCAGTGTCTCCCCAAGCAAACCCGGTGTCGAGATCCTCAGGAATACTATGGGTCTCGTCGTCATCGTCCTCGACCTCTTCCTCGATGAACACATCAGGCTGCTCGTTGGCTGGAGGCGCTGGAACTGGGTCTTCCGTACAACAGGGCGGTGGTGCGGTGAATCCTTCCACCGGGACGTCCTGCAGGGCTTCCAGGCTGCCTGCCTCTTCGTCTGTAACTGCTGGTAAAGGTGTTTTGATCCCGGTCACCAGGCATGCCTCTGTAATAGCAGAGGAGGCCTCCGGTTCAGGGGAGAAACAGGTGACAGTCTTTAGAGGTAGATGACTGTTGCGAGGTTCCTCGGTGGGAACCTGGTAGATATCGTCTTCTTCTGTGGAGCAAGCTGTGGGCTCCGGATCTGGAGTTGGTCCAGCTGCAATCTCAGGCAGTGGAACGGGTGGGGCTGTGGTCTCCATTGTAATGACACAGTCTATAGGCTCCGGAGACGAAGCAGGACAGGTGGTGGGCGTTGGTGAGGTTGTGGAGAAACTGGCGACGTCGTCTGGTCCTGGAGTAGCTGTACCCGGTCGGCTCTGCTGCTTCACATGATGTAGTCGTCTGCCTAGGCCTGCGCTCGAGCTGCGAATCGTCCATTCAACAGTCTCAAGTAACCGCACCCGGAGGTCTTGCAAAGCTTCCTGCCAAAAGTCGGGACTGCCATCGATAGTAAGGACAGGACCCGGGCTGGGATGGCCTATGGCTGCTCTTGCCTCTGCCTCGACCTGTTGCATAAGGTCTTGGAGTTTCATGCTGGCCATCTTGGTAGAAGAACCACACCCGTCCAACCGGTAACCGTTCTGGTCAAGAGCTGGTGAAGAATGTTCTGTCCACTCCCACTTCCTTGGGGGCTTTTGTAGTCCAATTGTGGGAAAAGTCTTTGGGGTCCGCCCCCATGGTTGATTCGAGCAATGAGGGCGGACAAAGAGTTTGGCGCCTTTGCCTTTAGCCCTTCCACGAAGAGGGACGGTAGCTCACCCCTGGGCTTGCACGTGGCGGATCCTCATGGCGGAGACGCCATCTTGGGCGCCTTCTTGGCCCAACGGTGAAAAGTCGGGAAAAGTTCTTTTAGGGACGAACAAAGTCCAAATGCTGAAATAAAGTCTTTTAAGCACATATTACCCGTTAAGGAACGGGCCTGCTCGTATCCTGTTCGTGACGCCAAATTCTGACTCACCGTGGCCGGGACTCCGGTTTAGACAGGCAGTAGCTTCTTCCTCCTTGTCATGGGTGGACCGCGCCTGCCGGTAGTGGAGCCCGGTGGAGTGCAGATCAAAAAGAAGAGACGTCTTGTGGGAACAGATTAAGGGGTTAATTGTTTCGTGACGCCACCTATGAGAGTTTCGATAAGTATTACCGACGCTGCGGGGCCTCCGGGGGATGGAATGCAGCAAGATGGAACGCTCCCCACAGGCTGAGCGATGATCCCCGGAAGCTCGAGCTGCTTAAGATGTTGTGCGGCAGCTGCGGTTACCTTGAAGTGTGGACATACAGTTCATAAGGAAGCACGGACACTGTAAGTCTCTGTAACGGGTTCTTTACTGTATCCAGCAAGCAGTACATGGTATACAGTTGTAGGTAGCAGACCGGGTGGACTCAGCAGTGATAGGTGTCCCTCAGAGATCCGCGGTGTTCCTCCATTCTAACTAAGTAAGTTGCCGTTGTCGCCCAGGAATACCAGGTCGGGTACAGGGAGGCTGCTTGAATGCCCTATCTGGGGTATACGTTCCGGATGCTTTGGGGAGCCTTGGGTCCCTTGGTGGGTACACCGCTGGTTAGACTGGATTTGGCGATGGTGGGGTGATCCTGTAAAGCGGTCCCTCCACTCCTCTGGTTCGCATAGCAGAGCTGAACTGCTGCTAGCTTCGGTACCAGCAAACTGGCTGTATAATGGCACGGGATGATTTTGGTCCCGCATTTTGATGCCCGAAGATCGGTTGGTAATGCACCGGGAGTAATGGTGCTCAACCGTAATGACGGTAGGGAGATGGCCGGTAGAAGGTGGCCAGGGGGCTGCACCGACTGTGCAACCCCCTCTCCTAGGTTGCAGAGCTGGGAATCTGCAGGGGTCTTCTAGGTTGCTGTTGCTTCTTCAGACCCGAGACTAAAACTCTCTAAGCTGGACTAAACTTACACTACACACTACCCTTGCACTCCGCCCACCAGGACCTTGATTGGCCTCTATACTAGGTGATGCATGCAGGGTATGGATCTCTGAATTAACCATTTGACTGCTGGGTCAGAGAATATCGCGGCTGCATTTATGGCTGCAATACCCTCCTGTGACGCACTCGTTGCGGGGCGCCACATATATATACAGAATGATACAGATACTGAGAATTACACCCAGTAAACAGGACAGAAGAAATTGTACTGTGCAGTGTATATATACAGAATAATACAGGTACTGAGGATTACACCCAGTATAACAGACAGAAGTGGTACTGAGCACTGTGTATATACAGAATAATACAGATCCTGAGAATTACACCCAGTATACAGGACAGGAGAAATTGTACTGTGCAGTGTATATATACAGAATAATACAGGTACTGAGGATTACACCCAGTATAACAGACAGAAGTGGTACTGTGCACTGTATATATACAGAATAATACAGATACTGAGGATTACACCTAGTATACAGGACAGGAGAAGTGGTACTGTGAAGTGTATATATACAGAATAATACAGATACTGAGGATTACACCCAGTATGCAGGACAGGAGAAGTGGTACTGTGCAGTGTATATATACAGAATAATACAGATACTGAGGATTACACCTAGTATACAGGACAGGAGAAGTGGTACTACACAGTGTACTTTACATATACAGAATAATAAAGATACTGAGGATTACACACAGGATTCCAAGGAAAAATGTCCAGCTCACGTCATAATAAAATCTTTAAACTTTATTTTTCAGAAGTTAAAATACATGGCATTGACGCGTTTCAAGCCTTCCTTGGGTCTTAGCTATAATACAAATGAGAACAGATCCTAAACCTCCATGTAACCACATTCCCATCTGGGTGGAACCACACACAATGATAGATCAGTCTCAGCTGGTCACACACGTCAATAGCAGAAATTAAAAGCATGTTCAAACAACGCATAGAAAAAATGAAATTTTTTGGTGCAATAATATGGCAGATGTTGAAAGAGAAATAGAGCAAATATATAATAACCCTATTATCATACAAAAAAAGCAAAAAATACATACATGTTAGATATAAATTACTTTGCCCATACATATAGAAAAATCAGAGGACAAAAAATCTGAGCCAAAATATATACTGAGAAAAGAATGTATCTCCAATGATATAAAAATGCAGTATAATCAATAAAACAGCGCACATCATTTCTCTGATTTCAGCCAGAAGGAGCTCTAGATCCCAGTTTAAGGATCCAGAAAACCTCCTTCTTATGCAGCAGGTACTTGGCATTACCGCCCCTCTGTCTGAACACTGCCTTATCCAATGCCGTTACCTGCAATGTTCACACATCTCCTTTGTGGCCATTTAAAAAGTGCTTGGAAGCACCAGAAAGACTACATGTGGTTTTATTTTGGCAGTCATAGATATGTTCTGAAATTCTGCGGTGTAACGTTCTAGAGGTGGAACCAATATAATCTATTTTGCATGCGGCACACTCAATCTTGTATACAACATTTTCAGTGCCACAATTCATAAAATGGCGAATCTCATAATTTTTCGAAGATGAAAAACTCTGGGTGTTCCGCATGTAACCCCGCAGATTGCAAGATTTCTGGTTGCACCTGTAAGGGTGCCGTCACACCTGGTGATATCGTCAGCGATTTTTATGGCGATGCAATGGCGTGGCGTATCGCCGCCGACATCGCCAAAGCGTCGCCTAATGTGACTGGGTGAGGGCGACACATTTGAGTGGTCGCCTGGTTTCACAGCACAGCTCTGAAACCAGGCGACCATTCTGGGGCGATGTGTAGTGATCGCCCTGTGTAACGTCTCAATAGCGATGTAAAGAGCGAGAGCACACATCGCCTAAACAATTCCGGTATGCGTTTCTGGGCGTAGTTGCTACCTCTGGCGGTCTGCGTGGATTGGTGGCAGCTCCAGCGTTCCGATTGGTAGTCTTGTTCCTCGGCGTCATATTTGATGATGTGTGCATCCAACAATAATCTAGTCTTCCTTTCCATGGTGCTGAAAGGTGTATTACCCAGGAGTATACATACTATAAAGCAGCGCATTGATGTGGCCTGTGTGTTTGCGCCAGTGTGGGCTAAAAAAATGCAGAAATGTGCCACTGCCAAATGCGTTTTTACACAAACACAATTGTCATTACATGTTAACTCATGTCTGCATCAGAGCGCTGTAGTGCCAGGCTTTATGTTTAAAGTATATGACACCAACGCCTATAGCAATAATCCGCAACACATCACACGAGAGTTGTGTGAGCACCGAGCCAATACGCACATGCATGCTTACATTTAACGATGTGGCGCTGCGAACAAGGACACAGCAATAGGTGTTTGGTTGCAACCAATCACACTTCTTCGGGGCGTCACACAACATAATGTGTAACGCCTACCTCCGAGACGCCGGACAAAACAATGCCCACATTGCTAATGTGGTTGCTCTGTGTGACGCGGCAGCGTCCACCACCGACTTGATCCCCCGTGGGGCTTGGGCGACGCACAGGCAACTTCTGGCCAGGCTCATCGCCTAAGCGTCGGCTGAGTTGTCGCCACGTGTAAATAGGCAATGGCGACGTTGGTGGACTGCCAAATACGTGCAAGCGCACGTGCGTCGCCTATGGAGTCACCGGCGATATCTCCAGGTGTGACGGTACACATAGGGTACCTTTTCACGTCGCAACATTACATGCAATTTCACTTGCAACTTACTGGTTGCAGTGAAATCATGGACACATTGTTCTATTTTGTTGCCGTGTACAAATGGAACAATGTGTCCATGATTTCACTACAACCAGGAAGTTGCAAGTGAAATTGCATGCAATGTTGCGACATGTAAAGGTAACCCTAAAAGGAATTGATTATTTGTTAGAGCGATCATGAAAGTGGGTGGACGAACGGTTGAAACCGATTTCTAGATTTACACCTGGGTATACAGAAGACAACAAAGACATTCTGAACCTAATGCAGGGGTTAAATGGAGGCCTGTGATGTCCATGCTTTGTATTCCTAAATTCCCCACTCGCTTGCATTAATGGCTGTGCAGGAACAACAACTAAAATATTCCAATTTTTCCTCGAATTTACAACTCCTTATTGTAGAAGTGATTAAGTTCCTTTTGAACAATAATTACCGTATTATTTTATGTTCAATGGGAAACTTTTTTTTACAAAAACAAGGTCGCTCTATGGATGCTAAATTCAGCCCTTCATTAGCAAACACTTTCATGAACTGGTGGAAGGAGCAATACATCTACAATCTATTAAATCCATTTATTGTTCATTATTTTAGGTACATAGATGATTTCCTTATTATGTGTAGGGGAGGTGGTGATACTGTAATATCGTTTGTGGAATAATTGAACAATAATCCTTGTAACATCTATTTTTCATATGAACACAAAAGTATGGATATTTCGTTCCTTGACATCAAATTATATGGGAACATAGATGGGAGTGCGGTTGAAACAGCTCTATATCGCATATCAATATCATCGAATATGGTTTTGCATGCCAGAAGCAATCATCCGTCCAGTGGAGTAAGTTCAGGCCCTGGGGCCCCGATGCGAATGCTCCAACGGAGCCCCCAATTATTGCAAATCTTTAATAGTATTAGTTTTTTTCTATAGGCCAAAGTGACTTCTGGGGTCCCCCTAGGCTGCAGGGCCCGGGTGCGATCGCAACCCCTGCACCTATTGTAGTTACGCCATTGCATCCGTCACATGTAATAGCCAATATTCCTATAGGAGAGTTTATCAGGGCTAGAAGGTGTTGCACTCAGAATAAAGTCTATGAGGCTGAGTGCAAATCGCTCAATCAGCGGTTATTGAAAAGGCGCTATACACATGGTAGCTTGGTAAGGGCTTAAGGCCGGCTTCACATAGCGGGTTTGATCCGATTCGTGGCTGTCCGTGTAAACCCTAATAAACTCTCCTATAGGAATATTATTATTATTATTTATTTATATAGCGCCATTAGGTTCCATGGCGCTTTACATGAGGATAAGGGAGACAAGAACAAGTATACTAAATCTAGGCGATCAGGACATACAGGTACAGGAGGGGCAGGGACCCTGTCCACGAGGGCTCACAGTCTATGAGGGGCGGGTTAGGATACAGTAGGATGGGGAAATGTCAGGTATGGGGCGGTTGCCTGGGTCTCATGGCAGGTTGTAGGCTTGACGGAATAGGTGAGTCTTCAGGTGACACTTGAAGCTGCTCAGGGTAGGAGAGTGTCTGACGTGTTCCAGAGTAAGGCAGATGCCCGGGAGAAGTCCTGGACTCGATTGTGCGAAGAGGTGACAAGGGGGGAGCAGAGGAGGAGTTCTTGGGAGGAGCGGAGGTTGCGTGAGGGTAGGTATCGGGAGACCAGGTCGGAGATGTATGGTGGGGCCAGGTTGTGTATGGCTTTGTACGCCATGGTTAGTGTTTTGAATTGGGATCTCTTGGAGGCAGGGAGCCAGTGATGGGCTTGGCAGAGTGGGGAGACAGGGGAGTAGTGGGAGGACAGGTAGATTAGTCGGGCAGCGGAATTGAGGATAGACTGGAGAGGTGTGAGGGAGTTAGCCAGGAGGCCATTGAGAAGGAGGTTGCAGTAGTCAAGGCGGGAGATGATGAGAGCATGAATGAGTGTTTTAGCGGTGTCGTGGGTGAGGAAGGAGCGGATCCGTGAAATGTTCTTGAGCTGGAGCCGGAGGGATGTGGTGAGGACCTCGATGTGGGGCTTGAAGGATAGGGAGAAGTCAAGGATTACCCCAAGGCAGTTGGCTTGGGGGACTGGGGAGAGGGTACAGTCGTTGACGCAGATGGATAGGTTGGGAGGTGGGGTGGAATTTCTAGGGGGGAAGACTATGAATTCAGTTTTGTCCATGTTGAGTTTAAGGAAGCGAGCAGAGAAGAAGGATGAGATGGCGGAAAGGCATTGGGGGATTTTGGAGAGTAGGGAGGTAATGTCAGGGCCGGACAGGTAGATTTGGGTGTCGTCGGCATATGGAGAAAAGTAGGGGTCCAGAACCTTTTGGGAGTCCGACAGAAAGGGGGTAGGGTGAGGAGGAGGTGTGGGAGTGGGAGACGCTGAAGGTCCGGTCCGCTAGGTATGAGGAGATCCAAGAGAGGGCAAGGTGGGTGATGCCGAGGGATTCCAGGATCTGGAGAAGAAGGGAGTGGTCAACCGTGTCGAAGGCGGCAGACAGGTCATGGAGGAGGAGGATGGAGTAGTGGTGTATGTTCTTGGCGGTCAGTAGGTCGTTGGTGACTTTGGTCAGGGCTGTTTCGGTGGAATGGAGGGGTCGGAAGCCGGACTGTAGGTGGTCGAAGTGGTAACACGAGGAGAGGTGAGAGGACAGTTCGGAGTAGTCATGCTGTTCAAGTAGCTTAGAGGCGAATGGGAGAAGAGATATGGGGCGACAGTTAGAGACAGAGGTAGGGTCAAGAGAGGTTTTTTTTAGGATGGGTGTGATTAGGGCGTGTTTGAAGGCCGAGGGGAAGGCACCAGTGCTAAGTGAAAGGTTAAAGAGGTGGGTGAGGGCTGGGATGAAAATAGAGGTTTGGTTCGGAATGAGGTGGAATGGGAGTGGGTCGTGGGCGCTGGTGGTGAGGTGTGATTTTGACAGAAGGGAGGAGAGTTGGTCTTCAGTTATGGGGGGGAGTGGCTGATGGAGGAGAAGGGCAGTGTAGGTGGGAGGGGGAGTTGTGGGGATAGTGGGCCAAAGCTGTTTCTGATCTTGTCGATTTTCTCCTTGAAGAAGGTCGCAAAGTCTCCTGCAGAGATGAGGGGAGAAGGGGGAGGAGCAGGCGGGCGAAGTAAGGAGTTGAAAGTTTTGAAGAGCTGTTTGGGGTTTCGGGACTGAGAGGTTATTAGGGATGAGAAGAACACTTGCTTGGCAGTAGCAAGTGCCGTCTTGAAGTCAGTGATGGATTGCTTGAACAGAGCAAAGTGCTCGGGGGGGTGTTCGACTTTTTCCATCTCCTCTCGGCGACCCTGGACGCCCGTCTCAGGTTTTTAGTGAGGGTGGTGTGCCAGGGTTGCCTGTTAATGCGTGGAGCATGGAGAGTGAGGGGGGTGGCTAGGTCGAGAGCGTTCGTTAATGTGGTGTTGTATAGGGTGGTGGCAATGTCAATGTCGTCAGTGGAGAGTATGTCGGTGAGAGGGAGGAGGGATTCAGAGAATAAAGGAAGATGAAGATCTTTTAGGTTTCGGCGAGGGTGATCAAGTTTGCGGAAGAGGGGGGTAGTGTGGCAGGGGAGGAGAGGGCAGAGAAGGTCAAGAGATGGTGGTCAGACAGTGTGAGTTCCGAGGTTGTGAGGTTAGAGAGCGAGCAAAGGCGGGTAAAGATGAGGTCAAGCGTGTGGCCTTGTTCGTGGGTGGGAGAGGAGGACCATTGGGAGAGCCCTAGTGAAGTGGTCAAGAAAAGAAGGTTGGAGGCGGCTGGGCGGGGAGTGTGAATGGGGATATTGAAGTCGCCCATGATGATGGTGGGGATGTCAGTGGAGAGGAAGTGAAGTAGCCAGGTGGTGAAGTGGTCAAGGAAGGTGGCGATCGATCCGGGGGGGGGGGGGGGCGGTAGATGATGGCTAGTTGGAGGTTGCAGGGGGAGAAGATTCGGACCGAGTGGGCTTCGAAGGAGGGGACAGTGACGGATGGGGGCGGGGGGATAGGGTTGAAGGTGCAGGAGTTGGACAGCAGTATGCCGACTCCACCGCCGTGTTTGCCAGAGGGACAGGGGGTGTGGGACAGGCTGAGGCCGCCGTAGGATAGTGCAGCAAGGGAGGCCGTGTCGGAGGGGGTGAGCCAGGTCTCGGTGAGGCCAAGGAATTACAGTTTTCTTGAGATAAAGAGTTCATGGATGTCACGGAGTTTGTTGCACACGGAGCGGGCATTCCAGAGTACGCCGGGTAGAGCGGTAGGTGGGGAATGGGTTGGGGGAATGGGTCTGATGTTGGTGGGGGTTGCGATGGCTAGTGGTGATGAGGTTGCGAGGGTTGGTAGTGGGATGAAGGTTGTTGTGGGGATGTGGTGGGGGGGCCAGGATTGGGGGAGATGTCACCGGCAAGGAGGAGGAGTAGGCAGAGGGTTAGCAGGTGGGAGCATGAGAGCTTGGCTTGGCTACTACATGTGATGGACGATTGCTTCTGGCATGCAAAACCATATTCGATGATATTGATATGCGATATAGAGCTGTCTCAACCGCACTCCCATCTATGTTCCCGTATAATTTGATGTGAAAGAACGAAATATCCATACTTTTGTGTTCATATGAAAAATAGATGTTACAAGGATTATTGTTCAATTATTCCACAAACGATATTACAGTATCCCCACCTCCCCTACACATAATAAGGAAATCATCTATGTACCTAAAATAATGAACAATATAATCCGAAAATGGATTTAATAGATTGTAGATGTATTGCTCCTTCCACCAGTTCATGAAAGTGTTTGCTAATGAAGGGCTGAATTTAGCATCCATAGAGCGACCTTGTTTTTGTAAAAAGTTTCCCATTGAACATAAAATACCGTATATACTCGCGTATAAGCCGAGTTTTTCAGCCCAAAAATTGGGCTGAAAAGTACCCCCTCGGCTTATACGCGAGTATATAGCCGAGTACACAGGCCGCCCGCCCGCCACCATCAGTATACAGGCGCCCCCCCATCAGTATCCAGGGCCCCCCTTGCAGCCCAAACCTGTAAAGTAAGATCACTATACTTACACCTGTGGCCGTCCCCGCTGCCGACATCGCGCTCCTCCGGCTTCATCCGTCTTCTTCCGGTTTCCTCCTCCGATGGGCGCAGGCAATGACGTCATTGTCTGCGCCAGAGGAGGAAGCCAGAAGACGGATGAAGCCGGAGGAGCGCGATGTAGGCAGCGGGGACGGCCACAGGTGTAAGTATAATGATCTTACTTTACAGGTTTGGGCTGCAAGGGGGGGCCCTGGATACTGATGGGGGGGGGCGCCTGTATACTGATGGGGGTGGCGGGCGGGTGGCCTGTATACTACCACTGGGGCTGCTGCTATATATACCTCTGGGGCTGCTGCTGTATATACCTCTGAGGCTGCTGCTGTATATACCTCTGGGGCTGCTGCTGTATATACCATTGGGGCTGCTGCTGTATATACCATTGGGGCTGCTGCTGTAACACTGCTGGGGCTGCTGCTGTATACACCACTGGGGCTGCTACTGTATATACCATTGGGGCTGCTGCTGTAACAATGCTGGGGCTGCTGCTGTATACACCACTGGGGCTGCTGCTGTGTACACCACTGGGGCTGCTGCTGTATACACCACTGGGGCTGCTGCTATATACACAACTGGGGGCTGCTGCTGTATACACCACTGGGGGCTGCTGCTGTATGCACCACTGGGGCTGCTGCTGTATATACCACTGGGGCTGCTGCTGTAACACTGCTGGGGCCTGTATATACCACTGGGGAGGCCTATATACCACACTGCTGGGGGCTGTATACCTGTGCTGGGGTCCACCCTCGGCTTATACACAAGTCAATAGGTTTTCCCAGGTTTTGAGGGCAAAAGTAGGGGGGTCGGCTTACACACGGGTCGGCTTATACACGAGTATATACGGTAATTATTGTTCAAAAGGAATTAATCACTTCTACAATAAGGAGTTGTAAAATTGGAAAATTTGGAATATTTTAGTTGTTGTTCCTGCACAGCCATTAATGCAAGCGAGTGGGGAATTTAGGAATACAAAGCATGGACATCACAGGTGAGCCATGAATAATGCTGCCTCCATTTAACCCCTGCATTAGGTTCAGAATGTCTTTGTTGTCTTCTGTGTATCCAGGTGTAAATCTAGAAGTCGGTTTCCACCGTTCGTCCACCCACTTTCATGATCGCTCTAACAAAGAATCAATTCCTTTTAGGGTTACCTTTACACGTCGCAACATTGCATGCAATTTCACTTGCAACTTACTGGTTGCAGTGAAATCATGGACACATTGTTCTATTTTGTTGCCGTGTACAAATGTAACAATGTGTCCATGATTTCACTGCAACCAGTAAGTTGCAAGTGAAATTGCATGCAATGTTGCGACGTGTAAAGGTAACCCTAAAGGCCACTTTACACACACAGATATCTGTGTCCAACTTCTGAACAGATCTCTGGTTGCAGTGATGGCCACTTTACACGTCCCAACATCGGGCCGATGTTGGATACAACGAGGCGGGAGCGCACATTTTTTGGGCAGAATTCCAAGATCACATAGGAGATGTTACACAGTGTGATATCGGCAGGCAACGCAACTGCGATGTGTACGCCCCCTTGTACGGCCGACCCAGGAACGACCATTTAACATGGGAAAGAATAGGGGAAGTTGTATTCCACATCGGTGTTGGGCTGTCACACAGCACGATCCGGCCACATCGTCCATCCAATATCGGGCCGTTGGAGAGCAGGCTCATTTCTTCCCCGATATTGTTTTGGCATCGTTCTTGCATCGTATTGGACATTTACACCATACAACGCACGAACGATATCGGGGCCAACGCACGAACCACGTGACTTTTTATCGGAGTTGGACGCCGATATCGGGACGTGTAAAGTGGCCATGAAATCATGGACACATTGTTCCATTTTGTACACAGCCACAAAATGGAACAATGTGTCCATGATTTCACTGCAACCAGAGATCTGTTCAGAAGTTGGACACAGATATCCGTGTGTGTGTAAAGTGGCCTTAGGGTACTGTCACACGCGGCAATATTGCTTGCAATTTCACTGGCAATTTGCTGGTTGCAGCAAAATCATGGACACATTGTTCCATTCGTACACGGCAACAAAATACAACAATGTGTCCATGATTTCACTGCAACCAGCAAATTGCCAGTGAAATTGCAAGCAATATTGCTGTGTGTGATGGTAAAGGAATTGCAGACACTAAGGTCACACGCAACATTGCATGCAATTTCACTTGCAATTTGCTGGTTGCAGTGAAATCATGAACACATTGTTCTATTTTGTTGCCATGTACAAATGGAACAATGTGTCCATGATTTCACTGCAACCAGCAAATTGCAAGTGAAATTGCATGCAATGTTGCGACATGTAATGGTACCCTAAAGGTGCCGTTACACCTTGCGACATCGCGCCTACGTCGCCTAATGTAAAGGGGCGATGTTAAACCACGTGGTTGATCTGGGGCGATGTGTCCACATCACTCCATGTAACCGGCCGCCGGCGACCTGACAGCTGATGGGAGCCATAGCCTCCCATTGTACTGCATCGCCGCTGGGATTTTGAGACACCCCGGCGGCGATGCCGCCTGTCAGCTCGCCGGTGCGCCGCTGGGGGTGTGGCCCCATGTAAATGGGAGATGGCGACGCTGGTGGGGCACCAAAAACGTGCGCGCACCCGCCAGTCGCCACTGACATCCCCGCGGCGTCGACAGGTGTAACGGCACCTTTAGACCAGAGATCAATACCTGCAACAGAAGAAAAGGTGTGGGGTCAATCAGGGCCGGCCCTTCCTATGGGCGAGTTGTGCGGTCGCACAGGGCGCCGGCTGCCAGGGGGCACTGCAGAGAGCAAGTCAGTTTCACTTTCTGCTGTGCCCTGACTCTGTACTGTGCAGGCTCGGGAGAGGAGTGAGGGGGTGGGAAATCATCTACCTTCAATGGTGGAGCTGCCTGTGTGCTGCAGGGGGAAGTTGGGAGAGGAACAAACAATTAGCTCCTGCAGAGTCTGGACGCTGAAGATATGGCTGCAGGACCTGTGATGATGTCATAACCATGTGACCCCTTCTGGGAGGGGCCTCACAGTTGCTGTCTGGAAACAGGGGCATGTAAAGGAAAAGTTGGAGGAGATGGAAGCTGGTATAATAGGTAATGAGGAAAGTGAGGAATGTGTGATGGGTGCAGAGTGTGTGAGGTGGAGTATGGGCTGTGTGATGTGTGGGGGTACGGGCTGTGTGATGTGAGGGAAGGAGCTGTGTGATGTGGGGGTACGGGCTGTGTGATGTGTGGGGGTACGGGCTGTGTGATGTGTGGGGGTACGGGCTGTGTGATGTGAGGGAAGGAGCTGTGTGATGTGAGGGAAGGAGCTGTGTGATGTGGGGGTACGGGCTGTGTGATGTGGGGGTACGGGCTGTGTGATGTGAGGGAAGGGGCTGTGTGATGTGGGGGTACGGGCTGTGTGATGTGGGGGTACGGGCTGTGTGATGTGTGGGGGTACGGGCTGTGTGATGTGTGGGGGTACGGGCTGTGTGATGTGAGGGAAGGGGCTGTGTGATGTGGGGGTGCGGGCTGTGTGATGTGTGGGGGTACGGGCTGTGTGATGTGATGGAAGGGGCTGTGTGATGTGGGGGTACAGGCTGTGTGATGTGGGGGTACGGGCTGTGTGACGTGGGGGTACGGGCTGTGTGATGTGAGGGAAGGGGCTGTGTGATGTGGGGGTACGGGCTGTGTGATGTGAGGGAAGGGGCTGTGTGATGTGGGGGTACGGGCTGTGTGACGTGGGGGTACGGGCTGTGTGATGTGTGGGGTACGGGCTGTGTGATGTGTGGGGTACGGGCTGTGTGATGTGTGGGGGTACGGGCTGTGTGATGTGTGGGGGTACGGGCTGTGTGATGTGTGGGGGTACGGGCTGTGTGTTGTGTGGGGTACAGGCTGTGTGATGTGTGGGGGTACAGGCTGTGTTATGTGGGGTACCGGCTGTGTGATACTTTAGAGTGAGAGATGGGAATAGGGGTATTACTCAGTATACAAAGGAGGAGTTATTACAGTATGCTGGGGTTTATGAGGCGGGTATTACTGTATATTAGGGCTGAAGGGGGCTTTTACAGTAGACAGGGGGTTAGAGTGGCTTAAAGTGAACCTGTCACCTCCCCAGACATGTAAACCTAAACTATCCACCTTGAGCTGCACTAAGGCTGCATTCTGACAATGTGGCTATAGTATATATGCTCCCTTTATTGTATGAAATAAACACTTAGATCAAATCTGTGACAAACCTGAAGTAAGACCGGGAGGCGGGCTTTTCCAGGGTCTCCCTCCATCCCCTCTGTTGTCAGTCATCCCTCACTGCTGAATTCTGCGCCGCCTGTAAACCTAGTGAGGGATGACTGAAAACAGAGATGGAGGGAAACGCTGGAAAAGCCCACCTCCCGGTCTTACTTCAGGTTTGTCACAGATTTGATCTAAGTGTTTATTTCATACAATAAAGGGAGCATATATACTATAGCCACATTGTCAGAATGCAGCCTTAGTGCTGCACAAGGTGGATAGTTTAGGTTTACATGTTTGGGGGGGGTGACAGGTTCGCTTTAAAGAGTGAGGGATAATGCAAGGGACAAAACAGATGGGGGACAATGTGGATGGCTCAGTGTGAAATGGAGCAATGTAAGGGACTCAGTATAAATAGTGGAACAGTGTGGGGGTCTCTGAATTAGGCATAGGGCAGTATGGCGGTCTCTGTATGGAGGGAAGCAGTGTGAAAGAGTTTCATTATGGTAAAGAAGCAGCATTGGGTGTACAGTATAGTGAGGGCACAGTATGAAGTTGGGACAACATCAGTGGGACTTTGTGAGAAAGGAGCAGCGTGATGTGAGGACAGTGTGGAGGTCATAGTTCATAATTGAGGAAGGTGTGGTAGGTATAATTTATAAGGGAGGACAGTGTGGAGTTTATTTATTGGGGGTCAGTGTGACGGTCATACTACACAAGGGCAGATGGTGTGGCGGTCATAGTATAAAGAGTGGATGGTGTGGAGGGGTAATTTTGTAGCAGAGGATACCGTTGTAGGCAATGTACCGTAAAAAGGGACAGTGAGGTGAGGAGTAATTCTTTATTTGCAGGGACACAGCATAGGTCTTATTTAAGACACAACATGGGTGGTTATTTTTTATTCAGGAGCTTTATAATGACAATGTTAATTTTTTGAAGGCATCGTCTCAGGATGTGCTGCAGAAGATCAGAAAAGAGGAAAACCTGCAGAGACGAGCTGTGGATGTGAAGTCCTTATGGAGTCGGGCACATGGCAAAACAGTGATTGGTGAGTATATTGCGACAGAGATATTACGCTACACTAATATTTACACAGATTTAGGGAGGCTTTTTTAATATTTGCAGAAACATCTACTTTATTTAATATGCAAATGAGGGTGCTTTGTTGCATCGTTCCACCCTCGTATATGTACATTAAAGGCTCTTTAGTTAACTCCTGTATGCATACCGCATAATGTTTATCAGGGTGGGATCTGGCTCTGTGCCACCTCCTGGCTCCCTGATCCGCCTCCTGCCTGTGTGTGGCCCCTCCTCACCTGCTCCTGCGCATCAGCGTCTCTACTCACATAGGTGCAGGTGAGGAGGGGCCACAAACAGGCAGGAGGCGGATCAGAGAGCCAGGAGGTGGCACAGAGCGGCCAGAGGTGTGGAGGACCCTCCATGCAGCGAGGAGAGTGAGAGAGCAAAGTACCAGGGGGTGACAGTTCCTCTTTAAAGGGGTTTTCTGTTTTCAGAAAAGCTGTGTTTCCAGTTACAGTATGTTGTAAAAAAAAAAAAAAAAAACTTGTTAAAAAAAACACATCACATTGAACCACTTTCAGATGGGTCTTTGCTTCTGCTCCAGTGTTCATTGTCAGCAGTGCTGACGTCACTTCATCAGCATTGCAGCCAATCAGTGAGCTCAACGTCTCATGCCATTTACACGGGCAGCGCTAATGAGGTCAATGATTGGGTGCTTTGTCCATGTGATGATGGTGCTACAGAGAACAACAGACACTGGAGTAGGGGCAGAGAATCAGTGTTGGATCTGGGAAGTGGGCACAAGACTGTTTTTTTTCTTCTTTACAACAAACGCACCTGGGGACCCAACTTTTCAGAAAACTCCAAATACATATTAGATAGCTACAGCCTCATTTAGAAGTCCATTTTTTTTACATGTGAGAAAATACTGATGGTTTAATTTTAACATTTTCTATGGGAATTCCGGTCACCTGACTGACAGCAGCACATCATGAGACCCTCATGTTGAGATAGATGGCAGCACGCTCATGTGTTCTGAGAATACAGAGGGGAGGGGGCACCAAAGGACAAATTTGCACAGGGCGCCATTCAGCCTAACGCCGGCCCTGGGGTCAATAACAAACAAGTGGTATTTTCCACGAATTACAGTAGTCAGTACAGTAGGATTGTGGGTATTATCAAAAAATATCTTCCAATTCTATTTGCTGACAATAAGACTAAAGGTACCGTCACACGTAGCAATATTGCTAGGAATTTCACTGGCAATTTGCTGGTTGCAGTGAAATCATGGACACATTGTTCTATTTTGTTGCCGTGTACAAATGAAACAATGTGTCCATGATTTCACTGCAACCAGCAAATTGCCAGTGAAATTGCTAGCAAAATTGCCGCGTGTGATGGTATCTTGGGTACCTCTACATGCCGCAACTTTTGGCGGCGATAGAAGGCAATCTAACGTGCGCATGCACGTTTTTCATAGTCGCCTCAGATTGCCGATGGCACTTTAAACGCCGCAATTTCACCCTCAACCTAAGGTGATGTGTCGCTCCATAAATCACCACACCAAAGGCGGGGAACATCCGGTAGACTTCCCTCGCAGCTTCACACACCGCAATCCCCAAAGGAATGTGGGCGTACATGTTCAGCGCGGCGAGAACATAGGCGTAGCAGACTGGTGTATACCGCGCCCCAAGCACGCTGATTAGACAACGCAATAGCGTTATGATTGGTCAGTCTGTGCTGGAAGGCTGGCTAATACATGACGCCATTGCCATTGTGTGGTGGAGAATGGACAGCTCTTCAAATATGGCGCCCAGTGATGTGACTGCCAATGCAAACACAGTAGCCACCACCAATCATTGCAGACGGGGCGCGGACTCCAGCACGCTGAGGCATGCCTACAGGAAATCAATAGACGACGCAGATTCCATCACTATCGGCCATTCACACGCCAAAGGCCGGGAATCTCGCCTTCATGATTGCCTCTGATTTTGGAGCAGTGCTCTGTAATCGGAACCAGGCGACAGGTTTTTTATCACCGCCAAATTCCCCAATTACACGCCACAACTGGGAGGCAATTTGACGACGATGGTGCCAGGGCAACATATCGCAGGACAGATTCCTCGCCGCGGTTGCGGCATGTAAAGGTACCGTTAGGGCTGTCTTGGATAAAGGGGTCAGATTTGTTTCTAAGCACGGTTGTAACGGCAGAATGTTATCTCACCAAGTGATATTACTACTAAGGGCACGGACAAACTCATCCGAGTTTGACGGATGAGACTCGGAACAGGCTGGAGCAGTGACCCTGAACGGCCTCTCCCTCTGCGATGCTGCACAGAAACACAAGCAGCTGTCATTCTCTGTCCAGACAGGGAGAGGCCGTTCAGGGTCACTGCTCCAGCCTGTTCTGAGTCTCGTCCGTCAAACTCAGATGAGTGTGTCCGTGCCCTAAGTTGGAAAAAAGTGACTGCAAAAATTGGTTGCAGACTGTAGGTTCTAATGGGGACGTCACAAATGTCAATATCGCTGCTGCACATGACGTTGCAGCGATATTGACGTGTGTGACTGGACGCATCAACCAGCGATAAATCGCTGATTGAGGGTCGCCAGGTTTTAGAACCTGCTCTAAAACCTGGCAATGGTCGTCCGGTCGACACGCAGCATCGCTGCGTGTGACACCGGGAGACGAGCGAGAAGCCAGCTCCCAGCGCCTCTCAGCAAGCGCTGGGAGGTGGTATCCATGGTAAACATCGGATAACTAAACGCTGTTGAAATAGCCGTGAAATTTCCTCACGTTTGCGGTGTGTGATTGGGTGATTTTACGGCGATAAATCGGCCACCGCCTGATTCATGAACAGTGCTCAGTAATCAGGCGCAATCGGCAAGGCGATATTTTCTTGTTCGCTAACCCGAGCCCAGGCTCACCCCCCCAAGCATCTCCAGCGCCCCACACAGTGACATGGAGCAGCTGGAGTTGTGATTGGTGGTAAGTGTTGGCAATGGGCTCCAAGCTTTGTAATATACATGTTGGTGTGTGTCCCTGACATCAGTATGTGAGTCATGATGTTGTTTTTTTTTCCTTTCTTTGTCAAGGGGTAAGAGCTTGCGCTGCAGGCTGGGCTATCAGCGCATTACCATCTCCTCAAGATGGAAACCAGGATGGGGATCTGCAACGTAAGTGAAATCCTGACCAATGACGTCACCCACCTACACCTACATATGTCACTAACTAATGGCTGTTATTTCCCATACAGGTGTACCAACTATTGCTGACCTGCTGCAGGCACACAGGGAGGCACAGCAGCACCTGGAGCATGCCCACTGAGAAGGCCAGCAACATCTGGACCGGTTGGGTGCAATTGACTCGCCCAGGACAGGGTACTCAGGGCTCGGGCTCAGTTGCTGTCTCGGGGATGTCACGGGTGGCTGCCCGAGGCTGTGGCCCTGGAGGTCAGTGAAAAGGGGGAAGTTATTATTTACAGGGGATTATGTACAAAGTTTTATGTCTTCGTGACGCCACCTGCTGGTTCTGGTGATGCTCACCAGCACCGCCACAGTCCTCCGGTGGTCGATGGTATTGCGGCTTAGATGGATTAGTCCCCGCAGGCGGGACTCGACCACCAGGGCAGTGATGCTGTAAGTCAAACAGTTTATATAGGAAAGATGCAGCAGAGTCGGGACTTCACTTCACCGGGTAACTTTACTGGAACACTTTCATTCAGCTTTACAGTTCAACAGTTAGTCAGATGGTACATTGTCAAATGCTCCAGGCTGCAATTGGGATTTCTAGTCGTCGATGGAACCCTCCTTTATGTTCCTCTTTTTTCTTTTCTGTTCCCAGTATTGTGAAGTCTGACCTCTTATAGACAATCAAACCTCATGCTGCCTCTACTCTCTTCTCCTCCCTTGTACCCGTCGGGTCAACCTTCTCCTTGAATGCCGCAGCCGCCTACTGCGGTTCTGGCTTCCCTCTCATGGGATCTTTGGGAGTCAGGGCCGTATTTACAATATCCCTGTTTAGCGGATTTTCTGTGAGCCTTGAAGGATCTCACAGGTGCGGGCTCCGGTACCCGGTTTCCCTCCTATGGGGCAAACTCTTCCGTTACTCACTTCCCCATTCAAGTGAACTCTGCGTCTATGAGTTTCCTTGCTTTCTTTCTCTTTCTTTGGGATCTTTGCTTTCTTGGGGTCCCTCAGCCGAGGTGGCCCTCCTTGCTCCTTCAGGCTGGCTGCCTGGCTCCATCCACGCTCCCTCCTCCTCCGACTCTCAACTTCTTCTCTCTCTGAGCTCTTTGGTTCCTTCCAAAGGTTGCTAAGACCCTCCCAGGGTTTCTCCTACCCCCTATTCTAGTGTGTGAGTGCTGCTCTAGGGTTCCATCTAGTGACCTTAGTCCCAATTGCAGTGGAGTACTACACCGCTTTTCTGGGTGAAGTTCCCCCTTTGTGGCACCTACGTAGAGGGGCGCCACACAATGATACTGTGCCTACAGGCAGCCCACTCCGCCATTGTGCCTACTCCTGAATATCCCCCCCAATAATGTGGCCAATGGCCCTTGTACCTTGTTGTCCATGTTGGACCTGTTGTTTGTAACTTTTGCCATGTTGGCACCCTTTTTTTTTAGGCCCCGTTGGCCTCTTTTCTTATAGTATCCCACATTGGGAAAGTGGGTAGTAGGGTTTGGCTAAACTAATCGGAAAAAACATCATTGACAAAACAACTTTTGCAAACAATAAATGTGAGTGCAAACCAACATCCTGTCTGATCCCTTGTCTCAACACACACAGGGACACCTTTGGGAGGTGAAATTTGAAAACACAACACATGTCTAAAGAATTTGCGTAGGTGTGCAGTGGGACATGATAAAGATCTGACCATAGCGTATCATTTCTACACGGATGCAGCTCTCTTTTACATCAATGTCTCCAATATCACACCCACATTAGCAAACACACAGATCCAAACATACTCGCCAATGTCGGCCACAGAAGACTCGCAATCTCTCAATACTCACACATGTCATCTAGGGATAGGCTCCTGTCAGCTACAATGACCCAACTATGTTATTGTGGACATGAGGCCTCTCCTTCTGCCACACAAACATCACCATTACACCTACAACACACTACACACACAACCATGCTGCTGAACCTGACACATATGTGGACGTAGGTATGGGAAATCAAAGTCTGGTTTTAGTTTAAAAATTACAAAAAAAAGTCCATTACGCAATGTAGTGCATTGCCTAGTGGCGTCTTGCTTCTTCATCCTCTCCTGGATCAGACTATGGCTCCTCCCCCTCATCCCCATACTCCCACACATTGGGAGCCCTTCTGTGCTGGAGTCTTCGTGGGGGACGTGGAGGATCCTGATTTTGGGGGCACTGGGGGTGTTTCCTTGGGGATGGCAATGTAACCACCCCATCTCAGTGCCCCATCAACACCCGCTTCCAGGACCCGAATGATGGCCCTCTCGGCGATGGCACGTTGTTCTGGCTACATGTGACACACCCACTCACTGGCCATGTGCCCGATTGAAGTGGTGGGGGCCTCTCTCGGTCCAATAGGACCCGTTTTGCCCAGGTACCCAGCTCAGTGTTGGGTAGGGCAGGTGTTCGATGCCTTTGTATGCCTGAGCTGGACCCTGGGCAAAGCCCCCCACAACTGGGATCAGGCACCTGCTCCACCAAAGATGTTGAGGGTTGAGCCTGGCCAGCGGCTGGGTCCTCTGCACTGGAGCCAGACTCACAAGGGGCCTGTAAATCAAACATAGAAACAACACAAATTAACAAGAGTAGCAATGTACTGATATCTATTACCACAACCAACCACCCAGCACCAGATGGCGCATATCTGAGCATGCCAAAGGCCAAATTCAACAGTAGTAGGGTTGGAAACAGAGATGAAGAAAGAAGTAGACCAGTGGTCTATACTCACCTGAGGCTCCAAATTGATACGCCAAGTGCCCCAACATAACACACCACAATCTGAACCAACAGCCACGAGCCAACACATAGCAGAACATACAGAAGAATGGTGAAAGTACAACACGATTGTGCCTCCTACATGTCCACCAACCCACACATCAGTGCAACCACCAAGGTGTGGACATAGGTAGCCAAACAACAATTACGCACCTCCTGTGACAGGGCAGACTCTTGGCTTGTGGCCGAAGATGTTTGGGCAAGGCGGCTGCTGCACCATGTTGGCCAATAAGCCTCCTGGTCCAGGGTGAAGGTGAGGAGGTCATAATATCACAGACGTGGCTTAGGGACCTCCTCAGATCCAGCCCCGCACCAAGCCATCAACAGCTTTTTATGCTCTTTTGCACGGTGCACAGCCCCTTGATTTTTCCACAACCATCGGCACTGTCCAGGTCTTACTTTGGTCGAGCCGGTTTGCCAGCTCGACAAAGTGCCCGTAGGCCACAGCCCTCGCCGCCCTGTTCTTATAGTCCGGCGACGCAACCTGCTACAGGCATTCATGGTCCTGGTACATGGCTAGGAGGTCACGCACAAAATCAGGACTCTCAGCCATCTGCCAAAAAAAACATAGTGTGTTACCAAAACACATACATATACATATCAGGTCACACCCTACTCTGTGTGGCCAATCCATGTCCAGCACTAGCAGTGACAGGTGGTCTGGTAGTTAGCTTGTGTATGCAGAAGCATTAATGACCTATATATGTGTACATAGATGTGACATGCTGCACATGACATGGGGCATATGTGGTTTGGGCCTGGGCAAGCAAAGTTACAAAGCTGTATCATGTTGAAATGGCACACATGGCGTACCACACAAAATTTTGACATATGAATGACTTCAGCACATATTTATGGAACGGTGTAGTGCTGTATGACACATTGTCATGTCATTGGTGGCAAGGATCATTATGTGTGCAAGAGGACACGGAGGGGGTTAACGATGCGTAGGCGTCGCAAACCACACATCTACATTACGCTGCATGAAGCTGTATATAACCCGCCCATACATCTCGCAAAATATGGCTCGGAACCCAAAAATAATATACCATACATGAGAAGCACAATAGCATATCCACTGAGTTACCGTCTGTCCAACAGAGTTCTGGTGATGAGAAGCTACTAGAAAAATTCACATTGAAGTAGGAGCATAGGTGGCGGACCAGCTGGCCACATTTTAAACACAACATGACCAATCACAAAGCAGCACATGCGCCTAATCAGTAGTCGCACGTGGCAACGCCCAGGAGGCTACGTGAATTAGATGACGCAGATGCTCTGTGATTGGATGGTTACCACATAAAAAGCGCTAATGACCGAGCTACGGCACGCTTGCTGCCCAGAGTCATTAAGTACTGATGTTCACACATGATTTGTGATATGGCTGGCCTTATCAACACAACAGGGATGTGTGTTGGACATGATGACTATGCGATTATCAGCTGCTCTTGCTCTGGTACGTTTATCATGTTCTTGTATTTAATTGTTAACAAGCATCTGTCTGTGTGTTTGAGCTTTGTATTTTCCTAGGCCTTGTGGTAGTACATATACATTATGGGCAGCTATATGGGGTATGGTAATGATGTCTCAATTTGGACGGTGGAGATATAGTTGTGGAGGAGGCTCATGGGTCTAGTGATAACACATGTGGTTGTGAGGCAGTATAATGTTGTTTGTGACTGTTCAATGGTGCAATATATCTATGTGGGTGGCCATATGAGCAGAGTCTGCTAGGATGTGGGTAACTGGCTAGGAGATGTGTAGGGAAGGAGGTAGTGGTTATGTTTGATGCCTGATAACGTGTTCTTTTGATGATAGACTTTTTTTGTTGCTTTTGCAGGGGTTGGTACGTGAGAGGATCATGGACCCTGATGGAGATG
Source organism: Allobates femoralis (assembly GCA_033576535.1). Lineage (NCBI taxonomy): Eukaryota > Metazoa > Chordata > Amphibia > Anura > Aromobatidae > Allobates > Allobates femoralis. The sequence goes on along the minus strand of JARQOC010000002.1, from coordinate 246,082,242 downwards.
TTATCGTGGCTCTTGCCTTGGTGGAAGAGGACTTGTGGCTGGAGGAGAGAACTGAGAGGTTGCGGGCTCGCAGACCACGGCGTGTGTGGGTTCGGGATTGGCTTCGGCAACGGGACAACCTGAGTCACATGCGCCTGCTGCATCAGCTGGAGGATAGTAGTCCACATGATTTCAGGAATTATTTCCGTATGTTGAAGGACTCTTTCACATTCCTCTTGAAATGCATGAAGCCACTGATAGCCCGACAGGACACTTTCATGTGTCGAACTGTGCCACCTGAGGATCGTTTGGCTGTAACTTTGAGGTTCCTGGCAACAGGTCGTTCCACGACAGACCTGCAATACTCTGCAGCAGTCTCATGGCCACTGCTGAGCCGCCTGATACCCAAGACGTGTGAGGCCATCGTGAGTTGTCTGCTGTCATCCTACATGCAGTTACCAACAACCCCCGCTGGATGGATGGATGTTGCCAGAAGTTTTGACGATCGATGGCAATTTCCAAACTGCGGAGGTGCATTGGATGGTAAGCATGTGAGGATCACGCAACCCCCCAACACAGGGTCCTTGTATTTCAATTATAAAGGATATTTTAGCGTAGTCCTCAAGGCCCTGGTGGATGCTCACTATGAGTTCCTCTACGTGGACGTTGGCATGAACGGCCGTGTCTCAGATGGGGATGTGTGTGCACAAAGCTCCTTGGCCGAAGACCTAAGGAGAGGTGCTCTGAACTTGCCCTCAAATCATGAGACAACCAGTCATCTCAACTTTGCGTTTGTGGGGGATGAAGCCTTCCCACTTCAGGCTCACCTACTACGGCCATAACCCCAGAGGACGGTTCTGAGCAACGCATTTTCAATTACCGGCTATCCCGGGCTTGTCATGTGGTTGAAAATGCGTTCGGGATCATGGCCAATAGATTCTGCGTGTTTCATACGCCTTTGCATATGAAACTGGAATTTATCGATGTGGTAGTGCTGGCCTGCTGTGTGCTGCATAACTTCCTGCGTCGTAGGGATCGGTCATCATACATGCCGGCAAGTTATGTGGATTCTGTGGATCCCACAACAGGGGAGTTCCGTCCCGGGGATTGGCGTACTGCCGATCATGGTGTGGCGCCACTCCAGCCGCTGAGCCACGGTCTGAGCAGGATGCCAGGAGCAGCAGAGACACATACTGCTCCTACTTTAATGGCCCTGGGGCAGTGGCCTGGCAGTATCAGCAGGTGTAGGGTGGCTGGTGTTGTCAGGCAGCAACATCAGGAGGATGGAGTCACCAGGGTGGCTGCACCAGGAGGATTATGGTGGTGTTTTGTTTATTTTGGGTGCTTAAACATTAGTTAGTTGGTTATTTTTTTTTCTGTAATTTTTTTTCTGTACTGTCAAATGTTTGGGTATGGCCATTCTTTATCATCCTTTTCTATTTTTTTGTGTGATGTTGACACTTCTGTTTTAAATGTTTTGTGTTTGTTATTATAATTCTTTTTTTTGTGCACTAAAAGTACCACTAAAAAAAAACAGAGCCAAACTACCTGTGTCTGTCGTTACTTTGGGATACAGGGCAGTTGCACATAGCTTTATGCTGTGCACAGGGGTATGTGATACGTGAAATGATATTGATGGGTCCGTGCAGCATTGTCTGCTAATGTCCAGTACACAGGTCCAGCCCTTTGGCCCACACTGTATGCCGTTACTGTGTGTACATGTTCATTATGATGTGTTTGGCCACATGGGACCGTGTCCACACACATGGAGAATGCAATGGTGTTTGTGGGGGGTGTAGGTACACTTCAGTACACACACAAACATATGTGCACACACATAGTTCAGCCATGGCAGCTCTGGCATGGCGTGGACCAATGCAGGCACATATGTCCATAGTGTTGTTTGTAGCTTACTGCCATCACCTACAGATGCACACATAGCCATTCTTAGTGTAATCCACTGTACTGCACAAGACCGCTCGTGTGTGACACTTTGGCACCTCGAAAGTGTGTTGCAGGAGCCACAATTGACGACACAAGTGTGTATTCGTGACAAACTCCGATAGACAATGGCATCATGTATTACCCAGCCTTCAAGAGCAGGCTGACCAATCATAACGCAGTTGTGTTGTTCAATGAGCATGTATGGGGCGCGGTGTAAACCACTGTGGCACGCCTATCTCCTCGCAGCGCTTAACAAGTGCGCCCACATTGCCTTTGTGATTGCGGCGTGTGAAGCGGCGATGGAATGAGGAAAGATTGGTTCCGCTGTAGGTGAGGTGATTTCTGGAGCGACACATCGCCTTAGGTTCAGGACGAAATTGCGGCGTGTGACGCCATTGACGATCTGAGGTGGGTGCGAAAAATGTGAGCGCGCATGTCTCCAGGCGAGATTGCGGCTTGTGACGGTACCTTAACAGGTGAAACCAAAAATCTTGCAATCTGTGTGGTTACACTCAGAGATTTTCATCTTCAAAAACTCTGAAAAATTAGGAGATTCACCATTTTATGAATTGTGGCACTGAAAATGTTGTATACAAGATTGAGTGTGCCGCATGCAAAATAGATTATATTGGTTCCACTTCTACCGTGTTTCCCCGAAAGTAAGCCCCCCCGATTGTAAGGCCGCCTAGGGGTAAAGGGGGGGCCTGCTAATGTAAGGCCTCCCCCGAATATAAGGCCTTACAATGTAAGGCCCCTAGCGGAGGGGGGGGGGGAGCGGGAGCGGGTCGCACGTCACGTGCGCCCGCTCATTAGATATGCACTGCATCCCCCTGTCAATCAGCGACAGGGGGAGCAGTGCATTATATATATGGGCCCCCTCCTGCTGGCACACTACCCCCCTGTTCTGAGGCCCCCCCTGCTGCTGCTGCACACATCTTATGACGTCATGCGCTGCGACAGGTCACATGATCCGGGAGACAGCCGAGGACGGAGGACCGACGCGCTGGCTGCTGGAAGAAGACCCTGGAGGGTAAGATGTGTGCAGCAGCAGCAGGGGGGCCTCAGAACAGGGGGGTAGTGTGCCAGCAGGAGGGGGCCCATATATATAATGCACTGCTCCCCCTGTCGCTGATTGACAGGGGGATGCAGTGCATATCTACCCTGGAGGGTAAGATGTGTGCAGCAGCAGCAGCAGCAGGGGGGGCCTCTCTACACCAACTGGGGGGGTAGTGTGCCAGCAGGAGAGGGCCCATATACATAATGCACTGCTCCCCCTGTCGCTGATTGACAGGGGGATGCAGTGCATATCTAATGAGCGGGCGCACGTGACGTGCGACCCGCTCCCGCAGTGTCCCAGCAGGAGGGGGCCTGTAGGCCACACTGCTGGGGCACACAATATAAGACCCCCCCACTGAAAGTAAGACCGGGGGCCACTTCTGGCCCCCAAAAAAATGTAAGACAGGGTCTTACTTTCGGGGAAACACGGTAGAATTTCTAGAACCGCAGAATTTCAGTGCCAAAATAAAACCACACGTAGTGTTTCTGGTGCCTCCAGCACTTTTAAAATGTCAACAAAGGAGATGTGTGAACATTGCAGGTAACGGCATTGGATAAGGCAGTGTGCAGACAGAGGGGCGGTAATGCCAAGTACCTGATACATAAAAAGGAGGTTTTCTGGATCCTTAAATTGGGACGTGCCCACCTAGAAAAATAAGGACACATTCCGTATCACCGCAGTTCCAGTGGAGTCAGTGCCGCATTTCCCATGACATTGTAATACCAATCAGTATACACTATGGCCCACTGAATTCTCAATTCTTCTACTTGCCTGACATTTGATCAATATAAAATCCATATATGGCTCTAAATAGATAACCCCTAGTGAGCAGTCTCACCCTTCCGGGGTGTTTTTTGCATGCTCTGAAGTAGCATTTTTATATTGGAGGACAACATAGAGTATTGTTTGCAATTATAAAGTTTTTTTATTTACATATAGTCAAAAACATATGACAAGACAAGACAAGACAAGACATAGAAAAGACACCAGGGAGATTCCCCATAAATTACAGTTTTCACAGAAATACGGTAACACTGTCCATATATACACCTGATATAACTGATCCATATCCAAAACTAGAGAAGGGGGTATAAAGTGCAAAAAATCCACTTAACACAGATTGACTGACACTTATAAAGTATAGGTTGTACAGCGAATGCTATCCAACAGTTTACTGTTTCATATGCTTTTGAGGGACCCAGTTTATTCATAAATCTCACCCATAGCTACCTTCGGATGCAACGGGGCAATTTACAGTATTCCATACAAAGGTCATCATGTGTCTAAAATATGTTAAAAGACAACCCTCTTCAACACAAGAACAACAGCATTAGTTAAAGTTCATGTGATGTGCTAAAAGCACGCAAGGAGAAGCTCCCAGGGAGGAAGGAAAGGTTCTTACATGTCCCTACACGTGTTTCACTCCACAAGCTTTTTCGGGGGGATAGTCATCTGTGATCTGGCAGACTGCCATAAAAAAACATTTTAATTGCAAACAATACTCTATGCTGCCTGACATTTGTCAGTGAGAGTATGGTGCCGCTGCGGTCTAGGTGCAACAAATGATTTTTCTTGTACATCAATTGTCTGAAGAGAATTGGATCTCTCTTTGCTGGAAGTCTGAATCAGATCCAACACAGCCTGAACTCCAACTAGGAAGCTGAGGACTGAAAGGCCTTTTTTGACTGTAAGAAGGTGGCGCTCTCCACATATTGACACCCCTGCAATTCTGTCAGATAATACTCAGTTTGTTCCTGAAAATGATTGCAATCACAAATTCTTTGGTATTAATATCTTCATTTAATTTGTCTTCAATGAAAAAACACAAAAATAATTGTCCTAAAGCCAAATTGGATATAATTCCACACCAAACATAAAAAGGGGGTGGACAAAAGTATGGGTACTGTTAGAAAAATCATGTGATGCTTCTCTAATTTGTGTAATTAACAGCACCTGTAACATACCTGTGGCACCTAACAGGTGTTGGCAATAACTAAATCACACTTGCAGCCAGTTGACATGGATTAAAATTGACTCAACCTCTGTCCTGTGTCCTTGTCTGTACCACATTGAGCATGGAGAAAAGAAAGAAGACCAAAGAACTGTCTGAGGACTTGAGAAACCAATTGTGAGGAAGTGTGGCGCCCCTGCGACCAGGAGGCCACAAAGGGAACTGCAGCCAGGTAGGTAGGAAAGACAGTTGCACCCCAACACCCCCACAGATAGCCCACATAACCCACATACCAGTAGAGGGCAGCACCCAACCTGGAGCCCGGGAACTCTAGGCGGGCAAGGGGTGGTGGGTTTAGAGACAGTGAGTGGGCCAGCGAGCAGGTCAGGTGACAGAGGGTAGATATAGAGCAGGGGAGGAGAAAGGAGTCAGTAGGCCGGTGTAGGCTGAGCAGCAAAGACAGAGGCACATGTCCTGGAAGAGTGGGGTGGAAGGAGGCAGAATCTGGAGAGCCAGTGTGAGCGACAGAGAGAAAGCCCATCCGGAGCCAGCACCCCAGGAGTGTGAGGGACGAGAGGGCCAGTGCTACTGGGCCCTAGAACCATGGCTGGGACGGCAGACTGCAGGCGGAGTAGCCCTCCTATTGAACCCAAGTACACGGTTAGAAGGAGCCTGGTAGAGCCTCAACCAGGAGAACTATTGGAGGCTAGGCTAGGAGCAGTGTGTCGGCTCTGAAGGGGACCGTTGATCCACCCGTCATCCCAAGACAACCGACGGGGGACTCTAGCTATACGTTAGGGTTCCCACCCCAAAGGACAGGAAGCTCAGTGGCAACCCGAATGACCCACAGGGGCCCGAGCCACCGCCATACTGTCCGGAGTAACACACAACAAGTGAACAAGAGAGAGTCAAAAGCCTGGAAAGGACAGAGAACGAGTGAGGGGTCATAGAAGGAACAACCTGGCTGCAGGGAGTAAAGGGACCCGGAGGGGAGAGTTATGCCCGTGTAAAGACTGTAAACTGTGACTGTGAACTGTAACTGAGAGAAGGTTAAGAAGTAAACATGGTGAACCCTGACTCTGACTCCCTCGCATGATTCTGCCTGCACATGATTCCCTACAAACAGGTCTGCAGAAGATCACAACCTGAGGAGCCACAGCCTGTCAGCTCTGAACGCTGAAGGAGGATTTCTGCAGCATCAGGACAGTAAGTGCATTGCACACAGCACAAGCCTGCCCCACACACTACCCCATAGACTTTATTATCACTGCCCCGGGGAACCAAGTTCTACCCGCGGAGAACTATACCATCCAAGCTGCTATAACATCATCCCCGGAGGTTCTGCAGCAGTGGTGGTCCCACTATTGACCACAAGCCGTGGGTGGCGTCACGACTGACATTTTCCTCTGTAAATATTCCCCTTTTCACTGCCAGGCCCAGGACACGGTCCGGACCAGGACCACCCGTGACATCCCCAGTAGCAGACCCGATCCAGTACCGAGTACCCCGTCCCAGTGGGCTCGACATAACCTGGCGTCACGAACAGGATGTACCAGTCCAAAAGAATTGGACTTTGTGTGCTTAAAGAACGTGTTCTGGACTTTCCCGCCAAAATCTGGGCTTAATGGCGGCCATAGAAGCCTAACGCCATGTGCAGAGGAGGCGTGCCCAGACCCCCCATCGTGGTCTGGCCCGGTCCAAGGCGCGAAAAGAAGGACCCGCCCTGGCTCCCATTAACTTCGGGGGAGCCAGCCACCACTCCCTCAGGTTTTTGAGTTCACCAAGGGCTTTTCTCTGGAGTCCAGTTAGATTGTCTTTACATTTATACCTTGGAATTTTTCCAATCTAACTGGACTGGAGAAAAGCCCTTGGTGAACTCAAAAACCTGAGGGATGTGGTGATTAAAAATGCTGATAAAGGGGGTAACGTGGTGATCTGGCCAGAACAGAAGTACGAGAAAGAAGCATTTAAACAACTCAATGACAGGAATACCTACCAAAAATTGGCATATAATCCCATTCCTGAGTACAAACGTAAATTAAGAAGTGTTCTAGATAAGGTTTTGGAGGAGGGAACCCTCACCAAAAAAGTGTGGGAGGGTCTTAATGTGGAATTCCCAAAAATGACAACTTTGTATTTACTCCCAAAAGTGCATAAGGACCCCACCAATCCCCCGGGACGTCCAATAGTGCGAACCAATATGTGACTTTGTGGAGTTCCACCTGAAACCTTTGGTTCAGAATCTTCCGTCGTTCATTCGTGATATGACGGATATTCTGCTAAAATTGATGGGCTCGCTGTCTCGGGGGATATGTGGTTGGTTACTGCAGATGTTGAGTCCCTCTATACCTGTATCTCCCACTAACATGGCCTGGAAGCTGCTAAATATTTCTTGGAGACTGGCCTTTGGGATGTCCATCTATGTTGGTGATAGAGTTATTGGAGTTATCCTCACCCACAATGTGTTTACGTTCAAGGACCGATTCTTCCTACAGAGGCGTGGTACCACCATGGCGGGAGCATGCGCTCCGTCATATGCCAATTTATTTATGGGCATGTGGGGGAGAAACATCCTCAATGAGGCTCCTCTGGCCGGGCATGTAGTATGTTGGTATTGGTATATTGACGAAGTGCTCTCCTGTGGCTGGGTAACAGGCCACTGTTGGAATGGTTTTAAATGACAACCTCAAAAAAACGACTATAATATAGATAATGAAAAATCCAACTGAAACTCAAAAGGGGCACCCACTACGACGCAATCCTTCTCAGGCAGTGGAATAAGCATGTGAGCTGGGAAGCACTAGTGCAACTGGTTGTGCAGTATTTCGTGAATCAAAACGTCATAAAAATGTAAGAAAGACGGCCTCACCGGGGGTCAGCAGGTAACTGGATTTATATTTCGGGATCATACAAAGTGCCTGGGAGTGGGCAATCCAGGAACGACGGGTCCGTTTGGGCAAAGGCCTTCACACAGGTCACGTAGAAGGGCCTTTGCCGAAAGACGTCGTCACCTGGGTGCCCCTCCTATGCACTTTTTTATGGGATCCGAAAAAAGACCCCGTTTACCTGCTGACCTGGTGAGTGCCGTCTTTTTTACAATTTTTATAATATACGACTCACGTATACAGCTGATCGTGAGAAATCAAATTCTTGGATGTACTGATAACGGTGGGTGAAGATGGCATACTACAAACGATATCTATAGGAAAAAAACATCTGTTAACTCATTATTACACGCATCATCAGCTCACATGGGGTCAACTATCAGAGCTGTCCCAGTGGGTCAGTTTCTGAGATTAAAACAGATATGTTCCAGTGAAAAGCAGTTTGAGACCAGGGCCATTGATCTTCGTGGGAGATTCAGGGAGGGGCTACAGCAACCACAGCATCAAAAAGGGCTACCTGAGGGCCAAAACAACCCAGAACGCTTCTCCACAGAACATACCCTCAGAGACAGCAAGATAACAATATCAGGTTTTCTCATTCCACCTACAATGGTAGCTGGGAACAGATGAGAGCGGCCTTAAACAAACATTGGCCAATACTAAAAACAAATCCAATTTTGGCAGAGGGGATTCCCGATGTTCCACTCCTTACACCGAGACGAAGTAAAATCCTGAGTGACATGCTGTATATCGTGCAATCAGGGTAACATCGTGAGAGGGAATACTTTTAAAACATCTGAGGCAGCAAACATTCTCCATAAATAATACATCTCGTGCAGCAGCACATACATAATCTACTACGCAACCTGCCTCTGTGGGAAAATCTATGTTGGTCTGACGTCCCGCCAACAACGGGTCAAAATACGTGAACACGTCCGAGACATCATAAAAGCTAAGGGGACTGATGATTTGGCCCTCGTAAAGACCCTTCCTAGACACTTCAAAGTGACACATGACTGTGATGAGTTCGGACTCCGAGTGATCGGAATTGACAAATTGGAGGGAGGGATCCTGTGGAGTTAACCTCAAAAAAACCTTAGCTCAAATGGAGTGTAGGTAGATAAGCATTTTTGGAACGGTGTCACCTCTAGGGCCAAATGAGCAGTTGAGTTTTGTTCCTTCTTGAAAGATTGAAGTTCTGGTTGTTGTAAGTACTTTCCTGAATTCACCATTTATGCTTGAAATTAATTTGTATGTGTTTTTAACTTTATTTTAGTTATGAGGTCATTCATTGATTCCTCATTCACCCGTGAGGCCGTATATTGTTGACATCCCCATTGAAGTTTGTGGAGGTGATTTATATCATGATGAAAGACCTGCAATCAAGACTGCTATAAGAAGAAAGAATTATGTGCACTGGGTCCTTTGATGCCCTTATATTCACTTTTGTCACCGGGACTGATTATATAATCTATGTGCCTTTGTGGGATCTATAGGTGGGCCTCATGGGAGACCATGTGGGTCCTGCTGGTATACATTACATTACACATTGGTGAATCAGTGATACTACTTGGTAGGGGTTAATCCTGTTCCCCTTGCACATTGTAATCAGTCACAGTAGGTTGATTGGTCCTATTTCCGTTTCTATCACTGCCCCATTACTTATCCCACTTGATTGTACTTTCCCTGCCTGCTGCGCGCACCACGCATGCACGGATTTGGGTTTATGCACCCGTCCGCTTCGGTAGTGGAGCTGCGCATGTCCGTTTGACGTCACAGACATGCGCACTGCTCTGGAGGAACGCCACCGGTGTGTGCACGTCATTTCCATGTCATGTCACTGGCGTGCACGCACAGGATGGGTGATTTAATCAAGTGAGGGACTATTTAGTCTCACAGCCTCATAGTACACATTGCTCCCTGCCCGCTGAGGAAGATAAAAAGAAATGGACGTCAGGCGGGTGGGTCTAGGACAGGTGGCAATACATAGGCTCTCCCCCAACTTGGTAAGTGAGAGCAGTCCTTCCTTCCTCCTCTGCACTTATGCCATAGTTCTGATAGTGGTGCTGTTGGTATATCAGGGCTCTGAATAGGCTGTTCATATGAAAAGCAAAGTGCAAGCATGGTATACTGAGTGACAGACATTGGTAGTTATTCTCCAGCCTGTCACAGATTTCAATGTGCAATATAATGGACAGAACGAATCATCCCTGCTAGATTAACCCCTTCACTACAGTATATTAATCATTACTGTGACCTTGGTGTGTAAACTAAGTGAGGTATATTGTACAGCTGATCTACAAACCCAGAATTGGGGTTGATACGGGTATTGGTCCTTACGATGTATATGGACTGACCCATATAATGTAGAGAATACCATGTAAACCACCATTCTGAGACCACCCAACTGTGGTTCTCATCCTTGAACCTCTCAAAACGTGTTGTATGTTCAATTATCTTTTTAAATGTTATTGTCATATTTAAAAACTGAAATAATAAATTGTGCAAAGCTCAATAGTGGTAATGATTTTAAGAACTTCTTGTCCACAAAAATTTTATTACTCAAAACATGTGAGAATATAAAAAACGGATACAACGCGTTTCGGCGGAGACAACCGCCTTCCTCAGGTATCAGGACTTGCCAACCGTAGGACTGTCGAGTCATCACTCAAATCGTAACAGTAACATCGTATCTGGTGGTAACAGCAATTTTGTGGAATTGTTTCACCAATTTTTTAGACCATCATTTGTAAGGCCAGAAGAGACAAGAAGTCTGACACATAGTCAACGCCTAGAGAGGATGGTGCAGGAGTATCTCCAAGTGAACATCGATGCCATGACTGTGGAACTTGGCTCATTTTGGGCTTCCAATCTGGAAAAATGTCCTGAGCTTGCCACTCACGCCTTGGAGATCATGTCGTGCCCCGCAGCCAGCGTTCTCTCTGAACGTGTCTTCAGCGCTGCTGGTGGTGTGCTGACAGATAAGCGCATACGGCTGTGTCTAGTGACAATGTAGACAGATTAACATTCATCAAGATGAACAAGACATGCATTCCCAAGGACTTTTCTACCCCTGTGTAATCCTGAGTTGAGTCATCCTTTGTAATCTCAAAAAAGGCCCAGGCTAGGCAAGGCTTAGAGTACATGTGACCTGAAGAAGAGCCACCACGACGTCTGCTCAGAGGCAGAGTTGTGGTTGAGGATGCAGTTGTTGACTTGCTTCCATTACTCCGTCTCTGTCCAGGAAGGCGCAACCTAACCTCGTCATCACTAGCATCCTCCTCTACCTCCTCTGCTGACTCTCATCGACTGCTGACTGTGGGTTGACAGTAAGTGGGATCTACAACCTCATCATCACCCTGTGTGCTCTCACACCCGTCGTCCTCAGAGTCAACCTCTTCCTGCCCTGACCGAAAAGTCAAGTTGTCATTCCAATCAGGTATCTCAGTCCCATCAGCATCTTCCTCATTGTCTCCACCAACAGGACTTACAGTTTGGGAATGAGGGTCTACATTATGCATACTCAAAACCTTCTTCATCTGGGCCTGGATTCGACTCACAAAGCTTCTGGGCATCAGTGCCGATCATTTCTTCATCTGGACTCGCAGAAGCTTTGGAGCAGAACTCTGATTCCCAGGCTGTAGTATGAGGGAACATCTCTGCATACTCAACCATTTGTCTTACCCCATACTCAGATGGGCGGCTGGAAACTTGGGATCTGTGAGGAAGCAAGGGCGATTGGGGTGACACCTCTGAGAACTGTTGTATTTGTGATGTTGAAGTTGAGGTGGAGGAGAGCCCACTTGATGAAGCACTTGCTATCCATTCAAGCGCCTGCTCTTTTTGAGCCTCATCTATTGGTAGCGATCGTCATGTGAATTCTGTCTGTAAGAAAGGGATCATATCAGATTGTCCACGGAAAGAAGTAGACATCTTACTTTGGCTGGAAGATTATTATTATTATTATTACACTGTGTTCCAAATTATTATGCAAATTGGTTTTAAGTGTCAAGGGGCTGCAGTGAAATCATGGAGACAAGGTTCCATTTGTACACAGCAACAAGATAGAACCATGTCTCCATGATTTCACTGCAGCCAGTAAGTTACCTGTGGAAAACCTGTTACCTGTAGTTGCGTGTAAAGGGGCCATAAAATTCACTATGTGCACCACTGGTGTTTTGTGGAAAAGCAGATCAAAGTTTCTGTAACAGCTTCTGCTGATACTCCTGCATGCGTGAATTCCTTTCTATGGCAGGAGTTATTTCGCCAAATTTACTCTTGTACCGAGGGTCTAAGGGTACTGTCACACCTGGACATATCGCCGGCGATTCCACAGGCGACGCACATGCACGCGCACGTATTTGCGTGTCGCCCAAGGTCGCCTACGCCGATTTATGTGGCGCCATGCAACGAGTGCGTCACAGGAGGGTATTGCAGCCATAAATGCAGCAGCAATATTCTCTGACCCAGCAGTCATCTGGTTAACTTAGAGATCCATACTCTGCATGCCTCACTTAGCATAGAGGGCCAATCAAGGTCCTGGTGGGCGGAGTGCAAGGGTAGTGTGTAGTGGAAGTTTAAGTTCAGACCTAGTCTAGTCTGGAGGAGTCAGTCTGCAAGGAACAGCAACCTAGAAGACCTCTGCAGAACTCCAGCTCTGCAACGTAGGAGAGGGGGTTCGCACAGTCCCGGGCGGCCCCCTGGCCACCTTCTACCGGCCATTTCCCTACCAATCACGGGCATCATTATGCGGGCTAAAAACCATCCTGTGCCCTTATACAGCCGGTTTGCTGGTACCGAAGCTAGCAGCAGTTCAGCTCTGCTATGCGAACCAGAATCGTGGAGGAGCAGCTTTACAGGAGCACCCCACCACCGCCAAATCCAGTCGTCTAACCAGCGGTGTACCCACCAAGGGACCGAAGGCTCCCCAAAACATCCGGAATGTATACCCTGGATAGGGCATTCAAGCAGCCTCCCTGTACCCGACCTGGTATTCCCGGGCGACAACGGCAACTTACTTAGTTAGAATGGAGGAACACCGTGGATCTCTGAGGGACACCTATCACTGCTGAGTCCACCCGGTCTGCTATCTACAAACTGTATGCCATGTACTGCTTGCTGGTTACAGTAAAGACCCGTTACAGAGACTTACAGTGTCCGTGCTTCCTTATGAACTGTCTGTCTGCACTTCAAGGTAACCGCAGCTGCCGCACAACATCTTAAGCAGCTCCATCCCCCGGAGGCCTCGCAGCGTCGGTAAGACTTACCGAACTACTCATAGGTGCCGTCACGAATAAATTAACCCCTTAATCTGTTCCCACAAAACGTCTTCAACTCTTTGATCTGCACTCAACCGGGCCACACTACCGGCAGGCGCGGTCCTGTCTAAACCGGAGTCCCCGGCCACGGTGAGTCAGAATTTGGCGACACGACCAGGATACGAGCAGGCCCGTTCCCTAACGGGTATTATGTGCTTAATAAGGACTTTAATGTCTACAATTTGGACTTTGTTCATCCCTAAAAGAACTTTCCCGCCTTTTCACCGTTGGGCCAAGATGGCGCCCAAGATGGCGTCCCCGCCATGAGGATCCGCCACGTGTAAGTCCAGGGGTGAGCCACCGCCCCTCATCGTGGGAGGGCTAAAGGCAAAGGCGCCAAACTCTTTGTCTGCCCTGATTGCTCGATTCAACCATGGGGGCGGACCCCAAAGACTTTTCCCACGATTGGACTACAAAAGCCCAAAGGAAATGGGAGTGTCAGACAGACCGTTCTTCACCAGCTCTTCACCAGTACAGCTACAGGGTAGAGACGGGTGTGGTTCCTCCAAGAAACATGGCCAGCTTAAGACTGAGAGACCTGATGCAAGAAGTGGAAGCCGAAGCCAGAGCAGCAATAGGCCATCCGGGTCCGGGTCCTGTCCTCAATATCGACGGCAGCCCCGACTTCTGGCAAGAAGCTCTGCAAGACCTCCGGGTACGGCTCCGAGAAACCGTAGAATGGACAATCCGCAGTTGGAGCGCAAGCTTGGGCAGCAGACTACATCATGCGATGCAGCAGAGCCGCTTGGGTGCAACCACTCCAGAGCCGGACGACATCTCAAGTTTCAGCACCGCCTCGCCCACGCCGACCACTTGTCCAGCCTCGTTTCCAGAACCAATAGACTGTGTCATCCTGGTAGTGGCCACCGCTTATCTCGCTCCAAAGCCTGGAACTGCGACCGTGTTTGAGCCGGAGCTTGCAACTCGCTCCAAGGAAGAACCGAATACTTACCTGGTTCCACTTGCGGAACCCGCGACTAGTTTCACCACTATCGAGACTGTCGCCTGTTTCTCCCCTGATCCGGAGGTCTCCTCTACAATTAACAAGGCCTACCTGGTGACCGGGATTGAAACACCACTTCCCGCTGCTACAGAAGAAGAGGCAGGCAGCCTGGAAGCCCTGCAAGACGACCTTGGGGAGAACTTTGCAGCACAGCCACCCATCGACCCAGAGGATTCCATTCCAACATCTCCGTCAGCTGAGACTTACAGTGTCCGTGCTTCCTTATGAACTGTCTGTCCGCACTTCAAGGTAACCGCAGCTGCCGCACAACATCTTAAGCAGCTCCAGCCTCCGGGGATCACCGCTCAGCCTGTGGGGAGCGTTCCATATTGCTGCTATCCATCCCCCGGAAGCCTCGCAGCGTCGGTAAGACTTACCGAACTACTCATAGGTGGCGTCACGAATAAATTAACCCCTTAATCTGTTCCCACAAGACGTCTTCAACTCTTTGATCTGCACTCAACCGGGCCCCACTACCGGCAGGCGCGGTCCACCCGTGACAAGGAGGAAGAAGCTACTGCCTGTCTAAACCGGAGTCCCCGGCCACGGTGAGTCATTTACACGGGGCGACAACTCAGGTGATGCTCGGGCGACGATCTGACCGGAAATTGCCTGAGTGTCGCCCAAGGCCCAGGGGTGATCAAGTCGCTGGTCGCCGCTTCCACGTCACACAGAGCCACCACATTAGAGATGTGGGCGTAATTTTGAGCTGCATCTCGGAGATAGGCAGTAACATTATGTTGTGTGACGCCTTGAAGACGTGTAATTGGTTGCAAACAAACACCAATCATTATTAATGTGTCCTTGTTCGCCGCGCCACATCGTTTCATGTAAGCATGCATGTGCGTATTGGCTCGGTGCTTTAGTCAGCTCTCGTGTGATGTGTCGCGGATTATTGCTAGACGCATTGACGTGGGCAACAAGGCAAAACACGGCGTTTGTGTGACGATTACCGGTAATTGTACCGTGAATTTGTATAGCGCTTTTATGTTATGTGCGTTGTGCTACTGCGTTGGCTAATAAAATCACTCTTGCGTTCTTCGTCAAGAAAATATTGGAGTCTTGAAAGTATGTGTGTGCACAGATATTTGTGTGTTTGCAGTTATGTGGCCCATATGTATTGTTCACCTAACATTTCCTTGTCCATGTGTGTGTACAGAACATGTGTAATGCAATACATGTATATGGAGGAAAACACACACAGGCACCATACAGTGTCACCACAAAGGCCTGTCCATGGGTCCCGTACATATGTCCTCAATGCTTAGGTACCCCTATAAATCAGACATTATGTCACCGTACGTTTGTGGTACACCATATACTGGGACATGCATCTTTTTCCGGGGACAAATAATCACTTTTGAGGACACTAATACGTTCTTGTGGTATCGTGTCAATCTCTCTTACATAATAATACTATGGGGTAAAACCCCGTTACAGGGGTAACAAATATTAAACATATACATACATGCACAAAAACACTGAACAAGAGTCCATGGTTTAAAACACATTTTTATTCATAAAACACATTAAAACACATAAAATTCAAAAGTCCCAGTATAAAAAGTCCCAGAAACGTGGGTAAAATTTTTGTTAAAAAAAAATCAAACATGAGGAAGAAGAGGCTGGGCATCTTGAGGGGCAGAGGTGGGATGGGCCCGTTTATATGCATCAATGAGGCGGCGTAATTTTGGGCGAGTTTGACAGCCGCTTCATCATGGGCCGCCTCCAGGTCCTGCAGGGATGGGCCACCTACAGAGTATACAGAACATCAACATCAGCAACATGTTTAGGACACATAGCAGGTGTGTTTTCATAGAAGTGTTTGCACTTACCAGGGGGCTGTGGAGCCACCATTTGGGGGAGTGGGGATGGTGAGGGGCTTATTGCTCAGTCCACCGCTTGGCTGGGATTATCTGTAATAAGATCAGCATATGTGTATTTGTTAGCCCATAACAAAGGTCCCGACATACAAATTAAGGGGGAAAAAACAAGAAAGACAGATATTGTGCACAGCATACAGTATATGAGTACTATTGACATTACACACACCTTCTTGGCCGTTGTGGGGTCCTGAGGGGACCACTGTGCCGAATTGGCCCCACTTGATAGCTCTCCTTCCAAGGGTGGGTGGATTCAGCCCTTGGGGTCCCCTCTGAGCCAGATGGTCTGTGTGATGATGTGGGCCCTTCTGCATGTGGTGCCGTTCCTGGTGGCGGTTTGGCGGCGAGCCTGGTTGGCTCTGTGGTGGTGGTGGTCCTCCCGCAGGGGATGGGGGATGTTCAGGGCTTCTGTCCCTACCTGTTGAGGCAACAACATACTTTGTCACAAGAACAACATGGCCAGATATGTGGGGACTTAATAAACAGTGCTGTTTGAAGTTCATCAGGTCGGGTTTGAGTGAGATTAAAAGAAGGGCAGGATAGGCCAACATAATGTCATATGTGGGTAGGGTACACATATGACAATATGTGGCTATGTAAAGTAGACATATTATAGTTTACAGGGGACTATAGGGTGTCTGTGGATGTTGCAGGTAGATGATCCTGCAGCTGCAGAGTCATGAAGAAGTCTCACAAACATTGACCCTATATATGTTGGGGTGTACAGTAGCATGTGCTGGCCTTCATATGTCTTTCTTTACACAGAAGGGTATGTGTATGTTGTCATGCTACTCACCTCTAACCTGGGCAATCCTGGCACGCAGTTGGGTGATGCGTCCAGGCGTTTTGTATTTCAGATCTGCGATCTTGTTGCAGATCTGCTTACAGCTGCGCACAACCCCCAACCTCCTCTCCAGACGCCTCTGCACCCTCAGCAGGACATCCTGCTTGTGGAGACGTGGATGGGTGTGGTGCTGGTGACACCAGTAATCCCTGGTGTCACATACAGCATTTAAAATAAGGAGCTCAGGCTCCCCCCACACTGCAGCTCGCCTGGGTGCCGCCATTTTTACTATTCTGCAGGGAAGGGAAAGCACCAGGAAGGCGGCGCAAAAAGATTGACAACGCTCGGGCGAATGAACGCACGGGAGATATGTCACATGTTGACGGGGACCCAGAGGCGCCGCAAAAGCCACAGGATTCACTGTATGCTTTTGCGTCATGTAATACAGGAAGGCTGCCACTACAGCGCTCATGCAGACTTAAGTTGGGATGTAATGGCAATTGCGTTTCTGTTAACACACATTTGTGGCACATCTCTGCACTTTTGAACACAGCCGCAAACACAGAGGCGACATCAATGCGCTACTGTACAGTATGTACGCTCCTGGGTAATACACCTTTGGACGCACACATCATCAAATATGGCGCCGAGGAACAAGACAACCAATCATGACGCTCGAGCTGCCACCAATCCACGCAGACCGCCAGAGCTAGTAAATACGCCCTGAAACGCCTACCGGAATTGTTTAGGCGATGTGTGCTGTCGCTCTTTACATCGCTATTGACACGTTACACACGGCGATCAGCACACATCGCCCAAGCATGGTCGCCTGGTTTCAGAGCTCTGATGTGAAACCAGGCGACCACTCAGACGTGTCGCCCTCGCCCATTTACATTAGGCGACGCATTGGCGATGTCGCCGGCGACAGGCCACGCATCAGCGCCGCCCGTGGAATCGCCGGAGATATGTCCAGGTGTGACGGTACCCTTATGGTACATTTACACGCGGCCACAGGAATAGGAACAGGCAGGCATCGGACACTTTTTTGCCTGTTGCCTTGAAAAGACAACGATGTGGCTGCGTGTAATTCAGGACTTTCCTTCCTGTGTCTTCCCTGACCCGCAGAAGGGCGAGAGCCCGAAACGGTGCCGTCGTCACCTCGGTACCCCCTCCCTGCACTTTGTTATGCAAACCCTGCATTAAAGGACACTGCTTTTTGTAGTCCAGGTGAGTGCCGTGTTTTTTCTGAACTTTGTTTCTAGTCTGTGTTCTTTGTCTTCCACTGGCACCCCGGGTGAACACTGGGTCTCCAGTCCGTATTTGCCTCCTAATTTGGAGTTCCTTGTTGGTGGTGCCCTCTTTCCTTCTATATAGTTTCTTAAATGTACCAAAGAGTGTGGCAACCCAGTAGTCGGCATTACTTCAAATTCTGACAATCTGAGGGTCAAGTTGCAGGTAGTGCAGCAAGAAGGCACTCATGTGTCTTGTGCATCCAAGAGGCCCAATTCCTTGATGTGTTGGTGGCGGCGAGGTAAGAATCATGCTTCCTTCCTCTGCCTTCTCCTCCCAACCTCGCACAACAGAAATGTGATCAAGGTCTCCCTCATCTGATGAGTCTTCCATGCCCATCGCCAGTTCGTCCTCCATTTGTTCTCGGCTCCTGCACCTTCCTTAACAGTTTAGCTGCTACCATGCGCCTGTGGCTCCCCTGTGTCCAGGAGGCCACAAAGGGAACTGCAGCCAGGCAGGTAGGACACTTGTTGCACAACAACACCCTCACAGCCCACATAACCCACGTGTAAGAGAAGGTAGCATCCAGCCCTGAGATTAGATACTCTATGAGATTGAGGGGTGGTGGATTTGGAGGAGTGGGTTGGGCACACCCGTAGTCAGGTGACTTGACAGTATATAGGAAGGGGGAGGCGGAAAGGAAGGCAGTAGGCCGAGGTAGGCTGAGAAGCAAAGACTGAACATCACGTCCTGTGAGTGTAAGGCCAAGGAGCGCAGAATCTGTACCGAGCCAGTGTGAGCCGGAGGAGAGAGAAAGCCCGTCCGAAGCTGATAACACCAGGAGTGTGAGAGAACGGAGAGGGACGGTGTAACCCGGGCCCTAGGAACGCAGCTGAAGCTACTGACTGCAGGCGGAGTAGCCCTCCTATGATACCGAGAGGAACAGAAAGAAGGGAGCCTGGTAGAGCCTCAGACTTGAGGACTGCTGGAGGCTGGGCTGAAGTAGAGTGTCGGCTCTAGAGGGGACCGTAGTTTATCCGGCATCCCCAAACAACACGACAGGGGGTCTTAATTCCAGATTGGGATCCCTACCCTAAAGGACAGGCAGCTCAGTGACAAACTAAGGACCCACAGGGGCCCGAGTCACCGCCATACTGTCCGGCGTTTCACACACACACCCGTGGAGACGGAGACCGTAATAGCCCGGAGAGGACAATAAAGACTGTGTGAGGGGTCACAGAGAGAGAGGCCTGGCTGCAGGGAGCAAAGGGAACCCGGAGAGGGAGAGTGTGCCCGTGTATTAAGAACTGTACTTGAACTTTGTAAGAACTGTAAATGAGCTGTAAAGTGACTTGAAGAACTGAGAGTAAACACGGAAAACCCTGGAACTGCTTCCCTTGTGTTTCTGCATGAAAGTGATTCTCTCCATACAGGATACAGCCTGTCAGCACCAGCCTGGAGGAGAGATCCCTGCAGCGTCTGCAAAGTAAGTGTGCTACACACTCCACAAAAGACTTAACCCTTACTGCCCCGGGAACACAGTTATACCCACTGGAACTATACCACCTAAGCTGCCATTACATCATCCCCGGAGGTTCTGCAGCAGCGGCGGCCCCTATCACTGGCCGCATAAAGTGGGTGGCGTCACGACTGACAATCCCTGTAAATAACCCCTTTTATTGCCGAGCCCGGGACACGGTCCAGACCAGGACCACTCGTGACTTCCCCAGCAGCAGACTGGTCCGGTACCGAGTACCCCCGTCCCAGTGGGCCCGACACGCCCTCGTTAAACCCTCTTCCCCACCCTCCCATCCTGCAGCCTTGGTGCTTCTGACCGTCTGGACCTTGGAGATCTTGTTATCCCTTCCACATACAACTCCTCCTGTACTTCCACCCCCTCCTCTTGTCCCACAACCTGACTCCGAATACTGGCTAAAGCAGTAGCGTAGCTAGCGGGGGGGCAGGGGGGGCGATCGCCCCTGGGGGGCCCCGTGCTGGCAGCCGGCCAACGCGCGGCCGAAGCGGAGGGAGGACGGGACTTCCTGTCTCCTGCAGCTCTGCCCGCCCCTCCTCTCCTCCTAGAGCAGACGGCAGAGACGCACGGCGGTGAGGGTGCACCAGAGCAGACGCACGGCAGTGAGTGTCCTCACATCTCTTTGACAGCATCTCCCTCCCCCCCCGGTGTCCTCGCATTGCTGTGATAGCACCCCCCCCCCCTGGTCCTCACATTGCTGTGATAGCACCCCTCCCCCCAGTCCTCACATGGGGGGGCCTGGGTGGTGATCTTGCCCCGGGGCCCGGTGAAGGCCAGCTACGCCACTGGGCTAAAGTATGCTTCAGCATGTAAATGACCAAAATAGTCATGCCGATAATGGCATCGTCAGCACTAAACATCTTGCACTTGATAAAAGTCTGCTGACCAAAACGTTGTGTATGTTGTATATGGAATGACAGAATAAAGCATTGAGGAAAGCACCAGCTGGAGAAGCGCTGTTCTCTTTGTATATGGACACTAAACATCTTCGTCGCCATTTCAAAACTGTGCAGAAGGATGCATAGGTCATTGATCTGAGACCACTCCAGCAGTGTGATTTGCCCCACCTCTGGATCTCGTTGGCCCAGGTTATACGACATAACGTATTGCACCAGGGCTCGTCGGTGCTGCCACAGTTGCTGCAACATGTGCAGAGTTTAAAGAGGACCTGTCACCAAACCAGGCATGGTGATCTAATTACAGCACTGGATGCAGCATGTCTCCAGCATGCAGACAAGGGGTCCCCCAGCACTTGAGCAGCCCTGTACCCCGAGATAATACAGTTAGAAAACTTACATCCTGCAGCCAGAAAGGAGGTGGCTAGGGGCTGCAGCCAAGGGCAGATTCACACCCCCTGCCTGTGTAATCTGCCCACCGCTGCCAATCATTCCCTCCCTGTCTGCAGCATTTAATTAAACAGAGTTTTTTTTTCTCTCTCCCAGAAAGTCTGTTAGAGAGAGAAAAACGGCTTCGTATACATTTTTTGCAAAAAACGTATCAACTAAATACCCTGTTTTTTATCACTTTTTTATGCAGCACTTGCTTTTACTATTTTTATTTTTCATAACAGAGTATTTTTGCACGTTTTTCTGATTGTCTTTTGTGATTCAGTCTTTTGGTGGTGTGAACAGTGTCCTACAGATCTGTTCACTGTGTGCATGGCTCATTAGTGTCTGTTTAGTTTGTTTCTTGTTTCTGCAAGATAAGGGAGCTGCCCACCACTCCCTTTGGGTCCTGCACATGAAAGCCGTCTTCTGCAGTCAGTCCGTGTCAGACACTGGACCTGCCCGGCTCATGTAGGTACATATTCACATGGTCAGGTTTTTGAACACACAGATAGGGACTGCTCTGATACGGGTTACCTTGACGTTTGGTAGAGCGGCTTCGTATACATTTTTTGCAAAAAACGTATCAACTAAATACCCTGTTTTTTATCACTTTTTTATGCAGCACTTGCTTTTACTATTTTTATTTTTCATAACAGAGTATTTTTGCACGTTTTTCTGATTGTTTTTTGTGATTCAATCACACTGGCTGTTGCAGGTAAAGAGGTGGAAGGTCTGCGTCCAAATTTATGTGTGACTGCTTTCCCCAGAGTTCACAGAGGATGAAGAGGCCGCGGATGCATTTGATGAGGCAGACAGTGGTTGGCCCAGCCTGCTAGGTCGCATTGTAGCACAGTGAGCTTCCCACTGCGACTTTTGCTTCATATCCATGTGACGGTTCATGCATAAAGTACTCAAACTATTGATTTTTTGGCCTCTACTTAGATTTTGGTGACAAATCTTATGGTACATTTACACGCGGCCACAGAAAGGTAGGAACAGGCAGGCATCGGACACAAATTGTGCCTGTTGCCTTGAAAAGACCTCGATGTGGCTGTCTGTAATTCAGGACTTTCCTTCCTTCAGGGAAGTGTGCGGTAAGTGTGCGGCAGGTGCGGCAAGTGCCGCGTTTTTTTTGCGGCCGCACCTGCCGATACCGCACTTGCTGCACCTGCCGCAAGCCCCCATAGACATTGCATGGGGCTTGCCGCAACTGTGCCGCAAGTGCAGCGGTTATGCGGTAATCGCGGCAGATGCGTTTTTTTTCACCGCATCTGCTGCGATCGGCAAAAACCGCTGATAGTGAAAGCAGCCTTACTCAAGTTCAGATGCAAATTGGAGAGGTTGCGACTTATATCCCCTTGGGGCATGCCTTCTCTCTTGGCGTCGTCGGCGCTCCTGTTCTTCCTCGAGCTGTCTCTGTTGCCAATAGTTTTTCATCGGGTCAGTCTCAGGTTCACTCCACACTTCGGCTTCCTTCATCTGGGCTGCAACTTGAAGCTCGGCCATCTCTTCCTGACATTGCACCCAGTGGATCGGCCCGACTTCGGCTTTTACAGGCTTCACTCACAGCAAGCTTCAGGTTTAAACAGGTCATAGATGTTACAGTCTCTAAGATAAGCTCCGGCCTGTGTAGTCTTTAAGAGATCAGGGTAGCAGCTATAAGATCCTCAGTGGTGTGCCTGTCCTGGCTCTCTCTCCCTCTCCCTGGTCTCCGTTCCTCAGCGCCTGTGCTTGACAGCGCCTCTGCACACTGAGCCCTGATCCGGCAGCCTCGGGTCAATAGGCAACTGTACCTTGTCTCTAGACCCATTCTGGCTGCTTCTCTGGGTACACTCCCTGACAGAAGTTATGTCGCTTATCCATGTTATGTAAATAAAAGCTTATAACCTTTGCTATTCCTGATGACTTCATTAATAAATTGTATGTATCATTGTTGAACCACATGGATGCAGTCCTTCAACTGCTTCTGTCAGGGAGTGAATATGCCAGGTGTGTGAGCCACAGCTCCTATGAAGCTCGTGGCCTCCGGTTCAGCGGTTCGGTATTAGACTTCCATGCCGCGTTCAGGTCTGGTCCCTTTTTTAAACCACAACCCCTCTGTCTGGTATTGCCAGTCCCGGATTCGGGCGCACGGGCAACTTCAGCTCCGCCAGTGCCCCTGGGGTTCCTTCCTCGCGGCTTCCCAGGATGAGCGTAGCACAGCTCAAGTCCCCTTGTCTGCAGTTTTGCTGTTCTCTCCGCCTCACTCAACTCGACTTCTCCACTCTCTCAGCTCTACTGTTCTCTATTTCAATTCAAACTCCTTCTCTGTGTTTCTGCCTTCCACCCACAATTCTCTGCCCCTGTTGTTCCACTGGGCCCTCCCCCTGGGTTTTGTTCAGGGTCCCCTGGGTCCTAACTGTGTGTGTGTTGAGGATTTTTGCACCTTCTATCCCCCCATCTCCTGATTACAGGAGAACCACACACTGGCTTGATTGCAGTACCCCTCGTGACGTCCAGACCGGGGTGGCGCCACACGAGAGGCGCCCCTGCGACCAGGTGGCCACAAAGGGAACTGCAGCCAGGCAAGGCAAGACGGTTGACTGAGGAACACCCACACAGGTACACACACCGACCCTATGCCTAGGACTCTATGTTAGGCAAGGGGCAGCAGGGGTTGAGAGTAGTGTGGTTGGAGCGTAGAGCAGCACTGATCCAGTGGGTGGCACCGTAGATAAAAACACAGGAGCACCAAGGGGAAGTAAGTTAGACCAGAATGATGCACCCCCAGGCTATGGGGTAGTCGGGAACCGGGCCGGTGCGATCTCTCTGGGAATCACGGTAGTCGTGAACCGGTCCCGTGGCCTAGGATCAGTCCAAAAAGGGGTATTTACAAAGGATTTGTCGTGACGCCACCCGGGGTATGTGGTTAGTAGAACCACCCCTGCCACATTCCTGCTGGGGACGGTGACTTGGGTCAGCGTGGATGGTAAGCCCTCCTTGGGTAGGGCTGAAGGGTCCCCAGGGCAGGAGGGATGGTTTGGATGGGGCTTTAGGAGGGATTGTGCTGGGTACAAGTCACTAACTTCAAAGCTGTAGCACCTCCAGCCAGTGTGCAGGGCTGACAGTCTGTGGCTCCTCAGGTGGGATTTAATTGCAACAATTGCTCTCCACAGTGCAGCTCTCCACAGTGCTGGGTGTCTTAGTGCTGGACATGGTGCTGGAAAGAAAGCAGTCTCAAGCAGGGATGCAAATAATCTAATTTCCACACACAGATGAGCTCACAGGGTACTTTATTCAGTCTTTAGCAGCAGTTACAACGGCTCACAGTTCTTTCAGTACAGTAGGTCTCTAAAAACACTGCAGCACCAATGGGAAGTAGTTAGAACAGAACAGTAGTAGAGAGAGGCAGATTCCCAGGAGGAAGGGTTCCCTGGAGGACGCAGAATCCTGGAGGCTATATGTCCAGGAGAGAAAGCTTGCTCCATAGACGGTGGTGAGGGAAGAGCCACAGTTTGACAGAGGAAGAGTGGGAAGACAAGGGCCCGGCAGCCGCACGCACCATAGCTGACCGGAGGAATCCTGAAGCTGAGAGACAGTGAGGACGAAGGAGCCTGGTGGTCCCACACCCATACCTGGGACACTGGAGGCTAGACCGCTACAGCCAGAGAGCTGGCTCTGTAGAAGTGACCATGGAGAATTCAAGACCCTAATCACCGGACACACCGTCGTGGGGCAGGTATTTCATGATCTGCAGCCTACCTACCACCACAATCTAGGAACGCAGCCATCAACATAGGGACGACTCACTACAAAGCCTGCGATGGCCAGACCAAACCCGTGGGTAAGGTAATAATAGAAAGACAGAAAGGGCCTGGAAGGACTTAGAGGGAGCCATGCGGAGGAGCCACCTGAGCTGCACAGTCTAGTAACCTGGAGAACTGCTGAAGTGTTTAAGTGTGACTAAAAAGAACTGTAAACTGTTCTGAACTACTGCTAAAGAGACCTAAGTACCTAGTACGCTTACCACTGCCTGAGACTGTTTCCTTCCAGCGTCGCAACAGAGTCCCACCTAAAGAGCCTGAGATTGTCGTCCCCACACACTGGCTGGAGAAGCTGCAGCAGCAAAGTAAGTGAACTGCACCGAACACAATCCCTCACCAGGCCCCAGTGGTGCATTAGTAAGTCTTATTATACAAAAGCACTCTCAGTAAGCAGTTTTGCTAGTGAAAAAGTCGTGTTGTTTTTATTAGTGCTGTACACATTAGATATGCGACCTGGAGTCCAGGTCGCATATCTAATGTGTACAGCACTAATAAAAACAACACGACTTTTTCACTAGCAAAACTGCTTACTGAGAGTGCTTTTGTTTAATAAGACTTACTATATTCAGGGTCTTTGATGATCCCTACAAATAGCACCTCCAACCAGGGGCGTATCTAGGGGGGTGCAGCCGGATCCTTTGCCCCGGGCGCAACTCAGAGGGGGGGCGCCGGCACCAACCCCCCCCACTCCTCACCCAGGGCTGAAGGGGCAGTGTGACTGAAAGCTGACAGCACCCCCCACCCCCGCTCCTCAAACAAGGTTGCAGTGGCGGCGGGGCTGACAGCTGACAGCACCCTAACCCCCAACCCCGCACCTCACCTACTCTGGGGGGGCGCCGAAATAGATCTTTGCCCCGGGTGCCATGAAACCTAGTTACACCGCTGCCTCCAACTCACACGAAGAGTGCACGCCAATTAACCGTTTATGAGTCCAGTGGTGCATTAGACCTCCCTGCCACATGAGGCGAAGAGCGGGTAGGGAGGGCTGGGGGGAAGATGGTGCTGTCGCTGGCTGTGGGAGTGAGGAGCGGGGGACGGGGGAGTTGTGCTGTCGCTGGCTGCAGGAGTGAGGAGCGCTGGGGGCGCTGCTGCTGCTGTCGGGTGTGAGGAGAGGGGGGGTTTTGCCTGTCGCTGGAGTTGTGACCATGTACCTTTATGGAGGCAGGCGGCGGCTGGAGACAGGAAGCAGCTATGTGCAGGGTGCCATCCCCCTGCAGCACTGCCGCCTTGCCCCCTGAGCGAAAGGCTCAGGTTGTCCAATGGATGGTGCGGCCCTGCCATCCATCACTACTACTACAGCCCTGGTGACCCTCAGCCCTACCCGAGGTGGGCTTACCATCCATGCTGCCCCAAGTCACCGTCCCCAGCAGGAATACGGCAGCGGTGGTTCTACTAACCACATACCCCTGGTTGCGTCACAACAAAATCCCTTGTAAATACCCCTTTTTGGACTGATCCCAACGACTACCGTGATTCCCAGAGAGACCGCATCGGCCAGGTTCCCGAGTACCCCATACCCTGGGGGTGCATCATATGCACCTCTTGTAATTGAGGCCTTTTCATTCTGATGAGAGTTCTGGTGCTTTATATTGCCCATTTTCTCCTGTTCTTATATTCATGTGCTCTTGTGCTTTACACAGAACTTTATATACATATTTATTTAGTTACATATTGTTGAGTTGTGCCCTTCCCCTCTCCCATTTTGTTTATGTGTCAATGAGCTCATTTAACCAGTGGCCATGATTAGACAAATCTATGGGTGCAATTAAACGTCCACACAAATGTTTGATGACTGAGTACAGGTGCAGACTTGTCTTCATCAGTCCCATAGACAATGAGTGTTGCTGTGCTCCACCATGGTGTAGGGGACCCCCATTCCAATGATCAGTGGTACTCCCAGCAGTAACCCCCCTTTAAGTACATGGTAGCCCCCCTCTATGTGAAGTGAGCAGTATACCATTCAGGCTGCCTGCCCTCCCCATCCCTCCATTCATAGTGAAGCCTCTCTGGGTGACTCAAGCTTGTCGTCAGCAGCCTCCATCAGTGCGGTGTAGGGCAGGTGACGATCCTCGGTGCAGGCGGGGAGTGCCCGGTGTGACGTCACAGCTGGTGAATGGATCTGGTCCCTCTCCTCCATCCTCGGTCCCGGAGCTCGGTCCCTCCTCCCTGCATTATCCAGGCGCCTCCGTCCTCGCAGCATCATCACATGTCGGGTAAGGGCGCTCGCGATTCACACTGCTGAGGTACCAGGCTGTGCCCGGCTGATGTATGGGCTGAGGGGCACAGACCGGTGCAGGTGCCTGCTATGTCTGCTGCTCCCAGGGTGACATTGAAGGATGCCCTCACCTGCACAGGGCTCGTCCTCCTGCACTGGTACCAGGCAGACTGGCATGGAGTGATGGCAGGACTGAGCCCTGCACAGTACAGGTGCCACCTGGAGGCCTGGGCACCTTGTATATGGGCTGTGCCAGCCTCGCCTCTCATTGTGTGACCTTGAGTGCTATTCTCAGATCTTCTGAATATTTAATACCCGCTGGCATTGTGTGACATTTGCAGCAGTGTAGGGCTGGGCAGTCCTTATGGTACATGGGTGCTGGGCTGGTGCTAGAAGTTCTGCCAGTGCCATGTGTGGACCTGGCATCAGCATGGGCATAGTGCCCGTCCTGTAGCACCTGTAGCTGGCAGCACAGTAGATGGGAAGAGTCAATGTCGTGCCATTAGAAGGTATAACGTTGGCGTCTTGTGGCCGTCGTTTGTGTGACTAACACCCACATGCCTCATGGGGTTTGTGCTGACGTCACGCGGGCAGCCTGTGCCTATAGATTGTATCTACTGCCCTATATTAATAGCAGGTTCATGGGTACTCAGCTTCACAAACAGAAAGGAGCAGCTTTGCTGGTAGATGTGGCCCCTCACCTGTGGGGCCCCTACCAATGTGAATGTGAATGTGGCAGGATTTATAGGGCACTGCCCCACTGCAGCCAGAAATCAGAATTCAGGGCAGAATATGGATGCAGCGTATTAGGACGGTGTCCCCTGTGCCCCATCATACACACAGGGATCCATCCCATAATATTCCATGACATTGCAGACGTAGGAGCCCGTGCGTGTGATTCACTAACACCACGACTTATGGGGCCGCTGATAGTAAAGTCATGTCGCCTATAATTCAGTAATTGCTCTGTTGCCTGGTGACTGTAATAGACTCGTACACGTTTGATGCTCCTCTCTGTGTAGTTGGGGGCTTATGGCCTAAGACACAAGATACAGTTTCATTATGGAATGTGATCGAATCACTTTAGTATCATTAGTGGATGTTCATTATCACTATGCAAGAAGTGTTCGGGAGATCTACATTATAATATACAATGATGTTACACAGTACATTGGTTTGTTATCTTTATATGTATTCATATATTAACTAATAGTCCAACAATTCCCTGGAGGAGCCTGGTAGAGCCTCGAACGTTGCATACAGATTGTTTTGACGTGTATGGATATTGTGGAGCCAGTGCCCTTATCTCACTTTGGGGAAGCATAAATAAACCCTTGTAACAATACATGACACATGCCTCCTCCTGTGCCTCCTCCATGCCCGCTCCCGTGCCTTCTCCTGTACCTGCTGCTGTGCCTCCTCCTCTGCCCACTCTGTCCTTTTCTTGTGCTGCTGCTGTGCCTCCTCTCTGCCCACTCATGTCCTTTCTGTGCTTGCTGCTGTGCCTCCTCCTCTGCCGCTCCATGTTCTCCTGTGCCTGATCCTGCCTCCTCCTCTGCCCATCACGTACCTTCTCTTGTGCCTGCTGCTGTGCCTCCTCCTCTGCCAGTTCACATAGCCATTCCCCGTGCTTCCTCTCCTCTGCCCCTCACGTCCTTCTCTGTGCCTGCTGCTGTGCCTCCTCCTCTGCGCTCCAGTTTTCCTGTGCCTATCCTGTGCCTCCTCCTCTGCCCCACTTACATGCCTTCTCCTGTGCCTGCTGCTGTGCCTCCTCTGCCCGGTCCGTGCCTTCTCCTGTGCCTGCTGCTGTGCCTCCTCCTCTGCCCGTTCCTGAGCCCGATCCTGTGCCTCCTCCTCTGCCCACTTACGTGCCTTCTCCTGTGCCTGCTGCTGTGCCTCCTCCTCTGCCCGCTCCCGTGCCTTCTCCTGTGCCTGCTGCTGTGCCTCCTCCTCTGCCCGTTCCTGAGCCCGATCCTGTGCCTCCTACTTCTCCTAGGAGAATATCTGCCCAATCCAAAATGGAAAACGGGCTGGGAGGGGCTGTGGATGTCTTCTGAGCATGCTCTGTACTAAAAACTGGATCGTTAAGTGATTTTTTTCCGGATCCGGCTCCATAGGCCCCCTTGTTACCAGCTCCGGACTGGATTAGTTTTTGTCCGGTTTTGTCTGGTGCGCCCAAAAATGGTGTATTCTCGATTTTGGGGCCACTATAAAACAGGACAAAAATGAATCCTGTACTGAATTCGGTAAAACGGATGGCCATTTATGACACATCCGGCACCATAGGGATGCATTGGAGGCAAAAAATTATCCTGTTCTGTCCTTTTCAAAACGGACAGAGCAGGATGGCAAAAAACTGGTAGAGAAAACCTGCTGACAGATTCCCTTTAATATATGTGGTGGCCTTTTAGTGTTGGGGCAATAAGAAGGAATATGTATGTTAGATTTCAGCATGTCCCATCATTTGTTCCCTTGTTAGGTGAACCGCTACCAGAGGTATCAGAAAGGGCTTATTTCCCTCTTGCATTGAAATATTGGTGATGTTGGATAGGATAGGTCTGCCTAAAATAAGCCAAGATTAATTGGCCTGCACATCTTTGATGGAGTATTGAACATTTAGTTGTGAAGAAAGACAGTACCATAAATAGTAGGTGTTATAACACATCATTACATAAAGCTTTACATAAGGGAACCCGTGGAGCACAAACCAGACTAGTCATGAGCAGATCACATCAATAGACTTTATTCATAAGCTGGAATTCTATAGTCAAACTGTCGAGAGACAATCAAAAGAGCTTCAATATCAGGAGCCGCACAATAGAGTCAGAACTATAGACAAGAGAAGCTGTAACCTTGACTTTGTAGAAAACATGTTGTGGCAGATGCAGCTCACTAACCAGTAATATTGATCATCTGCTAGGGCAAAGATACAGGGAGGTGGTGGAAGAACATGGCATCTGCTGTGTTCAGTGTAATTAATAGATGCTTTTTACCATACAATTAAGTTACTTCATTTAAACTAGATGGACCAAATTCTAATATCTTGTAGGTTTGAAGCCTAGCTCCATATTGTTCTGATATAGTGCTCCACATATTCCTGTCTACTCATAAACTAAATGGAATCTGGCACCAGGTTTTTGCTACTTCATGTGAGAACATAAATAGAACGTCTTGATATTTCTTATCCCTCTTTGTGTCTTTCTTAGAGTAGGTTCACATTGATTTTTTGCTATCCGTTTAATGTATCGGTTAAATGTATCCATTTTAACTGACCGAAAATATGCATGTTTTGCCATTTTTTGGTATATCAAAATGTATTGAGTTATATATGTAGCTAGGTAGATAGATAAATGGATACGTAGATGATAGGATAAATAGATGATAGAATAGCTGGATTGATCTTGCCATTCTCCTGCTGCTGATTCCAGGGCCGATCATAAAGCTTCATGCACATTCACTGCACTGACCGTCAACGGCCAATCACAGATGCTCACTCTCTGTGAGAGTGTGTGTGATTGGCTGTTGCACTCAGACTGTGATCCTAAAAACTGTACCATTGTCTGTGCTTTCGTTTCCATATACAATAGTATATGGCAACCAACCATAGTCTGACTCTATACTATAAAAAAAATGAAAAAAAAAATGCGTAGGGGCTTGCTGAATTTTCATTCTCAGCACAGATAAAGCAGACAGCTACTGTACATACTGCCACCCTCAGCTGCCTAGTTTTACCTTGGCTGGCAAAGAAAAATGCATTGGATTTGACCTATTTTTAATTGCCAGCCAAGTTTAAACTAGGCAGCTGGGAGCTGGTATTGTCAGTGCAGTGGGGGCCCATAGTTATTTAGTCCCCCACGCTATAGAATAGCAGCCTGCAGATGCCCAAGAATTTGGCGCATTCATTAGAAACACCAAATCCTGGCTCTTTACCTGGCTCTTCCTCATGCCCTGGTGCGGTGGCATCGTGGTGATAGAAGGAGTTAAAGACAGATATGTATTGACAGCATGTCATTAAGCCATGGAGTGGTAATGTCAGGCATCTTTTATTACCTTCCCATTACCAATC
Organism: Allobates femoralis; assembly: GCA_033576535.1. Taxonomy (NCBI): domain Eukaryota; kingdom Metazoa; phylum Chordata; class Amphibia; order Anura; family Aromobatidae; genus Allobates; species Allobates femoralis. Next base: position 246,051,262 of record JARQOC010000002.1, on the reverse strand, counting down.
CAGTAAGGGAATGGTAATAAACACACCCCCACACAAACAGAAAACTGCTTTATTATAAATAATACACAGATAAAATTCCTTTATTAGAAATAAAACACACTGACCAAGTCCCAACAACATACCCTCCAAGGATAATTCACCACGAGGTCCTAGATCACAATCTCAGCTCTGCTGTATCGGAGACCGCGTGGAAGAAGCATCCTTTCATAGCGGCCTCCGAGCGCCGAATGATGAAACCGACAGCTGCGGCTGTGTGAGCGGTGAATCAGTGAGCTCCCCGAGGACACAGCTCAGGTACCATGGTAACCGCTAACAGTAGTGGGTACAATAGTACCTGAGCTGTGTCCTCGGGTGATCTCACTGACTCACCTCTCACATGGCCGCAGCTCTTGGTGCTGTGCTGTCATTCTGTACTGTGCAGAGGTCGTGGAGGGTATATAGGGGAGTAATGAAGATGGAAACCAGGCTTGTGTTTGGGTTGTTTTTCCAAATAAATGATTTGTCTCTGTGTGCTGTTATATTTAATAATTAATTAGAGCTTCCTAATGGCCAAGTCTAACTTTGGCCTGACATTAAGAACCTTGGGCTTAGTGCCATCTGTCAATACAAAGATGGCATTAACTCATTTATTACCCAGTTTGCCACTGGAACCAGGGCAACTGTGAGAGTCAGGTACAGCGCCAGAAAATGGCGATTCATCCACAGACAGCTGTTTCGGGGTGTTGCCCCTCATCAGTGTGGAGTAGGATTCTGGCTAGGTGGAAGCAAGGCCTAGTAGACCAACATCACAAAGTATTCACTGATCTCAGGGAGACCAGTCCAAGAAAACACTGCGGGCAGCTGGCTAAAGCGCTCAACACAGTGAATTCCTGGGCGCATTGCCTCCTGGGAATTATGAATATGCAAATAAGTCTGTGGAGCCTCGGTTAGGAGTCTCAAACACAGGAATTCTACTCCACACTGATGAGGGGCAACACCCCGAAACAGCTGTCTGTGGATGGATACCTGGTCTTGGTATTCCCTTGTCATATCTAAGCTTGTAAAAGAGCTGGATATTGACTAAAAGGGCCACTTAACATGGTGGTTATGGTGTTCTCCGCAAGGAGCCACCCCTTGACTGGGTCCTTCCCTGGAAGGATATCTGGCTAGTCCTGTGTTTGAGACTCCTAACCGAGGCTCCACAGACTTATTTGCATATTCATAATTCCCAGGAGGCAATGCGCCTAGGAATTCACTGTGTTGAGCGCTTTAACCAGCTGCCCGCAGTGTTTTCTTGGACTGGTCTCCCTGAGATCAGTGAATACTTTGTGATGTTGGTCTACTAGGCCTTGCTTACACCTAGCCAGAATCCTACTTCACACTGATGAGGGGAAACACCCCGAAACAGCTGTCTGTGGATGGATACCTGGTCTTGGTATTCCCTTGTCATATCTCTAAGCTTGTAAAAGAGCTGGATATTGACTAAAAGGGCCACTTAACATGGTGGTTATGGTGTTCTCCGCAAGGAGCCACCCCTTGACTGGGTCCTTCCCTGGAAGGATATCTGGCTAGTCCTGTGTTTGAGACTCCTAACTGAGGCTCCACAGACTTGTGTGTATATAGCACGTTACTGTGGCACACTAACCCTTGGGGTGCCATATGTACCACATTGAGCATGGAGAAAAGAAAGAAGACCAAAGAACTGTCTGAGGACTTAAGAAACCAAATTGTGAGGAAGCATGAGCAATCTCAAGGCTACAAGTCTATCTCCAAAGACCTGAATGTTCCTGTGTCTACCGTGCGCACTGTCATCAAGAAGTTTAAAGCCCATGGCACTGTGGCTAACCTTCCTAGATGTGGACGGAAAAGAAAAATTGACGAGAGATTTCAATGCAAGATTGTGCGGATGGTGGATAAAGAACCTCGACTAACATCCGAACAAGTTCAAGCTGCCCTGCTGTCCAAGGGTACAACAGTGTCAACCTGTACTATCTGTCAGCGTCTGAATGAAAAGGGACTGTATGGTAGGATACTCACGGTTTTGAAGATTAGGATGGGGTCAGCACCACCTTGCAGCGTCTCCCATACAACCTGGGGAGATTTCACCGCCGCCTGCAAGCTTTCAGCCCTTGGCTATGGAGGATGATGAGGAGGGTCCTCCCTGCTGCACCGCTCTGCACGCTCTGGTGCTCACTCGCAGAGGACTAACCTGCTGAAGCGCCTTATATGGCGCGAAACGTCGTCCCCCCCGTCCTCCCACCCGCATGCCACCACCTGCTGTGTGCACTGAAGCACAATAAAGACCCGCTGTTTATAGAAGCTCTGAGTGCGACTTCTTTTTCTTTCCTATAACACAAAACTATATGGTAGGATACCAGGAAGACCCCACTTCTTACCCCGAGACATAAAAAAGCCAGGCTGGAGTTTGCCAAAACTTACCTGAGAAAGCCTAAAACGTTTTGGAAGAATGTTCTTTGGTCAGATGAGACAAAAGTAGAGCTTTTTGGGCAAAGGCATCAACATAGAGTTTACAGGAGAAAAAAAGAGGCATTCAAAGAAAAGAACACGGTCCCTACAGTCAAACATGGCGGAGGTTCCCTGATGTTTTGGGGTTGCTTTGCTGCCTGTGGCACTGGACTGCTTGACCGTGTGCATGGCATTATGAAGTCTGAAGACTACCAACAAATTTTGCAGCATAATGTAGGGGCCAGTGTGAGAAATCTGGGTCTCCCTCAGAGGTCATGGGTCTTCCAGCAGGACAATGACCCAAAACACACTTCAAAAAGTACTAGAAAATGTTTGAGAGAAAGCACTGGAGACTTCTAAGGTGGCCAGCAATGAGTCCAGACCTGAATCCCATAGAACACCTGTGGAGAGATCTAAAAATGGCAGTTTGGAGAAGGCACCCTTCAAATATCAGGGACCTGGAGCAGTTTGCCAAAGAAGAATGGTCTAAAATTGCAGCAGAGCATTGTAAGAAACTCATTGATGGTTACCGGAAGCGGTTGATCGCAGTTATTTTGGCTAAAGGTTGTGCAACCAAAGTATTAGGCTGAGGGTGCCAATACTTTTGTCTGGCCCATTTTTGGAGTTTTGTATGAAATGATCAATATTTTGCTTTTTGCTTCATTCTCTTTTGTGTTTTTTCATTGAAGACAAATTAAATGAAGATAATAATACCAAAGAATTTGTGATTGCAATCATTTTCAGGAAGAAACTGAGTATTATCTGACAGAATTGCAGGGGTGTTAATACTTTTGGCCACAACTGTATGCCTTGCAGCAGTCGCATGGGTTCCCATAGCCCATTATAGGAATTCTGCTGCGGCAGAGATACTGCTCCGAAAAACGTTGCCTGCATGATCTTTCACGCAGGCAACGAAAAACGCAGGCATGTAGTGCAATCCGGTTACTATAATGGGCTCCTATGGGCTGCAGTTTCTGATCCGGTTTTGAGCACTTTTACTGCTCAAAACCGGATCAGGATCATCAGTGCCCTGCTGCAAATGGGACCCTAGCTTATGTTTAAATCAGGAGTTTATAGAACATGCAGAAGTGAAATACTGATAGGGAATTTAGATTGTGAGCCCTAATGATTCTGATGTATGTAAAGCAGGCCATACTCCTGTGAAACCTTTTCTCATAGGCCCTGGGTTTCCAATGATAGAAAAACATTACTGACTCACTAATGACACTTAGAAGTAGAAGCAGCAGCAATTCACATGGAAATGTCATAATCAATCTGTGATCAAAAATTGAGGAAAAAACTGTCAATGTGATGAAAATTAGAGAGAGTAAAAAATAGTATCTATTGGGCTAACTTCACACAAGTACCGTATTTTTCGGATTATAAAACGCACTGTTGTTCCCCCAAGTTTTTGGGGAAAGTGGGGTGTGCGTATTATAATCTGACTCTACTATGTGCTGTGCTGTAGGGGAAAAGGTCTAGAGCAATGTCCAGGGGCTGGAGGAGGCTGGTGCAGGCTGCGGCTGCGGCCTGCGATCACGTGGGCTCGCTTATTAGGTTCATGTAATATTCACTGCATCTCCCTATCCATTACTTCTCAGTGCTGAGAGATGGGTGAGGGGAGCAGTGGATATGATATGAGCCTAAATAAGCAGGCCCATAGGATCAGCGGCTGCAGCTGCAGCCACGTGTGATCCTGTGTGGATAGTCACTGCTTCCCAGACTTTTATTGCATGGAAAGCAGTGATTATCCCAGGACGGACGATCATACTCACCTTTCCATTGATCCCTGCAGCCCGCGCCATCCCCGCTGTCTGTGCCAGCATCCGGTCATGTGAGCAACACAGCACAGTGACATCATCACTGCGCACAAGCAGATGGGCGGAGGGATACCGTGGCCTGCAGGAAACTATGGGAGGTGAGTATGAATGTTTATTATTCTTTAACTTTGCGCCAGCATGGAGGCCATAACCAGGATGGGGGTGCATAACCAGGATAAAGGAGCATAACCAGGATGAGGGCTATGTACCATAATGGGGGCCATAACCAGGATGGGGGCTATATCCAGCAGGTGGGCTATGTACCATCATGGGGGCATAACCAGGATGGGGGGGGCATAACCAGGATGGGGCTATATCCAGCATGAGGGCTATGTACCATCATGGGGGCTATATCTGGCATGGCGGCTATATCCAGCATGAGGGCTGTGTACCAACATAGGGGCTATGTACCATCATGGGGTCTATGTATCATCATGGAGGCTATGTTTCATCATGGGTTCTATGTACCAGCATGGGGTCTATATCCAGCGTGGGTGCTATGTACCATCATGGGGGCCATAACCTGAATGGGGGACAATAAACAGGATGGGGGCTACATCCAGCATGGGGGCTTTGTACGATCATAGGGGTTATGTACCAGCATGGTGGCTATGTGCCATCATGGGGGCTATGTACCATCATGGAGGCTATGTACCATCATGGAGGTATGTACCTCATGGGGACATATATACCAGGATGGGAGGACATATATACCAGGTTCATGTGCCAGGATGAGGGAAATATATACTGATTGTAAGACAGACACTGGCATTATAAGACTGACCCATTAAACATTATACTTTTTTTGTCTTTTCCTTCACCAAATTTGGGGTGCATTTTATAATCCAGTGCGTCTTATAAAGTGAAAAATACTGTATGTAAAAATAGCATTCGATTTTAAGGCAGAAAAAACAGATGAGTTTTCATCTCAATTGTCATTCATCTGCAATTTGTGCATATACATCAACATTAAATAACATTTTTAAGACCAAATACTATATTACGTTATATGTATGGTATATAACTGCAGTGTACTGGTAAAAATTGGATGCTACACAGATCTTTGTAGGACTTCATTTTTTTTTTGCATGCCCTTAGCCTTGAATTGGTAAATCTCATCCAACGTGCAGAAGAAACTAGTGCATCTTGAAATGCTTTATTTGAGCATGCTCCTATTCAAACCTTGAAAAAAAAACAATCTCATCTGAATAGACTAATTGAATAACATTGGTCCTAGTGCTGTATGTGGGATGTCAGTTTTTCGCGGATAGCACTAAGTCCCAAATTGAAGTCTTGTGACCTTGGCCTTATTGAGAATCAAAAGATAGCAGCAGAAGAATGTCCTAATATTTTCAGAAGGTAATAGGGGCAAGCATCAAGATCTGAGTAGCTTTTCATGAATGTATTTGTGACCCGACCTGACCATTTGCCATTGGGGTCTTGTAGAGCAGGTATGTTTGTGACAGCAGCACATCTGTGATGGATGAGCCCAATAAATGCTCAATTAAGTGACGTCATCTTTTCCAGGAGCACCCAGTGGGTCTTCTACACTATACTGTACTTATTGTAGTTTCCATTGTGCCTAAGGCTGGTTTCACACTACGATTTTGTGAAATTTGACGCTGTCCGATATAAATCGGACAGCATTGGATCTGAATTTGCCCCCATGTAATCCTATGGGGATCGGACTGATTTGGATGTGCACTAAATGGCATCCGAATTGCGTCCGATCCAATTTTTTCCGATTTCTTTCCGGTGCAAAAATTGGAGACTGCTCAATTTTTGCATCCGAATCAAAAACCGGATAGAATCGGATCTGACAAATCAGATGGCAATTTGCCAAATCCGATTCCTGGTTTTTAACATGAGGCCCTATGGAGCATGGTCCAAGGAAACATCTGATGTCTCCTCGGACCCGATTTTAGTGTACTGAACAGTACACTAAAGTAAAATTAAGTGAAGCAGGGGTTAAAAATAAAGTATATGTATGCTTACCTGTCCACAAGTCCCCCCGGCGTCTCCAGCACCTCCTACCTGTAGGACCTGCCGTGATGTCACAGTCACATGAACGGTTACCGCAGTAACTGCTCATGTGACTGACATCATGCGAGGTCCTAGGATCAGAAGATTTAGCTGGAGACGCCGGGGGACTCGTGGACAGGTGAGAATAAAGATGTTTTTTTATTTTTAAGTCCGGAGGAGAGGGGAGAAGAGGGGAAACATAGGGGACAAGAGGGGAGAAGCGGGAGTACCGGAGGAGAAGCGGGAGTACCGGGGAGAAGCGAGAGTACAGGAAAACACAGGGGAGAAGAGGGGAGAAGTGGGAGTACCGGGGGACAGCAGGGGAGAACAGGGGACAGACAGGTGACAGGAGGCAGAAAGGAGTGAGATAACAGGAGGAGACGGCCAAACTGATCCTGCAAAATGTCGGGATTGATTGCAGGGATCAGTTTGGATCTGATGCTGTCCGATTTATATCGGACAGCGTCGGAGTTCACAAAATCGTAGTGTGAAACCAGCCTAACTTGCACAAGGAGGAGCAGGAATTCTATTTTTTTTACTAGTTTTCGAACATAGTTTTGTCTGTTATAACCACAACCCAACAACAAGCTAAGCAGTTCTGATTACTCTCAGGGTTCCTTTATTTACACAAAAGTTTTACACTATGGAGCACTCTTTATTGTCTTTATCTTCTATATTCTGTTAGGTACTTGATAGTAGACAATAGACATTGCGTAGATGGACAGTTTTGGAAAAAGAAATGAGAAGCTAACTGCGGCAGGTGTAAACAATTGTATTACCTTATAAATATGTTACAGTGGCATGCAAAAGTTTGGGCACCCCTGGTCAAAATTACTGTTGTGAACAGTTGAAGTACCGTATTTTCCGCACTATAAGGCGCAAAAAAGGGCTTTTAAGACGTCTTGGTTCATATATAAGGCGCATCGGATTATAAGGCGCACCATATTACCATAAAAAAAAAAAAAAGCTCAGACTGTAAGTCAAACTTTATTCAACTTTTTAGCCCCCCATCACCCTCCAATATCCCTCTGTAGCCTCCCATCACCCTCCAGTATCACTCTGTAGCCCCCATCACCCTCCAGTATCCCCCATCACCCTCCAGTATCACTCTGTAGCCTCCCATCACCCTCACACTGTAGTATCACCTCAGTACATTACCCCCATCACCCTCCAGTATTATACATCATGTTAGCCCCCATCACCCTCCAGTATCCCCCCATCACCCTCCAGTATCACTCTGTAGCCCCCATCACCCCTCCAGTATCATTCTGTAGCCTCTCATCACCCTCCAGTATCCCTCTGTAGCCTCCCATCACCCTCCAGTATCCCTCAGTAGCCTCCCATCACCCTCCAGTATCACTCTGTAGCCCCCCATCACCCTCCAGTATCACTCTGTAGCCTCCCATCACCCTCCAGTATCCCTCTGTAGCCCCCCATCACCCTCCAGTATCCCTCTGTAGCCTCCCATCACCCTCCAGTATCCCACACAGTCAGACACACACACACACACACACGTCAGACACACACACTCAGACACACCCACACACACACACACAGTCAGACGCACACATAAACTGGTCTTTACTTTTTGTACATTTTGCTTACTATTGTACTCCTGTGTGGTAAGGCACTCACAGCGCTGGAGCCTTCAGCCAATCACAGCGCTCGAGCCCTCAGCAATCACAGCGCTCGAGCCCTCAGCCAATCAGAGGCTATGGACTGACGTCAGCTGGCCTCGGATTGGCTCAAGACTCCTGGGCGGAGCTGTGATTGGCTGATGGGCTCCTGGGCTGTGAGCGCGCCCCTCATGCGGCCACAGCAATGCAGGCGGGCACCGGCACCGGACAGCGGGGACGGTGGAACTTGTGATCCGTGGCTGGTGAGCGCGCCCCCGCACAGCGATGCAGAATACAGCGGCGGGCACCGGACACCAAACTGCGGGGACGGCGGGGACGGAGGATCTTGTGGCGGATCAGGTATGCCTTATTTTCTGGGGATTCCAAATATTTGCAGGCAAATGGCACCCCCTTAGCACCCCCTTAGCATACATCAATTTTGTCAGAAAAAAACGTATATAGGGCGCACTGCACTATAAGGCGTACTTATGATTTCTGGGAAAATCTTAGTGTTTTAGGTGCGCCTTATAGTGCGGAAAATACGGTAAGTTGAAGATGAAATGATCTCTAAAAGGCATAAAGTGAAACATGACACATTTTCATTATATTTTCAGCAGAAAACATATTTTCATCTTTAACAGTTTAAAAATTACAAAAAGAAACATAGGCCAATGCAAACGTTTGTGCACCCCTGGAGATTTGTGTGCTCAGATAACTTTGACCAAAGTTTCAGACCCTAATTAGCCTGTTATGGCGGGTTTACACGTTCCGATATCGGAGTCCAATTTCAATCAAAAGTCACGTGGTTCGATCGTTGGAGCCGATAACGTTCCTGCGTTGTATGGTGTGAACGTCCAATACGATGCAGGAACGATGTCAATGCGATATCGGGAATTGAATGAGCGTGCTATTCAATGCTCCGATATTGAATGGAGATTGGAGCCGGATCGTGCTGTGTGACAGCCCAACTACGATGTGATGTTCAACGTCACCCATTCACTCCCATGTTAAATGGTCGTTCCTGGGTTGGGGGGCGTAGACATCGCACGGACATTGTATCCCGATATCGCAGCGTGTAAACCTCCGATGCGATGCGGGAGAAACGTGCACTAAATGCGCGCTCCCGCGCCATTGAGTTGCGATATCGCAACGATATTGAAACGTGTAAACCCACCAACAGGGTTATGGCTTGCTCACTAATATCATTAGGAAAGACCAGGTGATGCAAATTTCACAGCTTTATAAAAACCCAACCTCATCTAATCTTATACCAAAAAAAAGCAGCCATGGGTTCTACTATTCAGCTGCTGAGGCTGGCTTCACATTGTGGCGTGATCTGGTCCGGGGCTGTCAGGGGTGACAGCCCGGGACCAGATTTTTGCAACGTTTTTGGATCCGGCAGAAAAATCCCACTTCTCCAGGATTCATCCGGCTAGATGGCAGCCGGATGGCAGATATCTGCCATCCGGCTCCATCCAGCTCCGTCCGGCCCGATAGTATCCTATGGAGCAAAAATCCGGTCCCGGGCTGTCACCCCTGACAGCCCCAGACCGGATCACGCCGCAATCTGAAGCCAGCCTTAGCGCTCTGAAAATGTTGGAGGCCCACAAAGCAGGAAAAGGCTATAAGAAGATAGAAAAGCGTTTAAAGTTTCCTCAGTTTAAAATGTAATTAAGAATTGGCAGGTAACAGGAATAGTAGAGGTCAAGATAAAGTTTAGAAGACCAAGCAAAATTTCAGTAAAGTCCCTTTCACATAGGTGTTTTTTTTGAAAATGCGGCAGATCCGGCAGATTTACCGCATCTGCCACATCTTTCGCCTAAGGCCCCTTTCACATCTGATCGCGGCTGTTGCAGTGAAAAAACGCATCTGCCGCAGTTACCGCGTAACGGCCGCACTTGCGGTTCACCTGCGCAAGCCCGTGCAATGTCTATGGGCTTGCGGCAGGTGCGGCAAGCTCGGTAAAGTTGCGGTTTCGGCACTTGCGGCAGATGCGGCTGCGAAAAAAACGTGGACAGCTGCGTTTTTTTCGCGGCCGTATCTGCCGCAAGTGCCGAAATTGCACCTGCCGCACACTTACCGCAAGCCCCATAGACATTGCATGGGGCTTGCCACAAGTGAACCACAAGTGCGGCCGTTATGCGGTAACTGCGGCAGATGCGTTTTTTTCACCACAACTGCTGCGATCTGCGCTTTACCGCTGATGTGAAAGGGGCTTAACAACCGCACTTGCGGCACACTTGCGGCAAGCCCATGCATTGTCCATGGGGCTGGCGGCAAGTGCGGTTTTTCCAATTGCGCCAGTTGCAGCTTCAAAAAAATGCAGCTGACTGCGTTTTTTTTCATGGCCGCAAGTGCCGGATCTGCCACAAACGGCAAAACCGCACTTGCCGCACCTGACCGCAAGCCCCATAGAGAATGCATGGGGCTTGCCGCAAGTGTGGTGGAAGTGCAGCCGTTAGGCGGAAGATGTTGCAGATGCGGTAAATCTGCCGCATTTTCAAAAACACACCTATGTAAAAGGGGCCTAAAAGCTGCATGCAGGGGCAGGTAACAGGAGTAGTAGAGGTTAAGATAGGGTCTGGAAGACCAAGCATAATTTCAGTACTAAAACTAATTTGCACTTCGGTAAGGAAGTGGAATAACTCCAGTGCCACCTTTAAGCAGCTCCTCAAAGTCATAATCGCTTTCAACAAGCTTTTAAATATGACTAAGAGATTTGTGCCAGATCAGTACCTCAAACTACAGACGCTGCGTTTCAGGGTACCTGCCCCTCATCAGTGTAGTGTGTGGCATATTCTGATCTGGCTGTGTGAGTGGGCTAAGACAAGGTCTGGGAACTTGCTATCTACCGTATGGAGAGAAGCTTTCTGCAACCATAAGAAGACAGTTAAGTAGGTGAGGAGATTGTAGCTACATCCCTCCTCTAGGAAATATGCAAATTTGCACTTCAGTAAGGAAGTAGAATAATTCCAGTGCCACCTTTAAGTAGCTCCTCAAAGTCATAATCGCTTTCCAACAAGCTTTCAAATATGTCTAAGGGATTTGTGCAAGATCAGAACCTCAAACTACAGACGCTGCGTTTCAGGGTAACTGCCCCTCATCAGTGTAGTGTGTACTACTAAGCATCTGAAGTATGGAAAAGAACGTCTAAACAAGCCTGATGCATTTTGAAATCAAGTCTGGTGGACCGATGAGGTTAAAATAAAACTTTTTGGCCACCATTATCAATGATATCTGTGGAGAAAAAATAGCACAGAATTTCAGGAACAGAACATCTCACCATCCATTAAGTATGGATCATGTTTTGGGGTTATGTTGCAGCCAATGGATATGGGAAACATTTCACAGGCAGAGGGAAGAATGGATTCAATGAAATGTCAACAAATTCTTGATGCAACACCAAAAGCTGAAATTAAAAGAGGATGGCTTCTATGAATGTATAATGATCCTAGATACACGTCAAAATCCATAATAGACTACCTCAAAAGGAGCATGTGGACCCTCACAGTCCCCTGATCTTATCATCATTGGAAATCTGTGGCCTCAAAAGAGCAATTGATGCAAGACAACCCAATAATCTCACAACTACAGTCATGGCCAAAAGTTTTGAGAATGACACTAAAATTATATTTTCACATGATCTGCTGCCCTCTGGGTTTTTATTTGTGTTTGTCTGATGTTTATATCACATACAGAAATATCATTGTAATCATATTATGAGTATCAAAAGGTTATATTGACAGTTAGAATGAGTTAATGCAGCAAGTCAATATTTGCAGTGTTGACCCTTCTTCTTCAGGACCTCTGCAGTTCTCCCTGGCATGCTCTCAATCAACTTCTGGACCAAATCCTGACTGATAGCAGTCCATTCTTGCATAATCAATGCTTGCATTTTAGCAGAATTTGGTGGTTTTGTTTGTCCACTCGTCTCTTGATGATTGACCACAAGTTCTCAATGAGATTAAGATCTGGGGAGTTTCCAGGCCATGGACCCAAAATCTCTATGTTTTGTTCCCTGAGCCATTTAGTTATCACCTTTGCTTTATGGCAAGGTGCTCCATCATGCTGGAAAAGGCATTGTTGGGCGCCAAACTGCTCTTGGACGGTTAGGAGAAGTTGCTCTTGGAGGATATTCTGGTACCATTCTTTATTCATGGCTGTGTTTTTAGGCAAGACTGTGAGTGAGCCAATTCCCTTGGCTGAGAAGCAACCCCACACATGAATGGTTTCAAGGTGCTTGACAGTTGGCATGAGACAAGACTGGTGGTAGCGCTCATCTCTTCTTCTCCGAATAAACTGTTTTCCAGATGTCCCAAACAATCGAAAAGGGGATTCATCAGAGAAAATGACTTTACCCCAGTCCTCAGCAGTCCACTCCCTGTACCTTTTGCAGAATATCAGTCGGTCCCTGATGTTTTTTCTGGAGAAAAGCGGCTTCTTTGCTGCCCTTCTTGAAACCAGGCCTTGCTCAAAGAGTCTCCGCCTCACAGTGCAGAAGCACTCACACCAGCCTGGTGCCATTCCTGAGCAAGCTCGGCACTGCTGGTAGTCCGATCCCGCAGCTGAAACAGTTTTAAGATACGGTTCTGGTGCTTGCTGGTCTTTCTTGGGCACCCTGGAGCCTTTTTGACAACAATGGAAGCTCTCTCCTTGAAGTTCTTGATGATGCGATAGATTGTTGACTGAGGTGCAATCTTTGTAGCTGCGGTACTCTTCCCTGTTAGGCCATTTTTGTGCAGTGCAATGATGGCTGCACGTGTTTCTTTAGAGATAATCATGGTTAACTGAAGAGAAACAATGATACCAAGCACCAGCCTCCTTTTAAAGTGTCCAGTGGTGTCATTCTTACTTAATCATGACTGATTGTTTGCCAGCCCTGTCCTCATCAACACCCACACCTGTGTTAATGGAACAATCACTAAAACGATGTTAGCTGCTCATTTTAAGGCAGGACTGCAATGATGTTGAAATGTGTTTTGGGGGTTAAAGTTAATTTTCTAGGCAAATATTGACTTAGCAAGTAATTGCTGTTAAGCTGATCACTCTTTATGACATTCTGGAGTATATGCAAATTACCATTGGAAAAACTGAAGCAGTAGACTTTGTAAAAATTAATATTTGTATCATTCTCAAAACTTTTGGCTGTAGAAGACTTTTCCAAGGAAGAATGGATGAAAATCCCTCAAACAAGAATTGAAAGACTCCTGGCTGTCTACAATTGCGTTCACAAGCTGGGGTGACATACTAGGTACTAACCATGCAGGGTGCCCAAAGATTTGCATCGTCTTATTTCCCTTTTTATAATTTTTAAAATGTAAAAGATAGGAATATATTTTTTTTGGGTAAAATACAAAGAAAATGTGTCATCTTTGACTGTATGCCTTTTGGAGATCTTCAACTTGCTTAACTTTTCACAATAACAGTAATGTTGACCAGGGGTGTCTAAAGTTTTGCATGCCACTGTACATACGCTAAAAGACAGATACTACTAAAATAAATGAAGGGATTAGGTGTTTGAAAATGAGGGAACACATGGCTAAGTAAAGCAAAAAAGACAAGAGCATATGAATGTAGATGGACAAATGGGAAAACAGTTTGTAAAATATATAAATAATTTGCATCATATGACAAAATAAATCATCACTATGTCCAAATGACAATAAGGATGAGTAATAGCCTGAATCTTCCTGTTAGCAGCGATATTGATTCATGTGCAGTTTTGGTGATTTGTTATTGGACTTAAATAAGCAGAGGGTAACAATACGGTATCGTAGTTGGTTCATCACATGTTTGGGGGGTTAAAATGTTTAGGATTAGGGTACTGATTTTTGATTTGTAAATTTATGTTGCCCATAATTCACTGGGCTGTTGTCGTCAACAGGGGTATTTCAAGGGATATATGAGGAAGTAAGTTCTGCTCATATACTGACCTCCAGATTTTCTTTTGCATGGTTATATAAAAGCTTTTTCTTTTAATTAAAGTGTCTTTGAGCACATCCATTGATCATGGTTTTTGCAGTCATTCATGATGTACCCATGTACAAGTGTGCTGACAAGTTACACAAGGAATGTGAAAATTGGTGTTATGTCTGAGAAGTTAGGAAAATACTCTGTGCGCATATATAAGGCATGCTGTATTTTTTGATTAATAATTTTATTACTGATAAACTATGTACTGTTGGTCAATAGCTTAATAAACCTGAAACTTGAATTCTTCAGAAAGTAAAAGTGACTTTTTCTCTTTAGTAGGGCAATATCTACAGCATGTGTTTAGATTTTATTATGCACATTAAACATGTAATTTTTTCATCTCAATTGTTTACTTTTATTTGCTAAAATAAGGGCCACTTTACACACACCAACTTCTGTGACCAACTTCTGAACAGATCTCTGGTTGCAGTGAAATCATGGACACATTGTTCCATTTTGTGGCTGTGTACAAATGGAACAATGTGTCCATGATTTCACTGCAACCAGAGATCTGTTCAGAAGTTGGTCACAGAAGTTGGTGTGTGTAAAGCAGCCTTAAGAATAATAACTAAACAAATTAAAATGTACATAGTATATTTCGTAGGGTATGTGCACATGATCTGTTGACACTGCGCCCTGGATGCAGTGTCTCCTCTCCTGCGAGAAAGCCGGTGATCTCCGTGGGTGAATGGAGCCGCCCTGTACCCATGGTTGGTGGTAGGGTCGCGACGTTTTTCCCCCGCTGAGATTGCTTCCGACTCCGCAGCAATGAATTTACATGCCCGCATGTAAGTTTATGCTGCTGAGAAAAATAGTACAGTGGGCATGGGATTTCTGTAAATCCCACCCTCTGTGCTTGTACTGCACAACGCAGCAGTATGGAAGTAGCGACAAGCTACGTGCATAATGCTGCAAACACTGATGGTGGGAACACAGCCTTTCTTTCCAAAAAAATCTCAATGGCATGTATGGCCACCCGTCTTTTTAATGACAGTGTTAGGGTATGTGCCCACAGGACGTTTTTGCTGAGTTTTTCCTGCGGTTTCTGCAGCAGAAAACCATTGGTTTTATGGTAATTTATGCTAATTTGTTCCTGCGGTTTTGATTCCCAGCAAAACCAATGTATTTCACAGAAACGCTGTGCCCACACAATGGTTTTGCAAGTGTCAAGAACTGTCAAATACTTGCGTTTTTGGTGCGGATGGGAAAGAATTGACTTGTTAATTATTTTCCTGCGTTTTTGCTAAAGTCAATGGAAAAAACGCAGGAAAAACGCAGCTAAAAAAACGCAGTAAAAACGCACAAAAAACACATTAAAACGCACAAAAAACGCACATAAAACGCGCAAAAAACGCAGACAAGATCATAGCTAATCTCCTGTCAAGGACTCTAGGATCCTCAGGTTTTGCTGCGTTCAGGACTGCTTTAAAAACGTCCTGTGGGCACATACCCTTAAGCTTTCCACCCATGGAGTTTGTCTGTTTCTCAATCTGTTGATTATCAACTTTTTGGGCAGCACCAACCACAGTCTCCCAAAAGCGGCCGTCACACGCTAAGATATTGCGAAAGATATCGCTTGAACGCGCCAGATTTAACATCGCGTCAACGATGTCTCTGCGGTGTGACGGCAATATACGATGAGCGATAATTGATGAAATCGCAAAATCGTGATCTGAGCTCCGGAGCTCAGATCTTGCGATGAGCGATTTCACGATCTGTCTCATCGTGGTGTATAACACCACGATGAACGATCTCCCAGCGGCAGAGCCTATGCTGGGAGATGGTAACTATGGTACACGTCGGGTTACTATGCGACGCGCGGCGCCTAGTAACCGATGTGTACCATAGTAACCAGCGATCTCGCTGGCCCACATCGTGGTGAGTCTGTCTGTGTGACATCTCACCAGCGATGTGAGCGATATTGTAAGCGATCGCGCGTGCACGTGATCGCTTACAATATCGCTAGCGATATCTTAGCGTGTGACGGCCGCCAAACACTGTTCAGAGATGTATACGGTTTTGATTAACCATAAATATCCTATTTAAGAAAGGCCAAAAGTTCTCAATTCTCATTAGGGTTCAGGTTAGGTGAGGAGGGGACCATGTTACTATTCAATCATCTTTAAGGCCTTTACTGGCTAGCCAAGAAGTGGAGATATTGATGCATGCAAGGGAGCATTGACCTGCATAAAAATCATGGTTTTCTTTAAAGACACAAACTTTTTCCTGTATTACTACTTGAAGAAAGTGTCTTTTAAAACCAGGCAGTGTAGGTGTAGAAGTTGATTTTGAATCCATCTCACAAGAAAAATTTAAACTACCTCATTTTTAATATTCTCAGCCCATAGCAGTCCCCCACCTCCACATTGCTCGAAACTGAGTTAAAGTGGAGGTCTGTCCCCAATACTGATTCAGCCGTGAACCCATCCATGTGGGCCATCAAGAGTCACTCATCTCATTAATCCAAAAAAACTGGGGAATAATGGAATCGTGGTCACTTCACATTCAATTGTTCTCAAATCTTTGGCAGTGTATGTATGTCTTTTTTTCTCAACATAGTTTTGCAACCATGTTGACTGTTTGCAACAAAACATTTTGTGGCTCTGTGATCACACCCCAATATCTTAGAGATTTCAAGAATGTTTCATCCCTCTGTAAGACTTTTAACAATTTTTTTCAGTGTCTGCCGTAGTCCATATGAGATTCATTATGTGGGAGACTGCTTCAAGATAGATGTCAAATGGTGGTACTCAATAAAAAATATGTACTCATGTAAGCATAAGGACAAAGAAATAGGTCAATGTGGCATACTACTTTTTTGAAAACCAATTCATTAACCAGTCAGAGCGTGAGGCTTAAGAATAGAGGACTTTGGAGAATGTATATAAGACATGGAATGCAGTGGGACTTGGGAATACAATTATCATCTTTTTTTCATGTTAAAGAGGTTCTCTTAGAGTGAGATGAAATGACATCCCTAATTTAATTCAAACTGCAGCCCAAAGTAGCCATGTTTCAGTTTGGGATGCAGAATGAAGATATACAGCTCTTGTGTCCACTCACAAAAGCTGTATCACACATACCTCAGTAAGTTGCTTACTGTGGTGTGTAAAAAATATTTTAACCCATGTTGTACTTGACGAGGAGATCCTCCACTACATCCCCCTCTTGCGTCAGTGTGACAGATTTATAGTAGTGAAGACTACTGCTCCCAACTGGAAAACAAATAAACATTGAAGATAATCAACCTGGAGATAACCCCATTGTCCTCAGTGAGGAATAAAGATATTTCATCACTTCTGACAGACTGACTGAGGTATGTATGATACAGCTATTGAAAGTTGATATACAGGCCTTGGTAGCTACGGTAATTATCTTCAGTCAGCAGCCCGTACTGACATGTGACTAGGACAGGATGCAGTTTGAATTATACAAGGGAAGCTGTTTTATCTCATTCTCAGATACCTCTTTTAATCAGGTCCTTATTATTTTATTTAATCTACTGGTGTCTTAAAGTCACGTAGGATTTTCTACTTCATCAGTAGGTGTACATCATATTTCAGAGTACAGACTGCATCATTAAAGAGTAACTAAACCTTGGAGAAGTATTGTTTATATGGTCAATGCCCTTTAATTCTCCACGTATCGGTTGCGATCTGGATCCTGAGACCCCCACTGTTGCTGACAAAACCACTGTGTGCAGCTGAAGAGTATGGAATCAATAGAAAGTCAAAATGTGATTGGTCTCTTGTGTAACTTCCGTATGTTATGCTGACATTAATAATATTAATTTAGTTCTTTCGTGACAAATTTTCTGTAAACTGTAGTTTCTTTTGCTTTTTTGAGAGTGTGCTTCGTGTGCTCTTTTCTAGAATAGTAATAATGGCACAAGGTTCAAGGATGAGATGTCAGTTTTGATTGCTTCACTTTCTCTTTGTGTATAGTGAATTAAGGTTAAATTAAGGATTTTTCAGGATTTCTTTAAACTACAGACAAAATAAAGGATTGTTTAGTTGATTGGTTGTTAAAATGAACCTGTCACCAGTTTTTTTTTGCATACAAGCTACAGCCACCATCAGTAAGCCCTTATGTACAGCATTCTGGAATGTTAAGTCAAAGAATGCCCTCACATGCGCACTATGTGGTTGTCCTGTAACCTTTTCCGGCACCTGCACATTACATCACCTGTCCTCAGCAGGGCAGAGAAAAGTGCATGTGCTCAGGAGCACAATGAAGGAGATTGTATGTGCATTATGCAGGACTCGTCACTCACTAGAAGAAGGGAAGGAAAATGGTAATCACAAGAAGAGAAGAGTCGCTGGACCAAGACCTGCAACACTCATCGGTCTGGACGGGCCCTCAGGTAAGTATAATGCATTTTGTTTTACATTATATAGATTGGCCTGGGGACTTATATACAGTATTTGAGAAAGCTGTACATAAGGACTTACTGGTGGTGGCCATATCTTATATGCAAAGAAACTGGTAACAGGTTCACTTTAAACTCCACAGGATAAGATTCTTACATATGATATTTCAAGCTTCTCTAGGATTGTAACAATGACTCCAACTAATATTTTTTACTTTGAACTCGCACACTTGGTGGTGGGGATTAAGAACAGGTGCATATCTTGGAGGAAACCATTGTCACTGTCAGAATATCTAAAAACAGAATAGTAGGATAGCATAGCCCACATGCAGAAAAGTACTTTTATTAAAGCTCCAATGTCTCAGGAGTAAAGGTAGCCAGGAGCATATGTTGGGCAAAATGTAATTACGGGACTCTGAATGATTGACAGGATCATAATTCTGAAAGGCATCATATGTCAAGCAAAGGGAATAGGTGTTATGTACTATAGTAATACAGGAGCATGTTTGATCACACACAGCTCTTTTGAGTTGGAGCCACTAGCTTCTCTTATCCTCATTAAATCCTGATGAAGACAGTTTCTTAAAGGGAACTAACCAGCAGAATTTAGGACTATAAAGTGAATACAGTGCCTTACAGGCTCTGGGATACTGAGTGCAATCATACCTTTACTTCAATAAGTACATGTATAGTTGCAGAGAAAACTGTTAGCAAACATCTGAAAACAAGTGCAGCACATTTGCATATGTGCAGCAGACATCACTATTTTGGGCTGGTTTTCTTTTTATTACTCCCTTGTTTGCCTTAAGCCAAAACCTCCACCCCCCCCTCTTCCTCCCCCTCCCCTCTCCCTTCCTCCCTCCCTCCCTGTCACTATATACCAACCACAGGAAACCTGACATAGTGCATGGTGATAGCACAATGTCAGGCTCCTATGTGGCTGAGCTCAGCACTCTCTCCTTCCTTATTTGCGTGCCCACAGGCTTCCCTGGGTTCTCACTGCTTCTTGTGACAGACAGTGGACCATCCAGGAGAGGAGCCTGGGGACACACAGACTGGTGAGGACGGGGTCTTCTCCTTCCCTCCAGTGACAGGAGAAGCAGTGAGAACCCAGGGAAGCTGGCAGACACACAGACAATGGAGGGAGGGAGTGCTGAGCTCAGCCACGTAGGAGACTGACATTGTGCTATCCCCATGCACGATATCATGTGTCCTGGGGTTGGTATAGTAACAGGGAGGGAGAGGGGAGGAATAAAGGGAGGGAGAGAGGGAAGGTGGAGGGTTTGGATTAGTGCAAACAGGGAAGTAATAGAAAGAATCCCAACCCCCCTGTGCTGCACTTATGCTAATTTGCTGCACTTGTTTCCTGATGTTTGATAAAAGTTTTCTGTGCAATCATACATGTAATCATGGCTTCACTTTATAGCTTTAAAACCTTTCTTTTGGTTCCCTTTAAAGGCGGTTTTATTGCTTCCCCAGTGTGCCATGATGAGCAATGGCGTTACAAAAATAATCAGCTTACCTGGTTATGTTTGTACACCTTTTACAGAAATGTTATCTTGGGCTCAATGGAGCAATTCATCCTGACATGCATAGAAAACTGTCTCTTCCACTGGCATTTTACTTAATGGTTGCATTTTACATAAATTATAAAGAAATGCAGAAATCCAAGTAAAAACACACAAATTCTGATGGTTGTATAGGGACTGCTCATTTCTGATAGCTCATACACCATATACACTGATGAGTAAAAGAGTCTATGAGTTTTGAACTTTTGATTTTCAAAACTCCATATCTCACAATCCACTACAGCCTGAGTCCCCAACTCCAGGCCTCTGTGGCCGCCAACAGTGCTTGTTTTCAGGACTCCTTAGTATTGCACAGGGGTTGGAATCATTACCTGTGCATTTGATCACATTAAACACTGTGCAATACTAAGGAAATCCTGAAAACCTGCACTGTTGGCGACCATCGAGGCCTGGAGTTGGGGACCTCTGCACTACAGTCTTACGCGTGAGACCTCTTTCATTTTATAGACAATAATCTTTGCTATTTCACAAAATTTGACTTGCAACTTTATATGATTAGTTATGCAGATTGTTATCATTTTACTGCATTGTTAATATTTTGCTCCTGGTGTTTGAAAAAAATGTTTCTTTCTGTATACTACAACTTACAACCTGTTCTCACATTCCCTAATGGCTCAGTGTGTTATTAGGTTGATTCTCAGGGTTACTGGTATCGAATCGAGGAACAACCATCATGAAGATTTCCCAAGAAAAGAGAAAATGCCTCATCCATCTCAATAATAGTAGTCTCTCAGCCAAGAAAATTGCCAAAACTGCATCATGTGAGTGCCATAACAGTTGGGAAGAATATGAAATTAAATCTGTTCATCCATTCAAAAGCAAAGAGATGGAGGCAAATCAGAGTCAAAAGTTGGCTCATCACAAGGTCTCTCAGTTGCTGATAACTGTCACGGTGTAGTGAGAATGCTGATGAGGGAATGGCAGGTATGGGCAGGGTGACCAGGGAAGACTAGGTGAGAAGGTTCAGGCTCTCAGCCTCTCCCTAAAACTCCTCCACCAGCCCTGCGCTATTTCCCCCTCACCTCCCTCGACAGAACTGGCACACAGCAACTTCAAAGGAAGAGACTTCAGCAACACAAACACACAGGTCAGCACAGCACGGCTTCCAGGCATAGAGTAAAACTCTATCAGCAGCACCACCTGGTGGAAGGAGAGGCTACTTAAAGGCCAGGGGGAGGGAAGTTCAGGTGAGTCACACATTAACCCCTCAACCAGCAGTTGAACCTAATAGTGAATGCAGTTCTGGAGCACAACACAGGAGACCAGGACCTTCACAACTTCAACCATGCAGCTCTTAAAGACAAACATACACAGCATCATCCAGCAATGTCAGCGCCAACTAAGCACGTGACACAAACATAGCAATGGAGATGACTCATATGCTTTGTAATAGTTGAATAATTGAAGGAACTGTCAATTTCGTTGGAGGATGCCTAATGATATTGGGTTGTGTCACAGCTAAACGTGTTGGATATGTGACACCCCTGCGGTCTGGTAGCCACAAAGGGGTACTGCACCCAATCCATGGGTGTGGTATTCCTGTTCTCAGTAAATCACAAAGCATTCACTGATCTCAGGGAGACCAGTCCAAGAAAACACTGCGGGCAGCTGACTAAAGCGCTCAACACATTATGAATATGCAAAGAAAGTTTGTGGAGCCTCAGTTAGGAGTCTCAAACACAGGACTAGCCAGATATCCCTCCAGGGAAGAACCTGTGTTTGAGACTCTGACTGGACCCGTGGCTGCTGGATTGTGGTACTGTATGCGGAGGCGTGAGCAGGAGTTAGGCGAACAGGCAGCGCTGAGAGAGAGAACAACCGGAGTAGAAAGGAACACAAAGGGGGTGTCTTGGACAAGCTATCCTGGTTGCTGAGGACTATCCAGACTGCGACTGAACCAGAACTGTACCCTGTGGTGCTAGCAGAGTGAAAGGTAAGTAAATTGGATTTGGAACTCAGAACTGTATGTGAGACTGTTAATTTCCCACCCGAGGAGCGATAGACTGATAAAGCGCAGGCTGCAGGGACCTGCCAGAGGATCACTCCGACCCCTGTCTCCGGCCAGATTAGCCCCGCTGGCCCTCCATCACCAATACTACAGTATCTACACCGGTTGCCCTTGAGAAACGTTCCACTTGTGGGGAGCGAAATCATCACAGCTGCCATCCCATTGTCCCCAGAGGTCGTGGACCACATTGTTGGCCATTAATAGCCGAACACCACAGGGGGGCGTCACAACAACCACCCCTAAATCCTACCAATCCTCTAGTGCATGAACACTTCCACCCCCTCTTTTAATTGACCGCTCCCGGGATATGGACTAGGTCATGTCAACGTGACACCCCAGCCCACGATGACATCGTCAGGCCCGGCGTCAGATACTTAACCTGGATCAATGGTGGTCTTAGTGCTGAGCTATATTTAAGTATTCTACAAGACAAAAATACTTTGTACACTTGAGTACTATGGACATGAAAAGGATGATATACTGTTCCAGCAGGACAACGACCCAAAGCATATGTCGAGATTGGTAATGAAATAGTTCAATGACAATGAAAAAAACTCACCAAAGAATTGCCAGGTAAATACCCATTGCACCTAGCAGCAGGCTGCTAGATCCTCTGAGAGGCAACCCAGGTGTCTGTATACTGGTGCTAATCACCTACAACCCACAGATGGGGGCGGTTGTGGCACCAGCGTCTGGCCATGCTGTCAGGAAGGTGACTGGTGGCATTTATAGACACAAGGTTACCCTAGGGATCTGCCACTCAGGTGCATCTGAAGCATAGTGTCAGAGCAGCCTATTGGTCACGCCCTGCTATTAGATCAGGCGGGCTGCTCCGCACTGATTATATGCCTCACAAATGACAGACGCCCCCCAGAGTAAGTTCATTCTGGAACAATAAAAACTACTGCCACAAAGTCTAAAGTATACAATTGTCTAAAATGTTGAGACGGTATAATTGTGCTGTTAATCCATTGATGTACTGATGACATCTCCTGATTAAGTCTTTCACGTTATCTTATTTTCTCTTTAGTTTGCTGTACAATTTATCTTTAGCTTTTCACATTTCCAGCACATTCTCAGTTTCTAAATAAAGTTCAATTCTTCCCACTGCCTTAAACATTTCCTTGCTGATTCACTCTTTGTTTGGTTTTACACACACCAGGATCCTTGGGATATTTGATAACCTATACTCTTGATACATATCTTTTAATATTTTTTAATGCCACCACTCTGTATTACTGCCTAAAGCTGAAATAATGCTCTCTGCACTTTAATTAGCTCCCTTTTGCCTACACACAATAGAAGTGGCACTTGTAGCCCTCATATAGCAATATTTCATGCTTAGTGCACCCCACATATAGTAATGATGTCACATTAGTGACCCCAACAGTATCGGAACCCCCTTGGTGCTTCACACTATAATGATTTTTTTTTAATATCCACTACCTTCTACTGAATGTTCCCTTGGTGTCCCCCATAGAATATTTGTGCTCCCAACAGTATTCATGGGCCTTTTGTACCCTTCACAGTATGGTTACCGCCTTTACCATAAAATTATTTTATACATTTTTCTACTTTGTCCTCATGCATAATAAATAGAGCAGTAGTCTACAAGCCTCTTCAAACGTGCACTGGGGGCAATTTGGGATAAAAAGACATAGAATCATAAAATGGTACAGTTAGAATGGACCTTTGGGGTCACCTGGTCACACCCCCTGCTCAAAACAGGTTTCCCCAAAAATAAGACAGTGTCTTATATTTTTTTTCCTCTTTGAAAAAAGGGCTAGGGCTTATTTTTGGTTTAGGGCTAATATTTGGCCAAGAATAAGTAATCACACATTTATGCTTGAACAAAAATTTTACATCTTTTCCTTACAAAAAATTAAGATTTTTGCTTTGTGAGTCTTCCACTATTCCTGTATTCCAAGAGAGTAGCTTTTTCTTTTGGAACTCATGTTGTGGAGGTACACTATACTGGTTGGTGAAGATGAGCAAATCTGCAGAGAGGCAGACATTGGAGGTGGACATGAGAGACTGGACTCGAGAGTGGAGTGAATGAGATGAGGAGCAGCTACCCTACTACTGATAAAGTACATAGTACGGTACTTACCCATAAAGATGAGTGGGAGGTAGCAGGACTCCGATGCCTTGTTCAATCTCGCTCAGGACGTGCAGTCACGAAGATCATGTGACCTGTGACCAATCAGCACCCAGAGTCAAAAAGAAGGAAATATTGACTCCGTGTTCTAATTGGTCACGGGTCATGTGGGCTCTATGGACAACACTGAAACCTATACCGACACTGGAGCCTGAGGTGAGTATAAAGCTTTATTGTTTTAATGATGGGGGAGTACAATGGGAATAAGTGGGGGCAACAGCAATGAATACAGAATTCACCTCGCACTGTATTCCTGCTTCACTGGCAACTATTGTATCACTTTGAAATTGACTGGAACTCATCAGAGAGTGACACTGCACTGTGCATTTCTATGCAAGTGTCACTTTCAGCTGTGAGTATACAACTAGGGCTTATTTTTGGAGTAGGGCTTATATTTCAAGCCTACTCCAGAAAGCTTGAAAAACCCTGCCAAGGGTTATTTTCGGGGTGTTTTTTTTTTTTGAGAAACAGGGTATATACTCTGTGTCTCCTATTGAGTTTTACCCCTTTGTTCCTAGTCTTTCCTTGTACAAATAAGAATAAAACTGATCCATCTACAGTGTGACAACCCTTGAGATATTTGTCGACAGCTAGTAAGTCTCGCAGTCTTCTTTTTTGCAAGCTAAACATTCCAAAATCCTGTAACCATTCCTCATAGGACACTGTTTGCAAACCGATCATCATTCTGGTTGCTCTTTTGAACTTGCTCCAGTTTGTTGATGTCTTTTTAATAATGTCGTGCCCTGAACTGGACACAGTATTCCAGATGAGGTCTGATAAAAGAGAAATAGAGGTCAATAATTGCTTCTGTTAGCAGCAGATCATTCAGGATACACTGAAAGCGTGTTGACAGCAAAACTTAGTTTAATTAGCAACAAACAGTTACATATATGAAGGGCTTTGTGGAAACAGAAATATACATCTTAAAGGGATCCTGTCACCTCCAAAACGCCTCCTAAGCTAGCAAAACATGTCCCTGCAGCATCCCATCACTAATCTCACACTCCTTTTGTCTCCTAAAAGCATCCTGTGAAAGTGGAGAAAAACGTTTTAATACTTACTCATTAGTGATTATAATTAGCAGGGGCTATATTCTTTAGCCCTTAGGACATGTATGTTCTTTGCCCTGCTCGTGAGTAGATCACGCCCATTACTATTCATTTTCTAGGCAGGCCCTCCCTTGTCTACAAGACGCTGGGTGAATCGTGTCATTTCCGGGAGCGGGTGAGTACACCAGAGCCGCAATGTGGTGCTTGAAGCCTACAGAGCGGCGCGGGTGTACTTACGTCACCCGCTCGCGTCATTTCATGACTGCCCAGCGTCCTGTAAACAAGGGAGGGCCTGCCTAGAAAATTAGTTGCAAAAACTTTTATGTTTTTCAAGAAAAATATCTTTTTTTACCAATTTTTTAATTTTTATACATTCTAATTTTTATGTAGGTTTTTGTAACTAATTTGGAGATGAAGAAATTATCTCCTTGAATAGTAGCTACTATAAATAAGCCACTTCCAAGAATAATAAATTGTGCTACACTGTTAACTAGAGTATAATGTGACCTCAGTATACTCATTAAGTGAGTTTTGTATATGCAACTAATTAACCAATTAGTGGAAAAGAGGAAATGATCCTTTATGATTCTGTATATAAGAGTATGTTTTTATAATGTCTGTGATTTTATCTGATGAAGGCTTGTTATATGCTAAGCCAAAACGCGTAATAAAACAAGAAATTATTTTGGAATAATTTGCCATCCCTGTGATCCCTCTGGTAGCGCTTCAATTCAGACCAGAAAAAATTATTGATACCCCGGTCTGGTACCGAGTACCCCGTCCCAGTGGGCTCAACATATGTTAAACACATGTATGTATACACAGAGCACACATGTATAAACCAAACACACACATACTAGTGCATCTCAAGGAATTTGAATATTATCAAAAAGTTAATTTATTTCAGTAATTCAGTACATGAAGTGAAATGCATATATTATGTAGAGTTATTACAAACAGAGTGATCTATTTCAATTGTTTATTTCTGTAAATGTTGATGATTATGACTTACAGCCAATGAAAACCCAAAAGTCATTATTTCAGAAAATTAAAGAAGGGAGGATAAAGGGTTAAAAACCATGCAGCCGTATTCCACGAGACATGTAAGGGTGAATATAATATTGATTTATTATTCAGGGCTCCCTGAAACCACTTATCCTCTGACCAAGATTCTGTACACAGGACTCTTTATATTGATTAATAATAACCTACAACTGTTTAATAAAATAGGTTTCACAAACTGAAGAGTCAGAAAGAAGAACATTTTCATAGGATCATCTACTTAAATGTAATTTTTAGCAAAGATCTTCTGTATTCTTCATACTAAAGTCTATTTTTACACAAAAAAAGGTTACCTTTGAATTAAGCCCAGTCCTGGTGGTCTTGTGGTGTTCTTGGGTCACTAGCGGAAATATTGACTTTAGAGAAGTTGTCCAGAATTCTATAAACATGACTGCTTACCTTCAAAAACAGCGCCACCCCTGTCTACAGGTTGTATGTGATATTGCAGCTTAGCTCAATTGAAGAGAAAGGGCCTATACTGTAATACCATATGCAACCAGTAGACAGGGGTGGTGCTGTATTTGAAAGAATGTAGTAAAGTTTTATTAATCCTGGACATCCCCTTTTATGCCTTGTAAGTTCTGCCTGATAACGGTCTACAAATTTAGGAATTAAAGGGAACCTGTCAAGTAGTTTTTGCCCCTCCCCCCAGGTATCACTGTCTGTACCTGTAGCTTTATAATACTATTCTAATCATCCCTGTCTGAGCTCAGAGTGTAATGTGAAAGGTAAAAAAAAGCATATATACGCTTACATTTCCCTATGTAAGGAGGCAGTCAGTCTACATCTTGGAAGAGGTAGACTGTCTGGCAAGTTATTAGTTAACTCACTATTAACTTTTCTATCTAAAGGACCTGTGTCATGTCCCGATCATGTGACCATAGTGGGCGGAGCTAAGGAAGCCAAATGATTATACTCTATGAAGACTTAGCTCCGCCTATTGTAGTCACATGGTTGTGACATCACATCAGGTCCTGCAGCATGTTCCGACATTCAGCTGAACTGTTAACTATTAATCTGCCAAACAGTCTCCGTCCTCCAAGATGTAGACTGTGCCTCATTTACATAAGATAATGAAAGTGTATAAATGCTTTTTTTTCAACTTTCACATTACACTCGGAGCTCAGACAGGGATGATTAGACTGGTATTATAAAGCTGCAGGTACAGACAGTGATAGCTGGGGAGGCATAAACCACCTGACAAGTTCCCTTTAAGGAGGTCCCCTCACCTTAATTACACTCATCATGAACATGTGAACATTGAAGCCTGTGGGGGCGCTCCTGCTGCTTTTATATGACTATTACAATTTCATCACTGAGCGATTTTTCGATTGTTTTTTCATCTCCTTCTTCCAAGAGCCATAACCTTTTTATTTTTCCA
The DNA here is from genome assembly GCA_033576535.1 of Allobates femoralis. Taxonomy (NCBI): domain Eukaryota; kingdom Metazoa; phylum Chordata; class Amphibia; order Anura; family Aromobatidae; genus Allobates; species Allobates femoralis. Next base: position 246,023,770 of record JARQOC010000002.1, on the reverse strand, counting down.
TCTACATAAACATATGAAGGCTTGTTTTTTTGCAGGACGAGTTGTACTTTTGAATGAAATCATTTTCTCTACCACACAATGTTCTGGAGAATGGGAATTCCAAGTGCTTTGAAAATGCAAAAAAGTGCAATTCCACAATGTTCTATTGAGTGTTATATTTACATTGTTAACTGTATGGTAAAATTGACCTAAGATAATTATCTAAGTCAGCATGAGTAAGTAGATGACAAACATTTTTTTTATTTCAATGATGAACATAGAAAACAGAAATTTGTAAAAAAAAGAAAAAAAAATTGTTTTAGTTACCATTTTCCAAAACCCATAACATTTTAGTTTTTCAAGATAAGGGCCTATGTGAGGGCTTATGTTTTGCACCATGAGCTGACATATTTTCTGATAGCATTTTGAGGCAGATACATTATGATTCCCTTTGATTGCATTTTATTGTAATGTTGTTGTGGCCAAAAAATGTAATTCTGGCCTTTTTTAATTTTTTCCCATTAAGTCATTTACCAATTGGATTAATTTCCTTCATATACTGATAGCTTAGACTCTTTTACGGATATAGTGATGCCAATTATGTGTACTTTTAATTTTTTTATTGTTTTAATGCTAATTTTATTGTAGCTCCTATTGTAGGTTATGGGGACCTCCAAAGGATTTGGGGGCCCTGTGCAACTGCCCAGTCTGCCCCCACCCCTTAACGCTGGCCCTGGGTGCTGGGCTGGCAAGAGCTAAACCCTTTTGACTATATGTGGGGCATTCTTAAATGGAAGTTGGGAAAGCACACGGTCTCTATGATCCACCAGCTCTGAAATTTTTATTATAATTATTATTTATTTATATAGCGCCATTGGTTCCATGGCGTTTTACATGTGTAAGGGCAGAACAAGGACGAGAACATACATAACGACAAATAAATCATACAGGTACATTAGGGCAGATATCCTGTCCACAAGGGCTCATAGTCTATAGGGGATGGGTGGGAGACAGTAGGAGGGGGAGACAATGAGATGGTGCAGCGGACTACGTCTCAGTGTGGGTTAGGGTGTGTGCCCACATAGTGGTTTTACGTCGGTTTAGCAGCGAAAACCGCCGGCGGTTTAGCATAGATTTTATTTAAATTGATGTAAATCCTTAGCAGCTTTAGGACTTACATGTAACCCTATGTAATTTAGAAAACACTGTGCACACATAGTGGGTTTATGTGAGCGGATCCGCCAGCGGTTGAGCGGTTTCCCAGCGGTTTAGCAGCATACAGCATGTCAATTCTTCTCAGCGGTTTTTGATCGGTTCCATGAAAAAAATCCTCCATAGAAAACCGCCGGAAAAAACCGCTGGAAAAACCGACTGAAAAACGCTGTGCACACGCTGAAAAAAACCGCCGGAAAACCGCCGGTGACTTCTGAGCTCAGGAGTCTAGGCTCCTTGAATTTTCCAGCGGTTTACTGACGATTTGAACGTCACTAAACCACTATGTGGGCACACAGCCTTATAGGCTTGAAGGAAGAGGTGGGCTTTCAGGTTTTTCTTGAAGGTTCCCAGGGTGGGGGAGTGTCTGATGTGGTGTCGAAGAGAGTTCCAGAGTATGGCGGATGAACGAGAGCAGTCTTGTATGCGGTTGTGGGAGATGGAAATGCGGGGGGAGAAGAGAAGGAGTTCTTGAGAGGAGCGCAGATTGCGTGAGGGGCAGTATCGGTAGACCAGGTCGGAGATGTATGGAGGGGACAGGTTGTGGATGGCCTTATATGTCAGGGTTAAGGTTTTGAACTGAGATCTCTGGGAAGTAGGGAGCCAGTGGAGGGCTTGGCAGAGGGGGAGACGGGGGAGTAACGGGGCGACAGATGAATGAGTCGGGCAGCGAAATTGAGGATGGTTCGGAGGGGTGCAAGGGAGGAAGCTGGGAGGCCGGTGAACAGGAGGTTGCAGTAGTCGAGGCGGGAGATAATGAGGGCGTGGACAAGGATTTTGGCTGTGTCATGGTCAAGGAAGGAGCGGATCCGTGAGATGTTTTTAAGCTGGAGGTGGCAGAAGGTGGCGAGGGCCTGGATGTGTGGCTTGAAGGAGAGGTCAGAGTCGAGGATTACACCGAGGCACTTGGCTTGGGGGACGGGTGAGAGTGTGCAGTCATTGACAGTGATGGTTAGGTCAGGTAGGGGGGAACAGCGACTTGGGGGAAGACAATGAACTCGGTTTTATCCATGTTGAGTTTGAGGAAATGAGCGGAGAAGAAGGATGAGATGGCGGTGTGGGATTTTGGATAGCAGGGAGGTGATGTCAGGGCCGGAGAGGTAGAGCTGGGTGTCGTCGGCGTAGAGGTGGTATTGGAGGCCGTAGGACTCGATGAGTTGGCCTAGGTCGAGGGTGTAGATGGAGAAGAGTAAGGGTCCCAGGACTGAGCCTTGGGGAACTCCAACAGATAGGGGGTAGGGCGAGGAGGAGGTGTAGGAGTGGGTGACGCTAAAGGTCCGGTCTGTTATGTACGAGGAGATCCATGAGAGGGCCAGGTAAGTGATGCCAAGGGATTCTAGAATTTGAAGCAGGAGGGAGTGGTAGACTGTGTCTAAGGCAGCAGAGAGGTCGAGGAGGAGAAGGATGGAATAGTGTCGCTTGCTCTTGGCGGTCAGTAGGTCGCTGGTGACATTGATTAGGGCTGTTTCGGTGGAGTGGTGGGCTCGGAAACCGGATTGCAGGTGGTCAAAGAGGGAGCACGAGGACAGATGGGAGGACAGTTCGGAGGGGAGGGGAGATATGGGACGATAGTTGGCGACTGTTGCGGGGTCGAGGGAGGGTTTTTTGAGGATGGGTGTGATGAGGGCATGTTTGAAGGAAGAGGGGAAGACGCCGGTGGTAAGTCATATGTTGAAGAGATGGGTTAGGGCGGGGAAAAGGACAGTGGTGAGGTTAGAGATGAGATGGGAGGGGAAAGGGACGAGGGCACAAGTGGTGAGGTGTGATCATGCTAGAAGGTAGGAGAGGCGCACTTCAGTCATGGAGGGGAAGTTACTTTTGGTCGAGGGGGGTTGAGTGATAGAGAGGGAGGGCCGAGGGGATTAGAAATCGAAGCTTTCTCTGATTTTATCGATCTTCTGTTTAAAGAAGCTGGCAAAGTCATCGGCGGTGATGAGGGGAGAGGGAGGGGGTGTGGGGGGACCAAGTAGGGCATTTAAGGTTATGAAAAGTTGCTTGGGATTGTGGGAGAGGGAGCTAATGAGAGATGAGAAGAAAGCTTGTTTTGCAGTGGTCAGTGCTGTCTTAAAGTCGATGAGGGACTGTTTGTACAAGGCGAGGTGCATTGCGGAGTTGTTTTTCTTCCATCTCCGTTCAGCTACCCTGGACATCCGTCAAAGTTTTTTGGTGCTGGCGGTGAGCCAGGGTCTGTGTGCACGGGTTTTGTTGTATGAGAGAGGGGCGGCCCGGTCAAGGGCTTTGGCGAGAGTGGTGTTGTAGAGGGTGGCGGCAGTGGCAGCGTCATGAGAGGAGGCTAAATCAGAGAGACGGAGGAGGGACTCGGCGAGTGAGAGGAAGTTAATGAGCTTGAGCTTTCTTCAGAGGTGAGGGAGTTTCCGGAGAGGAAGGAGCATTTGGGGGGCTCGGGGGGAGAGGGTGGAGAAGGTCAGCAGGTTGTGGTCGGATAGGAGGGGGGTTGAGTTTGTGAGGTCGGTGAGGGAACAGAGGGGGTGAAGATGAGGTCTAGTGTGTGACCGTTATTGTGAGTGGCTGAGGAGGACCATTGGGAGAGGCCGAAAGAGGAGGTTAGAGAGAGGAGTCTTGAGGCAGCAGCGTGGGGTTTATCAATGGGGATGTTAAAGTCGCCCATGAGGATGGTGGGGATGTCGGAGGAGAGGAGGTGGAGAAGCCAGGTTGTGAAGTGGTCGAAGAAGGTGGACGAGGATCCTGGAGGGCTGTAGACGACAACCAGTTGGAGGTTGCAGGGAGAGAAGATACGCACAGAGTGCGCCTTGAAGGAGGGGAGGCAGAGGGGGGGGTGTAATTGTAGTGAAGGAACAGCTGTTGGCCAGGAGTAGGCCAACACCTCCGCCGTGGGAGTTGCTGGGGCGGGGGGTGTGGGAGAAGGTGAGTCCGCCATAGGAGAGGGCGGCGGGGGAGGTTGTGTCAGAGGGGTGAGCCATGTTTCGGTGATGCCATGGAAAGAGAGTTTTTTTGGTGATGAAGAGGTCGTGGATGAAGGTGAGTTTATTGCATACTGAGCGGGCATTCCAGAGTGCGCCAGAAAGGGGGATTGGGGGAGGGGCAGCTTGGGGGATGAGTGTAAGGTTGCAGGGGTTGCGGATGTTAATGGTGGGGAATGGGCGTGGGCTTGGGGTGATTGTGGGGATGTGTTGGGGGGGACCGGGATTAGGGGAGATGTCGCCAGCAAGTAGGAGGAGGAGGGAGAGGGTCAGGAGGTGGGGGCATGAGAGCTTGCGTGGCGGGCGGGCATGTTTGGAGATAAAGGCTTGGGTGTGGAGGAAGAGTTCAGAGGAGTGGGTGAGATGGCTAGGTAGGATGGAGAGGGAGAGTGTTATTGTGTTGTCGGGAGGAGAAACAGAGGGGGGTTGTAGGAAGTGGAGTAGGATAGGAGTGAGTGTGAAGAGAAGGGAAAACATTGCATGGGGGTATAGGATTCAGTGGGAGTGAGAGGTGGAGCAGGGGGTGAGGTACAGATGGGGGTGGTGGTGTGGGGGAGTGGTGGAGGGGGGTCAACAGCAGCTGAGAGGAGGTGCAGCGGTTGGGATGGAGGCAGGGGACAGGAGCAGCAGGAAGGGTGAGATAGAGGCAGGGGTCTGGAGCAACAGGGGACAAGTGCAGCAGGACGGGTGTGCAAAGCGGGTGAGTGCCAATCAAGTCCAGGCAATTGCAAAGCAAATGGAGGCGTACAGAGTCCAGCAGCTGAAGCTGGGTGATGCGGTGAAGTCAGAGAACATATGTAGGTACAATAGTTGGGATGAGATGCAGCCGTGTATGAGATGCAGATGCAGCCGTGGATGCGATCAGGTGCTGCTGGGGGCGAGATGCTGAGGTGCAGTCAGGATCCAATGCAGCTGGGGGTCAGATGTAGCCAGGGGGGGTCCATGCAGCAGAGGAGTCACTCCGAGACAGATGAGATGATAAATATATATAATTTGCCAACGGTGGATGGCTAATCCAGGAGAAAAATAAAGGGTGCCGTCGCCATTGTAGATCCATGCAAAGTTCAACATGCAGGTGGGAAATATCCGTGATCTTTCCACTCTCCATGCAGGAAGTTCTGATTTTTTCTACAGCTATTGTAGTGGAGTTCTATCCCAGTACCTTCCAGTCATTTCCAGTCCATTTCTAGTCTATTTCAAAGTCTTGTATTTAGGTAGCTGTATTTTGGGAGATGTAGTTTGGGAGATTCATGGATCAGACTAGAGTCTGGATCAGACTCATGGTTCTGAATATATCTACAGCTAAGGGTCATCAGGTGTGGATGAGGGGTTGGGTGGGTATGGACTGACCAGATACTAAAAGCTAAGCAGAGGTCATAAAAACAGGGAGGGCCTGAAGGGGGCCAGACCAAGACATGGTAGAATAATCATGAGGGATGCTGCATAGCATGGACATGAAGGTAAGATAATAGTAAAAGAGATAGAGTATATGCACAGCACACAGACAGTCAGAGTCCAGGAAAAGCTGAGTAGACCCAATGCGTATCCGAGACAGAGTATATGCATAGCACACAGACAGTCAGAGTACAGGAAAAGTTGAGTAGAGTCCAGGTCCAGATGACGTCATGGAGGAGTGAAAAAGGATCCAGTGGCACCTGTGCAGACCTAGTGACCAGGGCCGGCCCTACCGCTGTGCGAGTTGTGCGGTCGCACAGGGCGCCGCCTGCCATGCTTCAAAGGGGGCGCCGTCGTTCCCTGGCCCTCCGCTCTGCCCCGGGCCGCCGATGTGCCCCCTGCCCTCCGATCTCCCCCCTGTGGGCTCCCCCCTGTGGGTGATCTCCCCCCTGTGGTCTCCCCTGCCCTGCGATCCCTCCCCATGCCTCCTGTGATCGCCGCTGCCTGCGGTGATCACCTCCGCCCGTTCTCCTCTTCCCGCTCCCTCTTCTTCCTCACCTGTCTTCTTTCTTCTCCTCTGTTCTCCCTCTTTCCTTCGGTCTTCTCCCTCTGTCCTCCGGTCTGCTCCGGGTCTTCTCTGCGCTGTCCTCTTCCTGCGGCGTCCTCCTTCTTCTGTCGGCTCCTCTGCACAGTCATCTCCCAGCATAGAGATGAGTGTGCAGAGGAGCGGTGTCACAGCCAGGGCACAGCATCTGTGTGATTGCTGTGCCCTGGCTGTGTTAACCCTCTAAGTGCTGTGATCTCAGGGATCACAGCACTTAGAGGATCCAATCGTCATGGAAACGATCTCCAGAGACTACAACAAGGGATCAAGTGTCCTCTTGTTGTAGTCTCTGGGATCAGCGTCATGGTGCACGGTATGGCAATGATCTGTCATACAATTCACCAAGACTATGATCCCAGAGACCACAACAAGAGGACACTTGATCCCTTGTTGTAGTCTCTGGGATCAGCGTCATGGTGCATGGTATGGCAATGATCTGTCATACCGTGCACCGGACGCTGATCCCAGAGACTACAACAAGGGATCAAGTGTCCTCTTGTTGTAGTCTCTGGGATCAGCGTCATGGTGCATGGTATGGCAATGATCTGTCATACCGTGCACCGGATGCTGATCCCAGAGACTACAACAAGGGATCAAATGTCCTCTTGTAGTCTCTGGGATCAGCGTCATTGTGCACGGTATGACAGATCATTGCCATACCATGCACCATGACGCTGATCCCAGAGACTACAACAAGGGATCAAGTGTCCTCTTGTAGTCTCTGGGATCAGCGTCATTGTGCACGGTATGACAGATCATTGCCATACCATGCACCATGACGCTGATCCCAGAGACTACAACAAGGGATCAAGTGTCCTCTTGTTGTGGTCTCTGGGATCATAGTCTTGGTGAATTGTATGACAGATCATTGCCATACCGTGCACCATGACGCTGATCCCAGAGACTACAACAAGAGGACACTTGATCCCTTGTTGTAGTCTCTGGGATCAGCGTCGGGTGCATGGTATAACAGATCATTGCCATACCGTGCACCATGACGCTGATCCCAGAGACTACAAGGGATCAAGTGTTCTCTTGTAGTCTCTGGGATCAGCGTCATTGTGCACGGTATGACAGACCATTGCCATACCGTGCACCATGACGCTGATCCCAGAGACTACAATAAGGGATCAAGTGTCCTCTTGTTGTGGTCTCTGGGATCATAGTCTTGGTGAATTGTATGACAGATCATTGCCATACAGTGCACCATAACGGTGACCCCAGAGGCTGTAGGAAGAGGACACTTGATCCCTTGCTGCAGTCTCTGGATTGAGCAGTGGCGATCGAGCGTCGTGGGATCTTCATTGTGGACTACGTCGGAGGCGATCGAGCGTCGTGGGACCTTCGTTGTGGATTACGTCGGATCTTTTTATAATAAAGATGGAGTCCGAATTGTGTCTGTTTTTTTTTCAAATAAAAAGATTTTTCTCTGTGTGTATTTATTGACTATTTACCGTACTAGAGATTCCTAATGGCGGGTCTAACATTGGCCCTATATTATGAATCTCGGGCTTAGTGCCAGCTGCCAATAAAAAGCTGGCATTAACCCCTTTATTACCCAGTTAGCCACCGGCACCAGGGCAACTGGAAGAGCGTGGGTACAACGCCAGAAAATGGTGCTTCAATGAATGCGCCATTTTCTGGGGCGGCTGCGGGCTGCAATTCGCAGCATGGGGGGCCCAGAACGCTTGGGCCTCTCTATGCTGAGGATTCCAGCCCCCAGCTGCCTAGTTGTACCTGGCTGGACGAAAAATATGGCGGAGCCCTATGTCATTTTTTTTCTAGAAATAATTCTAGAAATAAAAAAAAAAATAGGCTTCGCTGTATTTTTGGTTCCAGCCAGGTATGACGAGGCAGCTGGGGGCTGGTGGCAGTCCGTAGCTGCCAAGTTGTACCTGGCTGGACCAAAAATATGGCGGAGCCCTATGTCATTTTTTTCTAGAAATAATTCTAGAAATAAAAAAATAGGCTTCGCTGTATTTTTGGTTCCAGCCAGGTATGACGAGGCAGCTGGGGGCTGGTGGCAGTCCGTAGCTGCCAAGTTGTACCTGGTTGGACCAAAAATATGGCGGAGTTCTATGTCATTTTTTATCTAGAAATAATTCTAGAAATAAAAAAAAAATAGGCTTCACTGTATTTTTGGTTGCCAACCAGGTACAACTTGGCAGCTAGGGGGCTGGAATTAGATTAGGATTAATTAGGATTAGTAGCGTTTTGGATATCCAAAATGCTGTATTGTACAGTAGCAGCACAGTGGATGGATTAATTAATCTCGTTTCCACTGTGATTCTTCATTACGCAGCATATTCTGACCTGTGGTATGGTTTCCAGAGCTGCAGCATGTTAATCTATTTCTGCAGAGATGCTAGTCCTCTGAGTGGGAGAATGTAGCGTCCGTGTCATGATTAGGGTTCTTGGTGCAGCATCTTCTTGCTGTATGCTCCCGCTCAGAACACTACCTTCTTTGCAAGCATAAATTGACATGTTGCGGCTCAGGAAGCTGCCACCACTGCCACATGTCAGTTTACACTGAGTAAAATAGAAGCACAGTGGAAACTACATTCATTAATCCATCCACTGCGCTGGCACTGTACAATGCAGCATTTTGGACGCAACAGAAAATATGCAGTGCTAGAATGCTGCTAATCCTGTTCAAGGGCACAGGTCCTCAAGGTTTATTTTTTTTAATAAACATTTATGTGCCATTGTTACCATCAAGGGTGTATGATTATGTTCATGGAGCTGAGGGGCATCATTTTAATGCAAGGTGTGTTGTGTGTTTAAACACATGCATAGTAGTATATTCACATGAACCCATTATTGTTAAATGGTTCCTTGAAGCGTAATCTCTTATGGTACCGGCACACACCGCAATCTCGCCTGGCGATATGTGGCGATCTGACATGCACGGTCACGTTTCTCGTGCCCGCCTCAGATCGCCGATGGCGGCTTCAGAATAAATGAGAGCTGCTGTTGTTCCCTGATTTCCTCGGGATGTCAGTTTTATGTGAGGAAAGAGTGAAGCTGCCACTGATTGGCTGCATGTCTCATGTGACATGGTCTGGGGGCACCAAAGGGGAATTTTGCGCAGGGCGCAATTTAGCCTGAGGCCGGCCCTGCTAGTGACCTCCATGCCCAAGAGAGTTAAGACAGCACTTGAAATGAGTGGTGGTCACAAAAAATATTGACACTTTGGGCAAAATTTGTCCATTTTACGTTTTGAAGTGTACTCTCTTTTGTCACCTGCAGTTAAGACATTAATGGCTGTGTTGAGTTAAGAGCATACTAAATTTACACTGTTATACAATCTGTACACTGACTACTTAACATTGTATCAAAGTATCTTCAGTGTTGTCCTATGAAAAGATATAAAACAACATTTACAAAAATGTGAGGGTGTACTCACTATTGTGATGTACCTGCCTCTGCTGTTAAAAAGTAATCTGACTGTACAGAAAAGAATTGTTCTGACTTTGTTTTCCTTTTCTATTAATATACCGTAGTAGACTTCTGTTTTACCAAGAGTTCCAGAGTTTAATATAAATCCATAACTTGTCTGTCTGCCCAAATTCTGTAAATCAGATCCAAACATCTTGGTAGTCTGTCTGTAGATCATGAAGGACGTCATAGAGAATTGTGACTGTACTCGGCGGAGCAATAGTACCTTCATTTTTTATTTGCAGCTTTTGAAAACTAATCTAAAAGTAAAATTATGTGGATTTTGGTATTGAATAAGTGCCTATCACGCATCTTGGGCTGCCCTTTTTAGTGGGCGTCCCTAGACAGATGATGGGCATGACTTAGGGCCCTTTCACATCAGCGTCTTTTGAAATTCGCGGCAGATGCGGTGAAAAAACCGCATCTTCCGCGATTACCGCATACCGGCTGCACTTGCGGCACGGTTGCGGTAAACGCCATACTATGTATAGGCGGACTTGTGGCAGGTGCGGCAAGTGCGGTTTTGGCACTTGCGGCAGGTGCGGCCGCGAAAAAAAATACTGTCAGCCGCGGTTTTTTTCGCGGCCGCACCTGCCGCAAGTGCCAAAACCGCACTTGCCACACCTGCCGCAAGTCCGCCTATACATAGTATGGCGTTTACCGCAACTGCTCCGCAACCGCGCCGCAAGTGCAGCCGGTATGCGGTAATCGCGGCAGATGCGTTTTTTTCACCGCATCTGCCGCGATTTGAAAAAAACGCTGATGTGAAAGGGCCCTTAGGCATGTTTCTAAGTGGCACCAAAGGATATATAACATTATATGTATGTAGGTTAAATTAGCTATCAAATAATGAAGCAATTTACAAAAGGTTTATTTTCTTCCAGCGTTATAGTATCTATTTTTTTCTTCTTTCCAGGTCAATATTGCATGGAATCCAGTATTAAATAACTTCTTGTGCTGGATTATTTGTGTGCACCAGCATCTGCCTTGGTGTTGTGGAACTTACACTTCTCCAAATGCCTAAAAACAGTAAAGTGACTCAGCGAGAGCACAGCAACCAACATGTCACGGAGTCCGTCGCTGACTTGTTGGCCCATGAGGAACCGATAGATCACAAAGCGAGCGCGCTAAATGTATCTGGCGAAGAGAGTAGAGGAAAACCATTGGAGGATATCTCAGAATTAGAGGACAGACCGGCATGGAACAGCAAGCTGCAGTATATACTAGCACAAATTGGATACTCTGTGGGTTTGGGCAATGTTTGGCGATTTCCATATCTGTGCCAGAAAAATGGTGGAGGTAAGTGCAGATGACTGAAAAACAATATGGTTCATTAATTGCTAAGTCTTTTTTATTGATTAGAACCTTTGTGTCGACTTCTGTCTGTTTGACACATTACCCCTTTTTCATTTTCTGGTTTTTATTTTTCCCTCCCTTTTTTTATTTTTCCATCAATATAGACATATGAGGGCTTGATTTTTGTGGGACGAGTTGTACTTTTAAATGAAATCATTTACTTTGCCATATAGTGTACAGGAAGATGGGAAGAAAATCCCAAGTGTGATGAAATTGTAAAAAAGTGAAATTACACATTTGTTTTTTCCTTTTTTTATTTACCATGTTCACTAGATGGCAAAACTCATGTATCGGTATGATGCCTTGGGTAGGGACGAGTTTGTAGATATGAAACATGTATACTTTTACTTTTATCTAAGTGGAGAAAAAACAATCTGAAGTTTTTAAAGAAAAAGAATTGCACCATTTTTCGAGACCTGTAGCATTCTAATTTTTTTGGGATCTAAGACTGTGTGACGGCGTATTTTTTGCAACTTGAGCTGACATTTCTATTGACTTCATTTTTTGGTACATGCACTGTTTTGATCGCCCGTTATTGCCTTTTATTGCAATGCTGCGGCGACCAAAAAATTGTAATTTTGGCGTTTGGACTTCTTTTTCCTGCAAAAATTGTAATTTTGGCATTAAGACTTATTTTTCCGTTACGCAGTTTACAGATCTGATGAATTGATTTTATATTTTGATAGAGCAGGCATTTCTGAACGGGGTGATACCAAACAGGTGTGTTTTGTAATTGTTTTTAATAGTTTTATTTTCAATAGAGCAAAAAGGGGATGATTTGATCTTTTATGTTTTTTTGGTTATTTATATATTTATTTATTTTTCCTCTATTTTACACTGCCCCCTAGTCGACCTTAGCATTGCACACTCAGATCACTTCTCCTGTGCATAGATGAGCTGCTGCATGTCTGTGCACAAGAGAAATAATCACTTTCTGTGGATGCCGGCGCATTCCAGGCAACCACAGGAAGTGATTTCAGACAGCGTCCGGGGTCATCACCGGACCTTGTGCTGTCAGGGTAACCATCAGAGGTCCCGTGATTGCATCACAGGACCTCCGATGCGGGTGGGGAACAGCACGACCCCCGCTGCGGTGTTTTGGATCGGGCTGTCAGTAATCGACCATACGATCCAAAGAGTTAACAGCACCAATCGATCGCTGATCCGATTGATGCTGTTAGCTTCACATGTAAGCTTAAAAAAGAATGTAATTTTCAAAACTTTATGGCTATACTTCCCCTCCCTAAAAGCGCCATGACTACATTTTGGCTAAAAATGTTTGCTAATACCTAATATCTCAAAATCCTGCCCAGCTTGTTCATTTACCCCTTAAGGACCGAGTCACTTTGCAGCTTTATGACCAGACCATTTTTGCAATTCTGACCAGTGTCACTTTATGAGGTTATAACTCTGGATGTTCAACGTCCTAGCGATTCTGAGATTATTTTCGTGACATATTGGGTTTTATGTTAGTTGTAAATTTAGGAAGTTTTTTTTGCATTTATTTGTGAAAAAATAGTAAATTTGGTAAAAATTTAGAAAATTTTGCAATTTTCAAATTTTTATTCTGTCAAACCAGAGAGTGATGTAACACAAAATAGTTAATAAATTACATTTCCCACATGTCTACTTTACAGCAGCACAGTTTTGGAAACAAATTTTTTTTTGTTAGAAAGTTAGAAGGGTTCAAAGTTCAACAGCCATTTCTCATTTTTCCAGCAAAATTTACAAAGCCACTTTTTTTCGTGACCACATCACATTTGAAGTCCCTTTGAGGGGCCGATGTGACAGAAACTACCCAAAAGGGACACCATTGCAAAAACTGCACCCCTTAAGGTACTCAAAACCACATTCATGAAGAGTATTAACCCTTCAGGTGTTTCACAGGGACTAAAGCAATGTGGAAAGGAAACAATTTACATTTTACTTTTTCCAACAAAAATGTTGCTTTACCCTCAAATCTTGCATTTTTACAAGGAAAACAGGAGCAAATGGACCCTAAAATTTGTTGGGCTATTTCTCCCGTGATTACACCGATACCTCATTTGTGGTGGAAAACCACTGTTTGGGTAAATGGCAGGGCTCGGAAGGGAAGTAGTGCAATTTGGCTCTCCAAGCGTAAAATTAGCTGAAATTGTTAGTGAACACCATGTCGCAATTGGAGATTCCCTGATCTGCCTAAACATTGGAGCTCTCCCACAAGCGACCCCATTTTGGAAACTGACCCCCCAGGGAACCTATCTAGATGGATGGTGAGCACCTTGAGCCCACAGGTGCTTCATAGAATTTTAAAAAGTTGAGCTGTGAAAATGAAAAAGTCTTTATTTTTTTTTCCACAAAAATGTTCTTTCAGCCTCAATGTTTTAATTCTAACAGGGCAAGAGGATAAAATGGATCCCAAAATTTGTTTGGCAGTTTGTCCAAATTTGTTGGGCCAATACCTTATATGTGGTGGAAAACTACTGTTTGGATGCATGACAGGGCTCTGAAAGGAGGGAGTGACATTTTCAAATGCAGATTTTGATGGAATGGTCTGTGGGTGTCATGTCAAATTTGAAGAGCCCCACTATACCGAAACAGTGGGAACCCCCCACAAGTGACCACATTTTGGAAGCTACACAAGGAATTTATTTAGATGTGTGATGAGCAACTTGAATCCCCAGGTGCATCACAATTTTTGTAAAATTTAGCTGTGAAAATAGAAATATGAAGGCTAAAAGAACATTTTTGTGGATAAAAAAAGGATTTTTTTTCATTTTCACATAGGCAACATGATAAATTGGACTCCAAAATATGTTGGCCAATTTGTCCATAGTATTCTGATACTCCATATGTGGTGGCAAAACAAGTTTTTGGCACACAGGAAGGAGTGACGTTATTAAGTAGGGACCTGGTTTGTGAATTTTAGGCTATGCGCGACGCTGTGGATTTCCCCACCTTTTTTTCTGCATATTTTTGACAATTCCGCAGTTCAGCACCTTCCCTGCTCAGTGTATGGGAAATCAGAAGTGCTGTACCCATGCTGCGGATTTATCTGAAGCAGAAATGCCACACATTTTACTGTGGAAAAATCTTCAACATGTGAATTCTTTTAGAGTATTTTGCCATGATTTTCAACCATTGAACTCAATGACAGCTCCAAAATACTCTGCAAATATGCAGCACTGTTGCATTTAGTATTTGTTGTGTATTTAGCGGGGATTTTACACTGATGATATGGGGCTCCGCTGTTATTGTTGGTCACCAGCACAGGTACAGCAAGCTGCCACCCACCCCCAACTGCCTGGCTTGTAATAAAAAAAAAGTGGAGCCCTTTTTTTTAATTCTTGAAATAATTAAAAAAAAAATTACATGGGCTTCGCCGTATTTTTAGTTTCCAGCCAGGTACAGCTAGGCAGCTGGGGGCTGGAATCCACAGTGTGAAGAGGCCCAAGGATTCTGGGCCCCTCACACTGCAAATTGCAGCCCACAGCCGCCCCTGAAAATGGCACATTCATCAGAAATGCCATTTCCTGGCGCTGTACCCAGACTCTTCCATTTGCCCTGGTACCGGAGGCTAACTGGATAATTATGGGGTTAATGCCAGCTTTGTATTGGCAGCTGGCACTAAGTCCGAGGTTCAAAATGTCGGGCCAATGTTAGACCCAGCCATTAGGAACCTCTAAGTCAATGGCAAATAAGACACCACACCGTGAAAAAATAATTTTATTATAACAAAAAACACAAACACATATTTGGACCTCATCTTTATTACCCCCCACATGCCCTCTGGCGTAGTCCACAACGATGGTGCCACGACGATCATTCACCTCCAGAGACTGCAGAGAGGGATCGAGGGTCCTTTTTTTTGCAGTCTCTGGGGTCACACTGATGTTGCATTGTATGGCAATGATCTGCCATACAATGCAGCTGTCAGTGCTGCAAACCCAAGTCCCAGAGATCACATGATCTCTGAGGCTTGTGTCATATTACCAGATGTTGCCATGGCAACTTCAGGTTGCCACGGCAACCTTGGGTTACCATGGTGATAGGCCTATTGCAATTACATTATGATAGGCCAGTTACAGTGGGGAAAGGTGAGTTACCCTGCGCTCCCTCTCCCCGGACCCCAAGTGCTCGGTAAGACCACAGCGCTTAGGGGGTGTCACAGAGCCAGGGAAAGCGACCACACAGATTGCTGTCCCTGGCTGTCAGATCTCTTGTCCTCAGCCTCAGCTCCTCCATGCAGGGGATGAGGCTGAGAAGAGAGCACAGGCGACGGGCAAGCAGGCACAGGACTGGAGGGAACAGATGGAGGAGGAGAGCGGAAGGAGGAAGCAGACAGAGGATTTGAGCGGGGCACAGGACGGGAGATCAGAAAGAGGAGAGCAGGTAGAGGAGAGAGAAGACTGGGGAATGGAGATAGGAGACCGGGGAGCGGAAGAAGGAGACTGGGAAGAGGAGGGAGGATGCGGGGACGGGCACAAGAGTGGAGGGGCAGTGGGCACAGGCAGCGGATGAGTGCAGGAGATGGGCACAGCTGACAGTCTGGCTCCTGCAGCGATCGCGCACAGAAGTACTCATATTCAGCACTTTCCTGTGTGATCATGATGTGGTTGGTCAGTCAGATCACATCGTTCTGAGTGTGGGGACCACTGAAAAGGGCCCCCACACCTCTTCCCCTTACCCTTAATTGTCACTGACAATTATCATAATTGAACTGTCACTGTTTATTTACAAGCTGTGACAGTTCAAAGGCATGACTGAAGTAGCCATTAGTGTGGGAACTGACACCTTTGAATGACGGCTAACCCCATCATTGGTCGTAATGGGGTTAACTCAAGAAAACACATGCATAAGGTGTGTTCAAAAGGTCATATATTGAAACCTCTTCAAAACACCACCACTTTGAGAAAACCACCCTCTACCCAGACCAGATGTTCTATTCTTCCATATATTGTGAATAATAGTCACTAAGACCTTTTATAATGCAGCCATGAGCTATGGTTGTCTTAAATTGAACTGTTTTTCAAAAAGCTTTACATAAATTAATAATACAAAACAGGCAAATGTAAGAAATTTAGTCATGTACTTTATCAGAGATATATGTTTCCTTCCTCACTTAATAGACAATTTTTCTTACCTCTCCCCCCCTCCCCCCACTGCCTCCTGAACTTACTACCCACTTTGAAAGAGAACAGCTAAAATCATGATATTTATACAACACCACTGTTAGGTACTGGTGGTGTTTTGTGACACATACCATTATACTCTATGGTAATGAGGGGTTAGAAAACCAGAGCGAGAAAACAAGTGAAAGGAGACACAAGAAGATAGTACTGAGCTTTCTAACAAGTCTTTTACATCATGTCAGAGCTAGATTCACATCCAGACATCTCAGTACTCATGTATACTTCTCTCCATGCCACCATATTATTATTAAAAAAGTTAAAAGCAGGATTTCCTTTTTGTGTTGTGCTGTGGTGTGTGGCAGAGATCACTGTAGCTTGTCTCCTCCCACCAGGCCACAGGGGGATTGGAAATTAGAGATAAAGGCTTCAGAGATTAAAATGGGGGATACAAATCATATATTGGCCAGATAATAATATTTATTCATTTATATAGCGCTATTAATTCCATAGCACTTTACATACATCAGTAATGCTGTCCCTATTGAGGCTCACAATCTAAATATCCTATCAGTATGTCTTTGCAATATGGGAGGAAACCAGAGTGCCCAGAGGAAACCCATGCAAACACAGGGAGAACATACAAACTCCTTACAGATGTTGTCCTTTGTGGGAATTGTGCCCAGGTCCTCAGGACCCCAGTGCTGCAAAGGCTGCAGTGCTAACCACTTGAGCCACTGTGCCACCCAGGTATAGGGTAATTTATCATGAACACACAGGACAGCTTATTCTGAAAAGATACTTGAAAGTATGGTAACTCTTTAAAGTAGCATTACTGCATTTAGACCCAAAGGTTAGATAACATATACCGTAAATACTCGTGTATAAGCCGAGTTTTTCAGCCCAAAATTTGGGCTGAAAAGTCCCCCCCTCTGCTTATACACGGGTCATATACGGGGGGGCTGTGTCCCGGGGGCTGTGGAGGCTGGAGGAGGCGGGGGGGGCTGCTGTATGAGCGGCCCCGTCACGTGGGGCCGCTCATTATATATGCACTGCTTCCCCCTGTCAATCAGCGCAGGGGGAAGCAGTGCATATGGCCCCCCAAAAGCTGGCACTGTCCCCCCTTGTAAGGCCCCCCCCCCCCGCTGCTTATACATTACCATCCCGGTGTTCTAATCGGCGCCGCTCCTCGGTGCTGCGTCTTCATCCTCCCGTCTGCGCTGGCTGCATCCGGGTTCTCCGGCTGTCGCAGCGATATGACGTCATCGCGCGACCGCCGGAGATCCTGGATGCAGCCAGCGCGGACGGAAGGATGAAGACGCAGCACAGAGGAGCAGCGCCGATCAGAACACCGGGATGGTAATGTATAAGCAGCGGGGGGGAGGCCTTACAAGGGGGGACAGTGCCAGCTTTTGGGGCTGTTGGTACCCAGGGGGCTGTGGTACCCCCAGGGGGCTGCTGGGTACCCCCTGGGGGCTGTTGGTACCCCCAGGGGGCTGTTGGTACCCCCAGGGGGCTGTTGGTACCCCCAGGGGGCTGTTGGTACCCCCAGGGGGCTGTATGTTGGTACCCCCAGGGGGCTGCTGTGGTACCCCCTGGGGGCTGTGGTACCCCCTGGGGGCTGTTGGTACCCCCGGGGGCTGCTGGGTACCCCTGGGGGCTGTTTGTCCCCCTGGGGGCTGCTGGGTACCCCTGGGGCTGCTATATGTACCGCCTGGGGGCCTGCTGTAATACCACTGGGGCTGCTGTATACTACCGCTGGGGCTCTGTATACTACACTGGGGCTGCTGTATACTACCACTGGGGCTGCTGGGGCTCCTGTATACTACCACTGGGGCTGCTGGGGCTCCTGTATACTACCACTGGGGCTGCTGGGGCTCCTGTATACTACCACTGGGGCTGCTGGGGAATCTGTATACTACCACTGGGGCTGCTGGGAATCTGTATACTACACTGGCGCTTAACTACACTGGGGGGCCTGTATACCACACTGCTGGGGGCTGTATACCTGTGCTGGGGTCCTCCCTCGGCTTATACACGAGTCAATAGGTTTTTCCAGATTTTTGGGGCAAAAGTAGGGGGGTCGGCTTATACACGGGTCGGCTTATACACGAGTATATACGGTAGTTAAGGTAAAATAGGAAAACTTTCTTTTTTCAAATATGACCTTTATTACATGGTTTTAGGTATTCAGACTAGTAGAATTTTCACATGCCTTATCAAACATCATTGATTTTGGGAGGAGTTGGGCGTTTTATAGCTAGCGTTATTCCAAACTAAATTGTAACATGGGCTGTCACTTATACCATATCTGGCATTTTAATTTTTATTACATAAATTAGGTAACAGCACCTGCAAATAAGAAACTTTGTAATCTATTATATCTTAGAAATCTGCTTCTTTGTTTTCTTGAATTGATCTTTCTCTCTTAACTCATGAGTAAATGTCTAAAATCTGTATTCAGACAAGACAGATTTTCACATTACAGAGATAGGAGATGGCAGTTGGTGCTTTTGAAATTTTACGAGGAGGGAGAAACTTGAGGCAGAAACAGACATTTTGCTGCAAGTTCTCCTGAAAAGACAGTTACAGTTCTCCATAGAACTTTGGCAACAACTGCCATCTCCTACCTCATTGAAAAGTCTGTATTCACTGAAGACAGATTTTACCTGTGAATTGAGAAACTTTAGAATGAATGATCAGTCCAGGAGGAGAAAGAAGCAGATTTCTCTGATAAGATATATTACAATGTGTCTTATTTTTATGTGTGCTATGAGTGTATACAATAAAAATTAAAATGATTACTTTAAAGTGGTTACCTGGGCTTAAAAAAAAATTGTGCCTAAGCACCAACAAGCAGGAAGCTGCCACCTACCTGCCTGTTGTGCCTGGCACCAGTCACCTCTGTTCACCCCGCCACACAACAGTCATAGACCACTCCTGCCAGGGTCAGCATGGCGGGATAAGTAGAGTGAAGGGGAAGAGCAGAGGTGGCTTTTCATCTCTGCTCTGTGGAAGGGGTGGGACAGCCGTTCTCCTCTGATTGACAGCCGGCTCCCTGCTACCTGTTTGGGAGAGCCAGCTGTCAATCAGCATGACGTCGACTAATACACTCGTCGACAGATGGGGGAATTTGCGCCCTCTGTGGACATGACGTCAGCGGAAGCTGAAAAATCGCCAACAGGAGTGGTCTCAGACCACTCCGTGTCAGCAGTGAACCGTGACAGGCACAATAGGCAGGTATAGGTGGCAGCTACCTGTCTGTTAGTGCTTATGCACAATTATTTTTTGTTTGTTTTTTTCCTGGATAACCCTTTTAAGGGTTTGCTCACTCTGGTGATGATTCTGTCATGCAAGATTTGGATGCATTATACAAATGACACTCAGCTCATCCTCTGTTCCAAGCGTGAGCCGAGTGTTATTCACTGTGCTCAAATTCTCATGTGAAAATCGGAGCACAGGTGAGGACAAAATGGAGAACATAATTCTTCCATCTCCTTCATTGTCTGTATCAGCGTATATAGGACAGCACTCGGATTACATCTGAGTGCAATTCGATGATTTTCATGCACCCATAGACTTGTAGCATGAGAAAATAACCTCTGGTTGGCACTGTCCAATAGTATAACATTGGGCTGAGGCTATCCAATATAACATCATACAGCCCTCACCAGTGTTATATACTAGTGTGAGTAAACCTAAAATTCATTGCTGTGGATTCGATCTCTGGTGGGGTTGCTGAGGTCAGACCAGCATCATTCATTGAGAATAGTGATATGCCATCACTTAGTGCGATGAGAATATCCATCTAAGCAAACTATAGTCATAATTAAAAGAATTACAATATAACTAGTTAGCAGCATCTTACTTGCTCACAGTTGGTCTTCTGGGAGCAAAGCTGTACAAATGATCTACATATACAGTATGTGCAAAACCGCAAGTGCCGGATAACCATTTGTTGTGTTCTGAATCCACACATAAAAGTCTACAGAATCACAGTACACATAGCTTGTAGTTTGATACACTATGGAAACAGCAGCTGTTCTGCATTATTCAAGGCCTTCAGTCAGTAGGTGATACTGAGAAACATAGTGCTAGACACTGTAGGATCATTCACCCAAGATGTAAATAAAATTAGTCCAGAACATGTGAATGTCTTTCCGTTGGAAACTGATCTTGTAGAGCAGTGTACTAGTATAATTAAAGGGAATCTGTCAGTGGGATCAACCCTCCCATGACGTCTATATGGGTGTGCAGGTCATAGAACAAAACGAGCCCTTGATATCCGCCATCTGATTACTTATTCCAGGCTATCTATGTGTTCCTAATATGTAAATGAGCTGTTAAGATCTTTGGGCAGGACAGAGAATCTGGCAGGCCCCGAGAATCTGCCTTTAGAGCTTATTTTAACTGAAAGGAGGCATTATAAGTGTGAGACATGTTAATAAGGAGAGCAGACTGTTGGTTATTACATTAAATAGTAAAAGACAACATCCAAGTTCCGGATGAAAAGATATAACAAAATATATTCTGCCATAAAAAAGGTAACAATGTTTGGAGCTACCAAAAGATCTTTACCAAAAAGGTTGTGATAAAGACATTTGTGATAGATCGAAACGTTGTTACCTTTTATATGGCAGAATAAATTTTATTTTACCTTTTTCTATTTATTGAATTATGTTCAAGTGTGTTCCTTGGAGCGTTTGACATTGCCATTGTTGATAGAGTGCTGCTGGTAGCTTTCTTCATTCCTGAGATGTCAGTGATTACATGACTAACACCGATAATGCTCCTTTCTTTTAAAATTAGCTCTGGAGGTAGATTCTCAAGGAGATCTATGTTCTTCCCAATCTTAACAGCTCATTTACATATTAAGAAAAATATGGATTTCTCTTGAATAAGACATCAGATCACAGATATCAATGTATCATTTTAACTATTATGACCCGCATGCCTATACAGACAGCTTAGGAGATTTGATTCTACTCACAGATGCCCTTTAAGATATTTATTGTTTTACATGGTACATATTTCAGTTTTGGAAATAGATACTTTATATACAGAAGCATTAAATTTAATGAATTTTTTTTGTAAACTTAACCACAATTTCTGGCACATTTGACTTTCTGGTAATTTGACTTGGTACATTGTGCTAAGCCCCCCTGAAAATAATCTCTGCTACTAAAATTCAGTATGGAGTCTTAGAAGTCTAGAAATATGATTTTGGAATTACCTGCCAACATCTTAAAGAGAACCTGAAAGCAGATAGTGCCCCTCACTATTGACCACCGGTTCATCACTACAACTCACCCTCCTGTTGCATCTGATTCCTACGGCTTCTGACCCCCGCTACCCCTCATCCCCGCTCACCGTTTACAATGTTTCCATTCCTTTGCACTCTCACACCCATCCTTCTCTACTTCCTGCCACCCTCGCACATCCCTCCACCCAGCAACAAAGTACTTCTCTCACCCTCCATCCTAACTAGCCACTTCACCCACTTCTCTGAACTATTCCTTCATTTTTAGTCCTCCAACTCCAAACAGGCACGCCGCCACGCAAACTCTCCTGCTCCCACCTGCTAACCCTCTCCCTGCTCCTCCTACTTGCTGGTGACATTTCCCCTAATCCCGGCCCCCCCACCACATCCCCACAGTCACCTACACCCCACCCCCACGACCCATCACCAACCCTCGTAACCTCTCCATCACTCACCCTCATAACCTCACCAACCTTAGACCCATTCCCCCAGCCTTGCTCCCCCAGTCTCCCTGCCTGGTGCACTCTGGAACACCTGCTCAGTCTGTAATATGCTCCCTTTCATCCACGACCTACTCATCTCTAAAAACTCTCATTCCTTGGTATCACGGAGACCTGGCTCACCTCCTCCCACACGGCCTCCCCTGCTGCCCTATCTTATGGCAGACTTAGTCTCTCGCACACCCCCCCCCCCCTTCCGACAAACATGGTGGAGGTGTCGGCGTACTACTGTCCAACACTTGCTCCTTCACCCCTATTCCACTGCCTCCCTCTTTTACTCTCTCCTCTTTCGAATCCCACTCCGTCCACATCTTCTCCCTCTGCAACCTTCAACTGGCCGTCTCTACTGCCCCCTGGATCCATCACCATCTTCCTTGACCATTGCACCACCTGGCTACTCCACTTCCTTTCTGTTGACATCTCCACTATCATTATGGGCGACTTCAATATCCCGATTAACACCTCCCACCCAACCGCTCTCAACTTCTTTCCTGAGCTCCTCCTTTGGGCTCTCCCAATGGTCCTCCTCTGCCACCCACAAAGATGGCCACACGCTGGACCTCATCTTCACCCGCTTTTGCTCCCTTACTAACCACATTAACTCATCCCTCCCCCTGTCTGATCACAATCTACTGACTTTCTCCTCCTTCTCCTTCTCTACCATGCTACCCCCTCTCCACAAACTCGATTACCCCATTGATCTACACCTATTCTCAGAGTCCTTCCTCCCTATCGCTGACATAACTTTCACACGCGACACAGATTCTGCCACTACACTCTACAACACCACAATAACTATGGCCCTTGACTTAGCCGCGCCCTCACACATCATGCCCCATGCACAAACAGACAACCCTGGCACACCTCCCTCACTAAAGACCTGAGGCGGGCATCCAGGCCGCCGAGAGGAGATGGAAAAAATCACACTCCATTGAGCGCTTTGCGGTGTTCAAACAGTCCCTCACCGACTTCAAGGCTGCACTCGTTGCCACCAAACAAGCCTTATTCTCATCCCTAATAACCTCCATGTCTCACAATCCCAAACAGCTTTTTAAAACTTTCAATTCCTTACTCCGCTCGCCCGCTCCTCCTCCCTCTCCCCTTATCTCAGCTGAAATCTTTGCCTCCTTCTTCAAAGATAAGATCGACAGAATCAGAGACAGCTCTGACCCACTGTCCCCACAACCTTCCCTTTCACCTATACTGCCCTCTCCTTCCATCAGCTGCTTCCCCCCATAGCTGAAGATCAGCTCTAATCCATCTTTTCAATCTATCACTTACCACTGGCACCTTCCCCTCAGACTTAAACACACCCTGATCACTCCAATCCTCAAAAAACCCTCCCTCGACCCAACATTTGTCTCTAACTATCACACCATATCTCTCCTCTCTTTCGCCTCTAAACTACTAGAACAGCACGTCCACTCAGAGCTGTCCTCTCACCTCTCCTCCTTCTCCCTCTTTGACTGAAACATCCTGACCCAATATCACAGCCAAACGACCTGCTGACTGCAAGAGCAAACGTCACTACTCCGTCCTCCTCCTATATCTATCAGGGTCTCCCAAGGCTCGGTTCTGGGGCCCTTACTTCTTCTCAATCTACACTCTCGGCCTAGGGCAACTCATTGAGTCCCATAGGCCTCCAATACCACCTCTACGCCGACACACCCAAATCTACATGTCTGGATCCAAACATCACCTCCCTACTATCCAAAATTGCACAATGCTTACCTGCCATCTCATCCATTCTTCACTACTCGCTTCCTTAAGCTGAACATGGACAAAACTGAGTTATAGTCTTCCCCCCCAAGCCACTCTCCCCCACTATCCGACCATCCATCCTCTTCAATGACTGCTCTCTCTTCCCAGTCCCCCACGCCAAGTGCCTTGGGGTAATCCTTGACTCTTCCCTCTCCTTCAAGCCCCACATCCAGGCTCTCGCCACCTCCTGCAGACTCCAGCTCAAAAAATTTAACGGATCCGCACTTTTCTTGACCACAACACTGCTAAAACACTTATTCACGCTCTCATCATCTCCTTCCTCGACTACTGCAACCTCCTGCCCCGCCCCACAGCCGTACACCTCCCCCTCCTACTGTATCCCACCCACCCCTCGTAGACTATGAGCCCCGTGAACGGGATCTTCTCCCCTCATGTACCTGTATGACCTGATCATCCACATTTATTGTGCTTGTCCCCGTCTGCCCCTTTCGCATGTAAAGGCCATAAAATATAATGGTGCTATATGAATAATAATAATAATAATAATACAAGCTGTCCAATCCAT
Source organism: Allobates femoralis (assembly GCA_033576535.1). Classification (NCBI taxonomy): domain Eukaryota; kingdom Metazoa; phylum Chordata; class Amphibia; order Anura; family Aromobatidae; genus Allobates; species Allobates femoralis. The sequence continues at coordinate 245,999,689 of JARQOC010000002.1, read as the reverse complement.
GGGTGCATTTATCAGATCGTAGCTGTATGATCTCAACAAGCTATGCTTGACTCTGAAATGCTTTAGCACGTCAGAGAAAACAGTCTTTAGACGTTATCAGGGACTTACCTGCAAAAAAGACTTTTTGGACTGGTGGGTCCTCAGCGGCTTCTCCCTGCCCTAGATTAACAGGTCTCTGCGCAAACAGGGAAAGACCTTTGAATCACTAGCTGCTGGTGGCCGAAAGCTGTCAGAGACCTGCCTGTATGACTAGTCTCCAATGTGGCTTTGTCCCCAGCGGTTTATAAACTAAGTTTTTTTCTGAAATGCTTCGGAAAACATACTGTCGTGAATCCTCCGCTTGGTGATCATGCAAGCTGAACTGTCTGTGTTTGATTGACATCTCAGTCATTCAATCCTATAATGGGAGGTGCTGGGTTTGTGCAGGTTTTCCCTTTTCCCTTTGTTAGTCCAACTGCTTAGCTGAGCAATTAATCCCAGAAAACTGCCAGTCCTAGCATTCAACTCTGTGGTGCTTATAGGCATATATCTGTGCTTGGTTTTCTGGTCATTGTTGCCAGACCCTTGAATGCCACTGAATTTCTTTTGCCTAGTTCTTTTGCGCTAATCTCCTACCATTCAGTGTTTCTGAATCTGGACTGTTATCTGACTACGCCTCTGTTTTTTTCCTCTTAATCTTTGACGTGCTATCCTGGTATATGGTCCTGGAACACTCGACTACCCTGTCACATGACCTGTCTGTGTAGGGACTAGCATCAGAATAGTGACTAGCATCACACATTCCTCTCTGACATTGTACATCCGGCACCTGATACATACTGTCTGTGGATTGGGTAGCATGTATCACCTGTCAGGCTACCTGTAACGTGCTTATCTATTTACTAATCAGCCTTTTCAGTTTGAGAAGCTATAACACATCACCATGCAATGGTCCAATAGAAATGTGTTTTTTTTTGTTTATTTCAAGTGATTAATTACAATGCCATCTGGCAGTGTGACTGATAAATCTGGGATTGGAAAATGCCAAACCACGCTTCCTGTCTAAATCCTTCTAATTTAAAGATTTATGAAGAATAAAACTAGTCTAAGGCCTCATCAACAATAGATAAAAATCTGCCGATTGATAGGTGAAGGATGATTATGTAATGTTCATATATACAGTCACTGGAGTTGTTTATATCAGCTACCGTGTCTTTCTAATCTGATAAATTACACATTATTTTAAGACCATTAATAAGTTATTAACTTTCATACTGAGAAATAATAGTGTCCAAGTCTTCTTTCCCTTCCCTTTTATTCATGTTCCTTTAATGTTTATGGGGTCTCCCAATTCTCCAATGACAGATGAGATGGGGAAAAGAATCCGGCCTGTTGAATTCTACGGCAATGATTTTCTTCAGCACAGAGATAAGCCTCTCTTCTCAAAGATATGTGAAAAGAAAAGTTGCGAGCGCAATGTGAAGATCTCTCATTTAATGTGTTAGGGGCAGGGGACCAAGTGGCCACTCTCCGGGATGGTTGTGCATCCCTGCACAAATTTGGACATAGGCCTGTTGTGATCCTCCTCCGTGGAAGTATGAGTCCAGCCGCCTGAGCCAGCTCTGCTCCAAGCTCCTTCCTGGGAAAATCACATAGATCGCGAAATGGAATACAGTCATATCTGCAATCCTGAAAACATGTAGACGCTGTATAACCTATCCATGCCTTCAGATAGGTTTTACTTATTCCAGTCCTCCCAAGCACTCTGCCAGTCTCCCCCAAGGGAATGATCATACATAAGGAAATTGACAGTCAGTGCAGTGCTGAATTACGGAAGAAAAAGAACGAAAAAGTAGGAATGGCACCAGTGTTGCACATCTCAAGCAATTCCCCCAATCAGCTGGTCACATAAACCGTGTGCCAGTCCTAAACGCAGACAGCACAATCAGATAGAAAAGACGGCACTCACCTGTCACGTGCACTTTTATTCAAGTTGTGGTTACATGTTGCAGGAAGGGAAGGTAGAGGTGTCACCTCTGCCTCTCCCCCCCTGCAACACGTAACCACAAACTTGAATAAAAGTGCAACGCGACCGTGAGTGCCGTCTTTTCTACCTGATTAGGGAAAAACCCTTTCTTTTGTCTCTTCTCAAAGAGACACAGGAACTCTAGGCTACACTGAGTATTCCTTTGTATGGGGAGTCCAGAGAGACAGGTGTCCGCCAATATCTATCTAGTTTTTATGGACTGCTTAGTTTCAGTGGGTTTGTTTGTAAAGAAGTGTGAACATGTAATGCATGTGGGTAGATGTGACGGAGCATGCGACAGAGCAGGAAGGGACACCAGGCCTATGAACAATACAACAAGATTTATTGAGGCAGGGAGCATAGAACATTAAATATGAATATTGTTCCTTAGAGTCCACAATGAGCCCACAACAGCAGAAAGCAAGTCCGGGGTGCCACCCAGTAATCCTACGCCAGGAAAAGTATAGAAATAGTCCTTGGATGAGTTCAATGGATCCAGCAGATGAGGGACACAACACAATCCCACATGGCAGCTTCTAACCATCTACACAGGCACAAGGATCTGGCCACAGCTTCAGACCCTCCACCTTCGGGACTCACCATACAAGTGACTGGGCCAAAACATGAGTCTATTTTTCTGTCTCCTGGGATCAGCCCATGGATAGGGGAGGGTTCACACCTACTTTTGAACATGCAGCGACATTGAGAAGTTTCCAGAAGCTACAGTCTCCGTTCTGTCTGACAAGTTTGTGTATTGGATGAGTTCCATGCTAAGAACCAAGACAGAATCCCCAGTGAATCTAGTATAAGAGATGATGACTTGGCTTGATTGCATTACAGTCCAGGAACTCAGGCCAGGGGAAGGACACTATGCTACAGTCGAGTCTTGCTGAGTATTATAGAGATATCAGGTTTGGTTGCAATATGATAGGTATGATAAACTTTGATTTATCATTGGGCCGTGGCTAGTCTAAAATTCCTCTACACTAAAGCAAATTACAACAGGAGGTTGGAAATGTGAGTGTTTTTTATAGAAATCTTGAAAACTTACACAAATTTCAAACCTTGCTATATAAATGTGGTTTTCAACTCTACCAATTATCTAAAACACCACACGTCCTTATAAACTGCATAATTACATGGTTCATCCATGTCTACTTAGCTTTCATGGATAATACAAAGTCAAAGATATTTTGGGTCCAGGTCTACCAGCCAAATTCTATTGCTTTACCTTATTTAATGTATTCTTCGCAAAAACAAAAAGATGCTGTCCGTCTTGTCCTGCAAAGACTGTTAAAGAGAACAATATATTGGATTCAAGTACACATCAATTATTTACAGAGCTGGAGTGACAATTTGTGTTGTGGTGTAGTAGACCATGTATTTTAGTAAGGTCACTCTACTAACATCACACATTTTTTTACCCTGAACTTGCTATTTATTCTGCACATAATCCACACCCAGGTAAGACCAGTATGCAGTTTCTAGAATAAGATTTCTGTTACAATGTAAATATTGCCTTTATTTTTCTTTTTGTTAATTTTTCTTTTTGTTGATTGCTTTGATATTAATGGGTTTATTCTCTATTAACACAGGAGCATACATGGTCCCTTACCTGATCCTACTCATTTTGATTGGCATTCCTCTCTTCTTCCTTGAGCTGGCTGTGGGGCAGAGAATTCGCAGAGGTAGCATCGGAGTCTGGAATTACATATGTCCTCGGCTTGGAGGAATTGGCTATGCTAGCTGTGTTGTAAGCATTGACTTCCAATAGTTATTCTTTTAGGTCAAATACAAACATTTAGATAATAATGTAGAACAAAAGTACCCCGTCATATGACTTACAAACATGTGGTTTAGTTACCATCAGCTGTGCCCAACAGGAATTGCTGTATAACCTGAAATGAGCTTCTATTTCAATCATGAACATAGTGCAGTATAATAGCTGCTATTCTTGCAGCTCTTTTGCCCTATAAATGTGTAAAGGCCACTTCACACGCTAGGATCTCGTTAACGATAGCGTTGAAATGTCACGGATTTGTGATCGTTCAAACGATATTGTTTGTGCATCGTTGTGTGTAAACAAATGATGTTGGAAGGATAAATCGTTAGATCGTTCAGCAAAAATTTGAGATCCTGACCTCACATCTATCGTTTGTCGTCTAATTAACGTTCTGGGAAGCAGCAACATGGTTCAGTGTGACACCTTTTTGAACGATGTCGTTGATAATTCTCCTATTCCTGCCGCTTTGTAACATCGTTCAATCGTCCTTCTCTTACTAGCTGGCGCGTTGCCAAATTTAAGATCGTTGACGATATCTTTGCGTGTGACAACGCACTAACGATGTCGGAAGGATTGCGGTCACGTGACATAGCTAACGATATCCTTCACCTATATCCTAGCGTGTGAAGCGGCCTTAAGGTATGAAAAAAGCGATGCAAATACCGGCAGCAAGCGGATACATCATAGATGGCATCTGCGGGTTGTCTGTTCATGCCATGGACCCACTTACTAAAATATGCTTGACCTTAGTCAGTGAACATGAACAAACTGGATATGTCCACATTTTTTTGCAAACCAAATAAAGAAATAAAATGTGAAAGGAGCCACACAGTCTATATTGTATCTGTGTGCTGCCCATTAAAAAAAATATGCATCTTACGTATGTGAAAAATAGAGAAAAATTACAAAACAGTATTTTTTCATGGTGAGTATGGATTTTCTGCACATAACACAGCACAAGTTATTTGCAGTAGGCAATAAAAGATATAATTTTGACATGTATTTTTCTATAAATCCCATTTCAGCATTTTTTTTTTAATTTAACCAATAGTTAGATATCAGTTACATGTTTAGTGTGTTTCTTAAAATACTTAGCTATCTCAATCTTCTGTTGTTTTCAGCGTTGCTCCAGCCCCTCTCCATAATGCGACCGCAGCTCATTCTTGCAGCTCACACCATAGACTGTTAGGCCATGTGCACACAATGAGTATTTGATGAGTTTTTTACCTCAGGATTTGTAGACAAAACCAGGAGTGGAACAATCAGAGGAAAAGTCTAATAGAAACATGTCACCACTTCTGTATTTAATTATCCACTCCTGGTTTTGGCTACAAATCCTGAGGTAAAAAACTCATCAAATACTCAGTGTGTGCACGTGGCCTTAGATCTGTGTTTCCTAGACTTGCCTTGAGAAAGTTACTTAAAAATACTGTAGTGATCCGGCTGTTCACAGCTGAGGTCACATGATGCAGGAGCGGAGCGGCCAGAAATAGTACCACAGACCAACTGGCAAGTATTAATACATTAATATTATCTAACGGATAGTGAAATAATAATTTGTATTTATTTATGTAGTGCCAACATATTCCACAGCACTTCAAAGTTAAAAAAAAGTAAGCATTAAAAGTAGTATCGTAATTACCGACATCTGCAGACCCGCACGGACGCCACCATACCTCCAGACCTGTATACTCTCTTGTTCCAGCTCTGGCTGCCACCTCCTGTAACATATGTATTCTCTGTGGTCATCTCAGGGGCATGTTTAGGATGTGGCTGCGCTCTCTTGCTGGGATTTAAAGGGCCAGCATGCCCTAACCTGGAAGTTCCAGCCAATGGCTGGGAGATACAGTGTATTTCAGGCACTCTCCCCTATTAGGAGGTGCCTGATTATCATGCTAGTTAGCTTTTAGTTTTCCTAGCTTGTAGTCAGGCCCACTAGCACTTCTTACTTTGCTTTTGAGTTTGCATCTAAACCCTGTCTTCCTTTGCTTGTTCCACAGTGCCGCCAACCATTAACATCTGCTGTGCCTTCACTGTCTAACTACGCACACTACCAGCTAACATCTGCTGAACCATTTGTCTCTGTCTGGTTTCTCAGTGCTACAATTAGCCATTAAGGTACCTTCACAGGCCGCAATATCGCCTGGCGATATGAGGCGATCTAACGTGCGCGTTTTTCATGGTTGCCTCAGATCGCCGATGGCGGCCTCACACGCCGCAATTGCACCCTGAAGAAAGGCGATGTGTCGCTCCGGAAATACCTCACATACAGCGGAAGCAATCCTATCTATTCCCATCCCCGGTTCACATGCCGCAATCTCACAGGCAATGTGGGCGTACATGTCAGCTCGGCAAAGAGATAGGCGTGCCGCAGTGGTTTACACCGCGCCCCATACACGCTCATTGGACAACGCAACAGCGTTCCGATTGGTCAGCCTGCTCTAGAAGGCTGACTAATACGTGACGCCATTGCCATTGAGTGGTGCTGGACGGACAGCTCATCAAATATGGCGCGGTGTCAATTGCAGCCAATGTGAACATAGTAGCCCACACCAATCATTTCACACGGGGCGCGAACTACAGCACGCTGTGGCATGCCTACGGGAAATCATAGATGACGCTGATTCCATCACTATCGCCCTATCACATACCACAACACGGAAATATCGCCTTCATGATTGTGGCTGATTTCAGAGCAGTGCTCAGGAATCAGGCGACAGGCGAGAGGCCATTTATTGCCGCGAAATTCCCCAATCACACGCCGCAACTGTGAGGCAATTTCACAGCGATTGCTCTGGAGCGACGTATCGCCTTTAGGATTGCCAGGCGAGATTGCGACATTTGAAGGTACCTTTAGTCCCTTGACTTTAGTCCTTACGAACCACCCCCCTGATACTGGCATTTGTGGCTTTTCCCTGATATCAAATTATATGGGTCCTCTCATAGATCAGCTTACCCAGGGGAGTTTGGGCCACGGCCAAGTGGGTCCACTCTCGTACACTCGCCTCCATAAGCATTACACATTTAACAGGTTAGCAGCTCAATTTTTCTAATACTGGAGGGTTCCTGTATAGACATATATTTAAAATAAAACTGACTACCCTCAGCTGCCAATGGAGGCAGCCTGGGAGCCAACAGTAGGCCGGTTTTCTGAAGCTAAACAATAGGAATGGCTGCAGTGAACTAGTTTATGCCTGCTCTTTATCTGCAGGAGAAAGTATTTTCTGTCTGCTAGGCCAAAGTCACAATGGCATATGACTTCCACTCGGCCCAATGTTAAGTAATTATCAGCTAGTACCTAGGGTCACAGATAAGCCCTGGATTCATAATTTGCATTAGTTTTTCAACTTTAGAATTCTAAGTCCAAAAACTGATGCAGTTAATGGATCCTGGACTCAATTGTGACTCCTCTGCTATGCGTTTTTTTATGGACACAAAATTTGCTGCAAGCAGCATTTTTTGGTGCAGTAAAAAAACGGATCTATTTTTTTAACATGCGACCTTATGGGAAACGGATCTGTTAAAAAAAGGCACCATCCGTTAACGGATCCATTTTTTCTAGCATTTTTTGGCAAAAGATGGCAAAGTCCAAAAAACGCATAGCTGCACAGGAGGCTCAAAAACTGTCTAAAAAATGGATTTGTTATTGGATCCATTAAAAAATTGATTGGCATGTGTGACCCTAGCCAGTCTCAGCTCACTCACACTCATACAAGTCTATGGGTGGAGATGAAGTCCATGGAGCCTCGGTTAAGAGTCTACAACATGGACACTAGCCAGTTATCCCACCAGGGAAGGACCTAGCCCAGGGTATTAGTAGCCCTTAAGTCACTATCCAGCCCTTGCCACACTGATGAAGGGCAACAACCCCGAAACAGCTGTCTGTGGTTGGATACCTAGTCCATGGTAAACCCCTGGCCTTATCTTCAAGCTCGCAAGGGCTGGATAGTGACTTAAGGGCTACTAATACCCTGGGCTAGGTCCTTCCCTGGTGGGATAACTGGCTGGTGTCCATGTTGTAGACTCTTAACCGAGGCTCCATGGACTTCATCTGCATATTCAAATTCTAGGGAGCAATGCATCTTGGGTTTCACTGTGTTTGAGTGCTTTAACTGGTGCCCGCAGTGTTATCCTCCACTGGTCTCCACAAGGTCAGTGGGTGCTTTGTGAAGTCTTTGGGTGGGAATGAAACATTGGACTGCACTCGGATGACATCTAAGTTCAATACCATATATGCCAAGGCGGGCAATGGAGGAGATAGAGAGATTAATTGCTTCCTCCTCTCTACACCTGTAATCACATTTTTTTTTCAAGTCTCGCCAGTGTCACCATATGATATAATAACTTCACGGTAGTGCTAAATTTAGGACAATGTTTGCATGTATTTGAGAAAATATCGGAAATTTTGCGAAACATTCGCAACTTTCAAATTTTTTATTTTTATGTCCTTAAACCAGAGAGTTAGATCACACAAAACAGTTAATAACATTTCCCACATGTCTACTTTACATCAGCACAATTTTTGAAACATTATTTTTGTAGTTAGGAAATTAGAAGGGTTTAAAGTTTATTAGCAATTTCTCATTTTTTCAACAAACTTTTTTAAACCACTTTTTTTTAGGAACCACATCACATTTGAAGGAACTTTGAGAAGCGTATGTGACAGAGAATAGCCAAAAGTGACACCATTCTAAAAACTGCACCTCTCAGGCTGCACAGAACCATATTCTAGAAGTTGATTAATTCTTCTGGTGCTTCACAGGAGCTAAAGCAATGTGGAAGAAAAAAATGAAAAATTTAACTTTATTCCTCAAAAAATGTTAGTTTAGCCCCAAACTTAGCATTTTCACTAATGTAATGGGAGAAAGTGGACGCCAAAATTGGTTGTGCAATTTCTCCTTAGTTTGCCGATATCCCATCTCTGGTAGAAAACTACTGTTTGGGCGCACGGCAGGGACTGTAAGGGAAGGAGTGCAAAAATGGCTGTAATTGTTAGCGGATGCTATATCGCTTTGGAGAGCCCCTGATGTGCCTAAACTGTGTAAACCCACCCCATTTTGGAAAGTAGACCCCTTGAGAAGCTTATCCAGATGTTTGGTGAACCCACAGGTGCTTCACAGAAATTTAGGATGGTAATTTGTTCCACAATAATATTGTTTTAAATCCAAATTTTGTATTTTCACAAGAGTTACAGGAGAAACTGCACCATACAAATTGTTGTGCAATTTCTGTTGACTATACCAATACCTCATATGTGACTGAAAACTACTTTTGAGGTACAGAGCAAATCTCAGAAGGGAATAAGCGCCATATTGGATTTCACATTTAGCTGGAATGGTTTTGGGGTTCCATGTCACATTGGCATTGAGAAACCACCTACAAGTAACCCCATTTTACAAACTGCACCCCTTAATGAATTAATAAATGGGTGGAGTGAGCAAATTGACACCACAGCTGTGTTACAAAATGTTGTACTATTTTGTACATTTTTACTACTAAAAGGTTGTTTTAACCCCAGATTTCCAGTTTGTAAAGAGGAATAGGTAAATAATAGCCCCAAAATTTGTTACACAATTTCTCCTGAAGTGGCAAAGTACTGTTTGGCCACACACCAGGGTTCAGGAGAGAAAGAGCACCATTTCATATTTGGTACACAGATTTTCCTAAAATAGGACTCCATTTGCAATGCCCCTAAGGCCTCTTTCACATCAGCGTTTTTTTTAAATCGCGGCAGATGCGGTGAAAAAAATGCATCTGCTGCGATTACCGCATAACCGCAACACTTGCGGCACAGTTGCGGCAAGCCCCATGCAATGTCTATGGGGCTTGCGGTAAGTGTGCGGCAGGTGCGGCAAGTGCGGTTTCGGCACTTGCAGCAGGTGCGGCGGCGAAAAAAAACGCGGTCAGCCACTTTTTTTGCGGCCGCACCTGCCGCAAGTGGCGATACCGCACTTGCCGCACCTGCTGCAAGCCCGCATAGACATTCAACTGTGCCGCAAGTGTCGCAGTTATGCGGTAATCGCGGCAGATGCGATTTTTTCCACCGCATCTGCCGTGATTTAAAAAAACCGCTGATGTGAAAGGGGCCTAAGTGCCAGAACAGCAGAAACTCCCTCAAGTGACCACATTTTGTAAATTACATCTGTCTGGGAATAGTGACTTTTTTTTCTCTGAAAAACATCCATGGGGGCAAATACAATGAATGTTGCAGAATTAAAATGTGCAAATACGCCCTGGTAGTGTCCAGTAAAGTATAGTAATTGTACATTGTGCTGAGCTCGTGCTTGTGTAGAGACACACTCCATAAATTATGTAGGCGTTTTCACTGCAACTATGTCAAACATGTGGACGAAAACTCTGGTTTAGACACGTTGTAGTACTCAGAACCTTTGTGCCACCAGTAACGTGGAAGCCCCTTATATTTCCATTAACAGATGATGAACCTTGGTCGGGACTTGTTTTTTTGTAGGTTGACTTGAATGCTAAAGCTGGCAATTTGGGCTGCGGAACATTTAGGATCAGTCCACATTTATCCTGTGCTTTATGCTGACCCCAACATTCCGATTTTAAGCTACATCTCCAAAATAAGTGATTCAGGTGAAACCCCCAATGGATCTATTCACAAATGAGGTAGCAGAGTCACTCTGGACTCTGCCCTCTGATCAGTGGCGTCCTTTTTTTTCAAAGGTGCACAAAACTATGATTGACTGCTCTTTTGTGCCTGCATAAGAAGCATAAAGAGATGGACACATAATCGCTGATGTAAGTGCGCAGCATAGAGCGCAGAATAATTGTAAGCTGCAACTTGCTGTGATCTTTGGGAGGCAAAATAAACAAATCAACAGCAGTTGAAAAATTAACCTTATTTATGTGTTTTTATGTAGTTCACCTTGCAGCATAAATGATTAGACGACCAAATTTGTTAGGTCAGTACGATTCCAACAATACCAGATTTTATATAGGTCTTTTTAAGCTTTGCTACAATCACACTAAAAATGTTATTTTTTTACAAAATATAGTTTTTTTGCATCACTGAATTTTGAAGACTATAGTTTTTTTTTATTTTACGGCTGACAGAGTTATGTGAGGACTTTTGGGCCACATAATGTTTTCCTTTTGGTATAAAGTTCCTTTTCTGAAATTCTGTGTTACTTCTATGCCAGATGTAATGGGACATACACCTTCGAAAAAGATCAACTTTTGTCTCATCAGTACAAAAGTCTTGGGGATTATCAAGTAATTTTTTGGCAAAACCAAGATGAACCCTTATGTTCTTTTTGCTCAGACAGAAGTGGTTTTCATCTTGGAACTCTGACATGGGGACCATTTTTGTCAAGTCTCTTTCTCTGGGTGAGCCATGAAGACTGACCTTAACTGAAGCAAGAGAGGCCTGCAGATCTTTGAATGTTCTGATGGGGTCTTTCATGATCTCTTGGATTAGTTGTCGCTGCGCTCTTGGGGTAATTTTAGTCAGCCGGCCACTCCTGGAAAGGTTCACCACTGTTCCATGTTTTCGCCATTTGTGGATAATGGCTTTCACTGTGGTAAAGTGCAGTACCAAAGATTTAGTAATGGCTTTATAACTTTTCCAGACTGATAGATCTCAGTAACTTTGTTTCTCATTTGTTCCTGAATTTCTTTGGATCGCGGCAGATTGTTTAGATTTTGATGATCTTTTGATCTACTTCACTTTGTCATACAGGTCCTAGTTAAGTGATATCTTCTTGGAGAACAGGTGTGGTAGTAAACAGGCCTGTGTGTGGCTAGGGAAATTAAACAGCTTCCCAAAGATGTGATAAACCACTGTTAATTACGTTTTAAGGGGGGCTATCTGTTTTACACTAAAGGCCTTGTATATTTGGATTTCTTTTTCCCTTAACATTAAAGACCTTCATTTAAAAGCTGCATTTTGTGTTTACTTGTGTTAACTTTGTGTAATATTAAAATTTTTTTTTTGATCTTAAATATTTAAGCGTGCAGACATGCAAAAGAATAAGAAATCAGGAAAAGGGCAAACACTTTTTCACACCAGTGTATGTCAGTGCTGCATAGACAGATGGTCTCGCACTCCATGGATAACTTGGGGGTCGTTTTGACAACGACACCGGGCTGCCAAGGTAGTGATCTAGTCCTTGTAAATCACTCCTCCCCAGCCACCTAAATCCTTAGATCGCAGCATTTAGTAGGTTAAACTGCCCAGTGAGATGCAGGCACTACTCCTGGCAGTGTGAGCCGGGTCTCAGCTTTAACATAAGCCAGAGACCCGGCGGTGATCACGCAGGCACAGCTTCTGTGCCTGTAAAATCACCATGATGTACTGAATATAGCCCTTTTCATTAAGGCACTGACAGCCAGGATATATCCAGTATGGTCAATGTTGTAATAAGGTTACAAAAGTTGTTGTTGTGGGGGTGGGACTACATAGATTAGCTGGACCGCTTGGCTCAAGACAACTAGCCTTACAGCGATAATCTCCTGCTTATAAAATTCTGATAATATTGAAACTACAGCAAGCTGCTGAGCAAATGACAGGTCCCTGGAATCAAGACTTTATACCCCTACATTATTCTGCTACCAGGTTAAATAGTAAAAACCTACCAAGAGATTCTCTTTAGCCACCACATGTCCTGAATAATAACAAAACAATGGTTGTTAAGAGGTTTATACATTCATATAACATTTGGACTACGTGTTTTTTGACACTGCTAAAACAGAACTCACGTATTGGACACTATGGTGTTTTTGCAGTTTTTAAAGTCCTGTAAAAAATATTTTTAAGAAGAAATCGACAGGACACCAAAGCAAGACTTACTTATCATGGGAGACTTAAACACAAAACTGATTTAAATCACTGGAAACAGGTGAAAGGAAGCCTGAGGAATTATGGACAAATATAAAGACTATCATTACTGAAGAAGCCAGAAAGCCAATAAGCAAGAGGCAGAAGATGCCATGGTTAACAGACGAGACCCTAAATATAATCGAAGAAAGAAGAACGGCAAAAGGTAACAAGCAGGATGCAGACAATATCAGTAAAATACTAAAGAGAACCATTTGAGCAGACAAAGAACTTTATTACCAGAAGATATGTACGAGGATAGAAAATGAACATCCAAAGATCAAGACCAAGATGGCATATCAAAAGATCAAAGAAATACGACAAAGGTTTCAACCAAGAGTGGGAATGCTGAAAGACACCAACTGGAAGAAACTAACTGAGCTAGAACAGATCAAGGAAAGATGAAAAGAATTCACGGAGCATCTACAAAATTGAGTCATTGATATGGGAAAAAATTGAGACTGGACATAAAAGCGAACTGAACATCTTGAAAGAAGAAATCTTTGCTGCAATAAAGCTTCGGTCAAAAAATAAAGCGCCTGGATGTGACAATATTCCAATAGAGCTAATAAAGTCTTCTGAAGCAGCACTAGAAGTCATGACATGCCTGTGTCAACAGATATGGACTGCTAGTAAATTCCCCAAGGACTGGACAAGATCGATGTTTATTTCCTATTCTGAAGAAGGGGGATGTTTCTAAATGTGGAAACCATTGTGCACCTCATGCTGGCAAAATACTGCTGAAGATCCTACAAAGATGTCTACAGCCTTACTTTGACATAGAGTTGCCAGAAGAACAAGCAAGATTCAGATAAATCAGAGGAAATATATCAAAAAAGACCCCTAAGGGACTATGGAATAACTTTAAAATTCACCTTTTATTTAAAGAGCTTTCTTTAAAAGCAATACAATAGAAATTCATTACATTAAATAGAGAAATACAGTATGGACTCACAATGAAAACATGTACTACAATCAAGTCTGGAAATTTTAGGAGGTTACAGTAATAATGTTCAGTACCTCATGGCACTAGAAGGTACACTATACAGGATTATCCAGGAGTCACAACCGACCCACAAAATAGTTATGCCATACTAAATCCATAGATCCAATATGATGGCTGTGTATTACAGTAGATGGATATCTTAGAAACAGGCAGTGCACTACACCTACAATCCCCTCTTAGTTTTATATGGGAGGTTATGGTTTGTGCTGATCAGATATATTAGCACTGAATATCCACTTATCCTACCTTAGTGTACTACCTATCTCCCACCATCCACAGTTCACCTCAGCCCTTTATGGGTTAAATTCAGACATGACAACACATGGGGTTCAACTGAGACCCTAGGTATGATGGTACAGACCTGTATGTGCAGAGCTCCCGGCTACCCCGACGCCGTTTCGTCAAATAGACTTCCTCAGGGGTCAGTATGTCAGTTACAAGCGTGTCAAGCGGACTTAAATAGTGCCCTTATTATCTGATGTGCTGCCGGTGTATGCTACGGTACCGCCCCTCCATGCCGTCCATTGTGCTTCTAGTCATGTGACCGCCTCTGATCACATGCTCCCGGCAGCTTCCGGCGCTTGGACCGCAAGCGCCAGTGACGCGCGTATTGCGCGTCACCTGGCGCCCGTCGGTGACGCGCCGGGAGTAGGCGGGGCCAGAGTCCAGTGCAGATGACTTCGGCAACACAGCAGGGAGAGGGAGGTAACAGGCAAGCCCGTGGGGACAAAACAGTATATGAGGATGATTGCAATCTATCACAGATGTATCAGTATGCATGGACTTATTTCCCACTAATCTATTGGTGAACATTATGATTCAATATTATGATAAAGTGATTAAACATAGCTCATTGTTTTGTATATATCATGTATCAGATTAAAGTGCACAGTGCTAAATTATGACATATATGAAAAAAATAATGAAATATAATAATAAAGTTATTACAACCATTTTAAAATTGTGTCACTAAGCTTCATCAAACATATACTGCTCAGAGCTTGTACATTATAAGAAAATAACATCAAAGTGCTAGCTCATAGTGCAAAAAGATGAGAAAATGTGCTGCATCTTGTCATCCGTCCTTCTTGCAAATTCCTCTCATCTCCCATTCTTCCCCACACCAGGATTTGGCTTCATCATCAGGATAGGGACAAAAACCAGATCAAATTCTATATGGTAACGATGTAAATATACTAGAAAAATAAAAATTCATCGTTAAAATCAAATTAAAAACACGGAATCAATCAAAGACCGCATCCTTATACAGATGTGTCAAGTAGCAAAAATAGGAAACAATTACATCATATACACTGTAAATCACAAAAAAGCCCCAAAGCCGAAATTTTCATTCAGACCATGCGGTGTTACACTGTTCAATCTATAAATCCACTTGCTTTCTATTTGTCCAAGCAATTTTCCCATATTTCCTCCTCTCTGGCCCATATTAATCCTATCTATTCCTACCGCCTTGAGCAGACTAGAATTACTCCGATGCTTTAGGTAGAAATGTCTCGGTATTGTCTTCAATACTGACGGGTCCTCTGCGGCTGCCCCCTTCTCAATATCCAAAACATGTTCTCTAATGCGCACACGAAGTTCTCTTGTGGTCATCCCTATATAAATCTTCCCACAAGGGCACTCTACCATGTATATGACTCCCTTAGTTCCACACGTAATGTGGTGTCTGATGTCATATACCCTGGTGTGATCACTATTGTGAAAGTTCTTGCTTTTCTTAATGTTAGGGCACGTCACACAATTTAGGCAGGGGAAGCAACCTCTCACATCTAACCACTGAGTCTTTTTGACCTTTTCACGCACAAAGTGGCTACGGACTAGTATATCCCTCAAGTTTTGTGACCGTCTAGCAGTAATCAATGGCTTCTCAGAGATACAACATTTCAAAACCGGATCATTAGTCAGGATATCCCAGTGCTTGTCAATTATTTGAATTAGATCCCTCCACTGTTTATTATATGAGATAATCAGTCTCGGGTGGCCTCCTTGTTCTTTTTCTCTTCTTATGTTCATATCTTTGATCTACAGGCTAAGGACCTCAAACATAGATTTCAGGAAAGAGGATATGGCTGGAAAACTATAAAGAGAGGATATAACAGAGCTAAGAGTCTCCACAGGGTGGATCTCCTGAATAATACCGGGAAGAAAGGGAAAGAAAGAGAAAAAGAACAAGGAGGCCACCCGAGACTGATTATCTCATATAATAAACAGTGGAGGGATCTAATTCAAATAATTGACAAGCACTGGGATATCCTGACTAATGATCCGGTTTTGAAATGTTGTATCTCTGAGAAGCCATTGATTACTGCTAGACGGTCACAAAACTTGAGGGATATACTAGTCCGTAGCCACTTTGTGCGTGAAAAGGTCAAAAAGACTCAGTGGTTAGATGTGAGAGGTTGCTTCCCCTGCCTAAATTGTGTGACGTGCCCTAACATTAAGAAAAGCAAGAACTTTCACAATAGTGATCACACCAGGGTATATGACATCAGACACCACATTACGTGTGGAACTAAGGGAGTCATATACATGGTAGAGTGCCCTTGTGGGAAGATTTATATAGGGATGACCACAAGAGAACTTCGTGTGCGCATTAGAGAACATGTTTTGGATATTGAGAAGGGGGCAGCCGCAGAGGACCCGTCAGTATTGAAGACAATACCGAGACATTTCTACCTAAAGCATCGGAGTAATTCTAGTCTGCTCAAGGCGGTAGGAATAGATAGGATTAATATGGGCCAGAGAGGAGGAAATATGGGAAAATTGCTTGGACAAATAGAAAGCAAGTGGATTTATAGATTGAACAGTGTAACACCGCATGGTCTGAATGAAAATTTCGGCTTTGGGGCTTTTTTGTGATTTACAGTGTATATGATGTAATTGTTTCCTATTTTTGCTACTTGACACATCTGTATAAGGATGCGGTCTTTGATTGATTCCGTGTTTTTAATTTGATTTTAACGATGAATTTTTATTTTTCTAGTATATTTACATCGTTACCATATAGAATTTGATCTGGTTTTTGTCCCTATCCTGATGATGAAGCCAAATCCTGGTGTGGGGAAGAATGGGAGATGAGAGGAATTTGCAAGAAGGACGGATGACAAGATGCAGCACATTTTCTCATCTTTTTGCACTATGAGCTAGCACTTTGATGTTATTTTCTTATAATGTACAAGCTCTGAGCAGTATATGTTTGATGAAGCTTAGTGACACAATTTTAAAATGGTTGTAATAACTTTATTATTATATTTCATTATTTTTTTCATATATGTCATAATTTAGCACTGTGCACTTTAATCTGATACATGATATATACAAAACAATGAGCTATGTTTAATCACTTTATCATAATATTGAATCATAATGTTCACCAATAGATTAGTGGGAAATAAGTCCATGCATACTGATACATCTGTGATAGATTGCAATCATCCTCATATACTGTTTTGTCCCCACGGGCTTGCCTGTTACCTCCCTCTCCCTGCTGTGTTGCCGAAGTCATCTGCACTGGACTCTGGCCCCGCCTACTCCCGGCGCGTCACCGACGGGCGCCAGGTGACGCGCAATACGCGCGTCACTGGCGCTTGCGGTCCAAGCGCCGGAAGCTGCCGGGAGCATGTGATCAGAGGCGGTCACATGACTAGAAGCACAATGGACGGCATGGAGGGGCGGTACCGTAGCATACACCGGCAGCACATCAGATAATAAGGGCACTATTTAAGTCCGCTTGACACGCTTGTAACTGACATACTGACCCCCTGAGGAAGTCTATTTGACGAAACGGCGTCGGGGTAGCCGGGAGCTCTGCACATACAGGTCTGTACCATCATACCTAGGGTCTCAGTTGAACCCCATGTGTTGTCATGTCTGAATTTAACCCATAAAGGGCTGAGGTGAACTGTGGATGGTGGGAGATAGGTAGTACACTAAGGTAGGATAAGTGGATATTCAGTGCTAATATATCTGATCAGCACAAACCATAACCTCCCATATAAAACTAAGAGGGGATTGTAGGTGTAGTGCACTGCCTGTTTCTAAGATATCCATCTACTGTAATACACAGCCATCATATTGGATCTATGGATTTAGTATGGCATAACTATTTTGTGGGTCGGTTGTGACTCCTGGATAATCCTGTATAGTGTACCTTCTAGTGCCATGAGGTACTGAACATTATTACTGTAACCTCCTAAAATTTCCAGACTTGATTGTAGTACATGTTTTCATTGTGAGTCCATACTGTATTTCTCTATTTAATGTAATGAATTTCTATTGTATTGCTTTTAAAGAAAGCTCTTTAAATAAAAGGTGAATTTTAAAGTTATTCCATAGTCCCTTAGGGGTCTTTTTTGATATATTTAGTAATTAGGAATACACTTCTATGGTGAAGATTTTTGAGTTGTTAAATCAGAGGAACAAGAGATTTAATTGCCAACATTAGATTGATAATGGAAAAGACAAGGAGCTGTATTGTTGCTCCATCGACTACAGCTCCATCGACTACAGCAAACCTTTAACTGTGTTAATCACCAGAAACTTTGGAGTACCATGAAGGATATGGATATGCCAAACCATCTGATCAGCTTCATTAGGAACCTTTACATTGACCAAGACGCAAACGTCCAAACAGAATATGATGACACAGCATTGTTCAAAGTAGAGCGAGGCATCAGACAAGGCTGGATTCTGTCACCATTTTGCTTCAATTTATATGCAGAACCTATTTTCTGGAAGGCTCAAATTGCCAAAATAGAAGTAATCAAAATTGGTGGAAGAATCATCAATAATCTAAGACACGCAGACGATAATACACTAATAGCAACAAGTGTAGATGGAATGAAGGATTTAATGTGGAGTGTCAAGATGGAAAGCTCAAACATGAGACTGCTACTCAACGCAAAGAAGACAAAGATTTTGACTACTGCTAGGTATGACAAGGATACATTTGAGATGGACGGTGATGAACTAGAAGTGTAAAGGACTTCAACCGACTCGGATCAATAATCACTCAAGATGCAGTGACAACACCGAGAGTCAGTAGGAGAGTAGCTATTGGAAAATAAACAATGAAGTCACTAGACAAGACCTTTAAATTAAGGAATATATCACTGGCAACGAAGACATGGCTCCTATATAGTCTGGTCTTTTAACATATGGAAGTGAAACATGAATCATAAAGAAACATGACAGAAAAAGAAGCAACGCCTTCAAAATTCGTTGCTGGAGAAGGATTTTATCAATACTATGGATGACAAGAAGAACAAACAAATACAATTTGGAACAAATCAAGCCAGATTTGTCACTTGAAGGAAGGATCACCAAGCTACGACTTGCCTTCACGTCATATGAAGAAAAAAATTACTAGAGAAGAACATTATGGTAGGAAGTATAGAAGGTACAAGACAAAGAGGAAGGCCAGCAACCCAATGGCTTGATACAGTCATGAAAACGGGGGAGAAAAGCCTGGTAGTCCTATCTAGGCTCGCGCAAGATCAATCTTCCTACAGAGCGTTTATCCATCAAGTCGCTATGGCTTGAGATCGAGCTGAAGGCCCATAAATAATAAATAAAAAATGTTGCAGTTATATTATGATCACAGCAGAAAAAAAATGAAATGTGCTGCAAAGTGACAACATAACCTAAGGTTTTATAAACATTTTGATAACATAGTTAAGATTAACTGCCATCAATTCTTACATTGTACAATATCCCTGTGCTCATGGTCATTTTGAAAGATGAACAAGAACAATTGCTGAACAATTACATGAATTCATTAGAGTAATTACACAATGTGAGTTGGCAGAAGCATGTAATTACATTTGCCATGGCAGAGATATATTTCACTAATCTGTATATAATAAGGATATTTTTCTAATTTTCCTTAGGTCTGCTTCTTTGTCGGGCTTTACTATAATGTGATCATTGGATGGAGCATATTCTACTTCTTCCAGTCCTTCCAGTATCCTCTGCCGTGGTATGAATGCCCAAGTGTAAAAAACGGCTCTGTAATCCGTAAGTTGCAGATAATTAGAAACTTTATACTGCATTGTTATTTATGATGCTGGTACATTCTTTAAATGCGATCTTTTAAGATATTTATTTTCATTTAAACTGTAAACAGTGAGCTTTTTGTAATTTTCTCATTGCACCCACAAAGTCTTTATATTTCTTTTATTAGGATTTTATGTGATATAAAAACACTAAGGAGGAAATATTTGTGAAGTGTAAAGAAAATGATCCATGGTTTTGTAAAAATGTTAAAACTAGAGATTTGAAAATATTGATTACCATATGTATTCAGCCCCCCCCTTAGTCAATACATTGTATGACCACCTTTCACTGCAAATCTTTTGGGTTATATCTCTATCGGTTTGCACTCGTAGAGTCTGAAATGTTTGTCCATTCTTCACTGTAAAACAACTGTAGCTCTGTGAGATTGGATGGTGTCTGTGAACAGAAGTGTTCAAGTCTTGTCACAGATTCTCAATAGGATTTACAATAGGTCTCGATTCTCCAATTCAGTGTGATTGCAGCATTACCAAATTTTCAAAAAATGTTCTGAAATTTGTAAATGTCGCCATTTTCCAAGACCTGTAGCCTATTCATTTTGCGGTTAATAGAGTTGACTGAAGGCTTGTTTTTTGCATAGAGACCTGATGTTTTTATTGGCCCTATTTTAAGGTGGATCCAACACTTTGACTATTTGTTATTGCATTTTTAAGGCGTTGTGACGACCAAAAATCTAAAGATATCATATTTTTCTAACTATAAAATGCTCTTTTCAGTAAGCTTGTTAAGGGGCCGGCTGTACGGGGCTTTGATAGTCGCGGATGAGTCAGGTCTATTGATCGCTGGTGAGTCTGCCTGTGTGACAGCTCACCAGCGATCTGAACGATATTGTTATCGATCACGCGTGCGTGTGATCGCTAACAATATCATTCTTCAAATTGATGTGTTTGACGTGGCCCTTAGGAATCCCCATCTCAGTCTCTCTGCAGCTTCAGACTCCATGACTCTCATACCAGTGACTTCTTGTCTCACTTCCCCTGTATGGAAGGGGGTTTTCAGGTGCTCTCCTAAGGCTGCGTTCACACATTTGCGTATTTTGCTGCGCTTTTTTGCGCGCTGTTTGCCGCGTTGTTTGGCCGCGCCAAAAAGTGCAACAAAATACGCAGGGGCTTTCACACACTGCGCTTTCTTTACTCCAGAAAGCACAGTGATGTCATAGAGGGGAGGAAGAATCCTGCTTCCTCCTCCCCTCTGTGACATGTATGACCGCCCATTAGATTTCGCAGTGTATTAATATACACTGTGAAATCTAAGTTAAACAAAAGCAAGTGTATGAAAAATAAAAAAGAATCAAATACTTTACCTCTCCGACGCCTTTTCCGGCAATCCGACGCTGTCCGATATCCGGTTCCAAGTGAGATGTCTTCTGCCAAGACCTGTGGTGACGCCAGAGGGGCGTTCCCGGCGCTGATTGGCTGATCGCGGTCATGTGATATGAATCACATGACCGCGAGTGCCCCGGAACGCCCCTCTGACGTCACCACAGGTCCTGGCAGAAGACATCTCACTTGGAACCGGATATCGGACAGCGTCGGATTGCCGGAAAAGGCGTCGGAGAGGTAAAGTATTTGATTCTTTTTTATTTTTCATACACTTGCTTTTGTTTAACTTAGATTTCACAGTGTATATTAATACACTGCGAAATCTAATGGCGGTCATACATGTCACAGAGGGGAGGAGGAAGCAGGATTCTTCCTCCCCTCTGTGATATCAGAGGGGGAAAACGCAGGAACACTGCGTAAAGAATTGACATATCAATTCTTTACGCAGCTGCGCTTTCTCCCTGAAATGCACTGCGTATTTTTGCGCAATGTCTGCACAGCAAAGTGAATTTCACATTCACTTTGCTGGCAGACAAAAGGCACATTGCGTATTTTGAAAAGCGCGCGTAAAAAAGCACAGCAAAATACGCAATGTGTGAATGCAGCCTAACACCAACCCCGAGCCTTACACTCCAGACACTGGAAGTCCTCACACTGGGATAGTCACAGTCTTGTTCCCCAGGAGCAGACATATCAGGCCCACAATCTTGTCTCTGTCTTCTCCTCACTGTGTCCATACACTCCTGACTGAAAACTGAACTGGTCTCACACTAGACTGGCCACTCCCCCTGTGACTCACCCAGATTTAACCCTTTGATCCCTGCCAAAAGTCTGTCAAACTGTACTGTCTAGTCTACCATAAGCATAGAGTTTGTACCCATAACCAGCTCTGCTATATCTACACTTTATTTATCTACATCAAGAGAATACATTACTACATAACATCTCTTATCACTATTGTACAGTTTTCTTAATACACTATATAATGAAATCACACAAAATGCAATTAAATCATAGTAACATAATAACATAGTAACATAGTTTACATATAACATAGTTTTGAAGTAGAAAGAAGACCTTAAGTCCATCGTAGTTCAACCCATAGCCTAACATGTAGATCCAGAGGAAGGCAAAAAAAAAACCATGTGGCAACACTAAGCTCCACATTGGGGAAAAAAACTCCTTCCTGACTCCAGATATGGCAATCAGACTAGTTCCCTGAATCAATGCCCTATCAAAGAATCTAGTATGTATAACTGATAATATTATAGTTTTCAAGAAAGGCATCCAGGCCCTTCTTAAATGTTAGTAGTGACTCACTCATTACAACATATGTGGCAGAGAGTTCCATAGTCTCACTGCTCTTACAGTAAAGAATCCACGTCTGTGATTATGATTAAACCTTCTTTCCTCCAGACGTAGAGGATGCCCCTTGTCCCCATCTCAGGACTAAGAGTAAAAAGATCATTAAAACGGTCTCTGTACTGTCCCCTCATATATTTATACATTATTATAAGATCACCCCTAAGCCTTCGTTTTTCCAAGCTAAATCACCCCAAGTTTAATAACCTGTCTTGGTATTGCAGACCCTTCAGTCCTCTAATAACTTGGTCCTCTTCTCTGGCCCGCTCTAGTTCAGCTATGTCTTTCTTATACACCGGAGACCAGAATTGTACACAGTATTCTATATGTGGTCGCACTAGTGACTTGTATAGATGTAAAATTATGTTCTCCTCATGAGCATCTATGCCTCTTTTAATAGCATCCCATTATTTTATTTGCCTTTGCAGCAGCTTCCTGACACTGGCCACTAAATATCAGTTTATCATCTACCCATACACCCAGGTCTTTTTCAGTGGTAGTTTTGCCCAGTGCTTTACAATTAAGCACACAATTATACATTTTATTTCTCTGCCCAAGTGCATGACCTTACATTTATCCCCATTAAAGCTCATTTGCCATTTATCAGCCCAAGCTTCTAGTTTACATAAATCCTCCTGTAATATAAAATTTTCCTCCTCTGTATTGATTACCCTGCAGAGATTAGTGTCATCTGCAAATATTGAGATTCTACTCTGTATGCCCCCTACAAGGTCATTAATAAATATGTTAAAAAGAAGCGGGCCCAATACTGACCCCTGTGGTACCCCATTTTTAACTGTGACCCATTCTTAGTGTGTTCCATTAATAACCACCCTTTGTTTCCTATCACTAAGCCAGTTCTTAACCCACTTACACATATTTTCCCTATCCCCATTGCTCTTATTTTATGTATCAACCTTTTGTGTGGCACCTTATCAAAAGCTTTTGAAAAGTCCATATACACCACGTCCACTACATTTCTTTGGTCCAGTCCAGAACTTACCTCTTCATAGAAGCTTATCAGATTAGTTTGACAGGAACGGTACCTCATAAACCCATGTTGATATAGAGTCATGAGGTTACTTTTTTTCAGATTCTCCAGTATAGCATCTCTTACAAAACCCTCTAGGATTTTACCCACAGTAGAGGTTAAGCTTACTGGCCTATAGTTTCCAAGTTCAGTTTTTGTCCCCTTTTTGAATATTGGCACTACATTTGCTATACGCCAGTCCTGTGATACAGACCCTAATATTATGTAATCTTTAAAAATTAAAAATAATAGTCTATCTATGATAATACTTAATTCCTGCAGTACTCTGGGGTGTAGCCCATCCGGGCCCAAGGATTTGTCAAATTTAGTGATTTTTAGACAGTGTCGTACTTCCTGTTGGGTAAAGCAGGTGACATTTAATGGAGAATTTTTGTTATCACTGATCATGTTGTCTGTCATGGGATTTTCTTGTGTAAATACTGTTGAAAAAAAGAGTAATTTAGCATATTGTCTTTTTCCTCATCCTATTTTTAAGGGGGCCAACACAATCATTTTTTTAGTTTCTTACTATTTATGTAGTTAAATAATATTTTGGGATTTTTATACTTTCTCTGGCAATGAATTTCTCTGTCTCAATCTTTGCTGCCTTGATTTGATTTTTACAGATGTTATTTAATTTTCTGTATTTATTTAATGCCTCATCACTACCTACTTGCTTTAATTCCCTAAATGCTTTCTTTTTGTCACTTATTGCGCCCTTTACAGCTCTATTTAGCCTTAGTGGTTTCCTCCTATTTCTAGCATGGTTATTCCCATAGGGTATATATTGTCCACTCCTATTCAGGATGCTAATAAACGTCTCCAATTTGCTTTGTGTACCTTTATGTCTCAGGACATCGTCACAGTTTATTGCACTAAGATCATCTCTCAACCGTTGAATTTGCCTTCCTGAAGTTTAGTGTCCTTGTAGCCCTTCTACTACACATCTTATTAAAGGATACATAAAAGCTTATTATTTTGTGATCACTATTACCCAAGTGACCTCCAACCCATATATTTGATATGCAGTCCGGCCTCTTGGTTAATATTAGGTCTATGGTAGCAGTGTCTCCCTTCTTGTTGGGTCCTGAACCAGTTGTGAAAGGTAATTGTCTCTTATAGTTGTCAAAAACCTATTACCTTTGCTCGAACTGCAGGTTTCTGTTCCCCAATGTATTTCAGGATACTTGAAGTCCCCCATAACAATGACTTTTCCCTGAGTCGCTGCTTCATCTATATGCTTTATGAGGATATTCTCCTCCACTTCTATTATTGTTGGAGACTTATAACAAACCCCTATCAGTAATTTATTATTTTTCCCCTCCCCTTATCTCCACCCACAGGGACTCTTCATTTTCATTAGATTCACATATATTATCACGCAGGATGCGTTTTAAGGATGATTTTACATATAAACACACCCCTCCCCTTGCTTATTTGTATGGTAATTTCTGAACAGACTATAGCCCTGTAAATTAACAGCCCAGTCATGGCTCTTGTCCAGCCATGTCTCTGATATCCCCACCATGTCATAATTTTTTTCCAACAGATTTAATTCTAATTCCTCCATTTTGTTGGTGAGGCTTCTGGCATAGGTGTACATGCACTTTATGCATCTCTCTTTACCTCTATTGCTTCCTACTATTTTGACTGTTCTAACTCCACCCCCATGCCACCCTCAATTTCATTATTTGTGCCCAGGTTACTATTTACACTATCTTCCCCTTCTGTACAAAGAATACCCTCCCCCAATCACTAGTTTAAACACTCCTCCAACCTTCTAGTCATTCTCTCCCCCAGCACAGCTGCATCCTCCCCATTGAGGTGCAACTTCTCAAACAGAGAAGTTCTCCAGGAACCCAAACCCCTCCTTCCCACACCGATTCCTGAGCCACTTATTTATCTCCCTAATCTCCCATTGTCTATTTGGCGTGGCACGTTGTACAGGCAGTATTTCAGAGAATACTATCTTGGAGGTCCTTGCCTTAAGCTTGCAGCCTAATTCCCTGAAATCATCTTTAAGGGCCTTCCGCCTACCTCTAACTTTGTCATTTGTGCCAATGTACAACAAGACCACTGGGTCCTCACTGGCCCCTCCCAGTAATCTGTCAACCCAATCAGCGATGTGCGGGACTCGAGGGCCAGGCAGGCAGCACACTGTTCGACTATCCCTGTCTTTGTGACAGATTTCCCTATCTATATAACATAAAGGGGGACAGCACCACATACCAGACGGGACTCTTTATCAATTCCTCTATTCCAGCACCCCAGTGCAAGCGACGTTTCGGACTGTGTCCTTTATCAAGGACACAGTCCGAAACGTCGCTTGCACTGGGGTGCTGGAATAGAGGAATTGATAAAGAGTCCCGTCTGGTATGTTGTGCTGTCCCCCTTTATGTTATATATGTATCTACTAGGATGACTCCCTGGTATAGGACGGGCACCACACTGGAGGTTTGAACTTCCTTTTTCCGTGGGTGCTGCGGGCTCTGCATTTGTTACTAGATTTCCCTATCTATTCCCCTAATAATTGAGTCCCCCACTACCAGAACCTGTCTGGCCTGTCCTGCTCTCCTGTTTTCTCCCCTTACTGGAGTTGACACTCCTCCAGATTTTAGAAGACATGCCTTGCTGCAGCAGTACTGACACCCCCCTCATCTGCCAACTTAGAAAATTTATTGGGGTGTGCCAGATCAGGGCTAGCCTCCCTGTCACTCTTCCCTCTACCCCACCTTCTAACTGTCACCCAGCTAGCTTCCTCACTGTCCTGCAGCTCCATGCTACCATCCTCCCCCACATCTATCCCAGTGAGCAGCTGCTCAGTGAGCAGCAGACTCCTTTCCATATTGTCTATGGATCTCAGTGTTGCCAGTTGCTTATTTAGATCCAGTATTTGGGTTTCCAAATGCACAACCTGCTCACATCTCCACAGCAGTATGCACCCTCGACCGGCTGTTCAAGGATTACATACATGTGGCAAGATGTACACTGGATGGCATTGTCAATTATGGAGCTCATTTCCTAACGGGGATTCCACCAGACAGAAATGTTAAGTAAAAAGAAATGTAAAGTATTAATAAAATACAACCAGCAATTCAGTAATTCCTCCCTACCAAACTCCCTGAATCCAAAGTCACTGAATCACAAGTCACACACTTATTTCCGTTCGCACTTACGCTCCGGTCACTCGCAGCTCTTCACACTCGCTAAGGAAAAAGATTTAAAGAGGTTTATTATTTTTTTTTTTTCCCCTTTAGCAGAAATCCAACCTACAGCTCAATGCACTTACAAAGGACTGGAAGCCCCAACCATTTGCTACTTATAAACCATTAATTATGAACCCTCACCCTTAATTAACCCCTTGTGATTATAGCTTCACCACAGGATTGTAGTTAACCCTTAAACTTACAGGTAGTAAAATAAGAGTCTGTAAACTTGTAGCGAGAAAAAAAAGAAAAATTAAGAAAGCCCAATAAAATTAAAAAGGTAGGAAAGCACTCACAATTCAGCAACTCAAAGCAATTCACACAGGTATTTGTTGCAGGATTCCCAAAACCTCCTCACTGAAGCACAAATGACACACTTTCGTCACACTCACTAAGGAAGAAGATTTAAAGAGATTTTTTTTTCCCCTTTAGCAGAAATTCAACCTACAGCTCAATGCACTTCCAAAGGCAATTATCTATGTCTTCAGGGGGCACTGCAGGTCCATCCTCTTACAAGATAACCTTTTGCTAAAATGTATGTACGTCTTATAGTCCACAGTTATTATGGTCAGCAGTGCCAGACCTCCCTGACTGCTTCCTTAAATCACAGGATAGCGCATTCATGAGGGCTGTGCTTTTATGGCAGAGACAACTAAACAAGCTGGAGAGACTGACCTGAGCTTGGTGGCTGGTTGGGTGAAGCTTGTGTCCACATGAATGTTAGCCCCTTAATGACCTAGGACAAAACGATGTCCTTGGTTGCCTCCTTTGCTCTGATGCAAGCTCACACGACAGCCAGGGGTCAGATGAGGACCCCTAATACTGTCATGACTAGCTTCCTGTGGATGCTCGACCCACGTATGCATACATAGAAAGTGATCATTTATCCTGTGCAGAGCTGTGGATCATCACAGCTCTGTATAGCACAAGCAATCACAATGTGCAGTGTTGAGGAGCCCTAATGGGTCAAGTAAAATAAAGTAAAAGTTTAAAAAAAATTTAAAAGAAGGAAAAAAAAAAGGAAACTAGAAGTTCATATCATCGACTTTTGCCCAATTGAAAATAAAACTATAGAAAAAAATACACATATCTGGTATTGCAGCGTTCAAAAATGCCTGATATATCTATTATAATAAAACCCTAAGGCTACTTCCGTCAGGATGTAACGGTATGCTACGTCACATCCTGGCTGAAGTAGCCTCTACACCCACTGTGGGTGTTCTAATATGGCCGCCCGCACACGCCATATTAGAACACCCTAGTGATGGGTATGCTACTATGGCGGCTGCTGCCCGCTGCACACTCTCCCCGCCCGCTGCCAGCAGTCCACCCAGTCCCCGCAGCCCCCCCTCCCACACTCACCAGACGCCGCACACCCGCCAGCTATCCTCCCCACTGCCGTCAGCTGGGGCTTGCAGGACCTGAGATGATGTCACTGGTATGGGCGGGGCTATATCACATGACTGTGACATCATCACAGGCACTTTCCACACACCGAGAACAAGTAGGTACTGGAGCCCGTCCTCTGCCCTGACACACACACTACACACTGCCACACACTACACTCTGCCACACACTACACTCTGCCACACAGTACACACTGCCACACACTGCACTCTGCACACACTACACACTGCCAAACACTGCCCACTGCCACACACTACACACTGCCACACACTGTCCACTGCCACACACTACACACTGCCACACACTAAACACTGCCACACACTACACACTGCTATACTGTACACACTGCCACACACTGCCCACTGCCACACACTACACTCTGCCACACACTACACACACACACACACACACACACCTCCATGCACTGTCCGCTATACTTACCACCGGCCCTGCATCTTCCCCGCCGCCGCCTCGATCCTCAGTCCTCCGTTCCGCCGACATGTCGCCGCCCCCGAGGACTGGATCCAATATGGCGTCCATGAAGTCTCACGAGAGTTCCCGGACGCCATTTTGGAAGAAACATGTCGCCCGGACGGAGGAGTGGAGCCAAGATGCTGGGGACGACGGAGCGAAGATGCGGCGACGGGGAAGACGATGACCCGGTGGTAAGTATGGCAGGCAGAGTACCTCCGTCCTCTGCTGACTACTCTGCCCGCCGCACTGCGCTGACCACTGTGCCCTCCGCACTGTGCTGACCACTCTGCCCCCCGCAGAGCGCTGACCACTCTGCCCGCCGCACTGCGCTGACCACTCTGTCCGCCGCACTGCGCTGACCACTCTGCCCGCCGCACTGTGCTGACCACTCTGCCCGCCGCACTGCGCTGACCACTCTGCCCACTGAACTGCGCAGACCACTCTGCCCTCCGCACTGCGCTGACCACTCTGCCCACCGCACTGTGCTGACCACTCTGCCCACTGCACTGCGCTGACCACTCTGCCCACCGCACTGTGCTGACCACTCTGCCCACCACACTGCGCTGACCACTCTGCCCACCGCACTGCGCTGACCACTCTGCCACTGCACTGCGCTGACCACTCTGCCCACCGCACTTCGCTGACCACTCTGCCCACTTCACTCACTGCTAACCACTGAGCCACCATACAGTGCTAAAGACTGAGCGACCATACTTTGCTAGACACTGAGCCACCACGCAGTGCTAACCACTGAGCCACCGCACAGTGCTAACTACTGAGCCACCGCTCAATGCTAACCACTGAGCCACCGCACAGTGCTAACCACTGAGCCACCACACAGTGCTAACCACTGAGCCACCGCGCAGTGCTAACCACTGAGCCACCGCGCAGTGCTAACCACTGAGCCACCGCGCAGTGCTAACCACTGAGCCACCGCGCAGTGCTAACCACTGAGCCACCGCGCAGTGCTAACCACTGAGCCACCGCGCAGTGCTAACCACTGAGCCACCTCACAGTGCTAACCACTGAGCCACCTCACAGTGCTAACCACTGAGCCACCGCGCAGTGCTAACCACTGAGCCACCGCGCAGTGCTAACCACTGAGCCACCGCGCAGTGCTAACCACTGAGCCACCGCGCAGTGCTAACCACTGAGCCACCGCCAGTGCTAACCACTGAGCCACCGTATGCTCTGCTAACCACTGAGCCACCGCACAGTGCTAACCACTGAGACTACCGTGCAGTGCTAACCACTGAGCAACCGCGCAGTGCTAACCACTGAGCCACCGTATGCTCTGCTAACCACTGAGCTGCCGTACAGTGCTCCATCCTCCCCACCCCACCGCTTTGTGCTCCATCCTCCTCCTCCCACCGCTCTGTGCTCCATCTCCTCCTCCCACCGCTCTGTGCTCCATCCTCCCCTGCCTGTGCTGTTCCATCCTCCTCCACCGCTTCCTGCTCTTTCCTTTGTCCTCCTCCCCTCCGCCACTCCATCCTCCATCCTCCATCCTCCCCCTGCCTGTGCTGCTCCGTCCTCCCCCCACCCCCACCGCTTTGTCCTCCGTCCTCCTCCTCCCCCCCGCCGCTCTGTGCTCCATCCTCCCCCTGCCGCTCCGTCCTCCCCACCCCACCGCTTCCTCTTCCTTCCTTTGTCCGCCTCCCCTCCGACACTCCATCCTCCGTCCTCCCCCTGCCTCTGCGGCTCCGGCCTCCCCTACCCCACCGCTTTGTCCTCCATCCTCCGCTCCCCCGCCGCTTTGTGCTCCGTCCTCCCCTGCCACTCCATCCTCCCCCTGCCTGTGCTGCTCCGGCTTCCCCCACCCCCCACCACTTCGTCCTCCATCCACCTCTCCCCCACGGCTCTGTGCTCCGGCCTCACCCTGCCGCTTCATCCTCCCCCTGCCTGTGCCGCTGCATCCTCCCCCAGTCCACCGCTTCCTCCTCCTTCCTTTGTCCTCCTCCCCTCCACCACTCCGTACTCTGTTCTCCCCCTGCCTGTGCTGCTCCATCCTCCCCCACCCCGCTGCTTTGTCCTCCTCCTCCTCCTCCCACCGCTCTGTGCTCCGTCCTCCCCTGCCTGTGCTGCTCCATCCTCCCACCGCTTCCTCCTCCTTCCTTTGTCCTCCTCCTCTCCGCCGCTCCATCCTCCCCCTGCCTGTGCTGCTCCATCTTCCCCCCCCACCGCTTCATCCTCTGTCCTCTTCCCCCCGCCGCTCTGTGCTCCGTCCTCCCCCTGCTGCTCTGTCCTCCCCCTTCCTGTGCCGCTCCATCCTCCCCCACCCCACCACTTCCTCCTCCTTCCTTTATCCTCCTCCCCCCGTCACTCCATCCTCCGTCCTCCCCCTGCCTGTGCTGCTCTGGCCTCCCCCACCCCGCAGCTTCGTCCACTGTCCTCCTCCCCCCCGCCGCTCTGTGCTCCATCCTCCCCTGTCTGTGCTACTCCATCCTCCCCCACCCCACCACTTCCTCCTCTTCCTTTGTCCTCCTCCCCTCCGCCACTCCATCCACCGTACTCCCCCTGCCTGTGCTGCTCCGTCTCCCCCACCCCCACCGCTTTGTCCTCCCTCCTCCTCCCCCTGCCGCTCCGTCCTCCCCCACCCCACCGCTTCCTCTTCTCTCTCCTTTGTCCGCCTCCCCTCCGACACTCCATCCTCCGTCCTCCCCCTGCCTCTGCGGCTCCGGCCTCCCCCCCCGCCGCTTCGTCCTCCATCCTCCTCTCCCCCAGCTCTGTCGCTCCGTCCTCCCCTGTTGCTCTGTACTCCCACCCTGTCACTCTGTCCTCCCCCTGCCGCTCTGTCCTCCCCCTGCCGCTCTCTGTCCTCCCCCTGCCACTTCGTCCTCCCCCTGCCTGTGCTGCTCCATCCTCCCACCGCTTCCTCCTCCTTCCTTTGTCCTCCTCACCTCGCCACTCCATCCACCGTGCTCCCCTGCCTGTGCTGCTCACGTCCTCCCCCACCCCGCCGCTTCATCCTACATCCTCCCCCCCCGCCGCTCTGTGCTTCGTCCTCCCCCTGCCGCTCCGTCCTCCCCCTGCCTGTGCCGCTCCATCCTCCCCACCACTTCCTCCTCCTTCCTTTGTCCTCCTCCCCTCTGCCACTCCATCCTCCGTCCTCCCTCTGCCCGTGCTGCTCCATACTCCCCCACCCCGCCGCTTCGTCCTCCGTCCTCCTCCCCCCTGCCGCTCTGTACTCCATCCTCCCCCTGCTGCTCCTTCCTCCCCCTGCCTGTGCTGCTACATCCTCCCACACCCTGTAGCTACCTCCTCTGTCCTCCATCCTCCTCCCCCCTGCCACGCCTTCCTTTCCCCGCCGCTCTTTCTTCAAAGTTCCTCCAATTCAGCCCCACCGCCTTCCCCATGCAATCTCTATTTCTATATTCTAGAATACCCGATGAGTTAGAATCGGGTCACTATCAAGTCAAAATATAAAATCAAACTTATCTGTAAACTGCGTAACGGAAAAACAAGTCCAAACGCCAAAATTACGTTATTTTTTGGTCGCCGAACATTGCAATAAAATTCAGTAACAGGCAATCAAGACATTGCATCTACCCAAACATGGTATCAAGAAAAATGTCAGCTCAAGATGCAAAGAATAAGCCAAAAAATTAGAAGACAGAAACTGGCGCAAATGGCAATTCTTTTTTTTTTTTTTTAGAAACTTATGAATTTTTTTTCACTATTTAGATAAAAGTAAAAGTATACATGTTTGGTATTTACGAACTCATGGCGACATGTCAGTTTTGCCAAATAATGAACATGATGAATAAAAAAAGAACACAATTGTGTAATTTAACTTTTTTTGCAATTTCACCACACTTGGAAGTTTTTTCCTGTTTTCCAGCACACTATATGGTAAAATGAATGGTGTCATTCAGAACAACAATTCATCGCAAAAAACAAGCCCTCATAAGTCTATATTGATGGAAAAATAAAAAGGTTATAGTTCTTGGAATAAGGGGGGAAAAAAACAAAATATGGAAAAATCACCCCTGGGGTGAAGGGGTTAATGCTTAAGTATAAAAGTATTTCTGTATAGCAGAAATCACTGTCTCCTTTGAGCTTGACTGACCCCAGCAGACCCCCAATTGCATCTCGGGAACACCAATGGGTGGCTAGAACAGAAGAATAAAAGTCAGAGAATAATAGCGGCATTTATCAGGTTAAAAGGTGTGAGAATGTGCTTAACTCACAGCTGTTGAAGGCAAATGATGATTGCATTCAGTCACTGAACGCTCTCCATTCACCTTCTGCTGACCAGCACCGTACATGTATGACAATGGTCGGCAAGGGTTTAAAAAAATCTAAAAAAGAAAACACTATACAAGATTAGTACTGACCTGAAGAAACATAATTCCAGTTTTTTTTCACAATTTCACCTCTAATGGACTATATTTCTTGCTCTTCAGTACTTAATATGCTAAAGTGAATGATGTCATTCACAACAGCAACTCGACCTGTTAAAAATAAGTCCTCACATGGGTGAGTGGATGGAAAATAAAAAGGGTATGACTCTTAGAAGAAGAGGAGGAAAAAAACGAATGAGCAAAACCAAAAATTGGCTTTCACCTACAAAAAATGATATTTACCTGCAGATATAGTGCTAATATATATATAGCATGTAAAACCTATGATGCCGGTTGACCGAAGCAACAGCTACAAGGAAAAATGAAGTTATATCTGCTCTGTGTCGGCCCAGTTCCAGTAGTCATTGGGTCAGTGCAAGGAGCGGTAACTTCCTACTTCTTGGCTAACAGCCTTTTTTGCAGACAATGTGTGCAGTTTATGTCTGCAGTCATTGTGCCGTAGAACAATTACAGCTCACTGCACCACCCCAATGAATACAAGCAGCTGCAGGGAGAATGCAACTTCATTTTCTCTCTGCTCCAGTTACCCTTCCAGACTCATTTTAAATGCTATTCACCTACAGATTAGCACTGAAGGTAAATAGTGTTTTGGGTGACAGATTCCCTTCAAGGGTCCTAAATGGAATTAGACTTTACCCTCTGTGATTAGGAAAGGCTCCCAATAGTGATTAGGATCCTATCGACACTTGGCTTACACACAAACCCATAATACTGGTGTATGCATGGGTATGAAAAAAAGTCTATAAAATCAGAAATGATCATTTTAGAACATCAAGTGTCAGTTAATACAATTCTAAAAACCAACTATTCTGTGTTTTTCCAGACGTGGAAGCGGAATGTGACAAGAGCTCAGCTACGACATATTTCTGGTATCGGGAAACTCTGGATATTTCAAACTCAATATCAGAGGGAGGAGGTCTAAACTGGAAGATGACCATATGTCTATTTTCTGCATGGTTTATTGTGGGATTGGCTATGATTAAAGGTATACAGTCATCTGGCAAGGTAAGGGAATGCAACTGCTGGAGCAGAAAGACCCTTTTTTGGCCATTAATTACACAATAAATAGAGGGGAGGAAATGACCAGATTTGGGTGTTTTATACTAAAAGCGCCCCCCTCAGCAGCATCTATGCTGCATTCTAAGAAGGTATCTATTATGCATTGACCACCCCTGTGCACCAAATAAATGACTTTCAAAAACGTCCTGCTCTGTATTATAATTACTTGTCCCTGGTCTGATAGGTTTGATTGCAGCTTGATTCGTCCCACTTCTTCTTGTTGTCCATCCTGCCTCTCCTTACTGTTGGACAGCCTCTTTTTCTGATTGATATCCAAATGGTATGCTTGTGCACAGGCTTCTCCTGATCACACAGGGGAACTGTGCTCTGTCTTATTATGCGCAGAGCCTAAAACTCATCTACGCATGCATAAACCATTGAGGTCTCTCTGCGCGTGCGCAAAATTTCACCCTGACTCTCATGTTGACATCTTCTGTGTCATACACATAACTGGGGGAATCTCGCATACGTATAGATGAGTTTTATGAGGGTATGTGCACATCTGACGTTTCTGCATCTTTGCAGACCGTCCTAAAACCGGTGTAGAATTGCAGAAACTGAGTTTTCTGACCTCAGCAGTGTCCATCGTTTTTTTAGCGTTTTTTGAGTGGTTTTATAGCGTTTATACAGCGTTTTGTCGGCGTTTTTCTTGGCGTTTTTAAGACTGTTTTTTGTGCACTTGTAAGCTAGAACCGCTGGAAAAACGCTCAAAAGAAGTCACTTGCTCTATCTTTGAAAACCGGTGGAAAACGGTGAAGAAAGTGGAAAGGAGACAAAAAAAACGTTCTAATGTACACAGCGTTTTCTAAAATCCATTGACTAGCATGTTAATCCAACCGGTGGCTAGGATTAACATAAATTAACATAAAACTCAGCGGAAAACGCCGACGGAAAACGCTAAAAAACAGCCCACAAAACGACTGATGTGCACATACCCTGAATCTGTGCAATCCAGAGAAGCCCCTGCATAGGCGCATGATTTGGATAGTAGTCAGAAGAAGAGGCTGCCCGACGGTGTGGAGATGTAGGATGGATGACGAAGAGAGGTGGGTTGGACAGCAAGGAGAGGTGGGACGGACCGAGCTGCAATCAAACCCTTCAGGCCGAAAACAGGTAATTATAATGCAGGGCGGGAAGCTTTTAAAACGTATTTATTTGGTGTACAGGGGTAATCAGAGCATAATACCCACCTTCTTAGGGCGGCTTCAGACTGCGGCAGCGTCCGGTCCGGGGCTGTCAGGAGTGACAGGCTGGAGCGGAGTTTTTCTGCATAGAATCCTGTCGGGCTGCACGGAGCTGGATCGCGGCGGGTGGTAATTATCTGCTATCCGGCTGCCAGCTCGCCGGATGTATCCTGCAGAAGTGGGGATTTGTCTGCCGATTCCAAAACCGGTGCATGCAACGTTTTTGGAATCGGCAGACAAATCCCCACTTCTGCAGGATACATCCGGCGAGCTGGCAGCCGGATAGCAGCTAATTACCACCCGCCGCGATCCAGCTCCGTGCAGCCCGACAGGATTCTATGCAGAAAAACTCCGCTCCAGCCTGTCACTCCTGACAGCCCCGGACCGGACGCTGCCGCAGTCTGAAGCCGCCCTTAGAATGCATCATAGGTAATATATCTTATCAGAGGAGCTTTTTTATTCTCCTCTTTGATTGATCTTTCACTCTCAATTTATGGGTAAAATCTGTGACATTTGTATTCACTGAAGACAGATTTAACCATTACTGAGATAGGTGACAATTGGTGCTTCTAAAATTCTGTGACTAAAGAAGGGATGAGCTAGAAGCGGACACAGCAATGTTCTGAAACCACAGTTACCGTTCTCCATAGAACTTTGTGATAACCAACTGTAATCTCCAAACTCAAAATGCCTCTTGAAAGTGTCCCTGAACTCTAGCCCCACCTATTGGAAGTAGCAATCCTACAAGTCAGTATTTACCCTTTAAAGGGAACCTGTCACCTGGATCTAAGCCCCTACACTATCACTACCTGTCCCTGCACCTTCCTAGCTGCTCCCTATCTATTCCTCTCTGAGCTAAATCCGCCCTATAAAACAGCAGAAAAATAACTTATAACTTACAGAAGTCCCTGAGGCTGGGGACTGAAAAGGCGGGCCCAGGCTCCATTCTGCTCCTCTTCTATGCAGCAGCACACGCCCCACTGGCGGCGTTATTCTTTCTTCATCGCCACCTCCTTCCTTTGGAATCATCCACCCACTTTACACTGTAAGGTAGCAGTTAGGATCGGCACGACAGAAGACAGTGACTCAGGTATTTACTCACACAGCACACAGTTTAATGGCACAGTTCAGGTATTCACAGACCTCCAGGTTCCGGGGCGCAGCCAAGTACAACCTCATACAATCCCAACAGCTGATATAGAATCTCTGTACCTTCCCCTGGGTAGGCTGTGTTAGGTCAGCACACAACCTTTCTCTCCTCACAGTCCGCTCATTAGCCTCATGAACTTCCACTCTGAGAGCTCCCAGGCTGTGTTAAATCTTCACACAGCCCTCTACACAGCAGCTCCTGCTGCTGTCCTGACATGCTCCACCCCCTCCCCACAGCGCAGGGCAGCTCATATCATCTCCTATTCACCCGCACACCTGGGCGTCAATCAGCACTCAACTCCAGTAGCAGCTAACCCTGTGTGTGCTGCTACCGAGCAGAAGATACAATCTCCCATATGCTGTGTCCCGGTCAGGGGACACATCGAGGTCGCATTACCACAACATGATAGGTGTAAAGCAGGCGGGAGATTCCAAATGGAGGAGGCGACAATGAAGAGAGAATAACGCCGTCCAGCGGGGCGAGTGCTGCTGCATCAAGGAGGGCAGAATGGAGCCTGGGGCCACCTTTTCAGTCCCCAGCCTCAGGGACATCTGTAATTTGGTATATAGCGCTACATTACAGCACATGTATAGCAGCACTATAATATATGGCCGTACATTACAGTACATGTATAGCAGTGCTATGGTATATGGCAGTACATTACAGTACATGTATAGCAGCGCTATGGTATATAGTGGTACATTACAGTACATGTATAGCAGCACTATAGTATATGGCCGTACATTACAGTACATGTATAGCAGCACTATGGTATATGGCGGTACATTATAGTACATGTATAGCAGCACTATGGTATATGGTGATACTCTGCTCCCCGCGGTCCCCCGCTCCTCCTGGCCCTCGCTCCTCGACAGTAAAAGTAAAAAGAAAAAATCCTCCGTGAGGATACTCACCTTTCCGCCGGCTCGCTCCATCTCCGTCTTCTAGGTCCTAAGGGCCTTTAGGACCTGTCGTTGCCTGGGAAACCGATCAGCTGATCGGTCACATGACCACTAACTGCCGAGTGGGGCAGGATGGAGCTGGCGGGGTAGGATGGAGTGAGCAAACCCTGGTAAATCCTGTCTCCTTGTGCTTCTGTGGCGCCCCACCTAGTCAGACATCACAATTAGGGTACTGCACCCATAAATGAGTGTGCGGTAATCCCTGTGTCAGTGGGAAGGCAGATGTCTGTGGGAGGCTCCCAACCCAGCACTCCCACACACACACACACCTAGAATAGATGGTTTTGGGCCCGTACCCTGGGGGAAGAATTAGGGGAGAAAGGAGGACAGACATTGAGTTTTAGTCGGCACTGAGGAAAGACAGAGAACGGGGAGCCTCTGAGTGAGAAAAGGAGACTTCCAGGGAGGGGGCCTGAAGAGAGGCAACAGGCAGCCCAGACGGAAGGAGGGGACCTCCCGAGCACCCATACTCAGGGAGGGAACCCTGGTCCACTTTACCGGAGTACCAGTTCCGAAGACGATCAGGGAGTCCAGCCCCTGCTCCAAGAACACCAGAGGTTGTGGGTCCGTTTACCGGCCCCGACATCCTGTCTGGCGGGATCAGTCACACCAAGTTAACCCACTGGGGTCGAATCCCAGAGCAGGAGAGGGAGAGAATGGAAGCCGAGATTGTCAGAGCACCTCAACAGGCCTGGTATTAAGCAGGCTACCCCAGGACAGGCACGAGCAGCGGAGACAGGTTAGATCCAGGAAGGCATTCCACAGGAGACTTCCAAAGACTCTGCAGCCCACTGTGACTACCCGGCCAGATAAAGACTGTGTTGCCACTGTGAACTGTATCGCCATCTGCATCGTTCCAGTAAAGTACCTGGGTAGAATGACAGAGTCTCTGTGTGCTTATTCACTGCTGCACTGCAAACTATTTCTCCATCATCAGCACCTCCATCACTACAGGTGCATACCTGCCCTGGAATGGCCAGCTCTACCTGCAGGGAGCTGTACTATCTCGGCTGCTGTACCGGATGTCTGAAGTGGCGCTGGTGCTAACCACCAGAATCTGCGGGTGGCATCACGATAAACTTTTACACTTTTATTCCCATTTCAACTACTCCTTTTTAGTTGACCACCAGGGCCACGGGTCTGGACAGGCCACCAGTGACATCCCCGCAGCAGAGGGCCAAGATACCCGAGTCCCCATACCCTGGGCTAGTCACTTCTCTCTTCCCTTTCTCACACTGTTACTCTAACCCCTCCCCCTAACCAGAAGAGTGAGCCAACCTAAAAAACTAGGTGTTTGTGCTCCCCCTTCTGGTCAGGGATCAGGCTTGTGTGTGGATGCATGTAGACATGCATGTATACTAGTAGGGAGCTCCAATTACCTCTGGACATGATACCACCACCTGTTAGGGAGGCGATAACATTGTGGCAACCGGACTGCAGAGGTGTCACAACTCCATGTGCTACTCTGGGTTTGGGATAAGTATAATTTTCTTAGGCGGCTTTCACATTGTGATGTTGTTAAACCCGATGCACTAAATCGGATGCCATCGGTCCGATTTTTTAACGGATGTTGTTGATCGGATCCGATAGAAAAATCGGACTTATGGCATACAATTTTGGCTACCTTCACATTACGATTTTGGAGGGAGCCGATGCTGTCCGATAAAATCGGACAGCATCGGCTCCCTTCTAATGCCTGGAATCGGATGCCAAATAGGCATCCGATTCCGGCATAAAATCGCTCCCTCCGGCTGAAAAAAAAAAAAAAAACAATGTATATCACCTGTCCCAAGGCCCCGCCATCTCCCACAGGCTCCGTGTCCTCCGGTGTTGCAGAGGTCTTCTTCTTCTTACAGGACCTGCCTTGATGTCACAATCACGTGACCGCCTGTTAATGGTAACTGCGGTCACGTGACTGTGACGTCACGGCAGGTCCTGTTTAGAAGGAGAAGACCTCCGGAAACACCGGGAGGACATCGGGAGCCTGCGGGAGACGGCGGGGGCCTCGGGGATAGGTGAGCATACTTTTTTTTTTTTTTTAACCCCTGCTGTCCCAGTAGGAGCAGTTTTACTGTACTGAGCATGCTCAGTACAGTCAAAATCGGGTCCGAGGACACATCAGATGTTTCCTCGGACCCTGCTCCATAGGGCCCCATGTTAAAAACATCGGACCAAATCGGATGTGCACTAAATGCCATTCGATTTGGTCCGATCCGATTTTGTCTGATTTTATTTTCGGTGCAAAAATCGAGCATGCTCCGATTTTGCACCCATAAAAAATCGGACAGAATCGGATCGGACCAAATCGAATGGCATTTAGTGCACATCCGATTCGGTCCGATGCCCATAGGGCTGCATGGGGGCCAAAATCGTTCCGATGCTGTCCGATTTTTATCGGACAGCATCGGAACTGAAAAATCCGTAGTGTCAAACCAGCCTTTGTCCGATTTTCTATCGGATTTCATTTAAACGGCATAGGTCTGGGATTTGGAGCATGCTGAATACACATTTTCGGATCAGATATCAGATCTGATTTTCCATCCGATTCCCATAGACTACCATTTTATTTTAATCGGAACGAATCGGATCCAATTTGATCTGATTTTTCACTGGGAAACCAAAATCGCAGCAGTCTACGATTTTGGCTACTGAAAAAAATCAAACAGAATCTCCCCATTGGAGAACATGGGGGCTAATTCGGATCCGATGC
The DNA here is from genome assembly GCA_033576535.1 of Allobates femoralis. Taxonomy (NCBI): domain Eukaryota; kingdom Metazoa; phylum Chordata; class Amphibia; order Anura; family Aromobatidae; genus Allobates; species Allobates femoralis. The sequence goes on along the minus strand of JARQOC010000002.1, from coordinate 245,959,733 downwards.
TGTCCGATTTTCATCGGACAGCATCGGATTTAACAAAATCGCAATGTGAAAGCACCCTTATCAGTGAAAATTATGTATTATAATAAATAAATAAATAAATATTCACTGGTAGTTTATAGTGTGTACCATATAATCATTCTGTCTCAATAGAAATCAGTTCTTTATATTCTGCGTTCCTGGTAAGTCTGTGATAGGCTTCCAATATACATAGCAACCATATGGAGGATGGAAGAAGTGCAGAGGAACAGAGCAGCTGCCTGCATGACTCCTGAGGCAGAAGATGTGTCTTAAGGCCACGTCACACGCATCAATCTTATGAGCGATATTGGTAGCGATCACGTGCACGCGCGATCGCTAACAATATCGCTCACATCGCTGGTGAGATGTCACACAGACAGACTCACCAGCGATGTGGGCCAGCGAGATCGCTGGTAACTATGGTACACATCGGGTTACTAGTGGCCGCGCGGCGCTTAGTAACCCGACGTTTACCATAGATACCATCTCCCAGCATAGGCTCTGCCGCTGGGAGATCGTTCATCGTGGTGTCACACACCACGATGAAGCAGATTGAACAAGCGTTTATCGCTTGATATGAGCTCCGGCTCACAAATCTGCGATCAATCAATCAAGCGATTTTACATTGTAAAATCGCTTGATTACACGCAGCGACGCACAGACGATATCGCTTAAGCGATCAAAAAAGCATATCACTTAAGCGATATCGCTCATAAGATTGATGCGTGTGACGTGGCCTTGAGACTACCATATACTTCCTGCATACAGTGTAGCTATACTGTAGTCACATATCCCACCTTTGCTCTAATGGAACTAAGCTATGATGCAAGCACAGAGGCAATATGTAGCCTCCATAGCTGCAGTCATTATTTCTGAGTTTACAAATAGCCTTACACTTTAAATGTACCTCACTTTCCTTTAACAGAGTTTGTAGACTCATTTGTTTTCTCATTCCAGGTAATGTACTTCAGCTCCCTCTTCCCTTACGTGGTCCTGATATGCTTCCTTGTCCGTGGATTATTACTAAGAGGATCTGTTGATGGTATCCTTCACATGTTAACACCTAAGGTAATGTTCTTCATTTCCAGTATCATGACTACCAAGATTTAGATTTCCAAGGAAGAGTCTGATATGGTTATTATCTGCCCTAGGTTGAGAAGATGCTGGATCCACAAGTATGGAGGGAGGCAGCCACTCAAGTTTTCTTTGCATTAGGTCTCGGCTTTGGTGGTGTCATTGCTTTCTCAAGCTACAATAAGCAAGATAACAATTGCCAGTTTGATGCAGCTCTTGTCTCTATCATCAACTTCTTCACTTCTGTGCTTGCCACTTTGGTCGTATTTGCTGTCCTTGGGTTCAAAGCCAATATGATGAATGAGAAATGTGTAGTACAGTAAGTACCTAGATTAAATTACTCTGAAATTACTTGAAAACATGTATACCTGCATATATTTATTTATCTAAAGCTCAAATTCATCTGACTTCAATTTACAAAATTACCTTTAATTTGTCTACAAGTAAATACACTTTTATGTTGTGTATGACATTATTTATGGGATTATAGAGGTTGATGACGTTGGATAATACTTTGACTTATTACATGAAGCTTGTGTGATAAGAACCAGATATCTACTTGGCAGGAGAATATAGATTGGCTTTAATGTTACAGACTGTAAAAGCTAATAGGTACGCTAGGCATTTTTGTGCATCTGGATAGAATCTGCCTATCACTCAAGGGTTACCGTGCACTGAGGAAGGCTGGCAGCTCTAAATTAATTTGTTTAGCAGATCCCAAGGGAATCCTGGCCTTCCCCCTTAATCCCTGTATGGGGATTTGGACTTCGGCAGGAGTTAGATTTACAGAGTGACTTCAGTGCATGCTGCCAGACAATTGTCTCGTAAATCTGAGTTTAGTCTAAGCCACGAAATCAAGAAACAGTCATGTGAAATACAGATCAGAATAAAACAGGTAGACTCAGAGCTGAGGTGCAGGAGTGTGAACCATGGTAAACATAATTTATAACTGGCAATTTCTGGGGGATTACATAGGGAGTGCTCTTGTCCAAGGCTCACAGCAGGGAGCTGATTAGAAAAAATAACCAGCATCCTGCAGCAAGGTTTAGGGCTCTGTCCAAGAAAGACTAATATAAACCGGACCGGTAGAAGAAAATCTTCTTGCGAAACGGCGTCGTCGTCCGCCCTCCGTGGTCACCTCCCTGCACCCTGTCACGAATCCTTGAATATGCTGGATTAAAGAGACCATTGCTACACAATACTGGTGAGTGCTGCCTCTTTCTTCATATATCTATTATTGCTTGTGCTGTGGATTAGCACCACCAGGGGAAGAACCTGCCTATAGGGCAATCCGCCCGGAGCATGACGGTTGATACTGCCACTTAGTGCCCTGAAGCCTTATCACTTGATAGACTAATATAAAGCAGGACTGTGCCTAAATTCCACAAACGGAATTGTCATTGCAAGAGTGGCACCACTTAGTGGCAGGGGTTGTAGGAGAGGGTTCAGACAAAACCGTAACACTAAGCATGGCCAAGGAACAGAGGCAACTCAAGGCGGACTTGTCACTAGAATTTTCCAATACAAACGGCATACATTATTTAATAGATCAAGAGCTTTAGAAATAACGTTATATTTATGGGCTAGTTATGTCTATGCTGGACATTACTTTTTACGTGACTTAAGAATGTAAGATTAGAAAGCTGGTGAAATATTCATCATATACCACGTGATTAAGGAGATAATGTAGGGAAAAGTAAGGTATACCGCCAGACTGTCCCTTATTTTGGAAAGAGAATCTACTGCAACACTAAACACTGTGATATATGGCAGGTTATATGCACAGCTAATAAAGATATAAGGAAAAAGACATGGCAAACTGCTCTAGAATGTAATGAATCTTGAGAAGACTTAGCTTTAGCGGTGGCCGCTGCGAAAGTGCCTGATAACCGTGCCAAGGTGTTTTTCATCTTATCGGGTCCTAACACAATGTCACTACTAGTGGTATACTATTGCATGGGCGGGCTTATATGCCTCTGTTTGCAATTAAAACCTGCAATGTAAGGTATGTCTTGGACCTGGGCTACAACAAAATGGAGGTCTCAGCTGGCTATAGGGTGGGGAAGGGAGCACAGTCAGAAAAACTATACTAATAAATATATCACAGTGTTTAGTGTTGCAGCAGATTCTCTTTCTAAAATTTATGTTTTTTGTGCTTGCGCCTACACGTTTAGGTGATGCCAGTCAGTCTTCAATTATTTTTATTTGTCCCTTATTTTGGACTGCAGTTGTATTCAATCTTTGATGACATATGTGAAATTAATACAAGCTACAAGTGTTTCCTTATTTTTCTTTTTTTGTAAGTGAAAAGCTTCCAAGTTTAGTTCACTCGTCTTTTAAAATTGTGACAGGAAAGTGTATGATCATTTAAAGGGGTTTTCATTTTTTTTTCTCAGAAAACCTTGCTCCCTCAACTGCAGTTTGGGGCCTCTGGGTCGCTTTCCTGTCCTCTCCAGTAAACAGATGATATTGCTAGGGAAAGCTGTCTAGCTGCAGGGGAAATTCATTATTATATGAAAGTTATAATAGAATGATCAAAGTAAAAAAATAGGGGGGGGAACAAGAGGCGCAATAGTGCCCTATCACTAGTGACACTAATGTATGCGGTGGGTATGAATTCACTCACCTAGCACAGTTGTGAGACCCACAACTGGTGTAAAAGCATTTGGCATTAAATGCAGCTGCTGCAGGACTTCCACCTTCCACATGCACGTGGGAATCATCCAGAAGTTACCTCAGGGGAAATGGTGTATCAGTGTCCGCGCTGCTGAAATCCCAAGAAAACGATCCGGAAACCATATGTAGGTTGCATCAATCATCCATTTATTCCTTTCCTACGCGTTTCAACACTGTCCTAGTGTCCTCCTCAGGGATATTACATGTCAGCTCTTAACAAGGTTTATATAGCCCCTGTACATGGCATTTAGGGGTGTGTTAGCACATGCTGATGATGTCAAAATCGTCATTAAAGTGGGCGGAGCCCAATTCGATGATGTCAAAATCGTCATCAAAGTGGGAGGAGCCTAATTTTTGGCTCCAAAACAGTAAAAACTAGTTTCTGTGGAGCATTTTACATCGTACAATGATATACAAGTTGATAAAAATATGACTAAACAAATGGTATAAAAAACGTTCTGAAATTTGCTGCGGAAAAGTAAATAAAGCCTTCAGTAATAAGAACAGGAAACAAAAAAAAAAAATAAAAATAATATACACTCCGATATGCCTCTGGGTGTATTAGAACTCTTGGTCATTTGGATGAAAAACATCCTCACTATTGGGTTGTGCCACCAGGGCAATTCATTAGCAAATAAAAGTGCTGAGAAGTTTGGTATTATCCTGTGAAGGTGGAATAGGAAAAAATATATATGGACAATATTATCTATATCTATGTAATTAAAAAACAACTTTATTATAAAATTATTCAAAATAATATAAATATATAAAAAATATAAAAAAATATATATCCAATATATTGTCCAAGACTCTGAAATATGCACTAAAACATATTTCAAGTCAACGGACAGAAATTCATATATAAACTTCGCCAGTGGTCATTATACCAAATGGCTCCGGAACATTCCTTCTAATCAGTTCTTGAGAATAAAAAAGAATTGTACAACAAATGAAGATTACAGAGAACAATCTGAGATCTTGGAAAGAAAATTTAAAGTCAGGGGTTACCCTAGCAAACTAATAAATAAAGCACAAAAAGGGAGCAGCAGAGTACCCCAAAATATTCTCCTGCAACCAAAGAAAAAACAGCAGACGGATAAAGATTTTTCCCTGAATTTTATCACAACGTATAACAAATACCATAAAAACATCAGAAAATGCCTCACCACACATTGGCATTTACTAAAAAAAATCCCATCTTAAAGTCCATCATCCCTAACACACCCGGTATTACATATAGGAGAGCCCCCAATATTAAAAACATGGTAGCTCCCAGCCGTCTGAGAGAGAGATTCACCACCAAAAAAAGTGAGCCAACCACCATCATGACAAAAAGGTGCAACAGAAAGAAATGTCTGTGCTGCAGGAATATTCAACAGAGATCAAATATCACATCCTCTACCACACAAAAATCCTATCCAATTAAGCATAATATGGATTGTACAACTGGGTACATTATTTACCTCCTAGAATGTCCATGTCACCTCCAATATGTGGGCAGAACTATAAGATCGCTACATGAGCGACTCAATAAACATCGAGCCAACATTAAAAATGGTTTTAAATTCCATGGGGTATCAAACCACTTCAGTACGCACCACAATAGGGACCCCACATGTTTAGAAATTACACCAATTGACCACATACCTGCCAATACAAACAACAGATTTGAGGTCCTGAAAAAACGTGAAAAATTCTGGATGTACCGACTAGATACATTAAAACCCAAGGGTCTGACATCATCACTGAGCTCATATGATAACCACTGTTAATAATTCACAGATTATACATTCTGATACTCAGACATTCACGGAACTTCTATTTATTTATTTATTTATTTATTTATTTATTTATTTATTTATAATAAGGTCACTATATATTTGTGGAAATATTTTATATAAAATACTATATCACTTTTTCACCCCCAATTTAGTTATTATTATTATATATTATTATTATATATTAGTATTTATTTTTTTTCTGAACACAAATATTTAACTCAACACATCTTGGAATCACTATTCTATCACTACTATGAGCTAACAGAGTATGATTACATAGAAACATGTATTTTGATCGCCCCTAGAGGCGAACAATTGCACTGCACAGAAATTCAAACACATAGGAACGTGTATTTTGGTCGCCCCCGGTGGCGAACATTTGAACTACTTTGATACCCTATTGCTATGGAAACTGCATCCAGAATTATTCTATGGTGTAATGTGAGAGCCATTTTGTGACGCAAATTGTTAATACACCTGCTAATGAAATTTTACAACATAAATTATACTTTATGATGGAAGAGTTTTGCTTTATATGTAAATGCCACTGGGAGGATTAGAACTGGCAAGGTTTTAGATATGAGAGCAGCTCCTTAAGTGGTGCGCAACACTTGAACCATGAATATGAGTATTTTAAACTAGTTTATACGCATTTTTAACATTTGATTTTATCTTTATAAGATCCCCTCACATAAATAATAAGTAGTTCCTATAATTTGAAACCTTTTAAGCAAAATCCCTCTCAGATATATATATATATATATTTATATGATGAATATTAAGTTTTTAAATATTCTTATCCCTCATCATTTTATACATTTTCATATATTTATATTTTTTTATATTTTTTATATATTTATATTATTTTGAATAATTTTATAATAAAGTTGTTTTTTAATTACATAGATATAGATAATATTGTCCATATATATTTTTTCCTATTCCACCTTCACAGGATAATACCAAACTTCTCAGCACTTTTATTTGCTAATGAATTGCCCTGGTGGCACAACCCAATAGTGAGGATGTTTTTCATCCAAATGACCAAGAGTTCTAATACACCCAGAGGCATATCGGAGTGTATATTATTTTTATTTTTATTTTTTTTGTTTCCTGTTCTTATTACTGAAGGCTTTATTTACTTTTCCGCAGCAAATTTCAGAACGTTTTTTATACCATTTGTTTAGTCATATTTTTATCAACTTGTATATCATTGTACGATGTAAAATGCTCCACAGAAACTAGTTTTTACTGTTTTGGAGCCAAAAATTAGGCTCCTCCCACTTTGATGACGATTTTGACATCATCGAATTGGGCTCCGCCCACTTTAATGACGATTTTGACATCATCAGCATGTGCTAACACACCCCTAAATGCCATGTACAGGGGCTATATAAACCTTGTTAAGAGCTGACATGTAATATCCCTGAGGAAGACACTAGGACAGTGTTGAAACGCGTAGGAAAGGAATAAATGGATGATTGATGCAACCTACATATGGTTTCCGGATCGTTTTCTTGGGATTTCAGCAGCGCGGACACTGATACACCATTTCCCTGAGGTAACTTCTGGATAATAGAATGATGGCTTTAGTCTATATATCTGTGTACCCTGGAGCAGTGGTCCCCAACCTTTGTTATCTTGAGAGCTACACTCTGTGAGATAGTAATGAGCTACATCCAGCACCACCATTCCTCCTACTCCCCTCACTTCTGGCAACCAGAATCCACCATTACCAGTGTGATAATAGCCATAGTTCCCCAAAGAATACTTGTGACCCCCTTACTCATAGACTTATATCCATAGGTTTCCCCTTTACCCTTATTTGGTTTCCCATGTCAGGCACTCTCACCATGCTATTGCATCCAGCTCCGAACACCCCTCTGTCTAATAGTATTATCTTTTGTCCATCTTAAAATAATTATTTCTCCTCCATAACCATTGTCAGTATATGTGAATCCAGATTGGCTCTTCTGTGTGACCCTACTCATAAAAGTCATCATCTGGAGACCTTCTCTTCATAGCTGGTTGCTAGGCCTGGTGCTAACGCACCAAGTTGGTAGACTGTTGTGAGCCACACATAACAGGCCTTTGAGCCACATAGTAAAGTAAAACTTGGCACTCGTTGGATTTTGATGTGGAAATTTTATTAAAGTGAGCATAATGTAGAAGAAACGTTTCGGCCCTAAACAATGGATCTTCTTCAGTGTTTTTTAAGAGAATCACCATAATAAAGCCGGTCAGGAGAATCTTGAAAGAGTCAGGAAGTGGGCAGGGGAGCCACCATAGAGATAAAGCTGGTCCAGGGCACCAGTGGAAATACCATGTCATACCTACTAGACCACCTAACCTCGGAAGTGCCGTTACACATTTTTTCAAGCCACATATGGCTCTCGAGCTACAGGTTGGGGACCCCTGTCCTAGAACTTGTAGGGTGTTTTTATGAGACTGCTTTTTGAAGCTTTTGTTACGTCTTGTTTCATGACATGTAAAATATACTTTGTTTCCTCTTAGAAATGCAGAGAAAATCCTCGGGTACTTGAATTCGGGAATTCTGAGCCATTTCCTTATACCACAACATGTCAACTTTTCTCACTTGACAACAGCAGACTATGCAGACATGTATGAAGTCATTAAAAAAGTTAAAGAAGATGGTTTTCAAGATCTCCACTTGGATGCCTGTTTACTGGAAGATGAACTGGATCAGGTGTGTATAGTATTTCTATATTACATGTCTCTGAAATCAGCTTTATTCATGATGCAGAAGTTAGGCTCCATTCACATCACATTTGTACTATTCTGCCAATGTGGCAGATTTATAAAAACTGTCTTTGTTGTCACTAGGAACCAATCAGAATGCAGCTTTAATTTTTCTACAGCAGTTTATGATATCGCTGGGTCTCAGAAATTAGATTCTTCTTGCTCTAGACTGCTCGGAGCCATTGTTGACTAGTAATTATTTAGGCATTGGTAGTCTAGGCTGCTATGTCCCACCACTTAAAGGGAATCTGTCACCAGGTTTTTAATATCCCTTCTGAGAGCAGCATAATGTAGAGACAGAGACCCTGATTCCAACGATATATCACTTACTGAGCTGCTTGCTGTCAATTTGATAAAATTACTGTTTTCTCTGCTGCAGATTTAGCAGCTCATGGATATGCTGGACAGCCTGACAGCAGGCCAATATGTCCTCCAATAATAATCTACAGTAATTTAATCAAAACTACACTGAGCAACCCAATGCTTGACACATCACTGGAATCAGGTTCTCTGGCCCTACATTATGCTACTCTCAGATTAGGTGGCAAAAACCTGGTGACAGATTCTTTTTAATAGCAGCTTTCTACCCATGCACAGTGTACACAGAAAGCTGCAAATCAGTGGAGCAATCAGAGAACTTATAGATCTACAGCACATAAAAGAGTAATTTCATCACAACTGCAGCAAAAAACACAGTAAGGCTATGTTCACATGTTCAGTTTTTGGTCAATTTTTCACATCAGTTTTTGTAAGCCAAAACCAAGAGTGGATGACAAATACAGACATGGTGACATCTTTCTATTAGGCCAGGTTCACACGCAGATTAATTGGTCAGTATTTTATATCAGTAATTACAAGCCAAATCCAGGAGTGAAACAATCAGAGGATAAGTATAATAGAAACACGTCACCATTTCTGTATTTATCACCTACTCCTGGTTTTGGCTACAACCGATGTGAGAAACCGATTAAAAACTGAACATGTGATTGCAGTCTAAGGCTGCCTTCACACTGGCGTTCCCCTCCGCAGCGTTCTGCGGAGGGGAATCGCCATGTGTGCGCAGCCAGCGCAAGCCCCTATGTTTAGAATGGGGACGCACGGTGCTGCGCTTGACAGCGCATGACCGTGCGCACCCATTCACTGCCATATGTGATCTGTGCGCAGGCGGATGCCTGCGCACAAATCACACACTCCCACCCGCATTAGGGACGCAACATGTCGCGTCCCTGGTGCGGACGAGACTCTTTGATCTGTGCGCAGGCATCCGCCTGCGCACAGATCACATATGGCGGTGAATAGGTGCGCACGGTCATGCGCTGTCAAGCACAGCACCGTGCGCTCCTATTATAAAGATAGGAGCTCGCGGCAGCTGCGGTCACATTGCTGACCCCTCCGCAGAACGCTGCGGAGGGGTCCGCAAATGTGAACCCAGCCTAAGTGATACTGTGCATCGCTGAAATTAAGGTCTCTGCCCTGCCTCTAAATCATGCTGGTCTCAGATGGGGTAGCCGAAACCTGTTCACACCTTTACCACACATATCAAAACCAGACCTCTTTTTATCAAACCATACCTTGTTTTATCCTTGGTTGGTTTTTTTTTCGAATGAAGATGTGATAATTTGAAATAGGTCTAGTACAGGGGTCAGGAAACTATGGCTTGTGAGCCAGATGTGGCTCTTTTGATGCCTGCATCTGGCTCGCAGACAAGTCTTTATAAAAAAATAATAACACTATAAATATAAAACATTCTCATGGAGGCGTGACCTGGACCTACCTGGTGCCAAATGTTTAGTAAATCAGCTCCGAGGAGAGGAGAAGAAAACGGCTTACCTAAACCATCCCTGACTTCCATAAACCATTTCAAAAGACCCCAGATGAGTGACTGCTCATCTAACTGCTACTGACATTGCTCTGTGGACACAACCTAGCAGAGCAGAAGTGGCAGTGACTGTCCCTCACGAATGGGAGCAGCCTAACAGCACTTGAGCTCCATTCGATCAAGCACCGCTCTAGCTATCAAGAGAGCAGGCGCCTTATATCCCGGGTGACGGCTTCCAGTGGTGCGACTCAGAAGCGGTGGTGCCATTTTAAACTCCACTGGCGGGAATCAGCAGCCGCATAAGTCAGAGAGCGTCTGAATACAGGTAATGCTCTCACTTCATATCACCTACATTTCCGGTACTCAGTCAATTAGGGGGATGAAAGCTACCCGGCTTATATACACAGTACTGCAGGGGTATAGTTTTCCCTTCCCCTTAAGAGCAAAGACGCCATAATATATAATATAATAATATGATCTCTGTACCTGACATGGAATCATCCAAGGATACCTCCAGCATACTGTATGTGACACCAGTACGAGACAGTAGGCTACAGGCCGGTTTACATGTCGCGATGTCCCAGCGATCCGACCAACGATCGGGATCGCTGGGACATCACTATATGATCGCTGGTGAGCTGTCGCACAGGCAGACTCACCAGCAACCAGCGATCAGCAAGAACGCTGGTAACCAGGGTACACATCAGGTAACTAAGCCTAGCGCTGCATTTAGTTACCCTGGTAACCATATCCCAGCGTGTACTGTGCGGCACTGGGCATCGGCTGGGAGGTCATTGATCATTTCTCTCCTGCTGTCACACACACCGATGCTGGCCGCTCAGCGGGAGACCAACGATCGAAAAACGGCCCAGGCCATTCTGCAACGATCTGTCATTGGAGGATGTCACACGTAGTGACGTCACTATGAGGTCGCTGCAACTAAACGATGTTGACACGTGTAAACTTGCCTTAAGTAACACTAGTCTACAAGCTGCCTCCTACCTGCATAAAACATTCTCATGTATGTTAATCCATTCATTAACAATGTTATTAAAAATAATTCAGAGACTAATTGTACTATAAAAGTGTTGGTCTTTTATAAAATGCACACATTTACTTGTATTTAGTTTTTAACATATTGTATGGCTCTCACAGAAATACATTTTAAAATATGTGACGCTCATGGCTCTCTCAGCCAAAAATGTTCCCGACCCCTGCTCTAGTAGGACCGCTCATAAAGAAATGTGTTTTGTCAGTATAGTAGTGAATGTGTGCTTTAAGTAAAGGCCACTTCACACACACAGATAACTGAGTCCAATATCTGAACAGATCTCTGGTTGCAGTGAAATCATGGATACATTGCTCCATGTTGTACACAGCCACAAAATGGAGCAATGTATCCATGATTTCACTGCAACCAGAGATCTGTTCAGATATTGGACTCAGATATCTGTGTGTGTGAAGTGGCCTTTACATGAATTTGGATTTTTATTTGTTTGCAGGCGGTACAAGGAACCGGATTGGCATTCATTGCATTCACTGAAGCAATGACCCACTTTCCAGCTTCTCCTTTTTGGTCCGTCATGTTTTTCTTTATGTTGATTAATCTTGGTCTGGGAAGTATGATTGGCACTATGTCTGGTATTACCACTCCCATTATTGACACATTTAAAGTGCGAAAAGAAGTTCTGACCGGTAAGTGACATTATGTCGGCTTATTATTGCTGTATCTGTGCATGGAAAGACCTACAATAGGTTTAGCATATATAAACTATGTTACAGATGTATGATCAAGGGTGTTGTCTGTCTGTCTCTTTACAATATCTTTGCTAGTCCTTTTCTCATGTGGTGCTGATTCATAGATAGAGAAGGGAGCTGGTTTAGCTATAGAAATGTATCATAAAGACAGTTCCCTTCATACACTACACTATAAGTGTCCCAACATAATGAATAGGAGGAAACTGTGTCTATGTTGAAACCAAAGCAGAAATTGATCTACTTTATATTTGGATGCAGAACCCCTTTAAAGCTATTCTCTAGCTGTCTCATCACTAGGTACTATGTACAGACCACTGTTCAGCTCTGTTATGCTATAGAGACACCACATTAACATACAAATAAATGGTGGGAAAAATCAGAAAGGAGTGGGCCATGTAGAGTTTTCACTTGGGGTTGTAACCTAAAGTGATTATTATCGCCTTTTTATTTTCTAATTTGAAGCTACAGAAGGTCTGTTCGATATTTAGTACTGCCCGAATAGCGTGTTGGTCCTTGTAAGTTTAAAGACAGAAGGATGTCACGCTAACTGCCATTCTCAGTAGAACATTTTTTGATGTCAGGATTTTATTGTAATTCTGCAGATTGACCACTAGTGACTGCTACTATTCACTTTGCTAATTTGTGCGGCAATTACACTCCTTGTCATTGGTGGCCGTTAGGTTGGAATCACACTGTCGTATGACTCACGTGACGATCACGCCAAAATGCCTGGGATGGCTGTTGGCTCTTCTGACCTGAAAGTGACAGCTGCATAGGAGTACATGAGTTTGACACAAACTGGTTAGAAGAGCCACCATCCAGTATGGGCAATGCAATGAGATCCTCGCCTGTGTAACTCCATTCTTTTTGTGTTTCTGCAATTGCCCTTTAGTAAGATGGCCAATGCTGAACCTGTGGAGGCCATTTCGTTTCCTATTTGGGCCTTCTTAAAGCCAAATGGAACATTTAACTATTACTTGAGTATTGTGTCTAGCCTTCTGACTAGTTTCATGTCTCGAACTCATGAGAACTCTCTGAGGTCCCTTCACATGTGCACATAAAAATGCTTGTGTGGTACGATCCATTATGATCATCTGTGTGGTCATCCATGTGTACATGTGTGTCATCCGTGTATTATCCATGTGACACATACCAGAAAAAACACTTGACACTGAAATGAATAGATTTTATGTGTTAAAAATGTGCAAAGACAGATAGATAGAAAAATAGAGAAATAGCCAATTGATAGATGTATAGATTGTACAACTAATAAATAAATAATTAAGTTATAAAAATGACATGCAGTCCCTCCCATTTTTGCTAACCAAACCAACAAAGGTAAAGCAGACAGCTGTGAGTTGATTGTATCACACTTTGAAAGTTCATGGTTATTGGGCTCTTTTCCAGCCTAAACATATGAGCCTGCAGCTGCCCCAGAAGTGGAGCATCACAAATACCCTGATGAACAGGAAATTGGGGCAATATATTTTGGGGCTAGTGTCAGCTGTGTAGTGTCCAAAAACAAAGCTTATATCAAACCCTGGTGTTAGTAATGCATAGGTGTCAGTTGGAGACCCCCATTGCTGACATGATGATAAAAGACACGCCCACACACAAATACTTTATTGAATAAACACTACCAAAAATGTTCTCTCTCCTCATTCTTCACTTTATTAAAAAATAAACAAAAAACAGTGCATGTCTGCCATAGTCCAGCAAATCTGTCATAGAGCACAAATGGAAATCTACAAAGAAACAGAAACAAAAAAAAACAAGAGAAATAAAACAGGACACATAGGTCTAGTTCATAAAGGGCATTTTTGGTGTGTTTTTGACTGCGGATTTGACTGCATATCATGCAAATGTATATTAGTCTTTTCCTGCATTTTTGGTTAACATCAACACCTATATAATTTCAAGAAATACTGTCCACACACACTGGTTTTTGTTTGGTGCAGAAAGTGAAAGCACCACAGGTTTTTCTGCGTTTTTGAAAGAATGAGTGTGTCAATTCTTTTCTGCATTTTTGCTATAAGTTCCATTGTAATATCTGCAGCAAAACTGCAGGATCAAATCTGCGGCAAAAATGCAGCAAAAACGCAGTAAAAACGCAGTAAAACGCAACAAATTTGCAGGGAAAAATGCAGCAAACCTCTTGCCAATAAAAAGGCAATCCCTAGAATTACTGTGGACTTGGAGCTTTTTTACAAAAGCAAAAACAAATGTATGTGGACTTTATCCATACCCTTGTTCACTACTCTATAACAAAAAATCCCGGGCAGATCCAATGTAGTCCAGAGCAAATCCACCAAAGTCTATGGAGAATCATTCTGACACTCCATAAACTTTGCTAACAGGTTCTTCTGGATCACGCTGTGCTGCATGAGACCCGGTGCCACGGAAGAGCAGTGGCATGAATAGCGATCCTGCTCCCAAGATATTCTGGGTCAAACTGCTCTGTTCATGGCTCAGTGACTCTGAAGCACAGTAACATTACAAGTGTCACTGCCCTTCAAATGCGCCAGATCTCGTGCATTGAAGTGCCTTTTAGCAAAGTTTATTTAGTCTCATAACGATGCTCCACAGACTTTTTTTGTTGGATTTGCTTTAGTGTACATCAGGCCTGTTGGGGACTTTTTTTCCTTAATAAAGTGGTGAATGAGGTTAAGTGTGTTGTTTTATTTCTCTCTGCTATTATGTTTCTGTTGTTTTTCAGGTTTCCATTTGTGCACTATGACAGAATCACTAGACTACGGCAGACTTTCTTGTTTTCATTTTTTTATAAAATGTTGTACGGGGGAAGAAAGGAGTTGGGGGTGATTATTTCAATAAAGTATTTTTTTTGTGTGTCTTTTTTATTACTGGAACAGTAATTGGGGTGTCTGATAGATATTTCTCCTTTTCTACCATGAGAGCTTGATGTCAGCTGTGTTTTTGGATACTACACAGCTGACATCAACATCATTACCCTGATTGCCACCGCACCAGGGTATTTTGAAGAGCCAAGGTAAAGCACCAGAATTGGAGCATCTCATGATGCTCCACTTCTGGGTCAGCTGTGGGCTAGTATTTTTAGGCTTGAAAGGGCCCAATTACCATGGACCTTGCCAAGCCTGATAATACCAACCGTCTGCTTTACCTTTGCTGGATATTAAAAATGTGGGGATCCCATGTCGTTTTTCTCATTTAATCATTTATTTATTTGATAGCTGTACAATCTTTCTAGCTAGTAATATCTTAAGAGTTTAATTCGTCCTGTGACCAAGCTCTTAACTTGATCTTATGTCAAATTAAAATAATTAAAATTATTTGAAATGCTATTAATCTATTCCATCCTCAATTTATGACCCCCATCCTGGTACTGTATATATCATCGCCATCCTGATGGGAATAGATGGCATCCATCCTGGAATATATGGTCCCCCATTCTTATAATATGATCTCCCATCTTGGTACATAGACCCCATCCTGATACATACCCCCATTCTGGTACATGGCCCCCATCCTGGTACATGGACCCCCATTCTGTACATAAGGTGCAAGGTGTACAAACGTAACGCTTTGATCGATCAGACTTTTTCAAACGTACACTGTCACGAGGGCTGTGGGATAGAACAGAATTGGACAGAGCTGAGAGACACAGTAAGGCCTATGGTCACATCATCCGTTATGTGGCTGCTTTGGACTGTTTTCCGTCGGCGTTTTCCGCAGTTTTATGTTAATTTATGTAATTCCTAGCCTCGGTTGGAACCATGCTCAATGGAATCTTTAGAAACTCTCTACATTACAACGGTTTGTCTCTGGCGTTTTCAGTCAAAACTGAGTGTTTGTCACCGGTTTCCAAAATAGAGCTATGTGACTTCTTTCCTCGTTTTCCACCGGTTTCAGCTGATTCGTGCACAAAAACTCGGTTAAGACCGCTCAGAAAACCTGTAAAACTCGGCTGGAAAACGAGCAAAAACGAGCAAAAACGCAAAACGAGCAAAAAACTAGGACATCTTGCTGAGCACAGGAAAACCTCAGGTTTCGCAAGATGTCCTCCGGTTCCCGGTCGGTCTGCAGAATGCATGAACCGACGATGTGCACATTAGTCCTTAATGATGATCCAGAGTATGGATCACATCCACTAAATTAAGCAAATAATGTAAAATTGACCGCAGTGCGGTATTACACTGGATGACGTTCGAATTACTTGTGCTCTGTATTCACCTGGATGTGACCAGCTCTGATCACTCTTTACTGTGTCTCTCTGCAGTGTCCCATTTTATTCTATCCTACAGCCTTTGTGACAGTGTACGTTTACACCTTGCCCCTTATCAACCTGATCACAAATAAATGTCCTATTTTTGATTCACCACCATTCAAATTGAGTGCTGGATTACTTTATTATGTCTATCTGCACATGACTGCATGAAAATAGTTTTGTCAAAGCCAAATATCAAAACCAAAGCAGCTTTATTTAAAACATGATATACCAAAAAAAGAGACAAAAACCATAGCATTAAAAACGCCTGTAAAAAAAAACAATCTGAAACATGTAAGTAAGCTCAATTTTATATAGGCCTGTTTCACATCTAAGGATGGTGTGCGTTTTGCTTAATTAGTGTTTTTATGCGTTTTTACCGCTAAAAACGCCTAAAAACGCTAGCGATTTTTGGTCCCATTGATTTTAATGGAAACGCATCTAAAAACGCATGCAAAAACGCATGAGAGTTTTCAAAAACGCATGCGTTTTTGCCAATGCTGCACAAAACATCAGGAAATGCGTCTAGCGCGGCGTTTGCAAAAATCGCATGCGTTTGCGCTTTTGAAAACATTCATGCGTTTTTGCATGGGTTTTAACATGCGTTTCCATTAAAATCAATGGGACCAAAAACGCTAGCATTTTTGGCGTTTTTAGCAGTAAAAACTCATAAAAACGCTAATTAAGCAAAACGCACACTATTCTTAGATGTGAAAACACCCTAATTGTTGCAGAAATGCTGCAGAAAATCTGCAACATCAAAAAATCACTAAATACTCATTATATAGCCTAAGGCTATGTTCGACTAAACGTTTGTGCTCCGTTTTTTATTCATTAATTTTTTATGCAGTCTTTTGCAAAAAACATCACAGATGCATCATCTGTTTGTGCTGTTTTTTCGCTCCATTTTCAGGGGACAGACATACAATATCTTACCCTCCCCAGGATCAAACAGTGATCCCCCTAATTTTCTTATGTTGGGTAGTGGCAGGACTTGTGTGTAAGTTGTTCGGTACTTCCAGGACCTTATACTGCCCCATGTGACTCAGTCACATGATGAGTCACATGGGTAAATCCTAGGAGCCACTCACGCACAGGTGCTGCCACCTCCTGGGATGAAGGCATCACCTGAAACCACCGTCGTATCGCAGAGAGGGTAAGTAATTAGATATTAGTGATGCAAAATCAGACAAGAAAAACGCCACACTAATTGACGCTCGTTATTTTCTGGATGTGTTTTCTGCACCACTAATGGAGCAGTCAAAAACACCGTCTGAACAGCAAAATGAAGATCACATTCAATTTTAATTGTTGCTTATGATTTGCTGAAAAGGAAAAAAACAAGTTCTGTTGGGATTCTTAAATGGTTACAACTGCAATAATAGATGATTTATTGAATTTGTTTCTGGTCCTTAAGGGTATGTGCACAAGGTCTGGAGGAGCTGCGTGTTGGACGCAGCTCCTCCGGACCTGAGGAAAGCCGCGGGTGGCCGCAGGGAGACCGCAGCCGCCCTGTACTCACCTTGTGCGGCGGGTGCGGGGCGGCTTCTCCCTGCTGTCACCCGATGGGAGCCGCTTCCGACTCTGCGGTATGAAATAAACATGCTGCGGAGGAGCGGACTCCCGGCAACCCGCACCGCAGCTCCAAAGACGCTGCGGGCGGGCTGCGCATAGTGAGGATGGGATTTCTTGAAATCCCATCCACTATGCTTCTACTGTACTACTCAGTGTTTTGGACGCAGCACAAAGACGCTGCGTCCAAAACGCTGCGTCTCCTGATCGTGTGCACGCACCCTTAGGGTATGTGCCCACAGGAAGGTTTTGCTGCATTTGAGATCAAGTTGTGCCTTGGTTTTATGTAAATATATGCTAATCTAATCCTGAGTTTTTGGTTTCCATCAAAACCTATGTGCACAGGGAAAAGCTTTCACACACACACATTTTTATTTTCTCTACAGAAAATGGAAATACCACAGGTGTTTCCACTTTAGCAAAAGTTCAGCAAAGAATTGACATGCTCATTCTTTCTAAGGCCGGCTTCAGACTGCGTTTGAGATCCGATCCGTAGCTGTCCGCTTGAGGCAGACAGCCGCGGACCGGATCAGCACACAGGATCGGGGGGCTATTATGCCCTCCGATCCTGTGTGCAGCCGCACGCAGTTCCCACTGTTGACAGGTGAGGACCGCGGGCGCCGCGGTCCTGACCTGTCAGCAGCTGCAGCTGCGTGCGCTGCACACGGGACCGGAGGGCATAATAGCCCCCCCGGTCCTGTGTGCTGCTCCGGTTCGCGGCTGTCTGCCTCAAGCGGACAGCTACGGATCGGATCTCAAACGCAGTCTGAAGCCGGCCTAAGGCTGGCTTCACACTGCAGTTTTTCAATGATCAGTGTCCATCAGTGTTTGGGTGCCAAAACCAGGAGAGGAACTTGCAGAGAAAAACTATAATTGAAAGATTGACACCTGTTCTGAGTTTTGGAGACATTCCTGCTTTTAGCACCCAAACACTGATGGACACTGATCAGTGAAAAACTGCAGTGTGAAGCCTGCCTCAGGCCATGTGCACACGATCAGTATTTGATGAGTTTTTTACCTCAGGATTTGTAGATAAAACCAGGAGTGGAGCAATCAGAGGAAAAGTCTAATGGCGGGTTTACACGTTGCGATATCGGAGTCCAATTTCAATGAAAAGTCACGTGGTTTGATCGTTGGACCCGATATCGTTCCTGCGTTGTATGGTGTGAACGTCCAATACGATGCAGGAACGATGTCAATGCGATATCGGGGATTGAATGAGCGTGCTATTCAATGCTCCGATATTGAATGCAGATTGGAGCCGGATCGTGCTGTGTGACACCCCAATTCCGATGTGAACTTCTACGTCACCCATTCACTCCCATGTTAAATGGTCGTTCCTGGGTTGGGGGCGTAGACATCGCACGGACGTTGGATTCAGAAGTCGCAACATGTAAACCTCTGATGCGATGCGGGAGAAACGAGCACTAAATGCGCGCTCCCGCGCCATTGAATTGCGATATCGCAACGATATTGAAACGTGTAAAGCGGCCATAATAGAGACACCTGCACCACTTCTGTATTTAATTATCAACTCCTGGTTTTGGTTACAAATCCTGAGGTAAAAATCTGATCAAATACTGAACGTGTGCACGAGGCCTCAAACACAGCAAAACCTGAGGTGTTTCCACTTTCTTCACCAAACAAAAACCAATGTGTTGGGACGGCTAATCCTAGAATCATAGGTTTTTCTGGAAAACAAAACTGCAGCAAATCCTGTGGTGTTTACACTGTCTCCAGAGAACAAAAACCAATGTGTGTGAAAGCTTTTCCCTAATAACATAGGGTTTGCTGGAAACCAAAAACTCAGGATTAGATTAGCATAGATTTACATAAAACCAAGGCAAAACCTGATCTCAAACGCAGCAAAACCTTCCTGTGGGCACATACCCTTAGGTTAGTAAACCATTGTCATTTCTATTTATAGGAATTTAGTGGCCCAGGTGAATTTGCATAATTGCTCCTATTGTAAATGGTAATGTTTTGTCCTTAGGCACCTAAATATACTTTGATAATATAAAATATTGTGTTGATGTATTCTTTTCTAGATTATTTAATCCTGCCCTGTGTGGTAGAATTACAGCTATGCAGACTCGTATTAACAATGACAACACTAGAAAACCAGTAGAGATGAACCAGTACAAATGGGAGGTGATGAACACCTACTATACCTTATGTCATACAGATTTGTGTAAAGTTTCCCTCTATAGACAATGCCTGTGTGACTGCCATATAAGCATGTTCACCAACCAGACCATACAATGTATAATGTCTACAAGGCGGGACAGAACCATTACCATTTATGACTCCTGATGTACATTATTAATAATGGATACTTACAGTCATATGATTCAGAATTTCAGTCCATCTGCTGGAGTATTTAGCCATGGCATAGCTTCTCTGCTATCTAGAGGATTATTTCTATGCATCAGTCCGTGGAGTGCGGACCTTTGGCTTAGCATGTTTACGAATGTCAGACTCAATTGATTTACCTTTTACAGCAAAACCATGTGGATCCTGAATGTGGAAGTTCTGCTGACAGCTGAACTGTCCCGATCCGCTGTGGGTTGCATGTATGACTTGCATGTTGATACTGTTACATTCATGTCCCATGCACATCATTTCACTGTATAATTTTTCTTTCTGCTAATACTTGTAGTCAGCTGTTGCATCATTGCCTTCCTGCTGGGCTTGATCTTTGTTCAACGCTCTGGAAATTATTTCGTCACCATGTTTGATGATTACTCTGCCACACTACCACTCACCATTGTGGTCATCCTGGAAAACATTGCTGTAGCTTGGGTGTATGGCACAAAGAAGTAAGAATCCTCCCACTCCATGTTTGTCAGATGCCCCCCTGTCCTCCCGTCTTTCCATCCTTAACCTTCTGTTCTTCAAGTAGGTTCTTTCTGACCTGCAGAACACACATACAAGAAGGAAACAAAAGAGAGATCTGTACAATATGCTTTATATATACACTACTCACAAAAGTTAGGGATATTTGGCTTTCATGTGAAATTTTAGGATGAGCCTCAAATCAACTCTACCTTTGCAGATCAACTTAATGTGACCTTCTCTAAAATTTTGAATACACATGTCCAACTGTTCATTGTTTCTGTACTTTTTGCATAACTTGCTGTTCTCTAGCAAGGAGCTTAATGGCAAAATTCACAACATGTGATTTTGAGCCTTGAACCGCCCAATAAATTTTGTGGTTTAATTCGAATTGGTATTTTCACAGTCCTCCTCATCATGCTATTCACATTTTGACATCATAAAACCAAGCTGACACCTAACAATTTATCAGCACTATCTCGCCATTGCGAGGCTTCAAGCAGGGTGTTTTTTAGATGGCAATGGCGACTGAGCTTAGAGTCAAAACAGGTTGCAACAGAGATACTGATAGAGTCATAGAAAGACATAGAAGTAGACTTCCTTTGGCCACATCCCACACTGATGACCGCTTCATTGTGAACAATACCCTTTGGAACTGGGTGATAAATGCCACATAACTCCAGGCACATTTAAGTGAGATGAGAGGCACCAAAGTGTAATGTGAAACCATTCAAAACAATTTATATCACCATGGTCTGCATGCTGGATGACCTGTAAGGGTACCTAAGCATCCAAAGGGACGGTGTGCTGTTGGTCCGCGCTACTACAAAGGACACGAAGCCCACATCTTACTTGAAGTTTATTGGATCCATCCATTGCATTTCAGAGCCTGCTATGCTCCTTCATCAGGGAATGCATGGGTTACAGAGACATTACAACGTGTATATATAATATACTAGATGGAAACACCTTAATCACATGATCATGACGTCAATGGGAGTGTGCTGTTACATCAGAATGAAATTCAGTCTCTTGCATCTCAGGCTCTGTTAATTATATTGGAACAAATTGAATAACATTTGCACATAATAGGCCAAGTTCCTAATTTTTAGTGAAAAGATTAGTTCAAATACTTTGAACACTGCTGACTTTTTTATAACATTTTAATTTCATTTAAAACATTTATTATTAAAATGTTTTAGTTTTTTTTTATGTATATTTGGTATAAATAATTGTGTAATTTATAGATTTTTATGTGCAATTGTTATTCAATGTCTTCGAATATAGCTAACAGAGCCTGAGATGCAGGAGATCGAATTATCGAATTTCATTGTGACGTAATAGCACCCACCCACTGACGTCATAGTGATGTGATTAAGGTGTTTCCATCTAGTATATATATATATATATATATATACATACATTGTAATGTCTATGTTGTAACCCATGCATCCCTGATGAAGGAGCATAGCAGGCTTAGCAGGCTCTGAAACGCGTTGGATGGATCCAATAAACTTCAAGTATCCGAAGATTTGGGCTTCGTGTCCTTTGTAGCAGCGTGGACCAACAACACAACCGTCCCTTTGAATCCTTGGATTTTCCTACCACGTTGCACATGGAAGTGTGTGTCTCGCAGCAGCTACATTACGTGTTTTTCAAACTGGTTGTGTGTCACACAACCAGAGAAGGTAGCAGTTTTATATATCGGCTTCAGAGCCAAACTGTATAAATAACGATAAGACCCTATTGCGCCTGTTTTCTTTGCAGTGATCATATCCTGCAAGGGTACCTGACCACACCACAAAGTGGCCAGAGAGCATCTATGCTGGATGAGGGACCAGTTGACCTCAGTATTATTCTCTGATTCATGCAGAGCAGAAATGATGGCCACCAATATATTGGAGATGTCAAGGAGAGTGCTATGCATCAGCCACCGTTGTCACCATACAAGCTTATGGTGTTGGTGGTGTTACAGTGTGGGCAGTTGTGTCTTGTCAATTCAGAACTGCCTTACACTTTGTGGATGGTACTGTGACAAGCCTCTACTACTTGAATAACATCATTAATCCAGTCATTGTGTCTCGGCATGAAACACACAAGCCTAATTTCATTTTTATAGACAAAAATGCTCTAGCTCATTGATGTCACAGCATTAGGAAATGGTTGCTGGAGACTGGTGGTACTTCAAATGGAGTAACCTGCACTTTCTCAAGACCTGACTCCCGTAGAAAACCAATGGCATCAGCTGAGTTGTCAGGTGTACCCCAGAACCTATTTGACCTGATGGCTGCCCTTCAAGAAGAGTGGGATAACATGCCTTAGCAGACAATAACTGTAATTGTGAACGGCATGAAATGTTGTGCAAGCTGTAATTGATGGTCAAGGCCACATAACTAGTTATGGAGACATTGATATTTTTTGTCGGTAGACCCACCATGTTTGGCATTTATTTCAATAAATTGTTTAAGATGAGGAAATCACCATTGGATGTTTCTACTTAAATGCCCTACTTTTCATGATAAAATACTATTTACATTTTTTTTTTACATTTCCCATATATTGCACCCAAAAGCCAAATATCCTTAACTTTTTTTTGAGTAATGTAATTGGGCTCCAACATGATCGCTAAAGAAACCAATGCTGAAATCCACTTTCTCATTATGGCAGAGAATTTTAATTAAAGAGATTGTCCAGGACTAAGATATTGATGACCAATTTTGAAAGGAACCTGTCAGAAGCATTTGCCCCCCCCAAAAAAATAACATTAATATAATTGTGTAGCCCTTTAAAAGATAAGCCTGCTAATTCAGTTTTTAACAGATTCAGTTTAAGGTAGAGAGAGGATATATTTGGATACAATAGACAGACAATCCTTCAGTAAGGCAAGACTGCCAAAAGACGAGCAAGTTTCTAATGTAGAGAAAGGATTGCCAGCTTTGGGCTTGACAACGCATCTCTAGCTTCTGTGCCTCACTCTATATATCCTTCCAAGCAGCAACCTTACTTGGCTGACAGTGGCTGTGTACCAAAACAAAGGAGGCTGATTCTAGGTATTTTTTATTATTATTATTATTATTATTATTTATTTATATAGCGACATTAGATTCCATGGCACTTTACATAAGGGAAGATGAGGACAAGTACAATCAATGTGGAAAATCAAGTCATACAGGTACAGTAGGGGAGAGGACCCTGTCCGCGAGGACTCACAGTCTAAGAGGGATGAGTAAGGATACAGTAGGAGGGGTTAGGGCCGATCATGAGATGGTGCGGTAGACAGGTCTCATTGCAGGTTGTAGGCTTTACGGAAGAGGTGGGTCTTCAGGTTTCTTTTGAAGGTTCCCAGGGTAGGTGAGTGTCTGATGTGTTGGGGCAGAGAATTCCAGAGTATAACAGATGCACGGGAGAAATCTTGTATGCAGTTGTGAAAAGTGGAAATGAGAAGGGGAGTAGAGGAGGAGCTCTTGGTAGGATCGCAAGTTGCATGAGGGTAGGTAATGGGAGATCCATGTCAAAGATGTATGGAGGAGACAGGTTGTGGATGGCTTTGTATGTCATGGTTAGTGTTTTAAACTGGGATCTCTAGGAAGTGGGAGTCAGTGAAGGGCTTGGCAGACGGGAGTCAGGGGAGTAACGGGAAGACAGATTAATTAGTCAGGCAGCAGAGGTTAGAATAGATTGGAGAGGTGCAAGGGAGGTAGCGGGGAGGCCGGAGAGCAGGAGGTTGCAGTAATCAAGGCGGAGATGAATGAGAGCATGAATAAGTGTTTCAGCAGTATCGTGGTCGAGGAAAGTGCGAATCCGCTAAATGTTTTTGAGCTGAGTTGGCAGGAGGTGGCGAGGGCCTGGATGTGGGGCTTGAAAAAGAGGAAAGAGTTGAGGATTACTCTGAGGCACTTGGCATGGGGGACTGGGGAGAGTGAGCAGCCATTGACAAGAATGGATAGGTTGGGTAGTGGGGGAGAGCGGCTTGGGGGGAAGACGATGAACTCAGTTTTGTAGATGTTCAGCTTGAGGAAGTGGCAGAGAAGAAGGATGAGATGGCGAACAGGCATTGTGGAATTTCGATAGTAGGGAGGTGATGTCGGGTCCAGACAGGTAGATCTGAGTGTCATCGGGTAGAGATGGTATTGAAGGCCATGGGACTCAATGAGTTGCCCTAGGCCAAAAGTGTAGATAGAGAAGAGTAATGGTCCTAGAAACCAAGCCTTGTGGAACACCGACAGATGATGAGGGAAGAAGTGTGGGAGTAGGTGACACAGAATGTCCGGTCCGTTAGGTATGAGGAGATCAGGAGAAGGCTAGGTCAGTGATGCCAAGAGATTTCAGGATCTTAAGTAGGAGGGAATGATCAACAGTGTTGAAGGCGGCAGATAGGTTGAGAAGGAGGAGAACGGATAGTGTTGCTTGCTCTTGGTGGTCAGTAGGTCGTTGGTGACTTTGGTTAGGGCTGTCTCAGTGGATGGTGGGGTCAGAAACCAGATTGTAGGTGGTTGAGGAGGGGGTAGGAGGAGAGGTAGGAGGACATTCTGGTAGGTAGAAATACATTGTGATCCTGAGAAGCTAAAAGTACATCTTCATGCCTAAATGCATGTCCAGTAAATCTTATATAACCCCCAAAGTGCTGCTCCAGCTTCTCAAACAGCACTTTGGGGTCATATAAGAATTGACTGCCTTATCTTTAAAAGGAATACAAAATAGTTTTACTGCTTTAGGGAGTTTGGGGTTCTGACAGGTTCCCTTTAATTTACCAGTAAGCTCAATATATTGCAGTACCAGACAATGACCACTACATGGTGTAGAGAGGTGGACACCACACCTCCTTACACTTTTCCTCCAGCCACTAAGGGACCTACTAACAGCTGATTGGTGGAGGTGCCAGGAGACAGATCCATCAATCTAAAGTTGATGTCTTAAGGATCGGTCTTCAGTGCCTTAGTCCTAGAAAACTCTTTCAAGACATAAATTGTGATTGACTTAAACCCATTTTGACTTGCGTACACAAAGGACTCATGTGTGAATGCTAAATAGAGAACAGCCATTAAAGATTTTATAGAACTGTCTTGAAGAACAACCAAACCATGTGTTGTGCCTTCCTCTGTCTTCATTTAACTGTGTAAATCATATTTTAAAAATAAATTTTTAATTTGCTACCTTTAGTTAGCTATATGGATAACGCACACTGTACTTCCTATTTAAACTACTGAAAAGGAAAATGACCGCATTATCAATAGCAATTTGGAATGGTGATCACCTTTTTAGGTCACATAGATAAGGAAGGAGTGTTCAGGGTTAAAGCGCCATCTTGTCAGGTTGTATGGTTCGTAAAAACTACAGTAAAACATATGGTATATTGGTATCCCTGGAAATCACAGAACTACCAACTATACCATAAATGTCTGACAGATCTACAAGAAAGACAATTTTAGAATTTCACATTTCCTATATACCACAATGGAGAGATCCATATACCACTTTGAAGAGAGCATCCATTAATATCTCAAATGGAAATATGCTGTTAAAAAGACTATCTGTAAAGCTTTTGACATTTGTTTTTACTATTATTGACTTGTGCTCTGGATTGCTGGTACTTAATGAGACTCTAGAGTCCCATTTCTTCAAAATAGGTCAAAAGAATTTCCTTTTTGATACTACCAGGCCAGTATATATGGGCATACTTGTATTCGGCATATAGGTAAGCCTTAATTAGGGGTAAAGATAGTAACTATTCTGCCTGGAATGTTCCTTTTAAGTTGCTAAAGAGAATCTGTCATCAGATTTATGTTTCCCAATGTGATGCTGCATAAAATATGGACAGGGACCCTGAATGCAGCGATGAGACACGTGTTGGGCTTTTTTGTGTAATATTCATAAAAGCACTTTTTTTGTGCTGCATATCTGCTAGTCTTTTCAGTGGTTAGATCACTCAAACCCTTTCTACAGTATTGTGTGACATCTTTCTGCCTGCACTGTCTACCTATCAATGGTGAGGGGCCTGGATAGCTGGAGCTCATGAATAGCTATGTCTGTATACCAGGAGCTCACCATTGAGAGGACCAGCAGAGCTGCAGCAGAAAAAACTACAGCAAGAAGCTCAATAAGTGATGGGTAATCAACCTTGTGCTGCAATCAGATCGGAGCAAAAACCTGGTGAAAGCTTCCCTTTAGCATTTCTTCTGCCCCGCAGTGCTCACATGACAGTGCCAGCCACAACTTGCTGCGTCACACTAGTGACAGCTGTGTGCTACTTCTCTTCATTAATCTTCTTTCTGGCATGTAAAATACACAGAGAAACAACAGTGGGCATTCACATGCATCTGCACTGATATCTATGATCAACTTTTCAATTACTTTCAATTCAGGAAAATAGCACATTGCTGACAATTCATTCACTATAGCAGAAGGATGAGTGTGTTTTCACAGCCTTGACTTACGGTATTGTTGTATGGCTGTGTTCTTGTGGGTGGGGGTGCACATAATACTATTGTAGGACACGGTTATTATAAAATCATCAGATTTTCCTTTGCAGTAGTTTTTTAAAGTACATTTAGTTGTTTCCTGTTCAAAATCCATTAAGCCACCTAACTCTAAAACCACTGAGTCCATACCTTCGACTTGTAAATATGTTCATTATGTGATGTGTGTTGTGTTATGGTTCTATGTTTTGCTTTGTTACTCTGATGGATCATCCGATTTCTCCATGTGCATTTTCAGATTCATGCAGGAGCTCACGGAGATGCTTGGTTTCCGTCCATACAGTTACTACTTTTATTCATGGAAGTATGTTTCCCCAATTTTTATGGCGCTTCTTCTGTCGGCTAGTGTAATTCAACTAGCTTTCAGTCCACCCGGGTACAGTGCTTGGATCAAAGACCTGGTAAGTAGAGTGTGCCCAACGCACATTTTGTAAGCTTCAGTTTACAGATCAGTGTCTTGTTATATAACATAAAAGAAAGAAAATGAGGTCAAATAGCGATAAGAACATTAGCTGGAGCG
This sequence comes from Allobates femoralis, assembly GCA_033576535.1. Classification (NCBI taxonomy): domain Eukaryota; kingdom Metazoa; phylum Chordata; class Amphibia; order Anura; family Aromobatidae; genus Allobates; species Allobates femoralis. The sequence goes on along the minus strand of JARQOC010000002.1, from coordinate 245,932,201 downwards.
AAGCAAGAAAGGCCGATGATATTTGTAGGACATGGACATTTGTGGTAGGGAAGGGTAAAGGAGAAACATAAAACTTCTGGCCCACGACCATTGACTATGTTCATTACAAGGTGAAGCTCATTATATACAAATTTATACAACTAAAGTTGACTTCAATTTGAGTCATTTTTGACCTTATTTAGACAAACATAATGTAGTGTGAGGTTGCATTTCCCTGGGGGTTCGCTTGACAGCGTAGAATGACACCAATACATGTTTTTCACCATTAAGCAGCAGTTTATTACGTGTAAACTGCTCCTCTGATATAAAATACATACAGTACATTATATTACACTCACATCACATAACATAGTACAAATAACATCACATTACATTCCACGGTACATAAATTATATTGCACATATCTAACGCCAGGTTACCTGACAGTACCGACACACAATACAGAGTACACTGGTCAGTGCCCGTCTCACAGGGCCTCGGTCGCCGCCGGTATACCCCTGTTTACGGCCACTGCCCGAATGCTAGGCCCTTCCTTGGCCCAGTGTCCCCTTGGGAGTCTAGTCCCTTCGCACAGGCTGCTAACTCTTCCCAGCCCTCTACACAGCGCTCTGGCTGCTCTGAACCAGGTCCCGACCTGGTTGTAGTCACCGGAGCTCCAGGGCAAGTCAGGCCCCCAAGAACTCCTCGCACGCGTCTCCAGGTCGCCAACCGCTTCCAAGTCTGCCATCACCAGGCCAGACCTCCAGGCAAGCGGCTGCACCAAACACGCCCTCGCGAGCCCCTCCAGGGTCAGCCCCACTTCCCAACTCCCGTCCTCTACCACCCTTGTCGCCTGGCCTCACGGCTCCATTCTCCCAGGACTTGGTCTTCTCTCTCCCACAGAGGCTTCTGCTCTGCCTCCATTCACACACAGACCTCCTGGTCCCATATCATACACGGCCCTTCTCCTTAAGCTGTCATGCACTTCCATAGACCACATGGACTCGTGTGGACTTCCGCCCTCTAGGCCCAGACCAGGTTGCGAGCCACCTGAGCTTCAGGGCAGTCAAAGCACCCCCCCAAGGTCTCCCCACCCTGCCCATGATGCCCAGCTGCCTCCAAGCCCCCACCACACAGGCAGAGATCCTGAATGGCAGCCTCACCACCATGGACAGAGTGAGCCCCCTATAATTCAGCTATGACCCCCCTTACACCCAGATGTCCACTAACCTCTCGGTCTGGCCACAGGCTCCACACGACTCAGAGGGGCCGGCGTCTCCAGCATGGAGAGCCAGGCATCCTGCCTCATCCCCCTGAAACATGTCCTCTCTCTGGACTCTGCAGTCTCTGGTCTGCAGTCTCTGGTCTGCTCTCATCTGCAGTCTGATCTGATCTCTCCCACTCACACACACCTGGCAGGTTAAGTCCTGCTCGCCACACCCACCTGAGCTGCCAGGCCATCAGCACACACACATTGCTCTCAGCTGCCGCTCATTAGGTTCATGAATCTGTTTGGTCTACAGCACTCACTTTCAGCTGTTAACTCACTGTGTTCCAGGTAGGTTTTAGCACAGCACATCCACAGTAAAAACCGGATACATGTGAACAGAGTCATATACCAACAACCTGTGTGATGCACCCGGCCATGGGTCGCATCACCACATACCTCCCCCCTCTGTTCAAGCCTGTGGGGATTGAAAACAGTATCATACACAGAAACCCGTGTGATGCACCCGACCATGGGCTGCATCACCACAGTAGGCACATTTTAGCTTCCATATCTCTATACATAATCACCAGTTTTGTGCTTCCGGCCACTGTGCCGCTATCAAGCGACGGTGCCTGCGCAAAACTGGTGATTACCCAGAAGCGCCGCCATATTAGCACTCCCAAAGCTCCCGGCGGCGTCCCCGCACCTCCCCTACACCACCCGCACGCCCCTGTAAGACACCCCCACATACCCCTGCAGTACAAGCTCGCATCCCCCCCCTCCAGTGCCCGCTTCCTCCCCACACTACACCCCCCGCCCCCCTTTACCTTACCTCTTCAGATAGGACCTTTGGTGATGTCACAGTCATGTGATCAGTCACATGACCGTGCATCACCCTAGCTCCGCCTCCTCTACTCTACGCTGCTTCCCAGCTATGACATGGAGCTCTCACAGCTGGGAAGGAGAGAAGAGGAGGCAGACAGCCACAAGCCGACCTCAAACACATAGGGGGGAGCACAATTAGTCAAGGGGATCCACACACACATAAAGGGGACTACAAACAATGAAGGGGGACACAGAGATGAAAGGGGGACATATACACTAAACGGGGGCACCAGAAATAATACACGGGACCAGACAAACATCAGGGACACCATAAACACTCAAGTAGGAGCCTGACAAACAAGGACGCACCACTAACACTGAAGGTGAACACAAACACTCAATGAGTAGTACAGACACTGAAGGGGAGCCACAGACAGGGAAGGAGCAGCAGACACAAGGAAAGGGAAGCAGAAAAGCACTAAAGCAGCCACCACACTCACCCAAGGGGGACAGAGACACATAAAAGGAACCACAAACACTAAAGCCTTGCACACAGACCAAGGGGAAAAAAGGAGCACTGATTCTAAGAGGCACACACACATAACGAGGGACTAAAGAGATTGAAGTGGCCCACACACACCACAAACACTGCAGGGGGCCACACACAAAGGCTCACCACTATTACTCAAGGGAAGCCCACACATGGGAAACAAGACAGACGCAACAGAAGCCACAGACAGGCAGCAGACAGAAAAAAGTGGGGGCACAGACACAGGCAAAAAAACAGACTCAACAGGGGCAGAGACACAACACGCACCAGAGAGCCAAACACTGCACAGGGTGGTCAAAGGGAGCGCAGGAGGGCCACAAACACCACAGCGTGCTGACTGACGACCTCCCGATGCGATAGCATCGGGCCTATTTTCTAGTTACTATCATAAGTCCAAGTCATGGGGCTCATTACAGCTATCTGCCTGGAATGGGCTTCCAGCAGTGGCAGCAGTAGAAAGTCAATTTAAAGGAGCACTAAACATAGTCAATTTATAAAAATTAATTTATGAGCAATTCCTCTTTGAATCCAGTCATCTTAGTTGATCCATATTCAGTTAGAACTGAAAAAAATATGTAAAGTAAACCTGTAAGTGTCCCTGGAGATCAGTTATGTTTTCTCTCCTCTTCAACACAAATGTGAGTCTGGCTGTGAGATAACTATCTGCAGCAGGGGCCTCCTCCCTTTTATCCTCTCTGCAGAAGGACACAAATATAAACAGGTGAGGATTACTTCCAGCCTGTTATCAGCAGCAAAATATATCACTGTTCTTCCGAGGATACCTTCAACATTGTTTGTATCAGGAACATAAGAAAAATAATTTCATTTTTATTTTTTTTAGGTAGTGTTTTCTCAAAGAGGATATGTTACTACAATAACCCTTTTTCAAGTAAAGGTGTCCCAGCAATCAGTTTTTGTTGCATTCTTGGTTATGCCACCTCTGCCAAACATGTAATGCTGGACGTGAAGTTGCAGTTGTATACATTCTTACCTAAACAAATCTGGTATTAGGCCGGCTTCACACCACAGTTTATCTAATCTGGGGCTGTCCGGTGTGAACCGGACAGCCCCGTATTAGATTTCGGCCCCATAGTATTCCTATGGGCCGGATGGAGCCGGATGGCAGCTATTTGCCATCCGGTTTCCATCTGTCTGGAAGGATCCGGGAGAATTTGGATTTTTCTCCCGTACACAAAAACGCAGCTTGCAATGTTTTTGTGTCCGGGGCAAAAAATCAGCACAAATGGAATCCTCCCGCTGCCCCCTAACATGGGAGTCTATGGCGTCGAATCACGCCGGATCTGACATAAAATCGGATGCGGCTACCGGACGCTGGGTGCTAAAGTTTGGCAGCGAGCGCTGCTAAACTTCAGCTGCTGGAGAGCTCCCCATCTGAGATTTCAGGACCGCGGCTAGCTCCCCGCTAGTCGTGATCTTGAAAATTCAGCAGCTGCAGCTGCGATCTGCCGAACCCGGCAGAAAACAGGACCAGAGGGCAAATTTGCCTTCCGGCTCTGTTTGTCTGGGGAAGTCAGGTTCTGTCTGGTTTCCTGTAAAACACCGGACAGAACCTGAAACAGCACAACCGTGGCGTAAAGCTAGCCTTACAAGACACAAATTTGTGTAAATGGAAAACCACATAATACAAGGTTAGGCTGAGTCTTCAAAAGTAGAAGCGCACCTCATTTCTTCATTCATTATCTGTGCATACAATGCTAAATTTATACACTGTAAGTTTTTGCATATCATTTACTACTTGCTATCCATGAATGAGAGGTTGTGTTATTTGTAAGGGTAACTTTAGTTTAAGATTTCATCACAATTATCTCTCAGCAGTATTACATTTATGTTCTTGTATTGCTATTTGAATGAAAATATTACTACTAATTCCTAAATCTGTATATAAATTATGTCTTCAGAGAGGAAGAGACATCAACTCTAGTGCCACTTATTGGAAGTAGCAATCCTAAAAGCAATATTGCCCCTTTAACAAGGCTTACCACATAATTTAGGATTAAAGCCAAACCAGAATCTCTATTTGCAGACACGTCTTTTGGGTGTTGCGCCTCATCAGTGCAAAGCAAGAGATCTGATTTGGCGGTATGAGAGGCCTTTAAAGGGGCCGTCACACGCGTCAATATCGCTGTCAATATCGCTGCTGCACGTGACGTTGCAGCGATATTGACGTGTGTGACAGGGCGCATAAACCAGCAATAAATCACTGGTTGATGGTCACCAGGTTTTTGGACTGGACCGAAAACCTGGCGATGGTCGCCCGATGTATACACAGCATCGCTGCGTGTGACACTGGGAGACGCGATCAGCCAGCTCCCAGTGCCTCTCAGGAAGTGCTGGAGCTGTATCCAGGGTAAAACTGCGGGTAACTAGGCAGCGCGCGCTGCCTAGATACCCGATGTATACCTTAGTTACCAGCCTTCTCCGCTCATCAGCTGGTATCCAAGGTACACAGTGGTAACTAGGGACCCTAGTTACCCGCTGTGTACCTTGGATACCAGCTGGTGACGGAGAAGGCTGGTAAACCAAGGTATACATCGGGTATCTAGGCAGCGCGCGCTGCCTAGTTACCCGCAGTTTACCCTGGATACCAGCCAGCAGACATCGTGGAAATGATATTTAAATCATTTCCACGATGTCGCTGGTCCAATGATCGCTGGTGAGTCTGCCTGTGTGACAGCTCACTAGCGATCAGCCGTCATGGACGTCTCGTGCGACATTGACGTGTGTGACGCCGGCTTAACTAGGATCTACCTTTTAGACCCCAGTACTCTGTATAAAACTATGTTATTATTTTGTCCTACAGTCTACAATAATGTTGTGACCCAGGAGTAAAGGCAAGAGCAGGGAGGCTGCTACCAGTTACTGCATAGGATTAGGTCCCGTTTTGTTTTTTTGGTTGAAGTTCGCATGTAGTATTTGTTGCATCGACAGCCATGCAATGCCTGTCAGTTTTTTTTTTTTTTAGGTCTGTGAATTGTCTGGGTTTAATATCACAATATAATATTTCTTTTTCAGGGTGCAGAACAATACCTGTTGTATCCTACATGGGCTCTGTCATTACTTATTTGTCTTATAATACTAGCAATCCTACCAGTGCCTCTTATCTTCATTCTTTGGCAATTTCAATTAATACCTGATGGCTCCAACAGATTATCTGTGTCATACAAGAAAGGCCGTATGATGAAAGATATCTCCAATTTAGAAGATAATGACGAAACTCGTTTTATCCTGAGTAAAGTGCCTAGTGAGACCCCATCTCCAATGCCATCCCACCGCACATACTTGGGTCCGGAAAATGCTTCTCCTTTGGATTTGGGTGGAGGATCAAATGGGCGGTATGGAAGTGGATATCTAATGGCAACCACTCCGGAATCAGAATCGTGATCCTACTCTATGGCTTATCCTACCATATTGTCAAATGCAATTAAACATTATGTTTTGTAAATTATAGCACTTTCTAAAACACTTCCCTGCAAAAGCCAGACAAAGCAATGGATTGCTTGTGTCCTAAAGCAGATGAGGATGTTTCATCCCAGCGCATCTCCACCACATCAGAAATGGCATCCGTACTGCAGTGTTCTCCAAATCATGGACTTCAGGCAAATTTGCTTCTGTTGTTGTGAATTTATCCAGCCACAAACATACATATGTCTGAAAAACAAAAGGGTGTACAGCACATTACACAGGTATGATACATTATCATCCCAGTCATTATTGGGAGCTCTGCACATGTCTACCAAGCACATCTGCGGGTCCGGATAACCCGCTTAAATTATTAGCACAACCAATATAGAATCTATTTAGGTCTGAATAATATAATAAAAAGAGAAAAATATAACTATTATTTTTTTATACTTTGGAGCAAATTAATGTTAGGAAGTTGTCAAAATACTAGCCATAGTGCGTAAAATGAAACAATTAAATTCCTATTTATTTTTAGCAATTATTGTTTAGTATTTCAGATTCATGATGATTTATCTTTAAAATGAAGTCTATGACTCACATAAAATTTCTATATTTTATTATTATGCTTGAATATATAGAGCCTTTTATTCCACAGCGCTCCATAGACATTATCTTCAGTGGTGATCATAGCAATAGTGCAGCACTAGATATATTCTGAGTTTTCCTGTGACCCAGAGAGTCCAGCATGCTGCTTGGGGTGTATGTTTCTCTATGGTGTAAGCCTCATTCAGATGTTCACAGATAGAATACGTAACCTTTACTGTCTATAGACATGTTCATATTCCAAGGTTTTTTTGCAGACTGGTTGAATGCAGAAAAAAAATTGTTTTATGTAATTTTTATCTGATATTCAAATCAAACTCAACTAAGTGAATGGTACATGAAAAAAATGAATATCATTCTGATGCCATTTGTATGTTTGAGTCCTCTTCGTTATTTTACATTTTAGAAGCTTGGACAATGTATATGTTCACTCTTCAATATTAGTATTGAAACGCCAAGATGGAATAAATCATATAGAAATCACCAGATGAATAGATATGTTGCTGATATGCAAATAATAAAAAGAAACAAAGTTTTTAAAACACCTCAACTTACTCAGAATCAAGTAGGAGCTCCACAAGCAGAAATACACATGTTACATACCTTGTCTGCTATCAATGAGGGTTCATTAGTGGTTGTCTGAGGAATATGCTACCATACTGACTGTGAAATCATCAAGAACCTCTGCTGGCAGCTCCCTTAAAATTACTGACCAATAACGTCGTAGATATGAGGTCCGGAGTCGCTACGGGCCATGGTAGCCCTTTAGGCCACACAGGCTTCTTACAGTACCAAGACAAAACATAGCCTGGCGTTATCATGTTGTAAAAGATGAATTGTGTGCTCGAGTACATTCAACGTGGCAGAACGTTTCTCTAGAGAACTATTAATAACCTCATTGATAGCTGCCAAGACGTGAATTTCTGCACTTGGCGCTCATGCTCGATGCTGAATAAATCAAGATATTTGGAAATGTTTCCATATTTTCATAATTTGCATATCTGTAACATGTCTATGAACCCGTGATTTCCATAGTTATTAGACTTTTACTTCTTTGTGTTGCAATTTCAATGTTGAGGAGTGTATATAAGAAAAACGGATGCCACATTGGTAAAAATTGACATGGACCGAACAAGGAAGAAAATCTAATTCAGCACACCAAGGAATAACTTTTTTATCTTTTTTTCTATCTGAATGAGGCCTTACCATGGCTTTGATGGGAGCTTCCGTCTATCCTTTAGGACTAGTGGGCTCGGCGTGTGCAGTAGAATGTACTGTGGCTTTTAATACATAGCCATAGGCACTCTATGTGCTGCTGTATACTTTTCTACTATTTTTTACAGTAGAAGAGCATAAAAGCAATTATCACCTATTGGCAAATTCTTTAAAAGTCCTGAGAAATTTTTATATGAAAATTTACTTTAGGACTCACTCCCACTTGCTATAAACAGTCCGATAATCATCCAGAAGAGTTAGATGTGTAAACTCTGTTTGGTATTCCATATGTCATGCTATTGTATGATTTTTTTCTTGCCTATCATCCATGCACCATCTGTATGCTATGGCTTTTTTTCTCAGCAGCTATTATTCTACAATAATTTTTAGGACCATTTATGGTCCTATGCTACAGAATGGTACTGTGTTTGTAAAAAAAAAAACAACTGGGTACAGATAATCCATGTGCGTTCCATTTTTTTTCTCGCACCCATTGATTTGCATTTGTGAGTCTTGTCCGATATGTGCGACCGTATGCAGCATGCCACAATTTTTTCCTCAGACCGAATACAAATGAGGAAAAACTGACAGATCAGCACTTCCTCATTGAATAACATTGGTGCAAGTGCAATGTAATTTTTTCTTGTATTGCTCTCGTGCTTTTTATATGACAGTGGGATCGAGACCATAAAGGAACTCTCCAGTCAAAATTGATACACTGTGTTTTGTGAGTGGAGGACTTAGGCTGGTAACACACCATTGTACTTACATGCGAGTCTCTCGGATGAGACTCAGATCAGTGACCTTGAACGGCCTCCCCCTGTCAGGACGGGAGTGTGATGCTGCACAAAAACACAAGCAGCTGACACTCTCGTCCAGAGAGGGAGAGGCCATTCAGGGTTACTGATCTGAGTCTTGTCCGAGAGACTCGCATTTAAGTAGGATAGCGTGTTTCCACCCTTAGAGGTCGTGCATGACTTAAGGATTAAAGAGACTATATCTGTGCCTTGCACCACCCTTCAATGATAACCGGGGTTTTTTTTCTTTCAAAACCATTAGTATTGAAAGACCAAATTTATCTACAAACAGATCTGGCACAAATTTAAAGTTTCCTGCATGATAGATATGTTAATGTTTTCCTAGTTTGTGTGTTTGTTTTTCTCTTGTACATATGCACTTTAACTTGATGGAAATATTATAACTCAGGGTCCCTTCATTTTTGGTTGCCCATATAAATTACACACTGTGGAATGGAAAAGTATGATTAATCAGTATTTACAGTGCGTTTTGTTTCTTCTTACAAAGAGAACCTTTGACCTCTCTTGATATGTTTGTTTAGTGAATAATGATTACTACCCAAGACATAATGATTCTAAAGCATTTTATTTTATAATCCTGGAATAAGCCATCCCTCTATTATTCCTCCTGGAAATATATAAATAAATTGTTAACTGGGTATTAGCATTCCTCTTGATAATACGGTGTGTCTGTACAGTCTAAGGCTGGGTTTTACATGTGCAATATCCTGGTATATGTTTCACCATCCTAGTATATATCCCCCATCTTGATATATATGATCCCCCATCCTGGAATATGGCCCCCATACTAGTATATGGCCCATCCTGGTATATGTCCTCCATCCTGGTATATAGCTCCCATCAAGGAATATAGCTCCCATCTTGGTATATGTGCCCCATTCTGGTATATATTATCCATAATTCTGGTATATATGATCCCCCACCCTGGTATATATAATCCTCCATCCTGGTATATGACCCTCATCCTGGTATATTGCCTAGTATATGGCACCCAGCCTGGATTTTCCTCATTCTGTTATATGTTCTTCATCCTGGTATATAGCTCCCATCCCGATATATTGCACCTTTCATGGATATGGCCCTCATCACGGCGCACACAAAAAAGTAAACAATTGTTCTCAACTCCTCTGCAGCAGCGCGATGTCCTGTTTTCATGCCAGCAGCTGAGCTGCATATAATCTCACAGTGCATGATGTCACTGTTATGCACCATGCTCTACATGCAGTCAGCTGCCGTCATGAGAAGAAGTCATATTATGTGGGAGTGATGGACAGTGAGTATAATCGTCCATCCTCTGAGTCTGTTGAGGCTGTTGAGTCAGTAGAGACATATATGAGACTGTTGGGTCAGGATAGACATACATGAATCTGTCCAGTCAGGATAGCCATATATGAGGGATTTAGGTCAGGATAGAAATATATTAGGCTGTTGGATCAGAATAGACATATATAAGACTGTTGGCTCAGAATAGGCAGATATAAGGCTTTTGGGTCAGGATAGACCAATATGAGGCTGTTGTGTCAGGATAGACATATATAAGGCTTTTGGGTCAGGATGGACACATGAGACTTTTGAGTCAGTAGAGACATATATGAGACTGTTGAGTCAGTAGAACGTATATGTGACTGTTGGGTGAGGATAGAGATTTATGAATCTGTCGGGTCAGTATAGACATGGGGCTTTTAGGTCAGGATAGACATATATGAGGCTGTTGGATCAGGATAGACATATATGTGGCTGTTGAGTCATGATGGGCATATATGAGGCTGTTGGTAAGGATAGGCATATATGAAGCTGTTGAGTAAGAACAGACAAATACAAGGCTGCTGAGTCAGGAGAGATAGACATATACAAGGCTGTTAAGTCAGGATAGACATATACGAGGCTTTTGGGTCAAGATCAACATATATGAGGCTGTTTGATCAGGGTAGACATATGAGACTGTTGGGTCAGGATAGAAATATATGAGGCTTTAGCCTCAGAGTAGGCATGTATAAGGCTGTTGGGTCAGGATGACTAAACATATATGAGGCAGTTGTGTTAGGATATACAATTATGAGGTTGTTGGATAAAGATAGGCATGTATGAAGCTATTAGGTCAAGATAGGCATATATGAGGCTGTTGGGTCAGGATAGGTATATATGAGGCTGTTAAGTCAGGATAGGCATATATGAGGCTGTTGGGTCAGGATAGACATATATGAGGCTGTTGGATCAGGATAGACATATATGAGGCTGTTGAGTTAATAGAGACATATATGAGAATGTTGGGTCATGATAGACATATATGAATCTATCAGGTCAAGATAGGCATATTTGAGGCTTTTGAGTCAGGAATGGACAATTATGAGGCTGTTGGGTCAGTATAGACATATATGAGGCTTTTAGGTCAAGATAGACATTTATGAGGTTGTTGGATCTGGATGGGTATATATGAGGCTATTGGGTCAGGATAGACAAATATGAGACTGTTAAGTCAGGATAGATATGAGACAGTTGGGTCATGTTAGGTATATATGAGGCTTTAGGCTCAGTGTAGACATGTATGTCGCTGTTGGGTCAGGATGACTAGACATTTATTAGGCTGTTGGGTCAGGATAGGCATATTGGAGGCTGTTGTTTCAAGATAGGCATATATAAGGCTAATGGATCAGGATAGGTTCATATGAGACTGTTGGCTCAGGATAGACATGAGTCTGTCAGGTCAGGATAGACATATATGAGGCTTTTAGGTTAGAATAGACCATTATGAGACTGTTGGGTTAGAAAAGATATATATCATTCTGTTGGCTCAGGAAAGGCAGATATGAAACATTTGGGTTAGGTTATACATATATGAGACTGTTGAATCAGGATAGACATATATGAGTCTGTCAGGTCAGGATAGACATATATGAGGCTTTTAGGTCAAGATAAACATATATAAGGTTGTTGGATTAGGATAGACATATTAGCCTGTTGGGTCAAGATAGACATATATGAGGCATTAGGCTTAGAGTAGGCATGTACGAAGCTGTTGAGACAGGATGACTAGACATATATGAGGCTGTTGTGTTAGGATAGACAAATATGAGGCTGTTGCGTCACAGAAAACGTATAGAAGGTTGTTGGGTAAAGATAGGCATGTATGAGACTATTGGGTCAGGATAGGCATATTTGAGGCTGTTGAGTCAAAATAGACATGTTAGGCTGTTAAGTCAAGATTGGCATATATGGGGCTGTTGGGTCAGGAGAGACATATATAAGGCTTTTAGGTCAGGATATAAATATATAAGTCTGTTGGATAAGGATAGACATACAGTATATCAGGGTGTTGACTCTGGATAGGCAGATTTGAGGTTTTTGGGTCAGGAAAGAGAATTATGAGGCTGTTGGGTCAGGATAGGCAATATGAGGCTTTTAGATCAGGATAGACATGTGAGACTGTTGGATCAGGATAGATATATGAGGCTGTTGGGTCAGGATAGACATATATGAGGCTGTAGGCTCAGTATAGGCATATATGAGGCTGTTGGGTCAGGAAGGATAGACATATTGAAGCTGTTTGATCAGGAAAAACAATTATAAGGCTGTTGAGTTGGGGTTATAAGATACACTGTCTGGATTTGCAAATTGAATGATTGGACTTGTGAAGCCTAATATGCCTCATTAGCACTACATAGATTATCGTGTGTAGGAAAACCCTCCACTGACAAAAGTGAATATCAACACCTATTTGTCAGATTATTCATATAGTTTTGGGATGAATAACAGAGTGATGGCAGAATGCATAATTCCAAGTAATAATGCTTCTGATTTGTTTGTTTTTTTGTTTTTTTTTTCTTCTTAAATGTGCAAAATAATGATTTCCTACAATAGACATGTGATCAGAGGTGAAAGGTGCTAATCGATATGTCCGTTTCTGGATATTTTTTGTAGAAGTTAGCGTATGTTGATTATTTAGTAGTACTTGATGTTGTTACCAGCAGCGTATGGAAAGCTATCCTGGCAGCTGAGCATTGTGATCCCACCTACTGTCTGCAGTACATACTTCACATATATTTATTTTACGGTCATTCAGAAGAAAGTACTTTACATCTGACCTTCAACCTCCAGATTGGTACCAAATGTTAATATCTGTAAACAGAATATTTTCCTATTGTAATAACTGAAGCCGCTAGGACTTCACATTAGTAAAACTGCATACGCTGAATTAAATGTATAATGAATATATATTGTTACATTGTATATTATATTGTACATGTCTGTGTAAATTTTGTCTCTCTAGTAACCTGTGAATTAATTTGTATATATTGCTGTATACTGTACATTAGCTTTACTTTTCCAGTAAGTTGGATGTGACCGTAGCTTCTACAGAACTGCTTGTTGCCTGGTGTCATTTTATTATATGTATACAGTTGGATGCTAGCGATAGGGCTAGTTAACACTGTGTGTTATGGGTAGAATAATCTATGTGCCTGTATATTTAGAGCCATGTAGAATGTATCCCTCTTTGGAAGCAAAAGAGAGGCAGAATGCACATATCAATTGGATGAAGCCTGCTCCAAACCTTGTTATAGATAATATCCAGCCACATCCTTGCCACCTGATCTCCTGCAAACTCCTGCAATTAATAGCCTGGGAGAAAGCCAGTCCTATGTAATGGGCCAATTAGAAGCATTTCTAGGCTCGGTATAATGCCTCATCAGTCTCTGAGGGCAGCTCAGACGATATCTAATCTGCCCTAAAAATACATAGGTTTAAAATAGCACATCAAAAAAAGAGAAGCACAAAGGAAACTGGATGAGATGCTTTCGTTCCTGACATAAAGCACATTGTAATCATCAGACGTTGAGTAAATTCCCAATCCTATAGAACGCCCTCACCCCACTGTGCCCAGCTGTAAGGTAGACGTCCGGAATAATAGACTGGGTGTTGGTACCATAATTAGAGCCTAATGTAAGAGTTGGCCTTGTAAATAAAAGGACCCATATAGCAATAAATATGTTTAAGTTACTGATATAAATGTTAATATAAGTGATACTATAGGTAAGGATTATATAGAGACTAGATTCACCAGCACTTTAGGCTGCTGCACATTTGATTACTGTTATATATTGCAGTAATAATAATTATAATCAAGCACTGTTACAATTAATCACAAGATGATAGTACGGTAAAGACATCTGTTCAAGCAGTGGAACTGTTGTCGAGCAATAATGAGAGAAACATACAATGATTACCATTACCAACCCATGACAGTGCTCGTGGTGAGTAATCTTTATGGTGACTTATATTCAGACTTCCATATACCTTAAAAGGTTGTCCAGGATTTTAAAATAATGGAGTTAAAAGCAGGAAAGTTATAAAATAACCTTTAATATTTACCTTTCTTACAACGCCAGCACCAAAGTGTGAAAGCTTCATGATGTTCTACCTCCATGTGACCACTGCGGTCAATCACTGATCTTAAAAGCCTCATGTCATACCTCATGGTAGCCAGGGCTGGCTCCAGATATTTGTGGGCCCCGGCAAAAGAATCTCCATGGGCCCCTTTAACACTCTGTCCGTGCTGCTCTGCACCATAAGCTGCACCCCAGGTTTACACAGATGAAAATAAGAACACATTTCTTCCTATTCATTAAAGCTTCCCGGGTGGTGTAAAAGGGAGGTGTCATTAACGCTAATTTTAATGTACTAGACCAAAATACAGAAGAAATAAATCTATAGTTAGTGTCTTTCTGCAAACTATTATAGACACAGCAGCTCTGCTATATACCCATAGACCTAGATGGCTCTGCTACATGCACATGTAGACACATAAGCTCTGCTACTTGCAATGCTGACACTCAGCCTGCGACTTGCACACTACACACACACAGCTCTGCCACATGCACACCAGACTCACAGCTCTGCGACTTGCACACGACACACATACAGCTCTGCTACATGCCCAATACATGCACATACAGACACGCACAGCTCTGCTACATTCACACTACACACACAGCTCTGCTACATGCCCAATACATCCACACTACATACAGCTACATGCCGAATACATGCACACTGCACACACAGCTTTGCTACATGAAAGATACACACACACAGCTCTGCTACCTGCCCAATACATGCACATACAGACACACACAGCTCTACTACATTCACACTACACACACTACTCTGCTACATGTCATATACATGCACACTACAAACACTGCTCTACTTCATGACATACAGATACACACAACTCTGCTACATGAACATACAAACACACACAGCTCTTCTACATGAACAACACATGCACATAGAAACACACACACTAACAGTTCTTTTACATGGACAGTGCATGCACATACATATACACACATACACACACTCTATATATAATACCACATCGGTACCAAGCAGGAGAGGAGCCACAGGGAGCTGCAGGAGGCTGCAGAACGTGAGTAGCAGCAGGATCTGCAAGGGTCTTAATTTCAGTCATGTGATCAGTCACATGACTGAAATTGGAAGGTCCTTCATCCTCCATGTAGCTCCCAGTATGCTTTCTCTCCTGCTGTGTACCAATCACCATCAGTGCAAAGCAGGAGAGAGTGAGGGAGAAAGGGCAGCTGTCTGTGAGCAGGGCTCCTCACTGCTTCCCTCACAGACAGCAAGTGGGCCCTTTCACTTCTTCAGGGCACCGGCATCTGCCCGGGTATGCCAGGTGCTGGTGCCGGGCCTGATGGTAGCATCACCACTGGGGACATCACCACTGCAGGAATGGGAATCAAGGTTGGTGAAGAGCAAAGAAGCCTTAGTACTTGATTGTACAGAAGAATATTGGATATTTTTTTTAGAAGTGTTCTTTCTTTCCTTTCCCCTTGAAATAACAACTCATTAGCAGCATACATGAGACACACAGACGTTCCTCTTTTCTGACATGTCGGGCTTTTACGCCATTGTTCTGAAGCTTTGAAAAGTCACATAAATTTGGTGCAACTGGAGGCTGCACTGAGAAATGATGTGACTTTTTTTATTCTCATACTATTTTCACCCAGCTCCAACAAAGTGATGACAGCTGCTCGTCAAATTCATGACCAGTGGTGGCCTTTGGGGGACTGGAGTAGGATTTGTGGTCAGGTGTGTTCAGCAATGACATTCGTCCAGTTCTCCTAATAAATTAAGACGCTTATTGTGTTTTTTTGCCTGATGAATGAGTTTGTTCAACTCTGAAATGGTTAGATCAGAGATACCCAACCTTTCTGACCATCCAAGTCACATTAAAGTCTGAAAAAGGGCCACGAGTTACATTAAACTGTGAGAGAGGGTCATGAGCCACATCCTGCTTCTGCCCCCTCACGGTAGGGACACCCACTTCAGTCATTACCAATAAAATGACAGCCAAATCTTTTCCACATAAATCACACCTGGGCAGTACAGCGATATCCAGGGGTTCCTACATTACCCCATTCAGATCTGCTCTTCTATGTGAGGCTACTTACAAAAGTCACCATCTGTAGACCTGCTCTTCATAGCTGTTTACTAGACCTGATGTTTATGAACCAAGCTAAAAGACAGCTGCGAGCCGCACACCATGGCTGTGAGCCACACATCACGGGCCCGTGAGCCACACGTTTGAGATCCCTGGCTAAGATTAATAAAAGTGCTCTTTTGTTCAACACCATCATTCTCATGGAATATCTTGTCCAGAAGCACAGCAGACCTATCCATATATTGTTTTCGACTATTGCATGAAGATTAAGAGGCTTAAGACTCTTTATGAACCAGGAGCATTTGACTCCAGCACATCTCCTCATGAAGGCCGGAGTGACCACGTCAATCTTGATGTATTGGGCCCATTATCTGATGAGTAATAGTAGATTGTTAAGATGCAGTTAAGAAGCTTTTATCATTGTAGAGATGCATGTGTATAATATGGAGGTAAGATATTGATGGAACTTAGACTGGGGTTATCCTAATTAATCTTCCTAAAGTTATCTTATGTTATAGTTTAACTATTAAGAAAGTTGCATTAATAGTACCGAAGGCATTAATATTGCAGATGGATCTTCAGTGTTTTTCAATGTGACAACCCACTTCCCACTGAAACCTACTTTCAAAGAACTGATGCAACTTTCCATTAGAGGCCTTCTATTTACGTCAACATGGGCGGCATGGGTGTAGAACATAGCAACTTGTCAGATCTGTCTATAGTCTTCTGTCATTCTCAGTCTGAAAAATAAAAGCAGCTGCCTGATGCTGAAAAATGGGGAACTCATCTACTAGCTTTGTAAATCTCCGACCTCATCTTTTTATTCTTTGCTCCCATTGTCTTATCTGATAATGGATGATGGTAATTGCAGAAGGTGAATATCTTATATAGCGCAAGTATTAAGAATTCCTCACATAATAAGTGCAGAATATTTCCCAAATAACACTTCTCAAGTATGATTCATTCCATGCTTTACTTAGCGCTAGTCCCGTCTCCGCCTTTGGATTGCATTACTTGTGCCCCAATGATGGCAGCATATCAGCTTTGTAGGATTTCAGAATCTATGGTCTCCAGATGCCAGTCATAATGGCAGATATACTATATAAATTCCAAAAGCATTGAGACTTTGACTCCAATTCATCAAGCTCAGAGTGTCGATGAAGCTCACAAATCTTGATGAAGTGTGCCGTGGCGTAAGATATGGCAGATTCATTAGGAGGTGTGCTTCTTTATGAATTTGGCACATCATTCAGTTGCCGTGACCAGAAGAAATGTTTTCCAGCTTGGGATTGCAGTATATTTCTTTTATAATGTAGCTGCTCTTTTGGAATACATTATGATGAATTTATAGGCCATTCTTGGTTACGCTCCTCTCAACTAGGCTCTTTTCAACAAGTCAGACTGGGCCAGGACAGGTGTAAAAATACCAAAAGTCACAACATTTTTCTGCAATTACAATACATTTTGTAGCACTTCACGCAGTTTTAGACTGAAAAACTCGAAAACGTTGATAAATTGGGCCCATGGTGTTCACCTGCCAAGCAATGAAATGACCTACTTACTGTACCATTGAGTTCTATAGTCTTGTAAAGTAATGTAAAACTAAATGGGGCTATTTCTGTTCATGGATTATTCATATTATCACAAAACATGTTTAGTAGCAGAAAAGGGAAGACAAGCATAGCCATAGCAACCACAATCGTCAGAACCCCAACAAATCCACCATGACTAGTACTATTAATATAAAATGATATCTAGAAGAACTAGAATGCATTAGCAATAATTTCATAGTTTATGTCTTCAAAATAGGCAAATATATACCCGAAAAAACTGTAATGAATGCACAATATATAATCCTTAGCACAATGGAAACATACTGTTTATACGTAATTTCTGTAGACTTTAAAAGCACATACATATACGAGAGTGTTGTATCATAGTAATATACGACTATTGTCATTAACGGCTGGTCACATATTACCTACCTCTAGTAATGTGAGGATTATTGTGGATACTGACTTGGATAGTGACATGACAAAAAATATTGCTTGCACACATCCAACCTTTTATATGGTGTCACTGGCAAGTCCTATGAACCGCAAGTGGTTTTATTGTAATAATGGCTGTTTATGGAAAGTTTTCTTTTTCAGTTGTAACTCGGCAATAGAGGCCACTAGTTTCAGTGTAATGAAATGGCAGGCCCAGTTTCAATAAGATGGATATTTGCTTCATGCTGTATATGTATATTATGCAGAATCTTAACACCCAATGTGGTATATAAAGTAACAAGTCTCCTGCACTGAGAGATAGCTACACCTTGTGGCTGAGACATATTGTGATCGTTGAGGAGTGTATATGACATTATGTTGTCACTCCCTAATGAAGCATATTACATGTATCTGTTGTCAGATACAACTTCTGCTCATTGTGTGTAATAGATGACGTCTACGAGTGTTGTCCAGTGCTTTGTACGTGTAGACATCAAAGTGTGTAACAAATCATACAGTACTCATTTACATGGAATAAACTCTGTTCTTACAAGAAATGTGTCTTTTGCATCATTATTGCTTCATAAATTAATATTGTGTCTATTACAAGTATCTATAGCACATGGGCAGGCGGTGTCACCACTACGGGGGTACTTCCTGCAAGGACTTGTTGAACAGAAACCGTATAGTTATTGCTACCCAGAGGAAAGCTAGGGGTGGTTAGTAGATATATACAAATCTATGCTGTAGATAGTCATATTTGAGCGCAAATGGAATACAGAATGAAAACCTCTTGATGTCACCATATGAAATCTGAGATATATAGTAGTAGAGATATAACCCACACATTAGGGAGTGTACAAGGAAGTACTCCCTCTGGTCCAATTAAAGAGACACTGTCGGGTCAATTTTCAGTATGATATTAATATTACCCTTGAACAGTGCCTGGGCAGACTTTTTAAAAACATGTAAAGTCATTATTCTACCCTTTGTAGTTTCCATGTTATCAGCATTGTAAGACCCTGCAGTGAGCTCCTTGATTAGTCCTCTCGATTAAAACCAAACAGGAATAGTCCTGTTCTGTATGAACTGTCATGTAATTATGCACTCCCTCTCAGAAGCACTCTCCTCCCTCCTGCCTCCTTCCTCCTCCCTTTGCTAACAGTGCAGTGTCAGGTTTCAGTAGCTTCTGTCCTGATGAAGACATGGAGGGAGAGAGATATTGCACATCTGCCTTATGGTGGGTTTACACGCTAGGATATCCTGAACGATATCCTTGAAACGTCACAGATTTGTGATCGTTGAAAAGACATCGGGCGTCGTAGCGTGTAAACGAACGATATAGGATGGATCGTTGGATCGTTCATCCTAGATTTGAGATTCTGACCTCAAATCTATTGTTCATCGTCCAATTAACGCTGCTTCAGGAAGCAGCATCGTTCAGTGTGACAGCTTTATGAATTATATCGTTCAAAAAGCTCCTATTCCTGCCACTTTATTACAGTGCTCACTCTTTCCTCTCCTATTTAATAGTTGCGCTGCCGCATAGGATATCGTAAACGATATCCTTGTGTGTGACAGCGCACTAACGACGTCGGAACGATCACGGTCAGGTGATCGTTCCAAGGATATAGTTTACGATATCTTAGCGTGTAAACCCACCATTAGGCTGCTTTCACACTGCAGTTTTTTCCTGATCAGGATTCATTAATTAGGTTTTGTGTGCCAAAACCCGAAGTGTCTCCAAAACCCAGAACAGGTGTCAATCTTTCAATTATAGTTTTTCTCTGCAAGTTTCACTCCTGGTTTTGGCACACAAAACCTGATGAATCCTGATCAGGAAAAAACTGCAGTGTGAAAGCAGCCTAATCTAGATTCCATCTGTTTCTGTTAGCAGGAATCCCTGCTGTGAAAGTTTCTATGTTGTATTTCACCTCTTTTTTGGCTGCAGACACAGAGAGGAGAATACACATCTCTCCAGTGATCTCCTGTGCAGTGATGTGATGTGAGTATGTGACATGCATATTCATTGTATGGGGAGTGGACAGCAGAGATCTAAGTGGATCATTCTCTGTGAGTGACAGATGGAATTAATCTCTTTATTTGAACGGGAATATAAATAAAAGAAATACATCAATAGAGAGAGTTTAGAGTGAGGAATTAGAAAATGATAGCAGTTACATATGGATGTTTAACCTGACAGTTTTCCTTTAAAAAAGACAGATACCATCTGAATGAATGTCAGATGACAAACAATATGACTCCATCTGCCTAATTATAATGAGTAGCTCTGTCAGATGTTGCTACAGAATCCCATTGTTTTGGGATTAAGACTGAAAGCTCAAAAAAATGCTAACATGTAATGTATGTAGCATACAGTATAATGTAGAAGAAAAGAGCTTTCTGGACTCACTGCATGTGTTGCAATCTCACCCCTGAGAATTAAACACTCCACTTCTTTGTGGCAGAAATGTGTTAGAGGTGCAATATGGAGCCTTGAGTGTATCGTTTTAAACATATGCACAAGTAAGAGAGACCATATTTTTAATACCTTTGGGTGTGCCAGCTCTTTTTCTTAGTTTTTTTCTACATAAAGCACAGTGTACAAGGGAATAAGGCTTTAGCAGGGCATGTGATTGCTTTTAGGATAAAAAATGCAGGTAGAAAAACCTGGCTGTTTACCCTATGTTATACATAGGCTACACTGTGTGCACAATTATTAACCATTTTGTGTTTTTGATTCTTAATAATTCAAAAGTTACAATATTGTCAGTCAGTCCAAGAAGTTGATAAACCTGAAAATTTAAGAAAGTAAAAGTGAGTTCTTTTTTGTTTGTATGAGAATATCTATATATGCAGAATTATTGGGCAACTCTTAAGGTACCGTTACACCTGGAGATATCGCCGGAGATATCGCAGGTGACGCACAGGAGCGCGCACGTTTTTGGCACCCCACCAGCGTTTACACACACCGATATTTTTCGGCAAAAAAATCGGTGCGTCACATGGGGGATCTCGCCAGCGATGTCGCTGCCGATAGGCCACGCCCCTGGTTAGTGTGCAGATTTATGAACCTAAATGAAAAACTGAAATTTTTTATCATCTTATTTGTTTATTTTGATCTGTTAAAGTGAGACTAATAACCCTTCTTTTCAATGTCAGTCATAAATCTGTCCATGGAGTCTGTCGGTTTCTTAATCTGTTGACAATCAACTTTTTAAGGGCAGCACCAACCATCTCTCAGACACTGTTCAGAAATGTACTCAATATGGTTTAGGTCAGGTAGGGAAGGGGGAATTGTCATTATTCTTTTATGTTTAACCCCTTCCCGACCCATGACGTAAATGTACATCATGAGTCGGGTGCCCGCCTTTGATGTGAGCTCCGGCGCGGAGCTCACATCATTTACCTCACATTTCAGCTGATCTGATCAGCTGAGATGTCGGGCTTACCTCACTGATCCGATCGCTGCTATTAACCTTTGTATCCCGCTGTCATACACTGACAGTGGGATCCAAAAGTGCTGCGATGGGGATTGCACCATTGCCTGCTGAGATCGGAGATCCCATGATAAGATCAAGGGATCTCCATTCACTACCTGATAACCTGGGGTCCTGGTGTGACCCCGGAAGCTATCAGGATTCGCATCCTGTCATGGTTGGCAAGCACTGCCAACCACTAAAAGTGAAGCTGAGTGCCTTGTCCCGATGTGCTGCAGCTCATCGGGACATGGCACAAGCGATCACCCACTGCAGCAGTGTGGCGCCCTATGAGGCTGTGTAAAACAAAGAATTAATTAAAAAAAATAGTTTTTAAAAATATGAAAAAACCCAACAGAAGTTCAAATCATCCCCCTTTCAAAGTAAAAGTATGAAAAAAATAAAAAAAAATATACATATTTGGTATCACCGCTTTCAGAAATTCCCAATCTATCACGATATATAATCAATTAATGAAAGCCGTAAACTGCGTCATGAAAAAAAAGGTCCAAACACCAAAATGACGTTTTTTTTTGGTCGCCTTGACATTGCAATAAAATGCAATACCGGGCAATCAAAACAGCACATTCAACCAAAAAATAGTATGATTAGAAATGTAAGCTCAAGATGCAAAAAATAAGCCATCACACAGCCCCAGATCCCGAAAAATGAGGACGCTATGGGTCGCAGAACATGGCACAAACAGTGTGATTACTTTTTTTTTTTAAAACTTCTGAATTATTTTTCACCACTTAGATAAGAGTAAAAGTAGCATGTTTGGTATCTACAAACTCGTACCAACCCAAGGCATTTCAGTTTTACCATATAGTGAACATGGCAAATAAAAAACCCAAAAACAAACATGCAATTGCACTTTTTTTGTCAATTTCACCGCACTTGGAATTTCCTTCCCATTTTCCTGTACACTACACCATGTTCAAAATTATTATGCAAATGTTCTTTTTCTCTGATTTTCACAAATGGTCGGTGCAAATGACAGGCAGTGTAATAAAAGCTGTCACCCGTTAGAGTATACATCAAATTTTATTGAAGAAACCTCCCAATGATAACAATATAATCTTCAAAATTAAAAAAAAACTCTAAATGCACTGTTCCAAATGATTAGGCACAGTAAAGTTTCTAAACATTTGATGTGTTTGAAAGAACTGAAAATCCTCATTGGTTGAATTTGCAGCATTTGGTCACATTCACTGAAATAAAAAGCTAATTTGACTCCAAAACATCCTAACAGGACAAGTTACATGTTAACATAGGAACCCTTCTTTGATCTCACCTTCACAATTTTTGCATCCATTGAGCTTGTGAGTTTCTGGAGAGTTTCTGCTTGTATTTCTTTGCATGATGTCAGAATAGCCTCCCAGAGCTGCTGTTTTGATGTGAACTCACACCCACCTTTTTGCTTGATTATACTCCAAAGGTTCCCTATAGGGGTTGAGGTCAGGGGAAGATGGTGGTCACACCATGAGTTTATCTCCTTTAATGCCCATAGCAGCCAATGACACAGAGGTATTCTTTGCAGCACGAGATGGTGCATTGTCATGCATGAAGATGATTTTGCTCCTGAAAGCACATTTTTGCTTTTTGTACAATGGAAGAAAGTTCTCAGTCAGAAACTCTATACACTTTGCAGAGGTCATTTTCACACCTTCAGGAAACTTAAAGGGGCCTACCTGCTGTTTCCCAATGATTTCGGCCCAAAACATGACTCCTCCTCCTCCTTGCTGATGTCACAGCCTTGTGACATGAGCTATCCACCAACCATCCACTACTCCATCCATCTGGACCAACCAGGGTTGCTCAGCACTCATCTGTAAAAAAGACTGTTTGAAAATTAGTCTTCATGTATGTCTGGGCGCACTGCAACCATTTCTGCTTGTGAGCAGTGTTTAGGGGTGGCCGAATAGTAGGTTTATGCACCACAGCAAGCCTTTGAAGGATCCTACACCTTGAGGTTCGAGGAACTCCAGAGGCACCAGCAGCTTCAAATATCTGTTTACTGGTTTGTAAGGCCTTTGTAGCTGCTCTCTTAATCCAATGAACTTGCCTGGCAGAAACCTTTCTCATTCTGCCTTTATCTGCATGAACACGTCTGTGCTCAGAATCAGCCACAAATCTCTTCACAGTACGATGATCACGGTTAAGTTTTTATGCAATATCTAATGTTTTCAAACCTTGTCCCAGGCATTGCACTATTTGTTGCTTTTCGGCAGCAGAGAGATCCTTTTTCTTTCCCATGTTTGTTGAAAACTGATGCCTGCTTAATATTGTGGAACACCCAGTTTTCCTTTTATTGGGCTCACCTGCCAAACTAATTATCACATGTATCTGAGATTGATTTCAGCGATCCAAAGAACCCTGAGACATATTACCATCAATGGGTTTCATTGACAAAAATAAAAAAAAACTATATTACACTTAAAACTAATTTGCATAAAAATTTGGAACATGGTGTATATGGTAAAATAAATGATTGCATCTGAAAGTACAACTCGTCCCACAAAAAATAAGCCCTCATATGTCTATATTGACGGAAAAATAAAAAGTTATGGCTCTTGGAAGCAGGGGAGCAAAAAATGAAAACGGAAAACAAAAATCGCCGGTTGGTGAAAGGGTTAAGACCTTTACTAGCTAGGCAATCAGTGGACACTTTGATGCATGCAATGAAGCATTGTTCTGCATAATAATAACTGCTTCAAGAAAGTCTCTTCTAAAATCTGGCAGTAGGTTTAAGATAAAATGAGCAATTAATTAATAGTGATGAGCGAGTATGCTCTGCGCTGCTCGGTACTCGCACGAATATCACTGTACTCAGGCTACTCGGTGAGCACCGAGTAATCTCGCGATACTCGTGCTGTGCTCGTGGTCCTCATCCCTGCATGTTGGCGCTCTTTAGAGAGCCAGCCCACATGCAGGGATTGGCTGGCAGACCACTGCAATGTCACAGCCCTTTTAGTTGTGGCATTGCAGTGATTGGCCGGCCTGCACAGCGTGACCGAGCCTTTATAAGACCCGGCCGCGCTGTGCTCTGCACACAGCCATCCAGACAGTGAGTGTAGGGAGAGTGTCTGCTGCTGCTTAGGGACAGATTTGCGGCCCTCATAGGTAGATCCGGAGCAGGGCTGCAAACTGCTGCTGACCACAACAGTCCTTCTCAGGACTAATCTAGGAGGATATAGGCAGGGTGATCCAGATCGTAATCCAAGCTTTTCTGTGACCATAACAGTCACCAGACTGTTGTACTTACTAGCTTGATACAGGTTAGGGACTAAAATCCTGCTCTCCTGTGACCTGAACAGTCACCAGACTATTGTACTTACTACCTTGATACAGGTTAGGGACTAAAATCCTACTCTCCTGTGACCTGAACAGTCACCAGACTGTTGTACATGCTACCTTGATACAGGTTAGGGACTAAAATCCTACTCTCCTGTGACCTGAACAGATACCAGACTGTTGTACTTACTACCTTGATACAGGTTAAGGACTAAAATCCTACTTTCCTGTGACCTGAACAGTCACCAGACTGTTGTACTTACTACCTTGATACAGGTTAGGGACTAAAATCCTACTCTCCTGTGACCTAAACAGTCACCAGACTGTTGTACTTACCGTACTACCTTGATACAGGTTAGGGACTAAAATCCTACTCTCCTGTGACCTGAACAGTCACCAGACTGTTGTACTTACTACCTTGATACAGGTTAGGGACTAAAATCCTACTCTCCTGTGATCATAACAGTCACCAGACTGTTGTACTTACTACCTTGATACAGATTAGGGACTAAAATCCTACTCTCCTGTGACCTGAACAGTCACCAGACTGTTGTACTTACTACCTTGATACAGGTTAGGGACTAAAATCCTACTCTCCTGTGACCTGAACAGTCACCAGACTGTTGTACTTACTACCTTGATACAGATTAGGGACTAAAATCCTACTCTCCTGTGACCTGAACAGTCACCAGACTGTTGTACTTACTACCTTTATACAGGTTAGGGACTAAAATCCTACTCTCCTGTGACCTGAACAGTCACCAGACTGTTGTACTTACTACCTTGATACAGGTTAGGGACTAAAATCCTTCTCTCCTGTGACCTTAACAGTCACCAGACTGTTGTACTTACTACCTTGATACAGGTTAGGGACTAAAATCCTTCTCTCCTGTGACCATAACAGTCACGAGACTGTTGTACTTACTACCTTGATACAGGTTAGGGACTAAAATCCTACTCTCCTGTGACCATAACAGTCACCAGACTGTTGTACTTACTACCTTGATACAGGGTAAGGACTAAAATCCTACTCTCCTGTGACCATAACAGTCACCAGACTGTTGTACTTACTACCTTGATACAGGTTAAGGACTAAAATCCTACTCTCCTGTGACCTGAACAGTCACCAGCCTGTTGTACTTACTACCTTGATACAGGTTAGGGACTAAAATCCTACTCTCCTGTGACCTGAACAGTCACCAGACTGTTGTACTTACTACCTTGATAGAGGTTAAGGACTAAAATCCTACTCTCCTGTGACCTGAACAGTCACCAGACTGTTGTACTTACTACCTTGATACAGGTTAGGGACTAAAATCCTACTCTCCTGTGACCTGAACAGTCACCAGACTATTGTCGCTGTATACAGGCAAAATGCGCAAGGGCGTTGGCAAGGACGTTGGCAAGGAACAAGGAAGTGGACGTGATGGTGGTGCAGGCAGAGGCCGAGGTCGTGTGCAAGCACTAATTTCGCAACAACAAAGGGGCACATCTACTCGCTCGCACGTCCTGTCCCAAATTCTTGGGGCCCGCAGCAGTACACCGCTCTTGAACCAAGACCAGTGTCAACAGGTTGTTACTTGGATAGCGGATAATGCTTCAAGTCAGATGGGCACCTCCACAAACACCCTGTCTTCCACATGGTCAAGTGTCAGTAGCCGTGATACTGCACCGCACATTTCCCAACCTGATCCTCCTTCCTACCACCAGGCCGAGTACACGTCCACGGACATTACTGATCCCACACTAGGACACTCGGAAGAGCTGTTCACGTATCTGTTCGCAGAATCTGGCCTCTCGCCAGCTCCTGTTGAAGTGGGTGATGAGGAGATGGTATGTACAGATGCCCAAATATTTGAGCAGCCACGTTCTCACGAACGGAACGTTGGCAACGTGTCTCAACGAGGGGTGGACGATGATGAGACATAATTGTCAGGAAGTCAGGAGGAGGATCAGGGTGCGGAAGAGGAAGACGACGTGGTGGATGATCCAGTAGCTGACCCAACCTGGCAGGAGGATATGCAGAGCGAGGCCAGCAGTGCACAGGGGGAGGGAGGCGTAGCATCCCAACAGGCAGTACGAAGCAGAGTCGTGTCCGCAGGCAGAAGGCAGGCAACCGTTCCCCGGAACAACAACACGACTCAAGGTGCCTGTGCAAATGTTAGGTCTTCCCGAGTCTGGGAGTTTTTTAAGTTGGCTCCAGATGACTCTAAAAAGGCCATTTGCAACACTTGCCATGCCAGTATCAGCAGGGGTACGAAAACTAGCAGCCTGACCACCACCAGCATGATCAGGCACATGTCAGCCAAGCACCCGACTTTCTGGGAAGTACAACAGAGTCGAGGAGCGGTGCTTGCTGATGTCACTGCTACGTCTTTGCGTGTTGTGCGTGCGAGCCAATCCCCTGTCCATGCTGGCCGCGAACAAGCCTCCGGCCCTGCACCTGAAGTTGCCAGCGCACAAATAACATCACCATCAAGCACGTCCTTGTCCCAGCGCAGCGTTCAATTATCCATTCAGCAAACCTTTGAACGCAGGCGCAAATACGCTGCCAACGCCCCACATGCCACAGTCCTAAATTCTCACATTTCGCAACTCATAGCGCTAGAAATGTTGCCTTTCCGGCTGGTGGAGATGGAAGCATTCCGCGACCTGATGGCGGCTGCTGTCCCACGTTACTCGGTCCCCAGCCGCCACTATTTCTCCAGATGTGCCGTCCCCGCATTGCATAACCACGTGTCCAACAGCATCACACGTGCCCTGAACAACGCTGTTTCAGCCAAAGTCCACCTAACCACAGACACGTGGACAAGTGCTTGTGGGCAAGGCCGCTACATCTCCTTGACGGCATACTTGGTTAATATTGTGGAGGCTGGGACCCAGTCTGAGCGAGGGACAGAACACGTCCTTCCCACACCAAGGATAGCAGGCCCTACCTCTGTCAGGGTTTCACCGACACTCTACGGCTCCGGAATGTCATGCTCCTCAGCCTCCTCCTCCTCCTCCTGCGCATCCTCATCCACTGTACCCTCCACACCAGTCCCAAGCTGGAAGCACTGCAGCACTGCCTCTGCGAAGCGGCAACAGGCTGTGCTGAAGCTAGTCTGCATAGGTGACAAACCCCACAATGCAGAAGAGGTGTGGACAGCTCTGAAACAGCAGGCAGATCACTGGCTCACATCTCTGAACCTAAAGCCAGAAAAAGGTTGTGTGGGACAATGGCCGGAACCTGGTGGCAGCTTTGAGGCGAGGCCAACTGACGCATGTTCCATGCGTGGCCCATGTGCTCAACCTGGTGGTTCAGAGGTTTCTAAAGTCATACCCAGAGCTGTCTGAACTGCTGGTAAAAGTTCGCCGTCTGTCTGCACATTTTCGCAAGTCACCTGCTGCTTCAGCCGGCCTTGCCGGCTTTCAGCGCCGTTTGCGTCTTCCGGCCCACAGACTGGTGTGTGATGTCCCCACGCGTTGGAATTCAACTCTGCGCATGTTGGTCAGGATATGTGAGCAGAAGAGGGCAGATGTTGACTACCTGCATCACCTAAGCCGTCGGGAAATGGGTCAAACTCCACACATAACACCTGAGGAGTGGAGATGGATGTCCGACCTATGTACCGTCCTCCAAAACTTTGAGGACTCCACCAAGATGGTGAGCGGCGATGACGCCATTATTAGCGTCACCATACCACTACTCTGCCTTCTAAAACAGTCTCTGCTGAAAAACAAAGAGGATGCATTGCAGGCGGAGCGCGATGACTTGGAGCAAGAAACAGTAGTGGGTGTGGGTGATAACACACAGCCCAGCCTCATCTCATCACAACGTGCAGTTGAGGACTATGACGAGGAGGAGGAGGATGAAGACATGGAGCAACTCTCTGGCCAAATTGAGGATATGACATGCACACCAGTCATACCCTCGATTCAGCGTGGCTGGCCAGAGGACAGGGGAGATGAGGTTGAGGAGGAGGACAGCATGTTCAGTCATCGTGTTGGTCTGGATACTGAAGTGATGGCTGTTAAGAGTCTGGCGCACATGGCTGACTTTATGGTAAGCTGCCTGGCTTGTGACCCTCGCGTTCACAACATCTTGGCCGACAATCAGTACTGGTTGGCAACACTGTTAGACCCACGCTACAAGGAGAACTTTATGTCTCTCATTCCTGAGGAGGAGAGGTCAGCCAAAATGCAGCAGTTCCAGAAGGCCATAGTCACGGAAGTAGGCAAATCATTCCCCTCACAAAACGCTAGCGGCATAGGTCAGGAATCGGTGGACAACCAAGGCGTACGGCCGAGAGGGGCACAAGTCCAATCCACCAGAGGTAGGGGAACAGTCTTTACGATGTGGGACAGTTTTCTCAGCCCCTCACGTACCACAGCCCCTGAGGTGCGGGGTAGTGCCACAAGAAATGCTAAGTTTGGCCAGATGCTGAAGGAGTACCTTGCAGATCGAACAACTGTACTGCGAGATTCCTCTGTGCCTTACAATTATTGGGTCTCCAAGCTGGACACGTGGCATGAATTGGCTCTCTACGCCTTGGAAGTCCTGGCCTGCCCTGCCGCTAGCGTTTTGTCAGAGCGTGTTTTCAGTGCCGCAGGTGGAATCATTACTGATAAACGCACCCGCCTGTCAACTGGAAATGCTGACAGGCTGACTCTGATCAAGATGAACAAGGGTTGGATTGGGCCAGACTTCACCACACCACCAACAAATGACAACTGAATTTAAATTTTGTTATGGGAATTTGCCATGTTACCTCCACTCACCCATGGGTACACACTTCTGGACTTTGGCTAATCGCTGGACTGCTCCTCCTTCTCCTCATGTACCACCATGATGACCGTTACAATAGTTAGGCTGTTGTTTCAGGTATACCCCCAGTGGTAAATTTTTTCGCCCATTCTTTTAGAATGGTCATTACAACGACAGGAGACCCGCTCCTTTTCAATGGGAAAAATGTTTTGAGGCCCTCATGCACGTCTCTATCCAGGAACAATGTGGAGCCTCCCAATTTTTGGCTGCCCTGCCAATTTTTGAGGTTTACAGGCCCTACTGCATGTCTGTATGCATGAGTCATTGTTGAACCTCCCAATTTTTGGCTGCCCTGCCAAAGGGCTATACTACAATACACCCACTTCAGGTTTACAGGCCCTCCTGCACGTCTCTATCATGGGACAATGTGGAGCCTCCCAATTTTTGGCTGCCCTGCCAAAGGGCTATACTACAATACACGCACTTCAGGTTTACAGGCCCTACTGCACATCTCTATCCAGGGACAATGTGGAGCCTCACAATTTTTGGCTGCCCTGCCAAAGGGCTATACTCCAATACACCCACTTCCTTACAATGGGCACTTCAGGTTTACAGGCCCTCATGCACGTCTCTATCCAGGGGCATTGGTGAACCTCCCAATTTTAGACTGCCCTGGCAAAGGAAAATACTAGAATAGACCCAGTTCCTCAAGATGGGCACAATATGTCAAGACAGGGCTTCATGTACGTCTCTTCTCAGGGACATCTGAGTGCCGCACAATGTTTTCACGTAAAATCTTTCATGTAATCACAAAAAGTAACATACACCAGCTGTATCTCACTATTGGGTATGTGCCCTTAACATTTCCACCCCGAATATTCATTTTGGTGTCATTTTGGAAGGTCTTCTGGTGACTCCGTAAAATTGGCATGAAACTCGGACAAGATTGTTCACAGCTGTGACTTATGGGTGAGAAATGCTTCCAGGGGTCTTCCCCATGGTGTTGCCATGTCATTTGAGCACTCTTCTGAGACTTTTGTGACATTTTTAGGGTTTCTACATGCTGCTGGCAGTCATTTCATAAAAATACTCGGGTCTCCCATAGGATAACATTGGGTTCGTTACTCGGGCCGAGTACACGAGTATCTCGGGATGCTCGGCCCGAGCTTCGAGCACCCGAGCATTTTAGTACTCGCTCATCACTATTAATTAACCTTTAATAATACTAGTCCAGAACAGTACCTCATCTTCACCTTGCTGGTTGCTGGTTGCAGAGTGTGGGTCTGTGAAAGTTACTGATCCAGCCGCAGGCCCATTCATCTCGTCCCTATAGTTTAATTCTCATCTCTTGGCCCATTTGTGACAATTTAACTCCTGTGTCTCATTCAGTGATGGTTGGGTTTAACCCTTACCTTGGCCATGTCTCTGAGCATGGTCGGCGTCAGCACCCAGTGCACACGGGCAAGTGCAGGGACTCTGGACAAATGAGGGGGCCCACTCTCCATCTGTGAGCAGAAGCAAAGAGGTGAAATTTGCTCACAGACTGCCCTCTCTCCTGCACTGATCTATGTGATTAGTATAGAGCAGAAGAGCAAGCTTACTGGGGGCTACTTCTCTAACACTTCAGGAGACGTGCAGCTGAAGGACCTTCGATTCATGTGACTGATCACATGACTGAAAGGAAGATCCTGGTAAGTCTTGTACTGCTTCAGCCTCCATGTAGCTCTGCACCGATCCATAACTGCAAGAAGTGGTAATGTATAATGTGTGCAAGTAAATGTGTCTGTTGCAGAGCTGTTTGTGTCTAAATGTGCATGTAGTGTGCATGTAGCAGAGATGTGTGTGGTGTGCATGTAGCAAAGCTGTGTGTGTCTTTATGTTCATGTAGCGGGCATGTAGGAGCGCTGTGTGTGTCTATGTGCATGTTGTGTGCATGTAGCAGAGCTGTGTGTGCGTCTATATGTTCATGTACCAAAGCTGTGTGTGTCTATATGAGCATGTACCAGAGATGTGTATCTATATGTCCTTGTAGAAGAGCTGTGTGTGCCCATATGTTTATGTAGCAGAGCTGTATGTGTCTATATGTTCATGTAGTAGTGTGTATCTGTATGTACATGTAGTGTGCATGTAGCAGAGCTGTGTATGTCTGTATATGCATGTAGTGTGCATGTAGCAGAGCTGTGTTTGTCTAATTGTGTCACGCTTAGGAGGTGAGGGAATCAGGTAACTGGATGGTGTGATGGGCGAAGGGATTCAGGGGGAACTAAACTGACCCTTACACTGGGGGTCCCTGGCTCGCCCTGCTCTGGAAGGTACCTCTGAAGGTGAGGAGGTCCAAGTACCACCTTATTTCCTGAACTCCTGATTAGACCTAGGCTGAGGGCCCCTTCCTCCATCCACGGATCCGGAATAACAGCTACTCCCAAGGCAAAGACTTCAGCCCAGCAGCAAACATTTGGACAGAACAATGGCCAAGAGTGAAATAACTATCAGAGGCATCTGACAGAGGAAAAGGAAGGCTATTTAAAGGCCAGGGGCAGGGATTCCAGGTGAGTCACAACCAAGCCTCACATCAACATCAGCTGAGCACAAGGCCTTCTCACCTGTACCAACATCACCTCATGCAGCTCCTGAAGAAAAGCAAACACAAACACACACAGCAGCATGCAGGAAAATCAGCGCAATCTAAGTGCGTGACAGTACCCCCTCTCTTAAGAGAGGCCTCAGTACTCGACAATAGACACATCCAAAATAAGTCCATATCTCCTGAGTGATGAGATATGAAAGATGTTACGGGTTGATAAAACTGGGAGTAGGTCAAGTCGGTATGTGGCGCCCCGCAACGAGTGCGTCACAAGGGAGTATTGCAGCCGCAATATTCTCTGACACAGCAGTGAAATAGTTAACTTTGAGATCCAACCCAACATGCAACACCTAGAACAGGGGACCAATCATAGGTCCTGGGGGGTGGAGTGTTAGGGTAGTGTAGGAGAACACACAATAGTCTAGACCAGAGTAGAGAAGTCTGGAATCTAGAGCAAAGCCTAGAACACAGAGCTTGGAGAGGAGCGGGGGCTCCGCACCACGTGCGGGCCCCTGGGCCGTCACCGGTCGGGTGTCAGCACCTGAGGCCTTAACTACCGGGATTGGGCATTTCTACACGGGTTCCCAAAAGACTCCCGTGCCCACAACTCACAGCCGGTTCACTGGTACCGAAGCTGGCAGCAGTTCACCTCTGCCACGCGAACCAGACGAGTGGAGGAGCAGCTTCACAGGAGCACCCCACCACCAGTCAGTTTCCAGTCGTCTAACCAGCGGTGTACCCACTGAGGGATCCAAGGCTCCCCAAAGCATCCAGGACGTATATCATGGATAGGGCATTGAAGCAGCCTCCCCGTACCCGACCTGGTATTCCTGGGCGACACTGGCAAACAAGTTAGGTAGAATGGAGGAACATTTGCGGATCTCTGAGGAACACTATCACTGCTGAGTCCACCCGGTCTACTACTCAACCACTGTATACCATGTACTGCCTGCTGGTTACAGTAAAGACCCGTTGCAGAGACTACCTGTGTCCGTGCTTCCTTATGAACTGTCTGTCTGCACAACAAGGTAACCGCAGCTGCCGAACAACATCTTGAGCAGCTCCAGCCTCCGGGGATCACCGCTCAGCCTGTGGGGAGCGTAACATCTTGCTGCTGTCCATCCCCCGGAGGTTCCGCAGCGTCGGTAGCCCTTACCGAATCTACTCATAGGTGGCGTCACGAATAAATTAAAACCCCTTAATCTGTTCCACTGAGACGTCTTCAATTTTGATCTGCACTTACCGGGCCCCACTACCGGCAGGCGCGGTCCACCCGTGACAAGGAGGAAGGAAGCATCGCCTGTATCAACCGGAGTCAGCCAGCCACGGTGAGTCAGGTACAGAACAGGGTTGCAAATGGTCAATATCCGAAACGGTCCTACAACTCCGGAACTAGGAGCTCCAGCAGCATGCCTCCACCTGACGTGCTTGGACAACATCCACACATACTCATTCACACTCAGGTCTGGACCTGCACATTTATTTTCACATATGGAGACGCATTCAGAGGGTACAGCCTTAGGTAGGCAAGCAACAAAGGCGTCTCTCTGGACCCCAGGACTTCCTCCCTTGGGATGCACAGTAGAAACAATGACCCTTCCCCTGCCCCTCTTCCAAGGACAACGTCCAGAGGCACCAGGAGTCAGGAGCGTGGGTTGCACTCAACCCACACCCCTTGGTAACCTCCTAACCTCTTTAAGTGAAGACGTTGGTGTAGACGTCACCAGCGCAGCAGAGATGCAACTATCCTCACAGGTAACACCCCAGTGAACCACCTCCCAGGCCCACCAGTCAATTACCGGGTTGTGTTTTCTCAGCCAAGGGAGGCCCAAGACAATGGGGGTTGGTAAATTCTCCAAGATGTAACAAGAGAGGAACTCCTGGTGACGAGTTCCTATGCTTAAATTCACATTATGCACAACTTGAGATAATACCTTCTGGCTGAGCAGAACTGAGTCAAAGGCAGAGATGGGAATAGGTCTCGCCAAGGCACTACAGACGAAGGCATGAGTCTGTGTGAAGAGAGCATTCAAAAGAATGACTCCTGCTCTGTTATCAACTAGCATCGATACAGTCTCAGTTTTTCCATCTACCAGCACTATGGCAGACAGTGTGAACCGAGACCTAGAAAAGAAGGAGATATAAATCCTTTGGTCGTCTCCTTTCGAATGACCTGAGGTAGGCTGCGTCTGAGACTGTGCATTTGTCCCAGAGCGATGTGCACAAACTTTGATAAAATGATCAGCTTGTCCACAATAAAAACAAGCTCCATCCACTTGATGAACGGCAACTACAGGAGGTTTAACACGAGGGCCTACTGCCCCCAACTGCACAGGTTCATCGCGTGGAGCCTCCTCAACAGGGATTGCCACAGGGACAAAGTTGGTCTCGGTCTCTCCCTCAGACGTCTGTCTACCCTGATGGATAGGGACATCGCATCCTCCAATGACTCACGTGCGGCGTACTGAACCAGGGTGTTTTGCAGTCTAGCTGACAAACACCGCCAGAACTGACTCCTGAGGACAGGGTCATTCCACAGGGTGTCTGTCACCCACCTCCGAAACTCCGAGCAGTACTCCTCCACCGCTCATGACATCTGCTTGACTTTACGGAGGTGTAACTCAGCAAGAATCAAACTATCTGGTTCACAATACACCTGAGCTAGAGCAGCAAAAAACCTGTGCACCGACCACAGTGATCGTGAGTCGGGAGGAAGGGAGGGAGAAGGACCAGGTCTGGGGATCTCCCTTAAGAAGGGAGATTATTATACCCACCCTCTGTTCCTCGCTCCCAGATGAACAGGGCCGAAGCCGGAAATAAAGTTTACAGGCCTCTTTGAACACCAAAATGTATCCCTTCCCCAAGAAAACCTGCCTGGAAGAGAAATCTTGGGGTCTGGTATGGCCTGGGCGTGAGCCGAGGCCAGATACTCCACAACCTGCTTCAGCTGCTGCACCACCTGTGTTCGCAGACCAGTAACCTCAGCAGAGATGATTTGTATCAGGCATCTGCAGAGGATGACTGAGACATAATGACTCAGAGACAAAGGTGGATTTGGGCCGCTGATAATATCATGCTTAGGAGGTGAGGGAATCAGGTAACTGGATGGTGTAATGGGTGAAGGGATTCAAGGGGAGCTAAATTGACCCTTACACTGGGGTCACTGGCTCGCCCTACTCTCGGAGGTACCTCTGAAGTTGAGGAAGTCCGAGTCTCCACCCTATTTCCTGAGCTCCTGATTAGCCCTAGGCTGAGGGCCCCTACCTCCACCCACGGATCCGGAATAACAGCTACTCCCAAGGCAAAGACTTCAGCCCAGCAACAAGCATCTGCACAGAACAATGACCAAGAGTGAAATAACTCTATCAGCAGCATCTGACAGGGGAAAGGAAAGGCTATTTAAAGACCAGGGGAGGGGATTCCAGGTGAGTCACACCCAAGCCTCACATCAACATTAGCTGAGCACAAGGCCTTCACACCCGTACCAAAATCACCTCATGCAGCTCCTAAAGAAAAGCAAACACGGGGGGCGTGGCCTGCACGCTGATCGTGGTGGCTGCATAGACTGGGCTCTCCTGCTCCATAGGATCATTATCGGCACATAACGGCTCACCGCGGCTCCCCAGACATCCACAAACCTTACCACGGCTTTCCCCATCGACCCGGGCTCATGATGACACGTGGCAGGTCGAACAGGCGGGCTTCCCCTCCTCGTTTGCCGGACTTCTTCCCCGGAGGGCAGACTGTGCATGCTGCTGGAAAGATGGCGCCTGCCTCCCCAGCCAGATCTTCCCGCTCTTCCCGCGGCTCTAATAGAGGTGAGAGAGATTCTACTCCCCCACACAGCAGCAGCAGCTCTGCCCCGTTCACAAGAGAGGACATGAAAGACTTTCTAACTACAATGAGGGCCTCCCTGAAACAGGATATGCACGAGATGCTGAGAGAGATAAGGAGAGACCTGAACTCCCTGGGGGATAGAACAGCCCATGTAGAAGGCAAACTAGGAGAATATGCCACTACCATCAACGCCTTAGTAGATGAAAATGCTGCACTACGGAATGAGCTCTCCTCAGTGCATGACAAACTGTATGATCTGGAAGACAGGTCTAGAAGGCAAAACATAAGAGTCCGAGGCATTCCAGAGGAGATTGCTGATAAAGAACTAGCTCCTTTCATGCTGAGATTTCTGTCCTCTGTGTTACCTGACTTGCCTCTGGGAGACCTGGCGATAGAGAGGATTCATAGAACCCCGAAGCCTAAACACCTAGGACCTTCCGTACCCAGAGATGTACTGGCCAGAATGCTCAGGTTCCCCACAAAAGATGCCTTCGTACGGCAGATGAGAAAACCCCCTTTGCTGCCTGAGGAGTTTCAGGGACTGCAGGTGTTCCCTGACCTGTCGCCAGTCACTTTGGCGAAGCGTCGGGTGTATGCACACGTGTGTGCGGCCCTTAGGGACGCCAATACTCGCTACAAGTGGGGTTTCAATCCAGTGACGTTAATAATTGATCATGATGACCGGATGGTTACTTGCTCCTCACCAAAGCAGGCAGAGGACAGATTGTCTTCATGGAGGATTCCCTTTGCTCTGTCAATTACTAAACCAACGGGGAAAAAGAAGGTGACCATGGAGTGGTCCACGACCTGAAGTGGAGAACGGGACGGTCCTGTGGACAGAGCATCAGACAGCCGCCTCTGAGGCTATTTCCTGAACGGTACATTTGTACTGTGCCCCTGGATAGCAGATTTTTTGGTTCTGCTCGTTGCCCGAGGAACTGGGCTTTTTGACCCGGGTACGTGGAGATAGTCCCCGGCCTGTTGACGGTTTTATTTTACTTTTATTTTGTTTGTTTTTCCTTCACCTTTTTTGGTTGATGGTTGTTATCTTTTCGTATTTGTTTCTTTTTTTGCAGCAATTCATTTACGTTTTAGCATTCCCTATTAATCTGTCCCTTACTGCGGAGTCAGCCATGGTTTCCAGCTTATATCCTTACTATTGTGATCAATGTTGGGGGATCGATGGGTCTCCGTGGGCCGACATAGCTTTGCTCTCTGATTCTATACAATGAGTTTAAAATTAATGTCAGGCGGCAGATTGTTGGTGCTGGTCTGCACTTTAAATGGAGTCTTGCACACCATTTCATCACTATATGCTCCTAACACGGGCCAATGCAAATTTGTGAGACGTGCACTACATACTGTCAAATCATTGGCGCGAGGTGGTAAGATTGTTTGCGGAGATTTTAATCTTCCGATGAAGCGGGACCTTGACTGTTCCCATCGGGGAGGTGGAGGTCGGGGAGAGTTGAGGTTGCTTGCCCTTGAGTTTCAATACCATGATCATTGGAGATATTCCCATGCAGAGGAGCGGGATTACTCCTTTTTCTCCCCTCGGCATCATACATATAGTAGATTGGACTATTTTGTGGTGGATGATGCTGTCTTGTCCGGATGCCTCAGTTCTGAGATAGGGTTGATAACCTGGTCCGATCATGCCACTATTTTCCTCACTATAGCTTTGTCACACCAGGCTCCCCCGGCTTTTAGGTGGCGCTTGAATGATGGCCTTTTGCTGAACGAGGATGTGGTATCCAGGATCTCCTCAGAGTTGTCTCTGTATTTTCAATTGAATGATACTGGAGAGATCACTGACGAGACGTTGTGGGCAGCCCATAAGGCGGTCCTGAGGGGACTGTTTATACAACAAGCAGCAGCTTTGAAACGTAAGAGGGAAGGGGACAGGAATAAGCTGCTATCCAGGTTGCAGGTCCTGGAGTCCCTTAATAAGTCGGCTGTATCCCCATCTGTCACAGCGGAAATTTATGCTATAAGATTTAAACTCCGGGATTCTATGCTGGCCTCATATGCTCATAATCTGAGCAAATTGAAAACGAATTGGTACTCTATGGGGGACAGGGCTGGGGCCCTTCTCGCCCGTAGAGTCAAAAAAAGAGAGGCTAAATCCAGGATAGATCATATTTTAAGCCCTGGAGGCCAACCTGTCAGAAACCCCGTAGAGATCGCTGCAGAGTTTGCTAAATATTATGCAGGCCTATACAATCTTAGAAATGACCCCTTGACTCACCAGCCCACAACTCAGGGCATTGCAGAATACCTTGATTCTATCAACTTACCCGCTGTTTCTGAGGATCAATTAACCTTTTTAAACGCCCTTCACGGTAGATGAGATACAGGCGACCATTAAACAAACTAAGAAGAAGAGCGCCCCAGGTCCAGACGGATTCCCCAATGCCTATTATCACACTTTTCAATCGTCACTGGCCCCCTATTTGTTACGTATGTTCTCTGCCTGGAGAGACACGGGATCAGTGTCCTCTCCTGGCTTGGAGGCTACTATTACAACCTTACCCAAGCCGGGGAAGTCTCCAACTGCCCCGGGCAATTTTAGACCCATCGCTCTCCTAAATTGCGATGTTAAGTTGTTCACTAAATTGCTGACCTCACGCTTGAACCTGATCGTCCCCTCCCTGGTCTCCCCGGACCAGATGGGGTTCGTGGCGGGACGAGAAGCGAAGGACGGGGTTCGTAGAATGTTGAACCTGGTGCAGGTGGCTGAATTGTCTGGCCTCCCCAGTGCATTCCTGTCGCTTGACGCTGAAAAAGCTTTTGACAGGGTGCACTGGGGATACCTCCAGGCGGTTCTTAAAAAGTTCGGCATGGTGGGCCCTATCTTTTCGGCTATTTCTGCCATATATTCCTCTCCCTCGGCAAGAGTTTTCACTGCGGGTTTCTTGTCGGAGCCCTTTCAGATAACTAATGGTACCTGACAGGGGTGTCCCCTTTCCCCTATAATTTTTGCCCTGTGTATGGAGCCTCTCGCGGAGAGGATTAGAGCTAACTCTGACGTTGCGGGCCTGGTGGTGGGGAGGGAGGCTCATAAAATCAGCCTTTACGCTGATGATGTTATTATTTCATGTATGAATATAGGGCTTTCATTCTCTGCCATTATGTCTGAGTTGAGGAAATTTAGCGTGGTCTCCTACTATAGATTAAATCCGTCCAAATCTCTGGTGCTCCCGGTGGGGGTCCCTGTCTCCTGCCGGGGCCACCTGGAGGAGGCGTTCCCTTTTCAGTGGTCGTCTGACGGTATCCCTTATTTGGGAATAACTTTGACTTCCTCAGCACAGACAATTAAAACAAATTTCCACAACCTATGTACAAAAATTAAAGCCCTTCTGGAAGAC
This sequence comes from Allobates femoralis, assembly GCA_033576535.1. NCBI lineage: Eukaryota > Metazoa > Chordata > Amphibia > Anura > Aromobatidae > Allobates > Allobates femoralis. Next base: position 245,892,822 of record JARQOC010000002.1, on the reverse strand, counting down.
ATGCATCAGATAATGACCTTGTGGTCCGCCCGAATTAATGCATTTAAAATGATAGCCCTTCCCAAGATCCTTTATTATTTCAGATCCCTTCCCCTCGACATACCCAAAAAACTGATTCTCCGCCTGCAACTTTTAGCTAATAAATACATCTAGGCAAATAAGACGCCACTTGTAGCAAAACAGGTCTTGTACCTCCCCCTGGAGTCGGGGGGATGGGAGTTCCAGAGTTGTTGACCTACCATAGGGCCTCCGTCTTAACGGGGCTCAGGGATTGGTGGCACATGGATAAGGACCACAGGTGGTTACAAATTGAGAAACTCTACTCTAGACGAGGCTCCACTCGCTTGACACTGGAGTCTGAGGTACTCCGGACGGGTACGGCCTCACCTCTATTACCTACAATGAGAGCAGCCCTGCGCCTATGGAGGTCTCTCGCCTCTACACTTAGAATTCCTAGGGGTTCACTCTCCGCGCTTGCTATGTAAACTCATATATCTTACCTAAACCTCCAACCCTGGCGTTCTGCTGGTATTCAAACAATATCGGATTTGGAAGGACCCTCGGGTGTGATTCTCTTTGATCTACTATCCCGAAAACATCCAGGGTTAAGAAAATTTTTCTACCAGTATTTACAATTGAGACATTTCTTACAAGGTGTCCCCCATACTTCTTCCTCCTTTGCTGGACACATGGATAGGAGGATCAATGGATACTTCTTGGTCCCGGGTTCTAGCTCAAAGGGAGTCTCTATTTTATACAAAGTTTTGATAGATTCTGATCAAGGGGTAAAACTTCCTTACATGCAGAGTTGGGAGCGAGAATTGGGGGTGGTTCTGGAGTCAGAGGAGTGGAGGGACAGTATTTCTGAGATCAGGAGGATATCCTCATGCACGACCCACTTGGAACAGTTGAAAAAAATCACACATGAGATGGTATCGCTGCCCAGAACTGGTTGCCAGATTTGGCCCGCAGTACTACCCCCTGTGTTGGCGAGGCTGCGGTCAGGTCGGCACCCAGACACATATTTGGTTCTCCTGCCCAGTTTTGTCATCTTTTTGGAAAGGGATGGAACAGTTGATCTTGGGAGCCACCGGGATCCGGCTGCAACTCACTCCCTCCACAGCTGTCCTGCATATGGGCCTCGAGGCAATACCCAGGATTGTTAGAGGAACCATTTCCCACATATTGATAGCTGCCCGCTCTTCAATTGCATTCAAATGGAAGGAGACTTCCCCGCCATCAGCTATAGACGTAGTGGAAAGGGTTAATTTACATTGTAAATATGAGCTGGCTCTGGCACAGTCCCGATCCGCAAAGAAAAAATTGACTCTGATTTGGGACCCGTGGATGACAAGTTCTTATTATATTGCGTAACTTGAAGTGTTAATCCTTACGAAGTTTGGGTGGTCAGTGTTATCATTGTTGGCTCTTACTGTTTGGGGCCCTGGCACTAAAGTTTCAATTTGTGAAAATAGTGGAATGCTGTATTCCCTAAAAGTTTGATTATTGTTTATGCTGCAATTGTTCCTTTGGTTTCCCCCGCCCATTTTTTCTCTCCCCTCCTCTCAGGTTTTCCCCCACTCCCTCCCCCCCTACCTCTACCTTACTCCCTTCCCAATTTAATTCCTACCTACTCTTCTCCCTCATGTGCCCTCAGTGACAACTGCTAGGCGGCATTGAATGTGGTATGTAATACTGCTTGATTTCACTGCTTGTCACCTTGTTATAATTTCAAATGTTTGTCAATTTATTCTGTTCAAAAAATAATAAAAATGATTTGGTAAAAAAAAAAAAAAAAGAAAAGCAAACACAAACACACACAGCTGCATGCAGCAAAGTCAGCGCAATCTAAGTGTGTCACAATATGTGCATGTAGTGTACATGTAACAGAGCGGTGTAAGTTTATATGTTCATGTAGGAGTGTTGGGTGTCTATATGTGCATGTAGCCATGTATGTCTAAGAGCTTTAAGCAGAACTGTGTTTTTCTAATATATGCCTCTAAATATTTATCACTACCTTTCTCCTTTTACCTCAATCAATGGTCCTACACAGCCGCTCACAAAGACAGCCACATGCTAGACCTTACCTTCACTCACCTCTGTTCCCTATTTAACCTCTCAAACTAACCTCTCAAACTCACCTCTCCCCTTTTCTGACCACAACCCACTTAAATTTACTTCTCTTTACTCTCCTAGTATGCAACCACAACTCTACAAACTCAAACATCCTTACAGAAATCTCAACTTGATTTACATTCATTCTCTGAGTCCCTTCTTCCTCTCATACACACAGTTCTGTTATGCCCAATGGGAGTGGAGATGTGAAGTGAACTCACTGAGCCACTGTTGGAGTAGTGGCAGCTGAATACCCAATATAACAAGAGACTGGAGAGTGACTTCAATAAACCAAAGATAATAATTTATGGAAAGGGTTAACAAAAAGGGAAAGTGGAGAGGACCCTCTGGATCACGACACCGAACTCTCTTGGTGGAGCAACCTGAGAGGTAGCCCTTATACAGGGATAAACCCAGCACAGCCCCAGGAGGTCTACATGCTGCGACCAAAGTGGCTATCCGTACAGACCGTAGCTGTAGAAATGGAAGACTGTGGAACGCAGGCTCTGTTGGTAGGGAGAATCCTAGGAGCTCCGTATAATCCTGAAAAGGCTGTTCTAGCCAGTAGGGGAATCTGGAAGGTCCTGTGCAATTGAGGAGAGGCTTGGAAAGCCCGGTATGGGATCTGAAATATCCAAAGAGATCCAGGATAACGATCATCTTATCAGGTCACGCTGCTTGCTTGCTCTGGTCCATTTTCCCACGTCCTTCCGCATCCGCACTGTCGGTGAGTGACGTGTGCGGTCAACTGATCTGATCACCATAACAATCTGGTCATGTGACCAGATAGTGTCAGTTGATCTGGTCACCTGACTTGATTACTGTCATGAATAGATGATATTGCTCATGATTTTTTCTGCAGAGACAGATCTACTCCCTCATCCCTCCTCCCTTTTAGCTGGTTTGTAAGTAGCTACATAGAAACCATTTCCAGCCTCCCCCAGCTTAAGCCATTTACGACGGATCGTAAATACTTTCAGGAGAGCAAGAGTTGGACACCAGTCCAAACCAGTTGGTCTCTGCTAAAAGAAAACTCCTTTGTCTAAACTTAGTGTTTTCAAAGTCGAATTGAAGACGACGCGATCATACCACAAACACAGAAGTCATATTTTCAGATTATTTATCGTGGTGCGCATTCAATGATGTGTTTCATACAGTCGTACAACATTCAGGAACCTGAGAACGGATTGCTGCCATTCTAAATATGACAATCAAGTCATATTTGGTATCAAACTTCTCAGAATAACCTGACCTGAAAAATGAGTTATAAATCATAATTGTGAGACTTCCCCACCCACAGATATGAAGGATGGGGATTTATGAAGCATGGTGAAAGAGGAGGTGTTAGTGGACGAGCCCACAGGGGGTTGGTCACTCCAAGCGGTGGGGGCCACAAACTCCCCCTGGTTTGATAAAAGCAAAGAGGACATTCTTGAGTCATTCCAACCCTGGGGCTGAGATAGCTACAACACCGTAATTGCTGTCGGAAGGAATCTTACCATCTAGGGGAGACGCCCCCCCCACACCACCAAGCTGACCATGCGAGAATAGGTCTGAACCTTTCGTACCTTAATCCTTTTATTTTATATAACTGCTTATTCATACATGTATATTGTCTCTTATATAATATTCTGTAAATCTTTGTAATCACTGCCATCTTCGGAGTAAACTATTCTAATTTACTAGTCTCGATCTCCTTGTCCTATGAACGAGCTCTCACGACCTCCCTGCTCATTTTTTTACGCTATCATACAGGTACCCGATCCACCTGAAAGAGATCGGTGGTGGCAGAATACCGTTTTTTGTATTTATGTGATATTGTGGGCCTGAGGGTGACTGGACCGAGGTATACATACGTTCCTGGCAGGAACTGGTGGTATATATACATTCTGTCACATCACGTGCCGCAATAGACAACATAAATTAGAGCAGCTGGGCACCTTTCTTATCCTCTGGCAGTACCGGATTTGGCCAGAAGGCTAAGGGGGCGCCAGAGAGCTGCAGGTCCTGACCAAGCTAATCGTGACAATTGGTGGCAGAGCGGTGGGATCATAGGACATTAGTGATCTGGTTTGAGCAATCATTCCTCTCACTAAAAACTTGCACAGTTATTACAAGAACTCTGCGCAAAAGTTTTGAAGATCGAACTCAGTGTTTATTAGATCTGAGACAATACTGTGTGTGCAGCAGTTACCCCTCCCCCTCTTTGTTTTTTCTATTCTATCTTTGATTTGGAAACCATGGTCTTGGTTGGAGAGCTCGGTTACGGCCAGATGAAAAAGGACGTTCTAGTGGGAATATGTACGGCCAACGGCATTGACCCTAAGGGCAAAACCAGAGACCAAATGGCTGCAGTGCTGGCACGACTTGAAGCAGAGCAAGCCCGTCACCAGAGCCCAGTGAATGGAGAGGCCAGCCAAAGTCATGTCAGTGCTGGTGCACAGCGTCCGGCTGCAGAGGTCAGTCAGAGCATGGACGGTGTTGCTGCTGAGGCCCCACCTGTGGATGTAAGCCAAGTCCTAGAAGGTGTTCCTGCAGGGGTCCCACCTGTAGACACACGCTGCGTCAGCGACCAGGTCAGCATGGACCCCTATCTGCAACTGGCTTTACAGCAATATCCCGCTGAGGATTCCCAAGGGCGCCTGCAGCTCATTCAGCAATACCAGGAGGCTGAGAGAGCCGAGCGGCGAGCCCAAGCCGAGCGAGAGGCTGCAGAGCGACGGGCTGAGGCCCAAGCTCAGAGAGAGCACGACCTGCGGATGGCCCAGCTGGAAAGGCAGTCATCTACCCCATTGAACTCTGAATCGACCAGTTCAACCACCTTCAAGCCGAATCCAAAGCATTTCCCTGTGCTGGATGACAGCGGTGACCTGGACATTTTCCTGAGGGGGTTTGAAAAGGCGTGCTTACAGTACCAGCTGCCACGTGACCAGTATGCCCAGGTTCCTCATTGCAGCATTGAGAGACAAAGCTATGGCGGCGTTTGTGGCTCTCCCTCGGGAGCTAGATGGGAACTATGAGGCCATCAAGAAGGCTCTAATCCAGAGGTTCCAGCTGACCCCGGAGGTGTACCGTAGAAAGTTCCGGAACCTCCAGCGTGGACCACACGACAGCTACAGTGATGTGGTCCACGGGCTCAGAACCAACTTCGAGCAGTGGATCCAAGGACTGGAAGTGACCACCTTGGACCAGCTAAAGGATCTGATGGTGAAAGACCAGTTCCTGCATCTCTGCCCCACTGAGGTCCGACAGTTCGTGATGGATCGGGAGCCACCAGATGCGAACAAAGCAGCGCAGATTGCAGACACCTACGAGGCCAACCGGAGACCGGAGTGACGAAGGCCGACCATCACCAACGGGAAAGGGGGTAAGCCGATGACCACCATCCCTGCCCCTGCCAGCCGGCCTCCCGGAGGTCCTGTTCCCGCTGCCAGCACTTGGCTGACAGCTGATGCATGTAAGTGCTTTACCTGTGGACAACCAGGACATGTGAGTGCCACGTGTCCGGAGAGACAGAAGAAAAGCCCCTCATCTGAGGCCCCAGGGCCTAGTGCTGCTATTTATTTGGTGGGTGGTACGGGTGGGAGTTCCAGGGAGAACTTGCAGTCCGTCACGGTGGGTAACACAATCACTGTGGGGCTCAGGGACTCTGGCGCAGAACGAACTCTCATCCGCCCCGAATACGTTTATCATCATGAACTTATCCCTGGAAAGACACTGACTGTCACCGGTATCGGGGGTGAGCGCCGATATTTGCCCATGGCCCGAGTTTATCTGGACTGGGGTGTGGGAAGAGGGTGGAGGGAGGTTGGAGTAACCAAGAATCTCCCAGCCAATGTGTTATTGCGAATAGATTTGGGGCGGATGGTTGCCCATTATGTTCCTGATAGCCCTCCCAGGTATGACTTGTCAGGTAATGTCCAGGTGAATAATGTGAAGGATAATGTCAATATTGATAATGTGAAGGGTGATGTCAATGTGGACAATGTGAAGGGTAATGTCAATATTGATAATGGGAATGGTAATAATGTTGATGATGATGTCGATGATGATGTTGATGATGATGCTGATGTACCAAGAGATGACGATGTTGATGCAGAACAGGGACATGCCAAGGTGTTGCCTGTTAATAAAGTGAATCCTGATGTTAGGGAACTCAGTGATATCACACTGCAGGTTGCTATTACTGAAGATCCCAGGAAGGTAGCAGGAATCAGCACTATGGGAGATGGAGGCAGGCATGGCAACCCCAAGAGCGGTGGTTGTGTGCCACCTGCCAAGGTCACGACGGACTGTGACATGGCGGGTGCTAGCTGCTCCATGAGAAGTGCTGATCCGGAGGCATCACAGCGTGATGGACCTCGTGGTGGAGGAGAACTCAGTGATGTCACGCCACGAGCTGGCATCACCGAGGGTGTCCTCCACGGTGCAACATTGGTTGCTAAGGTAGATGGTGGCAGGCATGAGGACCCTGGGGAACATGGCCTCATGCAGCGTGCCAGTGTCACGATGGACTGTGACACGGACGTGGGTAGCTGCCCCATGGTAAGTTCTGGTCCGGGGGCATCACATCGTGATGGGCCTCGGGGTGGAGGAGGACTTAGCCATGCCACGCCACGAGCTGGCATCGCTGAGGGTCCCCTCCAGGTAGTAGACCTCGTTGCTAAGGGAGACGGATGCGGGCATGGTAACCACAAGAGTGGTGGTTACATGCCACCTGCCAGGGTTACAACAGACTGTGACATGGCGGGTGCGAGCTGCTCCATCCTTAGCAGGGATCCCGAGGGATCGCCAGAAGAGGGAAAAGTGCTTTCACCAACTGGGCACGAGGATGGGAACACAGAGCCCATAATCTGTCCGGTTGGTGGGAAAGCTGTGTTCACTACCTGCCAGGGTGATGGAGGAGCAGCCTCCATATCCTGTCAGAGTAGCGAACGACCACCCTCCACAGTCGGCCTAGACAATGGGGAGATCGGGCCCATTGTTTATCCGACTGATTGGAAAACTGGCCTCCCTGCCGTTCAGGACCATGGGAAAGAGGTACCCCTGGCTTGTCCGGATGGGAGACGGGTACGCTTGGTCTGCCAGGAAGATGGAAGAGCAAACCCCCTCTCCTGTCAGAAAGGCGAAATGGCAGTACCAACAGCCTGTCAAGTTAAGGGACTGTCACAGTCCACAGCTTGTCAGGGTGATGGGAAAGCTAGGTGGCTGGCCAGCCAGGCAACTGAGAGAGTGGCGTTATTTCCCGGGGAGATGGCCTTCCGAGGTGCTCTCACCCACAGATTGAGTACTGGGAATGCAGACACCGCACTGCAGTCAGGGTCCTCAACCTGTAGAGAAATAACCAGACCACCTGCCGACCCAGAACAGGTCCAAGATGGTTCCTGTGAGGTCGGGGCTTCCGCTCCTCTTCTGGCTACCTCTAGCCAGGGGATTCAGACTGTCACACCAGCAACTGACAGTCCTGAGGTGCTGGAAGGCCCCGCAGAGACCTCTGTCTCTGAACCAGAACCGAAGAAGGTCCTCTGGGATCCAGGTAGAAGGAGAGAACCCCAACTGACGCATGGCCGACAGCTCAGAGATCTCTCTTCCATAGCGTCATCGAAAAGGGGGAGGTGTCATGAATAGATGATATTGCTCATGATTTTTTCTGCAGAGACACTAGTGGATCGGGGCAGTCTTAATTGATGAATGCGCATGCGCAACATGCACGCGCGGGACGCGTGCACTCGCCGCCGCGCGAGCTCGCGCGCACCTGGCGCATGCGCAGTAGATACGGCTGCAGGCAATTCAAGTTCACGCGCCGCCAACCTTCTTCTCCCGCGCATTTTGGCGCCTTGCCAAGACTTACATCACTGCTCCCGGTATTAACCCTTTGCTCCCGGTATTAACCCTTTAGGGGGGGGGGGGCTTGTAACACTGCTCCCCGGTATTAACCCTTTAGGGAGGGGGGGGCTTGTAACACTGCTCCCCGGTATTAACCCTTTAGGGGGGGGGGGGCTTGTAACACTGCTCCCCGGTATTAACCCTTTAGGGGGGGGGGGGGCTTGTAACACTGCTCCCCGGTATTAACCCCTTATGGGGGGGCTTGTAACACTGCTCCCCGGTATTAACCCTTTAGGGGGGGCTTCTAACCCTTTGCTCCCGGTTTAACCCTTTAGGGGGGGGGCTTGTAACACTGCTCCCCGGTATTAACCCTTTATGGGGGGGCTTCTAACCCTTTGCTCCCGGTTTAACCCTTTAGGGGGGGGGCTTGTAACACTGCTCCCCGGTATTAACCCTTTAGGGGGGGGTTCTAACACTGCTCCCCGGTATTAACCCTTTATGGGGGGGTCCGTGTATGGATGGATAGGGGGTCCCTTATGGCGGGGGCCCGTGTATGGATGGATAGGGGGTCCCTTATGGCGGGGGTCCGTGTATGGATGGATAGGGGATCCCTTATGGCGGGGGCCCGGGTATGGATGGATAGGGGTCCATTACTGCGGAGGGGGCTGTGTACGGATAGATAGGGGGGTCCCTTACTGTGGGGGGCCTGTGTACGGATAGATAGAGGGGTCTGTGTATGGATAGTTAGGAGGGTCCCTTATGGCGGGGGCCCGTGTATGGATGGATAGGGGGTCCCTTATGGCGGGGGTCCGTGTATGGATGGATAGGGGGTCCCTTATGGCGGGGTCCGTGTATGGATGGATAGGGGGTCCCTTATGGCGGGGGTCCGTGTATGGATGGATAGGGGGTCCCTTATGGCGGGGGTCTGTGTATGGATGGATAGGGGGCCCCTTATGGTGGGGGCCCGGGTATGGATGGATAGGGGGTCCCTTATGGCGGGGGTCCGTGTATGGATGGATAGGGGGTCCCTTATGGCGGGGGTCCGTGTATGGATGGATAGGGGGTCCCTTATGGCGGGGGCCCGGGTATGGATGGATAGGGGTCCATTACTGCGGAGGGGGCTGTGTACGGATAGATAGGGGGGTCCCTTACTGTGGGGGGCCTGTGTACGGATAGATAGAGGGTCTGTGTATGGATAGTTAGGAGGGTCCCTTATGGCGGGGGCCCGTGTATGGATGGATAGGGGGTCCCTTATGGCGGGGGTCCGTGTATGGATGGATAGGGGGTCCCTTATGGCGGGGGTCCGTGTATGGATGGATAGGGGGTCCCTTATGGCGGGGGCCCGGGTATGGATGGATAGGGGTCCATTACTGCGGAGGGGGCTGTGTACGGATAGATAAGGGGGTCCCTTACTGTGGGGGGCCTGTGTACGGATAGATAGAGGGGTCTGTGTATGGATAGTTAGGAGGGTCCCTTATGGCGGGGGCCCGTGTATGGATGGATAGGGGGTCCCTTATGGCGGGGGTCCGTGTATGGATGGATAGGGGGTCCCTTATGGCGGGGGTCCGTGTATGGATGGATAGGGGGTCCCTTATGGGGGGGGCCCGGGTATGGATGGATAGGGGGTCCCTTATGGCGGGGGTCCGTGTATGGATGGATAGGGGGTCCCTTATGGCGGGGGTCCGTGTATGGATGGATAGGGGGTCCCTTATGGCGGGGGTCCGTGTATGGATGGATAGGGGGTCCCTTATGGTGGGGGCCCGGGTATGGATGGATAGGGGGTCCCTTATGGCGGGGGTCCGTGTATGGATGGATAGGGGGTCCCTTATGGCGGGGGTCCGTGTATGGATGGATAGGGGGTCCCTTATGGCGGGGGCCCGGGTATGGATGGATAGGGGTCCATTACTGCGGAGGGGGCTGTGTACGGATAGATAGAGGGGTCCCTTACTGTGGGGGGCCTGTGTACGGATAGATAGAGGGGTCTGTGTATGGATAGTTAGGAGTGTCCCTTATGGCGGGGGCCCGTGTATGGATGGATAGGGGGTCCCTTACTGTTTTGGGGGGCTGTGTACGGATAGATGGGGGTGCCTTACTGTGGGGGGGCTGTTTATGGATAGATAGGGGGTCCCTAGAAAGTCGCACGTTGTTGCTGCGGATTTTCTGTACGGAAAGATGGATTAATACCGGGAGCAGTGTTAGAAGCCCCCCCCCTAAAGGGTTAATACCGGGGAGCAGTGTTACAAGCCCCCCCCCTAAAGGGTTAATACCGGGAGCAAAGGGTTAATACCGGGAGCAAAGGGTTAATACCGGGAGCAGTGATGTAAGTCTTAGCAAGGCGCCAAAACGAGAAGGCGGGAGGAGGTTGGCGGCGCGCAGTGTCGGCACCGCGTGAAATTGAATTGACAGCAGCCGTATTTACTGCGCATGCGCCAGGTGCGCGCGAGCTCGCGCGGCGGCGAGTGCACGCGTCCCGCGCGTGCATGTTGCGCATGCGCATTGATCAATTAAGTCTGCCCCGATCCCCTAGTTTAATGTGCCCGAAATGTACTAGGGGATCGGGGCAGTCTCAATTGATACATGCGCATGCGTAACATGCACGCGTGGGACTCGCGTGCACTCGCTGCCGCGCGAGCTCCGCGCACCTGGCGCATGCGCAGTAGATACGGCTGCTGTCAAATCACGAGCGGATCCCTGCAGTCGAATCCTTCCTCTGCGCATGCGCGCGGCAGTCGCGCGCTCGGCTCTAGTGCAAAACACTGGCGCGCTTAAGGCTTCTGCATGGTATTAATCCTTTAGGTTCTTTTTTATTAGGACTGGGTCTTACTAGGGGGGGGCGGGCTGTGTATGGATAGTTGGGGGTCTTACTGGGGGGGGCGGGCTGTGTATGGATAGTTGGGGGTCTTACTAGGGGGGGGCTGTGTATGGATAGATGGGGGGGGCTTACTACACTGGATGTGTGCGTACGTGGATGTGCGTGCGTGGATGTGTGCGTGGATGTGCATGCGTGTGTGGATGTCAGAGTGCGTGGATGTGCTTGCGTTGATGTGTGCGTGGATGTGCGTGCAAAGATGTGTGCGTACGTGGATGTGTGCGTGGATGTCAGCATGCGTGCGTGGATGTCAGCATGCGTGTGTGGATGTCAGCGTGCGTGCGTGGATGTGTGCGTTCGTGGATGTCACCATGCTTGGATGTGCGTGCGTGGATGTCAGCGTGCGTGCGTGCTTGAACGTGTGCGTGCATGGATGTCCGTGCGTGGTTGTTTGCGTGCGTGGATGATGGGTGCAACAAGGGATCAAGTGTCCTCTTGTTATAGTCTCTGGAATCATGGTCATGGTGCACTGTATGACAGATCATTGTCATACAGTGCACCACAACTCTGACCCCCGAGACTAGGAAGAGGACACTTGATCCCTTGCTGTAGTCTCTGGATTGAGCAGAGGCGATCGAGCATCGTGGGACCTTCGTTGTGGATTACGTCGGAGGCGATCGAGCGTCGTGGGACCTTCGTTGTGGACTACGTCGGAGGCGATCGAGCGTCGTGGGACCTTCGTTGTGGACTACGTCGGAGGCGATCGAGCGTCGTGGGACCTTCGTTGTGGACTACGTCGGAGGCGATCGAGCGTCGTGGGACCTTCGTTGTGGACTACGTCGGAGGCGATCGAGCATCGTGGGACCTTCGTTGTGGACTACGTCGGATCTTTATAATTAAGATGGAGTCTGAATTTTGTTTGTGTTTTTTTTTTCAAATAAAAAGATTTTTCTATGCGTGTATTTTCTGACTATTTACCAGAGATTCCTAATGGCGGGTCTAACATTGGCCCTATATTATGAATCTCGGGCTTAGTGCCAGCTGCCAATAAAAAGCTGGCATTAACCCCTTTATTACCCAGTTTGCCACCGGCACCAGGGCAACTGGAAGAGCATGGGTACAGCGCCAGAAAATGGCGCTTCAATGAATGCGCCATTTTCTGGGGCGGCTGCGGGCTGCAATTCGCAGCATGGGGGGCCCAGAACGCTTGGGCCTTTCCATGCTGAGGTTTCCAGCCCCCAGCTGCCTAGTTGTACCTGGCTGGGCCAAAAATATGGCGGAGCCCTATGTCATTTTTTTTTCAAGAATTAGTTCTAGAAATTAAAAAAAATGGGCTTCGCTGTATTTTTGGTTGCAGCCAGGTACGAGGCAGCTGGGGGTTACTGGCAGTCTGTAGCTGCCAAGTTGTACCTGGCTGAACCAAAAATATGGCGGAGCCCCGCGTCATTTTTTTTTTATAGAATTAGTTCTAGAAATAAAAAAAGGCCTTTGCTGTATTTTTTGTAGCCAGCCAGGTACAACTTGGCAGCTGGCGGACTTGAATCCACAGCGTGGAGAGACCCAAATATTGTGGGCCCCCCACGTTGCAAATTTCAACCCACAGCCACCCAAGAAAATAGCGCATTCGTTAGAGGCGGCATTTTCTGGTGCTGTACCCCAACTCTTCCAGTTGCCCTTGTGCACACGGGTTCTCCATACACGACATGGTGTAAGCTAACAATTTCAATGGAAAATTAGATCCAATTGTTAGCGGAAACCATGTCGGGTATGGAGAGCCCCTCCCTGTGTGCCTGAACATTGAAATTGTTAGCGGACACCATGTCGTGTATGGAGAACCCGTGTGCACAAGGGCAACTGGAAGAGTTAGGGTACAGCACCAGAAAATGCCGCCTCTAACGAATGCGCTATTTTCTTGGGTGGCTGTGGGTTGAAATTTGCAACGTGGGGGGCCCACAACATTTGGGTCTCTCCACGCTGAGGATTCAAGTCCGCCAGCTGCCAAGTTGTACCTGGCTGGCTACAAAAAATACAGCAAAGGCCTTTTTTTAGTTCTAGAACTAATTCTATAAAAAAAAATTACGTGGGGCTCCGCCATATTTTTGGTTCAGCCAGGTACAACTTGGCAGCTACAGACTGCCAGTAACCCCCAGCTGCCTCGTACCTGGCTGCAACCAAAAATACAGCGAAGCCCATTTTTTTTAATTTCTAGAACTAATTCTTGAAAAAAAAATGACATAGGGCTCCGCCATATTTTTGGCCCAGCCAGGTACAACTAGGCAGCTGGGGGCTGGAAACCTCAGCATGGAAAGGCCCAAGCGTTCTGGGCCCCCCATGCTGCGAATTGCAGCCCGCAGCCGCCCCAGAAAATGGCGCATTCATTGAAGCGCCATTTTCTGGCGCTGTACCCATGCTCTTCCAGTTGCCCTGGTGCCGGTGGCAAACTGGGTAATAAAGGGGTTAATGCCAGCTTTTTATTGGCAGCTGGCACTAAGCCCGAGATTCATAATATAGGGCCAATGTTAGACCCGCCATTAGGAATCTCTGGTAAATAGTCAGAAAATACACGCATAGAAAAATCTTTTTATTTGAAAAAAAAAACACAAACAAAATTCAGACTCCATCTTAATTATAAAGATCCGACGTAGTCCACAACGAAGGTCCCACGACGCTCGATCGCCTCCGACGTAGTCCACAACGAAGGTCCCACGACGCTCGATCGCCTCCGACGTAGTCCACAACGAAGGTCCCACGACGCTCGATCGCCTCCGACGTAGTCCACAACGAAGGTCCCACGATGCTCGATCGCCTCTGCTCAATCCAGAGACTACAGCAAGGGATCAAGTGTCCTCTTCCTAGTCTCGGGGTCAGAGTTGTGGTGCACTGTATGACAATGATCTGTCATACAGTGCACCATGACTATGATTCCAGAGACTATAACAAGAGGACACTTGATCCCTTGTTGCACCCATCATCCACGCACGCAAACAACCACGCACGGACATCCACGCACGCACACGTTCAAGCACGCACGCACGCTGACATCCACGCACGCACATCCAAGCATGGTGACATCCACGAACGCACACATCCACGCACGCATGCTGACATCCACACACGCACACATCCACGCACGCATGCTGACATCCACACACGCATGCTGACATCCACGCACGCATGCTGACATCCACGCACACATCCACGTACGCACACATCTTTGCACGCACATCCACGCACACATCAACGCAAGCACATCCACGCACTCTGACATCCACACACGCATGCACATCCACGCACACATCCACGCACGCACATCCACGTACGCACACATCCAGTGTAGTAAGCCCCCCCCATCTATCCATACACAGCCCCCCCCTAGTAAGACCCCCAACTATCCATACACAGCCCGCCCCCCCCCAGTAAGACCCCCAACTATCCATACACAGCCCGCCCCCCCCTAGTAAGACCCAGTCCTAATAAAAAAGAACCTAAAGGATTAATACCATGCAGAAGCCTTAAGCGCGCCAGTGTTTTGCACTAGAGCCGAGCGCGCGACTGCCGCGCGCATGCGCAGAAGGATTCGACTGCAGGGATCCGCTCGTGATTTGACAGCAGCCGTATCTACTGCGCATGCTCCAGGTGCGCGCGATCTCGCGCGGCAGCGAGTGCACGCGAGTCCCACGCGTGCATGTTACGCATGCGCATGTATCAATTGAGACTGCCCCGATCCCCTAGTACATTTCGGGCACATTAAACTAGGGGATCGGGGCAGACTTAATTGATCAATGCGCATGCGCAACATGCACGCGCGGGACGCGTGCACTCTCCGCCGCGCGAGCTTGCGCGCACCTGGCGCATGCGCAGTAAATACGGCTGCTGTCAATTCAATTTCACGCGGTGCCGACACTGCGCGCCGCCAACCTCCTCCCGCCTTCTCGTTTTGGCGCCTTGCTAAGACTTAGGGCGGCTTCAGACTGCGGCAGCGTCCGGTCCAGGGCTGTCAGAAGTGACAGCCTGGACCGGAGTTTTCCTCCATAGAATCCTGTCGGGCTGCACGGAGCTGGATCCCGGTGGGTGGTAATTAGCTGCTATCCGGCTGCTGTGTCGCCGGATGAATCGTGCAGAAGTGGGGATTTTCTGCCGATTCCAAAACCGGTGCATGCAACGTTTTTGGAATCGGCAGAAAATCCCCACTTCTGCATGATTCATCCGGCGACACTGCAGCCGGATAGCAGCTAATTACCACCCGCCGGGATCCAGCTCCGTGCAGCCCGACAGGATTCTATGGAGGAAAACTCCGGTCCAGCCTGTCACTTCTGACAGCCCCGGACCGGACACTGCCGCAGTGTGAAGGCAGCCTTACATCACTGCTCCCGGTATTAACCCTTTGCTCCCGGTATTAACCCTTTGCTCCCGGTATTAACCCTTTAGGGGGGGGGGGCTTGTAACACTGCTCCCCGGTATTAACCCTTTAGGGGGGGGCTTCTAACACTGCTCCCGGTATTAATCCATCTTTCCGTACAGAAAATCCGCAGCAACAACGTGCGACTTTCTAGGGACCCCCTATCTATCCATAAACAGCCCCCCCACAGTAAGGCACCCCCATCTATCCGTACACAGCCCCCCAAAACAGTAAGGGACCCCCTATCCATCCATACACGGGCCCCCGCCATAAGGGACCCTCCTAACTATCCATACACAGACCCCTCTATCTATCCGTACACAGGCCCCCCACAGTAAGGGACCCCCCTATCTATCCGTACACAGCCCCCTCCGCAGTAATGGACCCCTATCCATCCATACCCGGGCCCCCGCCATAAGGGACCCCCTATCCATCCATACACGGACCCCCGCCATAAGGGACCCCCTATCCATCCATACACGGACCCCCGCCATAAGGGACCCCCTATCCATCCATACCCGGGCCCCCACCATAAGGGACCCCCTATCCATCCATACACGGACCCCCGCCATAAGGGACCCCCTATCCATCCATACACGGACCCCCGCCATAAGGGACCCCCTATCCATCCATACACGGGCCCCCGCCATAAGGGACCCTCCTAACTATCCATACACAGACCCCTCTATCTATCCGTACACAGGCCCCCCACAGTAAGGGACCCCCCTATCTATCCGTACACAGCCCCCTCCGCAGTAATGGACCCCTATCCATCCATACCCGGGCCCCCGCCATAAGGGACCCCCTATCCATCCATACACGGACCCCCGCCATAAGGGACCCCCTATCCATCCATACACGGACCCCCGCCATAAGGGACCCCCTATCCATCCATACCCGGGCCCCCACCATAAGGGACCCCCTATCCATCCATACACGGACCCCCGCCATAAGGGACCCCCTATCCATCCATACACGGACCCCCGCCATAAGGGACCCCCTATCCATCCATACACGGGCCCCCGCCATAAGGGACCCTCCTAACTATCCATACACAGACCCCTCTATCTATCCGTACACAGGCCCCCCACAGTAAGGGACCCCCCTATCTATCCGTACACAGCCCCCTCCGCAGTAATGGACCCCTATCCATCCATACCCGGGCCCCCGCCATAAGGGACCCCCTATCCATCCATACACGGACCCCCGCCATAAGGGACCCCCTATCCATCCATACACGGGGCCCCCGCCATAAGGGACCCCCTATCCATCCATACACGGACCCCCCCATAAAGGGTTAATACCGGGGAGCAGTGTTAGAACCCCCCCCCTAAAGGGTTAATACCGGGGAGCAGTGTTACAAGCCCCCCCCCCCTAAAGGGTTAAACCGGGAGCAAAGGGTTAGAAGCCCCCCATAAAGGGTTAATACCAGGGAGCAGTGTTACAAGCCCCCCCCTAAAGGGTTAAACCGGGAGCAAAGGGTTAGAAGCCCCCCTAAAGGGTTAATACCGGGGAGCAGTGTTACAAGCCCCCCCATAAAGGGTTAATACCGGGGAGCAGTGTTACAAGCCCCCCCATAAAGGGTTAATACCGGGGAGCAGTGTTACAAGCCCCCCCCCCTAAAGGGTTAATACCCTAAAGGGTTAATACCGGGGAGCAGTGTTACAAGCCCCCCCCCCCTAAAGGGTTAATACCCTAAAGGGTTAATACCGGGGAGCAGTGTTACAAGCCCCCCCCCCCCTAAAGGGTTAATACCGGGGAGCAGTGTTACAAGCCCCCCCCCCCCCCTAAAGGGTTAATACCGGGAGCAAAGGGTTAATACCGGGAGCAGTGATGTAAGTCTTGGCAAGGCGCCAAAACGCGCGGGAGAAGAAGGTTGGCGGCGCGTGAACTTGAATTGCCTGCAGCCGTATCTACTGCGCATGCGCCAGGTGCGCACGAGCTCGCGCGGCGGCGAGTGCACGCGTCCCGCGCGTGCATGTTGCGCATGCGCATTCATCAATTAAGACTGCCCCGATCCACTAGTGCAGAGACAGATCTACTCCCTCATCCCTCCTCCCTTTTAGCTGGTTTGTAAGTAGCTACATAGAAACCATTTCCAGCCTCCCCCAGCTTAAGCCATTTACGACGGATCGTAAATACTTTCAGGAGAGCAAGAGTTGGACACCAGTCCAAACCAGTTGGTCTATGCTAAAAGAAAACTCCTTTGTCTAAACTTAGTGTTTTCAAAGTCGAATTGAAGACGACCCGATCATACCACAAACACAGAAGTCATATTTTCAGATTATTTATCGTGGTGCGCATTCAATGATGTGTTTCATACAGTCGTGCAACGTTCAGGAACCTGAGAACGGATTGCTGCCATTCTAAATATGACAATCAAGTCATATTTGGTATCAAACTTCTCAGAATAACCTGACCTGAAAAATGAGTTATAAATCATAATTGTGAGACTGCCCCACCCACAGATATGAAGGATGGGGATTTATGAAGCATGGTGAAAGAGGAGGTGTTAGTGGACAAGCCCACAGGGGGTTGGTCACTCCAAGCGGTGGGGGCCACAAACTCCCCCTGGTTTGATAAAAGCAAAGAGGACATTCTTGAGTCATTCCAACCCTGGGGCTGAGATAGCTACAACACCGTAATTGCTGTCGGAAGGAATCTTACCATCTAGGGGAGACGCCCCCCCCACACCACCAAGCTGACCATGCGAGAATAGGTCTGAACCTTTCGTACCTTAATCCTTTTATTTTATATAACTGCTTATTCATACATGTATATTGTCTCTTATATAATATTCTGTAAATCTTTGTAATCACTGCCATCTTCGGAGTAAACTATTCTAATTTACTAGTCTCGATCTCCTTGTCCTATGAACGAGCTCTCACGACCTCCCTGCTCATTTATTTACGCTATCATACAGGTACCCGATCCACCTGAAAGAGATCGGTGGTGGCAGAATACCGTTTTTTGTATTTATGTGATATTATGGGCCTGAGGGTGACTGGACCGAGGTATATATACGTTCCTGGCAGGAACTGGTGGTATATATACATCCTGTCACATCACGTGCCGCATTAGACAACATAAATTAGAGCAGCTGGGCACCTTTCTTATCCTCTGGCAGTACCGGATTTGGCCAGAAGGCTAAGGGGGCGCCAGAGAGCTGCAGGTCCTGACCAAGCTAATCGTGACAATTACTTTGATGACCAGATCAGCTGCCCCATGAGTCAATCATCACCAGCTCAGCTGCAGGTCACCTGAGGTCACCCTTCAGGTAACAATGGTGGCTGCTAATTATAGCGGGTACCATGGTTACCTGAATGGTGACCTCAACGAGTCACCGCTTACGGACTGAGCTTGAAGCTCATTCATTTTGTGACTGGAGGCTGTGGTGACAGAATGCTGTATTCTTCACTATAGCCTCCAATGAAGAAGACGTCACAGAGGATCATGGATGGAGTATGAAGGTGGAGAGGGGGTAGTAAAGATGGAGTCACTAAGTGTCTCTGTGTTTTTATTTTGAATAAAATGATTTTTCTCTGTGTTATGTCTTTATTAACCATTTATTTGAGATTCTTAATGGCTGGGTCTAACTTGGCTTAATACCAGCTGAAAATACAAAGCTAGTATTAACCCCTTATCACTCAGTATGCCAACCCCCACCAGGACCATTGGAAAAGCCTGGTAAAGCACCTGGAAATGGTGCTATGATGAATGCACCATTTTCAGGGATAGCTGCGGGCTGCTATTCTTAAGCATGGGGTACCCTTAAATAATAGGCTCTCACCCCACTAAGAATACTATCTCCCAGCTCCCTAGTTTTACCTTGGCTAGCAACTAAAACTTGGGTGGAGCCCACATATATTTTTTGCCAACCAAGGTAAAATTAGGCAGCTGAGGTTCGCATTCGGCAAACAAATCCAAATGCTTACACCATGGTGTTTGCTCGTCTCTAATAATAATGTTCATCATCCTGACCCTTTCTTGTAATAATGTCACCCATCCTAACTTCTTCCTCTAATAATGTTCCTCATTCTGTTCCCTCCCTGTAATAATGTTCTCTCGTCCTGTATTATTTTCCTCCATACTGGTCCCTTAAAAATGCCCACCACTCTGTACCCAATACTGTAATAGTGTCCTCTGTCCTAGCCCCTTTCTGTAATAATGTCTTTATACCAGGTCCTCATCCAGTTATAATGTCCCTCAACCTGTGTTAATGTCCTCCATACTGGCCCCTTTCCTTAATAATGTACTCTTCCCTGTAATAATGTCCATCATCATGCACACTATGATGAAGCAATATCTCCATTTTGTAATAATGTCTCCTCTTCTGGCCCCTTCCGTTAATACTGTCAACCGCATCCTTTAATAATATCCTCACCCTGGTTCCCATTCCATAATGATGTCACACATCCTGGTCTCCTTCCTGTCATATTGTCCACCCTCTTGGTCCCCATCTTTTAATAATGCTCCTCATCCTGATCCCCCTTCTGTAATAATAGATGTGCACTTTACCAACATAACAATGATCCAAACCACACATCTGTTGCATTTGTGAAGAACAGGGTGAAAGTGATTCAGTGGCCAAGTGTGTCTCTAATCTGAACAAAATTGAACACCCATGTGAAGTTGTGAAGAGACAGGATGAGCAGCACTCTCCAGAGAGGTCATTCTTCAAGAATTAAAAATAAAAAGATGTAATATGTCGCCATGCATTCCTTGTCTAGAAGACGTGGTGCTGTCCTTAAAAATCATAGAGGTCATACAAAGTGCTAGACATTGTAATTTTTAATGTGGGGTGTATTCATTTTTGCATCAACTAATTTGAGTAAAACTGAAGATTTTGTAATGAAAGATATATTATTAAAGAGGACCTGTCACCAAACCAGGCATGGTGATCTAATTACAGCACTGGATACAACATGTCTGCAGCATGCAGACAAGGGGTCACCCAGCACTTGAGCAGCCCTGTACCCCGAGATAATACACTTAGAAAACTTTCATGCTCCAGCCATTAAGGAGGTGGCTAGGGGCTGCAGCCAAGGGCAGATTCACACCCCCTGCCTGTGTAATCTGCCCACCACTGCCAATCATCCTCTCCCTGTCTGCAGCATTTAAACAGAGTTTTTTTTCTCTCCTGTTTAGCCCCGCCCCTCAGGGGGCTGGGTTAACAGATTTTCTGGGAGAGAGAAAAAAAAACTCAGTTTAAATGCTGCATATAGGGAGGGAATGATTGGCAGCGGTGGGCAGATTACACAGGCAGGGGGTGTGAATCTGCCCTTGGCTGCAGCCCCTAGCCACCTCCTTAATGGCTGGAGCATGAAAGTTTTCTAAGTGTATTATCTCGGGGTACAGGGCTGCTCAAGTGCTGGGGGACCCCTTGCCTGCATGCTGCAGACATGCTGCATCCAGTGCTGTAATTAGATCACCATGCCTAGTTTGGTGACAGGTCCTCTTTAATCTTACTTTTACGCTTTGGGCTAAAAATGTTCTATAGAACTCAATATAAACAACATTTTTAGAAATTGTTCTTGTGTTCAGTGAGATATTGATTAAAATCTCTTCAAAGGGGGCGTACTCATTAATATATTTATCATTTTCTCTTCAAATTATGCCTTTGATGATGCCAATCACCCTCATCCTATGTTCCTTTCCTCTAAGCTAGAGGTCCTCAAATCCAGGCCTCAAGGGCCGCCAACAGTGCAGGCTTTCAGGATTTCATTAGTATTGCACAGGGCTTGGAATCATTACCTGTGCAGATGATCACATTAGCACCTGTGCAATACTAAGGAAATCCTGAAAACCTGCACTGTTGGCGGCCCTCGAGGCTTGGAGTTGGGGACCTCTGCTCTAAGCCCTCCAAAATAGAAAATGGAGCCTTTTTGTTGTATTTAAACACTTCTTATTTAGCTGTATCATACTATGTACTATATAATACAGGGTGGGGCATTTATATGGATGCACCTAAATAAAATGGGAATGGTTGGTGATTTCAACCTCCTGTTTGTGGCACATTAGTATATCAGAGAGGGAAACCTTTCCAGATGGGTGGTGACCATGGCAGCCATTTTGAAGTCAGCCATTTTGGATCCAACTTATTTTTTCAATGGGGAGGGGGTCATGTGACACAATGTATTGAGAATTTCATAATTCCTATAATATTGAATTATTAGTCAATGCATTTCAGGGCACCCTGGCCCCTTCCTCAGGACAAATCAATATCATTTTAGCACGTTTCTGGGAGTTCTGAAACACGTTGACTAATAAATCATTATTATATTAACCCTTTGCTGTCTTGCGGAATACGGCAGCCAGGTGTTTAACCCTTCATCCTGCCTACTTTAATTTTCTGAGCTAATGACCTTTGGGTTTTCATTTGCTGTAAGCCATAATCATCAACATTAACATAAATAAACACTTGAAATAGATCACTCTGTAATGACTCTAGCTTATCTGTCCCCTTATGTCGACAGGCAGAATGATTTGCATAAGGAGAATAGCTATTTCCTCAGACCTCATCTTAGCCTCTCATACCGCCAGATCAGAATTCCCACACACTGCACTGATGAGGGTCAATCACCCCAAAATGCAGCTTCTGTAGTTTGGGGTTCTGATCTGGCACAAATCTTAAGTCCTATTAAAAGGCTCGTTAAAGTGTCAACTATGCCTACAAGGATTACTACTCTTATTGGGTGGCATTAGAGTTTTCCACTTCCTTACTGAAGTGACAATTTGCATATTTCCCAGAGGAGCATTGCGGCTATAAGTCTCCTTATCAGTTTATCTCTCTCCTTATGGCAGCAGGCAGAGTCCGCTCCATGAGAAGGATAGCTAGTTCCCCAGACTTCTATATGATATATTCATTTCACTTTTTGTATTGAATTACTGAGAAAAATTAACTTTTTATGATATTTTAAGCCATTGAGTTGCACCTGTGTATATGATAAGCCTTTATTATACAGGTGTGGCCAAAAGTATTGACACCCCTGCAATTCTGCTTTGCTGCTTCTGGCACTGGACTGCTTGACCGTGTGCATGGCATTATGAAGTCTAAAGGCTACCAACAAATTTTGCAGCATAATGTAGGGCCCAGTGTGAGAAAGCTGGGTCTCCCTCAGAGGTCATGGGTCTTCCAGCAGGACAATGACCCAAAACACACTTCAAAAAGCACTAGAAAATGGTTTGAGAGAAAGCACTGGAGACTTCTAAGGTGGCCAGCAATGAGTCCAGACCTGAATCCCATAGAACACCTGTGGAGAGATCTAAAAATGGCAGTTTGGAGAAGGCACCCTTCAAATATCAGGGACCTGGAGCAGTTTGCCAAAGAAGAATGGTCTAAAATTCCAGCAGAGCATTGTAAGAAACTCATTGATGGTTACCGGAAGCGGTTGATCGCAGTTATTTTGGCTAAAGGTTGTGCAACCAAGTATTAGGCTGAGGGTGCCAATACTTTTGTCTGGCCCATTTTTGGAGTTTTGTATGAAATGATCAATTTTTTGCTTTTTGCTTCATTCTCTTTTGTGTTTTTTCATTGAAGACAAATTAAATGAAGATAATAATACCAAAGAATTTGTGATTGCAATCATTTTCAGGAAGAAACTGAGTATTATCTGACAGAATTGCAGGGGTGTCAATACTTTGCCCACAACTGTATGTAGGTAATGTGAGTGCAAAAACGTTTACAATCACACCATCAAGTTACATAAATATTCACACTTAGCTAGTGCTGTCTATTTCATTCTTTCCTTCCTAAGGTTAAGGTAGGAATCGCTGACTTCACTACAAGAAGGGGTTGGGATGGGGGACATTATCATAAGAAGGGACCCAGGATTGGTGAAATTATTTCAGTAAGGGGGACATTATTAAATTGGTGGCAAATATGTATGTCTCTATAGGATCTGGAGCACTACGAGGGACCATACATCTGACAAACATGCAAGTGGGGACCCAATTCCAAATTTTGCACCAGGGCCCATAGGAATATAGTTATGCAGCTGGATAAAATATGTTAAGGCAGTGTACTTGATAATGTGAAAAAAAAACAGATGAGCAGAAAAACAGATACAGCTAAGTTGACACCAGCAAAAAAATGAAACTGTTTCTTAGGGATGGTAACTCTGCTCTGTTCTTGCTTCATGTCATTTTTTTTTGTTCAAATAACCACGTTAAACTTGCTCTTCAGACACAAGAGGGCAGTGTTTCACACCTCTTTCTCCTGTTAAAAAATAACCAAAATTCTGATACTAGACTGAGAGGACACCATCTATATACATATACTTTGATCGAAGCATTATTAGTCCAAGTGAAAAGTATTGGATTTTTTAATTATGCATAATATATTGCATTTGCAGCACCCATTTTTAAATAGTAGGTTTATGATTTTTGGGGCCATCTAAAATTATACACTCATACAGTATATCAAATAAATGGTCAAAAAAATCATCCAGTTCTGACAAATTAGCTTGTGTACAGCTGGGTCCACACATCACTGAGTTTCAGTTTTGCATTACGCACACATTTGAAGAAAAGATAGCATAACACATCTAAGGCTAGGGTCACACATAAGCCCTTGGTCCGTTTTTGGCATCAGAATTTTGATTTTTTTTTTTTCTAAGTCCAAAAACAGATAGAAAAACGGATTATATGTAATAAACACCCTATCCATTTCTTTCTGCACCTAAAAACATTGCTATGTACATTTTTGGGCCAAAAACGTTGCTAGCAATGTTTTTGGGGTCCGTTTAAAAAAAAAAAAAAAAATTCTAACATGGGCCCTATGGAAAAACGGATCCGTTTTTTCTAGAATTTTTGTCCAAAAACGTTCAGGGGTGCAGGAGGCTCAAAAAGCACCCAAAAAAAACGGATTGGTCATGCAAATCACTTCCAAAAACGGATTGCTATGTGTGACCCTAGACTAAATGCACATTTTAATACAAAGCCCCTTTAAAATAGTTTTTATATCTGTAGATTAAGACAAGCATATTACATTTCCATGTTCTGTACATGTGAAAAACTGACAGCACATGGAAAGCACGATGACCGTTTCATGTCAATGTAGTTGTGCACGTGAATAGAAATTGCAGCATGCACCACTTTAATCCATATTTCAGATCAGACTTACCTATTATATGTTAATGAGTCAAAATTGGATTATATATGGGCTGAGGCATAACAATCATGTCGCAAAGGTTGCAACTAGGCCAGGGGGTGGAGAGGGCCTGCCGACTCCAGCCCCTATCCAGCTGAAATGCATTGTGGTACAGAGACCCTGCAACCTACACTGGAATAAAGACTGCTGGCCAAAAAGAAGGCCAGCTGCTGACGCCGGCGTGCCAGGCACTGGTGTTCCATGGAAGTGACTTCATGCGCTGCCATAGCAGGCATGCTAGCGTTAGCTTCTGGACACTGCGCTGCGGAATATGTTGGCGCTATACAAATAAAGTTTTATTATTATTATTATTACTACAGAGGAGGACATTGCACGCAGTGGGTGAGGGGAAGGTGAGTAGAATGTTTTTTTGTCTTATTTTATGTATTAGAGGAAGAGGTCCAGCATGGGAACATACTGTATATTCTAGGATAGGGAATATATTTACCAGGATGGGGGACATATTTATCAGGAAGGACACCAGGACAAAATACATATTCCAGGATGAGGGACATATTTACTAGGAAGAAGCCAAGGATGGGGGACAAACATAGCAGGATGGGGAAAATATTTACCAGAAAGGAGCCCGAGATGGGGACATATATGCCAGGATGGGGTACAGAATGGGGGATATATATACAAAGATGGGCTCTGAATGGGGGACATGTACACCAGGATGGGGGAAATATTACCAAAAAGGAGTGCAGGAAGGGTACATACATCCCAGGGTAGGGGACACATATAAATTAGATAGGC
This sequence comes from Allobates femoralis, assembly GCA_033576535.1. Lineage (NCBI taxonomy): Eukaryota > Metazoa > Chordata > Amphibia > Anura > Aromobatidae > Allobates > Allobates femoralis. The sequence goes on along the minus strand of JARQOC010000002.1, from coordinate 245,867,766 downwards.
TCACCTCATAATCTCTGGACGAGCCACGTTGGATCCCAGTCGTCATCAGGTGCCTGTCAGCTGGGCAATTATAAATAAGTCCGGTTCCTATGATGCTGACATTTTAAAGTGTGCTAAATAAAAAGAAAAAAGATTCTGGAAAATACCCACAGTCATATACCCGGAAGGGCTCAGGATAGGGGACATTTATACCAGGATTGGGATATACATATTTTTAGGATGTGGGACATATTTTTCAAGAAGGAGCCCAGGATGGGGACATGTTTACTAGGATGATGGACATATATACAGTACATAGATGGGCTCAGGATGGGGAACATTTATACCAGCATTGGGAGAAGGATAGGCAACATTTTGTAGGATTTTTTCTTTACAGGATTTATGTAGAAAGGCCCATATATCTTATCAACCTGCAGGGAGGTCCACATTTTGCACGGGGGCACATCAGACTCAGTTTCATCACTGCATATGTGTTACGATCCATATGCCAAGCAGTTTTACAGATGTATTGCAATTAACATAGAACATTATTTTTGCCGGTTTTAATTTAATAAATTGATCATGTAAAATTGCCTGATTCTTCCTGGATGAAATAGGATGATTTTGCATATGCTTGTCTTAACTCCACCTTAGTAGATAGCTGCCCTCATTTAAAGTGATTCTGATTAACCCTATATAAAGTTTAGCTGCTTTAGTAGAATTTTCCTGACATTTTCTTACTTGTATCTTACAGTAAAAGCCATGGTCTGTAAACTCATTGTTGAAGTTATCAGTCAAGGGAAGGGTACAATTTTTTTCACAAGATTTTAAATATAATTTTATTATTATCATTATTATATTAACCCCCTAATGACCTTGGATATACCAGTACATCCTATTTGTTGGAGACTTGCTGACCTTAGACGTACTGGTACGTCCTGGCGATTGCAGGTTTCAGGTTTCCCGACAGTCTAGAAATGGCTTTCAATGGCAGGGACAGTCCTTAGCTGTTTAGCCCCCTAAATGCCATGATCAATATCGCTTGTGACACTTAGTGGATTAGGAGAGGAATCACGCTCCCTCTCCCCTCTGATCAGTGCCCCCGTGATGTAATCGTGGAGGCTCAATTGTCACCATGGTGACCCAAGGTCGCCATGATGACCTCTGTGTCACCAGACTATGGGAAGCATCAGGGATTATGTCTGCAGCATGATCCCTGAAGCTTCTAATAGCGCAGCTCTGACAGCTGCACTATACTACAATGATCGAGCATTGAAATACAGTACAGCTGCGATCAGAGCAGGTGACGTAATGTTTAGTGTTGAGCGAACATGCTCGGCACTACTCGTTACTCGCACGAGTATCACTGTACTCGGGCGACTCGCCGAGCACCGAGTAATCTCGCGATACTCGTGCTGTGCTCGTGGTCGTCATCTCTCCATGTTGGCGCTCTTTTGAGAGTCAGCCCACGTGCAGGGATTGGCTGACAGACCACTGCAATGCCACAGCCCTCTTGGTTGTGGTATAGCAGTGATTGGCCGGCCTGCACAGCGTCACCGAGCCTTTATAAGTCCCGGCGCGCTGTGCTCGGCACACAGCCTTCCAGACAGTGAGTGTAGGGAGAGTGTCTGCTGCTGATTAGGGACAGATTTGCGGCCCTCATAGGTAGATCCGGATCAGGGCTGCAAACTGCTGCTGACCACAACAGTCCTTCTCAGGACTAATCTAGGAGGACATAGGCAGGGTGATCCAGATCGGAGTCCAAGATTTCCAGTGACCAGAACAGTCCTTCTCAGGACTAATCTAGGAGGATATAGGCAGGGTGATACAGATTGAAATCCAAGCTTTTCTGTGACCATTAGAGTCACCACACTCTTGTACTTAGTACCTTAATACAGGTTAGGGACTAAAATCCTCTCTTCAAACCATTACAGTCACCAGACAGGTGTACGTACTACCTTCATACAGGTTAGGGAACTAAAATCCTAACTCTTGTCATCAAAACAGTCACCAGACAGGTGTACGTACTACCTTAATACAGGTTAGGGACTAAAATCCTCTCTTGAACCATTACAGTCACCAGACAGGTGTACGTACTACCTTAATACAGGTTAGGGAACTAAAATCCTAACTCTTGTCATCAACACAGTCACCAGACAGGTGTACGTACTACCTTAATACAGGATAGGGACTAAAATCCTCTCTTGAACCATTACAGTCACCAGACAGGTGTGCGTACTACCTTAATACAGGTTAGGGAACTAAAATCCTAACTCTTGTCATCAAAACAGTCACCAGACAGGTGTACGTACTACCTTAATACAGGTTAGGGACTAAAATCCTCTGTTTAAACCATTACAGTCACCAGACAGGTGTACGTAGTACCTTAATACAGGTTAGGGAACTAAAATCCTAACTCTTGTCATCAAAACAGTCACCAGACAGGTGTAAGTACTGCCTCAATACAGGTTAGGGACTAAAATCCTCTCTTCAAACCATTACAGTCACCAGACAGGTGTACGTAGTACCTTAATACAGGTTAGGGAACTAAAATCCTAACTCTTGTCATCTCAACAGTCACCACACTGTTGTACGTCATACGTTTCTACAAGTTAGGGAACTAAAATCCTAACTCTTGTCATCTCAACAGTCACCACACTGTTGTACGTCATACGTTTCTACAGGTTAGGGAACTAAAATCCTAACTCTTGTCATCTCAACAGTCACCACACTGTTGTACGTCATACGTTTCTACAGGTTAGGGAACTAAAATCCTAACTATTGTCATCTCAACAGTCACCACACTGTTGTACGTCATAAGTTTTCTACAGGTTAGGGAACTAAAATCCTAACTCTTGTCATCTCAACAGTCACCACACTGTTGTACGTCATACGTTTCTACAGGTTAGGGAACTAAAATCCTAACTATTGTCATCTCAACAGTCACCACACTGTTGTGCGTCATAAGTTTCTACAAGTTAGGGAACTAAAGTCCTAACTCTTGTCATCTCAACAGTCACCACACTGTTGTACGTCATACGTTTCTACAGGTTAGGGAACTAAAATCCTAACTCTTGTCATCTCAACAGTCACCACACTGTTGTACGTCATACGTTTCTACAGGTTAGGGAACTAAAATCCTAACTATTGTCATCTCAACAGTCACCACACTGTTGTACGTCATACGTTTCTACAGGTTAGGGAACTAAAATCCTAACTATTGTCATCTCAACAGTCACCACACTGTTGTACGTCATAAGTTTCTACAGGTTAGGGAACTAAAATCCTAACTATTGTCATCTCAACAGTCACCACACTGTTGTACGTCATAAGTTTCTACAGGTTAGGGAACTAAAATCCTAACTATTGTCATCTCAACAGTCACCACACTGTTGTGCGTCATAAGTTTCTACAAGTTAGGGAACTAAAGTCCTAACTATTGTCATCTCAACAGTCACCACACTGTGTGCGTCATAAGTTTCTACAAGTTAGGGAACTAAAGTCCTAACTCTTGTCATCTCAACAGTCACCACACTGTTGTACGTCATACGTTTCTACAGGTTAGGGAACTAAAATCCTAACTCTTGTCATCTCAACAGTCACCACACTGTTGTACGTCATACGTTTCTACAGGTTAGGGAACTAAAATCCTAACTCTTGTCATCTCAACAGTCACCACACTGTTGTACGTCATACGTTTCTACAGGTTAGGGAACTAAAATCCTAACTATTGTCATCTCAACAGTCACCACACTGTTGTACGTCATACGTTTCTACAGGTTAGGGAACTAAAATCCTAACTATTGTCATCTCAACAGTCACCACACTGTTGTGCGTCATAAGTTTCTACAAGTTAGGGAACTAAAGTCCTAACTCTTGTCATCTCAACAGTCACCACACTGTTGTACGTCATACGTTTCTACAGGTTAGGGAACTAAAATCCTAACTCTTGTCATCTCAACAGTCACCACACTGTTGTACGTCATACGTTTCTACAGGTTAGGGAACTAAAATCCTAACTATTGTCATCTCAACAGTCACCACACTGTTGTACGTCATACGTTTCTACAGGTTAGGGAACTAAAATCCTAACTATTGTCATCTCAACAGTCACCACACTGTTGTGCGTCATAAGTTTCTACAAGTTAGGGAACTAAAGTCCTAACTCTTGTCATCTCAACAGTCACCACACTGTTGTACGTCATACGTTTCTACAGGTTAGGGAACTAAAATCCTAACTATTGTCATCTCAACAGTCACCACACTGTTGTACGTCATAAGTTTCTACAGGTTAGGGAACTAAAATCCTAACTATTGTCATCTCAACAGTCACCACACTGTTGTACGTCATAAGTTTCTACAGGTTAGGGAACTAAAATCCTAACTATTGTCATCTCAACAGTCACCACACTGTTGTGCGTCATAAGTTTCTACAAGTTAGGGAACTAAAGTCCTAACTCTTGTCATCTCAACAGTCACCACACTGTTGTACGTCATAAGTTTCTACAGGTTAGGGAACTAAAATCCTAACTATTGTCATCTCAACAGTCACCACACTGTTGTACGTCATACGTTTCTACAGGTTAGGGAACTAAAATCCTAACTATTGTCATCTCAACAGTCACCACACTGTTGTACGTCATAAGTTTCTACAGGTTAGGGAACTAAAATCCTAACTATTGTCATCTCAACAGTCACCACACTGTTGTACGTCATAAGTTTCTACAGGTTAGGGAACTAAAATCCTAACTATTGTCATCTCAACAGTCACCACACTGTTGTACGTCATACGTTTCTACAAGTTAGGGAACTAAAATCCTAACTCTTGTCATCTCAACAGTCACCACACTGTTGTACGTCATACGTTTCTACAGGTTAGGGAACTAAAATCCTAACTCTTGTCATCTCAACAGTCACCACACTGTTGTACGTCATACGTTTCTACAGGTTAGGGAACTAAAATCCTAACTATTGTCATCTCAACAGTCACCACACTGTTGTACGTCATAAGTTTCTACAGGTTAGGGAACTAAAATCCTAATCTCCTGTGACCTCCACAGTGACCAGGCAGTTGTCGCTCTATACAGGCAAAATGCGCAAAGGCGTTGGCAAGGGCGTTGGCAAGGAACAAGGAAGTGGACGTGATGGTGGTGCAGGCAGAGGCCGAGGTCGTGTGCAAGCACTCATTTCGCAACAACAAAGGGCCACATCTCCTCGCTCGCACGTCCTGTCCCAAATTCTTGGGGCCCGCAGCAGTACACCACTGTTGAACCAAGACCAATGTCAACAGGTTGTTACTTGGATAGCGGATAATGCTTCAAGTCAGATGGGCACCTCCACAAACACCCTGTCTTCCGCACGGTCAACTGTCAGTAGCCGTGATACTGCACCGCACATTTCCCAACCTGATCCTCCTTCCTACCACCTGGCCGATTACACGTCCACGGACATTACAGATCCCACACTAGGACACTCGGAAGAGCTTTTCACGTATCCATTCGCAGAATCTGGCCTGTCGCCACCTCCTCTTGAAGTGGGTCATGAGGAGATGGTATGTACAGATGCCCAAATATTTGAGCAGCCGCGTTATGACGAACGGAACGTTGTCAAAGTGTCTCAACAAGGGGTGGACGATGATGAGACACAATTGCCAGGAAGTCAGGAGGAGGATCAGGGTGCGGAAGAGGAAGACGACGTGGTGGATGATCCAGTAGCTGACCCTACATGGCAGGAGGATATGCAGAGCGAGGACAGCAGTGCACAGGGGGAGGGAGGCGTAGCATCACAACAGCCAGTACGAAGCAGGGGTGCGTCCGCAGGCAGAAGGCAGGCAACCGTTCCCCGGAACAACAACACGACTCAAGGTGCCTGTGCAAATGTTCGGTCTTCCCGAGTCTGGGAGTTTTTTAAGTTGGCTCCAGAAGACTCTAAAAAGGCCATTTGCCACACCTGCCATGCCACTATCAGCAGGGGTACGAAAACTAGCAGCCTGACCACCACCAGCATGATCAGGCACATGTCAGCCAAGCACCCGACTTTGTGGGAAGTACCACAGAGTCGAGGAGCGGTGCGTGCTGATGTCACTGCTAGGTCTTCGGCTGTTGTGCATGCAAGCCAATCCCCTGTCCATGCTGGCCGCGAACAAGCCTCCGGTCCTGCACCTGAAGTTGCTGAAGCACAAATTACGCCACCATCAAGCACGTCCTTGTCCCAGCGCAGCGTTCAATTATCCATTCAGCAAACATTTGAACGCAGGCGCAAATACGATGCCAATGCCCCACATGCCACAGTCCTCAATGCTCACATTTCGCGACTCATAGCGCTAGAAATGTTGCCTTTCCGTCTGGTGGAGACGGACGCATTCCGCGACCTGATGGCGGCTGCTGTCCCACGTTACTCGGTCCCCAGCCGACACTATTTCTCCAGATGTGCCGTCCCCGCATTGCATAACCACGTGTCCAACACCATCACACGTGCCCTGAACAATGCTGTTTCAGCCAAAGTCCACCTAACCACAGACACGTGGACAAGTGCTTGTGGGCAAGGCCGCTACATCTCCCTGACGGCACACTGGATTAATATTGTGGAGGCTGGGACCCAGTCTGAGCGAGGGACGGAACACGTCCTTCCCACACCAAGGATAGCAGGCCCTACCTCTGTCATGGTTTCACCGACACTCTACAGCTCCGGAATGTCATGCTCTTCAGCCTCCTCCTCCTCCACCTGCGCATCCTCATCCACTGTACCCTCCACACCAGTCCCAAGCTGGAAGCACTGCAGCACTGCCTCTGCAAAGCGGCAACAGGCTGTGCTGAAGCTAGTCTGCATAGGTGACAAACCCCACAATGCAGAAGAGGTGTGGACAGCTCTGAAACAGCAGGCAGATCACTGGCTCACACCTCTGAACCTAAAGCCAGGAAAGGTCGTGTGTGACAATGGCCGGAACCTGGTGGCAGCTTTGAGGCGAGGGCAGCTGACGCATGTTCCATGCGTGGCCCATGTGCTCAACCTGGTGGTTCAGAGGTTTGTGAAGTCATACCCGGAGGTGTCTGACCTGCTGGTAAAAGTTCGGCGTCTGTCTGCACATTTTCGCAAGTCACCTGCTGCTTCAGCCGGCCTTGCAAGCTTTCAGCGCCGTTTGCGTCTTCCGGCCCACAGACTGGTGTGTGATGTCCCCACGCGTTGGAATTCAACGCTGCACATGTTGGTCAGGATATGTGAGCAGAAGAGGGCAGTTGTGGACTACCTGCATCACCTAAGCCGTCGGGAAATGGGTCAAACTCCACACATAACACCTGAGGAGTGGAGATGGATGTCGGACCTATGCACCGTCCTCCAAAACTTTGAGGACTCCACCAAGATGGTGAGCGGTGATGACGCCATTATTAGCGTCACCATACCACTACTCTGCCTTCTAAAACGGTCTCTGCTGAAAATAAAAGAGGATGCATTTCAGGCAGAGCGCGATGACTTAGAGCAAGAAACTGTAGTGGGTGTGGGTGAAAACACACAGCCCAGCCTCATGTCATCACAACGTGTAGTGGAGGACTATGACGAGGAGGAGGAGGAGGAGGAGGATGAAGACATGGAGCAACTCTCAGGCCAAATTGGGGATATGACATGCACACCAGTCATACCCTCGATTCAGCGTGGCTGGCCAGAGGACAGGGGAGATGAGAGGAGGAGGAGGAGGAGGAGGAGGACAGCATGTTCAGTCATCGTGTTGGTCTGGATACTGATGTGATGGCTGTTAAGAGTCTGGCGCACATGGCTGACTTTATGGTAAGCTGCCTGTCTCGTGACCCTCGCGTTCAGAACATCTTGGCCGACAATCAGTACTGGTTGGCAACACTCTTAGACCCACGCTACAAGGAGAACTTTATGTCTCTCATTCCTGAGGCGGAGAGGTCAGCCAAAATGCTGCAGTTCCAGAGGGCCATAGTCACGGAAGTTGTGAAATCCTTCCCCTCACAAAACGCTAGCGGCATAGGTCAGGATTCGATGGACAACCAAGGCGTACGGCCGAGAGGGGCACAAGTCCAATCCGCCAGAGGCAGGGGAACTGTCTTTACGATGTGGGACAGTTTTCTCAGCCCCTCACGTACCACAGCCCCTGAGGTGCGGGGTAGTGCCACCAGAAATGCTAAGTTCGGGCAGATGCTGAAGGAGTACCTTGCAGATCGAACAACTGTACTGCGAGATTCATCGGTGCCTTTCAATTATTGGGTCTCCAAGCTCGACACGTGGCATGAATTGGCTCTCTACGCCTTGGAAGTCCTGGCCTGCCCTGCCGCTAGCGTTTTATCAGAGCGTGTTTTCAGTGCAGCAGGTGGAATCATCACTGATAAACGCACCCGCCTGTCAACTGAAAATGCGGACAGGCTCACTCTGATCAAGATGAACAAGGGTTGGATTGGGCCAGACTTCACCACACCACCAGCAAATGACAACTGAATTTTATTTGGTTATTTGAATTTGACATGTACCTCCACTCACCCATGGGTACACACTTCCGTACTTTGGCTAATCGCTGGACTGCTACTCCTTCTCCTCATGTGACACCATGATGAGCGTTAGAATAGTTAGGCTCTTGTTTGAGGTATACCCGCAGTGGTAAATTTTTTAGCCCATTCTGTTAGAATGGGCATTACAACGACAGGAGACCCGCTCCTTTTCAATGGGAAAAATGTTTTTAGGTACTCCTACACGTCTCTATCCAGGGACAAAGAGGAGCCTCACAATTTTTGGCTGCCCTGACAAAAGGGCTACACTACAATACACCCTGTTCTTCTTAACAGGCCCTCCTGCACGTCTCCATCCAGGGACAAAGAGGAGCCTCCCAATTTTTGGCTGCCCTGACCAAAGGGCTCTACTACAATACACCCAGTTCTTCTTAACAGGCCCTCCTGCACGTCTCCATCCAGGGACAAAGAGGAGCCTCCCAATTTTTGGCTGCCCTGACCAAAGGGCTCTACTACAATACACCCAGTTCTTCTTAACAGGCCCTCCTGCACGTCTCCATCCAGGGACAAAGAGGAGCCTCCCAATTTTTGGCTGCCCTGACCAAAGGGCTCTACTACAATACACCCAGTTCTTCTTAACAGGCCCTCCTGCACGTCTCCATCCAGGGACAAAGAGGAGCCTCACAATTTTTGGCTGCCCTGACCTAAGGGCTCTACTACAATACACCCACTTAAGGGTTACAGGCCCTACTACATGTCTGTATGCATGGGTCATTGTTGAACCTTCCAATTTTTGGCTGCCCTGACCAAAGGGCTCTACTACAATACACCCACTTGAGGGTTACAGGCCCTACTACATGTCTGTATGCATGGGTCATTGTTGAACCTTCCAATTTTTGGCTGCCCTGACCAAAGGGCTCTACTACAATACACCCACTTGAGGGTTACAGGCCCTACTACATGTCTGTATGCATGGGTCATTGTTGAACCTTCCAATTTTTGGCTGCCCTGACCAAAGGGCTCTACTACAATACACCCACTTGAGGGTTACAGGCCCTACTACATGTCTGTATGCATGGGTCATTGTTGAACCTTCCAATTTTTGGCTGCCCTGACCAAAGGGCTCTACTACAATACACCCACTTGAGGGTTACAGGCCCTACTACATGTCTGTATGCATGGGTCATTGTTGAACCTTCCAATTTTTGGCTGCCCTGACCAAAGGGCTCTACTACAATACACCCACTTAAGGGTTACAGGCCATACTACATGTCTGTATGCATGGGTCATTGTTGAACCTCCCAATTTTTGGCTGCCCTGACCAAAGGGCTCTACTACAATACACCCAGTTCTTCTTAACAGGCCCTCCTGCACGTCTCCATACAGGGACAAAGAGGAGCCTCCCAATTTTTGGCTGCCCTGACCAAAGGGCTCTACTACAATACACCCAGTTCTTCTTAACAGGCCCTCCTGCACGTCTCCATCCAGGGACAAAGAGGAGCCTCACAATTTTTGGCTGCCCTGACCTAAGGGCTCTACTACAATACACCCACTTAAGGGTTACAGGCCCTACTACATGTCTGTATGCATGGGTCATTGTTGAACCTTCCAATTTTTGGCTGCCCTGACCAAAGGGCTCTACTACAATACACCCACTTGAGGGTTACAGGCCCTACTACATGTCTGTATGCATGGGTCATTGTTGAACCTTCCAATTTTTGGCTGCCCTGACCAAAGGGCTCTACTACAATACACCCACTTAAGGGTTACAGGCCCTACTACATGTCTGTATGCATGGGTCATTGTTGAACCTCCCAATTTTTGGCTGCCCTGACCAAAGGGCTCTACTACAATACACCCAGTTCTTCTTAACAGGCCCTCCTGCACGTCTCCATCCAGGGACAAAGAGGAGCCTCACAATTTTTGGCTGCCCTGACCTAAGGGCTCTACTACAATACACCCACTTGAGGGTTACAGGCCCTACTACATGTCTGTATGCATGGGTCATTGTTGAACCTTCCAATTTTTGGCTGCCCTGACCAAAGGGCTCTACTACAATACACCCACTTGAGGGTTACAGGCCCTACTACATGTCTGTATGCATGGGTCATTGTTGAACCTCCCAATTTTTGGCTGCCCTGACCAAAGGGCTCTACTACAATACACCCACTTGAGGGTTACAGGCCCTACTACATGTCTGTATGCATGGGTCATTGTTGAACCTCCCAATTTTTGGCTGCCCTGGCCAAAGGCCTAGGCTAAAATACACCCACTTGAGGGTTACAGGCCCTACTACATGTCTGAATGCATGGGTCATTGTTGAACCTCCCAATTTTTGGCTGCCCTGACCAAAGGGCTATACTACAATACACCACTTGAGGGTTACAGGCCCTACTACATGTCTGTATGCATGGGTCATTGTTGAACCTCCCAATTTTTGGCTGCCCTGACCAAAGGGCTCTACTACAATACACCCAGTTCTTCTTAACAGGCCCTCCTGCACGTCTCCATCCAGGGACAAAGAGGAGCCTCACAATTTTTGGCTGCCCTGACCTAAGGGCTCTACTACAATACACCACTTAGGGTTACAGGCCCTACTACATGTCTGTATGCATGGTCATTGTTGAACCTTCCAATTTTTGGCTGCCCTGACCAAAGGGCTCTACTACAATACACCCACTTGAGGGTTACAGGCCCTACTACATGTCTGTATGCATGGGTCATTGTTGAACCTCCAATTTTTGGCTGCCCTGACCAAAGGGCTCTACTACAATACACCCACTTGAGGGTTACAGGCCTACTACATGTCTGTATGCATGGGTCATTGTTGAACCTTCCAATTTTTGGCTGCCCTGACCAAAGGGCTCTACTACAATACACCCACTTGAGGGTTACAGGCCCTACTACATGTCTGTATGCATGGGTCATTGTTGAACCTTCCAATTTTTGGCTGCCCTGACCAAAGGGCTCTACTACAATACACCCACTTGAGGGTTACAGGCCCTACTACATGTCTGTATGCATGGGTCATTGTTGAACCTCCAATTTTTGGCTGCCCTGACCAAAGGCTCTACTACAATACACCCACTTAGGGTTACAGGCCCTACTACATGTCTGTATGCATGGGTCATTGTTGACCTCCCAATTTTTGGCTGCCCTGGCCAAAGGGCTCTACTACAAAACACCCAGTTCTTCTTAACAGGCCCTCCTGCACGTCTCCATCCGGGACAAAGAGGAGCCTCCCAATTTTTTGGCTGCCCTGACCAAAGGGCTCTACTACAATACACCCAGTCTTCTTAACAGGCCTCTGCACGTCTCCATCCGGGACAAAGAGGAGCCTCACAATTTTTGGCTGCCCTGACCAAGGGCTCTACTACAATACACCCACTTAAGGGTTACAGGCCCTACTACATGTCTGTATGCATGGGTCATTGTTGAACCTTCCAATTTTTGGTGCCCTGACCAAGGGCTCTACTACAATACACCCACTTGAGGGTTACAGGCCCTACTACATGTCTGTATGCATGGGTCATTGTTGAACCTTCCAATTTTTGGCTGCCCTGACCAAAGGGCTCTACTACAATACACCACTTGAGGGTTACAGGCCCTACTACATGTCTGTATGCATGGGTCATTGTTGAACCTTCCAATTTTTGGCTGCCTGACCAAAGGGCTCTACTACAATACACCCACTTGAGGGTTACAGGCCCTACTACATGTCTGTATGCATGGGTCATTGTTGAACCTTCAATTTTTGGCTGCCTGACCAAAGGGCTCTACTACAATACACCCACTTAAGGGTTAACAGGCCCTACTACATGTCTGTATGCATGGGTCATTGTTGAACCTCCCAATTTTTGGCTGCCCTGACCAAAGGGCTCTACTACAATACACCCAGTTCTTCTTACAGGCCCTCCTGCAGTCTCCATCAGGGACAAAGAGGACCTCCAATTTTGGCTGCCCTGACCTAAGGGCTCTACTACAATACACCACTTGAGGGTTACAGGCCTACTACATGTCTGTATGCATGGGTCATTGTTGAACCTTCCAATTTTTGGCTGCCCTGACCAAAGGGCTCTACTACAATACACCCCTTGAGGGTTACAGGCCCTACTACATGTCTGTATGCATGGGTCATTGTTGAACCTCCCAATTTTTGGCTGCCCTGACCAAGGGCTCTACTACAATACACCCACTTGAGGGTTACAGGCCCTACTACATGTCTGTATGCATGGGTCATTGTTGAACCTCCCAATTTTTGGCTGCCCTGGCCAAAGGCCTAGGCTAAAATACACCACTTGAGGGTTACAGGCCCTACTACATGTCTGAATGCATGGGTCATTGTTGAACCTCCCAATTTTTGGCTGCCCTGACCAAAGGGCTATACTACATACACCCACTTGAGGGTTACAGGCCCTACTACATGTCTGTATGCATGGGTCATTGTTGAAACCCCCAATTTTTGGCTGCCCTGACCAAAGGGCTCTACTACAATACACCCAGTTCTTCTTAACAGGCCCTCCTGCACGTCTCCATCCAGGGACAAAGAGGAGCCTCACATTTTTGGCTGCCTGACCTAAGGGCTCTACTACAATACACCCACTTGAGGGTTACAGGCCCTACTACTGTCTGTATGCATGGGTCATTGTTGAACCTTCCAATTTTTGGCTGCCCTGACCAAAGGGCTCTACTACAATACACCCACTTGAGGGTTACAGGCCCTACTACATGTCTGTATGCATGGGTCATTGTTGAACCTCCCAATTTTTGGCTGCCCTGACCAAAGGGCTCTACTACAATACACCCACTTGAGGGTTACAGGCACTACTACATGTCTGTATGCATGGGTCATTGTTGAACCTTCCAATTTTTGGCTGCCCTGACCAAAGGGCTCTACTACAATACACCCACTTGAGGGTTACAGGCCCTACTACATGTCTGTATGCATGGGTCATTGTTGAACCTCCCAATTTTTGGCTGCCCTGACCAAAGGGCTCTACTACAATACACCCACTTGAGGGTTACAGGCCCTACTACATGTCTGTATGCATGGGTCATTGTTGAACCTCCCAATTTTTGGCTGCCCTGGCCAAAGGCCTAGGCTAAAATACACCCACTTGAGGGTTACAGGCCCTACTACATGTCTGAATGCATGGGTCATTGTTGACCCTCCCAATTTTTGGCTGCCCTGGCCAAAGGGCTATACTACAATACACCCAGTTCTTGTTTACAGGCCATCCTGCATGTCTGTATCCAGGGGCATTGGTGAACCTCCCAATTTTGGACTGCCCTGGCAAAGGAAGATACTACAATAGACCTAGTTCCTCAAAATGGGCACTTTATTTCTAGACAGGGCTTCATGTACGTCTCTTGTCAGGGTCATCGGAGTGTCGCACAATGTTTTCACGTAAAATCTTTCATGTAATCACAAAAAGTGACATACACCAGCTTTATCTCACTATTGGGTATGTGCCCTTAACATTTCCACCCTAAATATTCATTTTGGTGTAATTTTGGAAGGTTTTCTGGAGACTCCGTAAAATTGGCGTGAAACTCGGACAACATTGTTCACAGCTGTGACTTTTGAGTGAGAAATGCTTCCAGGGGTCTTCCCCATGGTGTTGCCATGTCATTTCAGCACTCTTCTGAGACTTTTGTGACATTTTTAGGGTTTTTCCATGCTGCCGGCAGTCATTTCATAAAAATACTCGTGTCTCCCATAGGATAACATTGGGCTCGTTACTCGGGCCGAGTACACGAGTATCTCGGGATGCTCGGCCCGAGCTTCGAGCACCCGAGCATTTTAGTACTCGCTCATCACTAGTAATGTTCCATATAGGCACTAAGTAAAAAAAGTCTTTAAAAAAAGTGAAAAAATGTAAAAAAACATTAAAAAAGCATAAAATAAAGAAAATAAAATTCCAATATATTGTATAGTTATATGTATGTAAAAAAAGAAAACACATATTTGGGATCGCCACGTCCATAACAACCTTATCTATAAAACTGTCACACTTAGTAACCTCTTCAGTGAAAATACACACAGTGAAAAAAAATAAAAACTAATGCATCTTCATCATACAGCTGACAAAAAAGTGGAATGAAATTTGATTAAAAAGTCATATATACCGTATATACTCGTGTATAAGCCGACCCGTGTATAATCAGACCCCCCTACTTTTGCCCCCAAAATCTGGGAAAACCTATTGACTCGCGTATAAGCCGAGGGTGGACCCAGCACAGGTATACTGCCCCCAGCAGTGTAGTATACAGGCCCCCCCAGTGGTATACAGGCCTCCCCAGTGGTAATATACAGCCCCCAGCAGTATGGTATACAGCAGCCTCCCCAGTGGTATATACAGGCCCCAGCAGTGTTACAGCAGCCTCCCCAGTGGTATATACAGCAGCAGCCCCAGTGGTAGTATACAGCAGCCCCAGAGGTATATACAACAGCCCCAGTGGTAGTATACAGCAGCCCCAGAGGTATATACAGCAGCCCCAGTGGTAGTATACAGCAGCCCCAGAGGTATATACAGCAGCCCCAGAGGTATATACAGCAGCCCCAGTGGTAGTATACAGCAGCAGCCCCAGAGGTATATACAGCAGCCCCAGTGCTAGTATACAGCAGCCCCAGAGGTATATACAGCAGCCCCAGTGCTAGTATACAGCAGCCCCAGAGGTATATACAGCAGCCCCAGTGCTAGTATACAGGCCCCCCCCTTGCTGCCGCAAACCTGTAAAGGAATAAATCATTATACTTATCCCTGCCGCTGTCCCACCGCCATCGCGCTCCTCCGGCTTCATCCGGCTTCTTCCGGCTTCCTCCTCTGGCGCACAGACAATGACGTCATTGCCTGCGCCGACCAGAGGAGGAGGCTGGAAGAAGCCGGATGAAGCCAGAGGAGCGCGATGGCGGCGGCGGGACAGCGGCAGGGATAAGTATAATGATTTATTCCTTTACGGGTTTGCGGCAGCAAGGGGGGGGCCCTGTATTGCGATGAGGGGGGCGGGCGGCCTGTATACTGTATACAGTGTATACAGTATACAGTGACTCACGTATAAGCTGAGGGGGGGACTTTTCAGCCCAATTTTTGGGCTGAAAAACTCTGCTTATACGCGAGTATATACGGTAACAAAAATTGTACTGCTGAAAATGTCATCTTGTCCCACAAAAGACAAGGTCCATCAGCGAAAGATAAAAAAGCTATACCTCTCAGAATAAAACAATTTTTGCAGATGAACAGTGTAAAAAATAAATAAATTAAAATAAAAACAATTCTTCAACTGTACGGTTTATTCTGTGCTGTACGTAAATCTCTGAAAATCATGATTCAGACAAATTTCCCTATGGAGAATCCACTATAATGAAGCAGAGGGAGTGACTTTGAAACCCAAATGTAAGTGCTCAGCATAGAGTACAGGATAAATGTAAATTGATCCAAAATGCTCTGTACTCAAATCACCACCAAACAGCATTCAACTCAACCCACAAAAACACAAGGGCCCTCTCAGGTCCATCATCTGTTAATGGAAATATAGTAGGCTTCCACATAACTGGTAGCACGAAGGCTCTGAAAAAAGCTATGGCTCCTATCCCCCTCTCAAAAATCCAGCAAAATCTCTGCTCTATAAATCCAAATGCCCCTCTCTTCTGACCCCCACAATGCGCCTAAACAGTTAATGTCCATATGTTTGCAGCTTTCAGGAAGCACAAACTGGGCACAACGTTTGGGCACTACAATGTACTGGTCACGACAAGGCCTTATTTGCAATTTACAAATTCTGCAACATTCACTGCATTTGACACCATGGATGTTTTCCAGAGACTAAATTGTCACTAAACCCAGAGATGAATTTCAAAAGGGGGTTTAAATTCCAAAATAGTCACGTTCCAATGGTCACTTTGGTCGCTTAAGGTGATTTCTTCTGGCACTTAGGGACTCTGCAAATGGAATCCACAAACTATTCTAGGAAACGGTGTGCTCCAAAAATCAAATGGCACTCCATCACTTCTGAACCCTGTGGTGCTGCGAAACAGAACAGTACAGTCACATGTGGTGGATTGCTTTGTTCAGGAAAAATTGTGTAACACATTACAGTCCCTGACAAAAAGTATGTTGCTTATCCATGTTATGTAAATAAAAGCTTATAACCTGACGTTAAATTCATCCATTGGTTGTATAAATTACTCTTTTGAAAGCTGAAACCCTCCCAAATGTGGTTTAGGTTAAGAAAATAAATTGGCATCAATGCTGAAATATTGATCATTTAATGAACACAGAATAGTCAGATTTTGGCAAAGACAAAAGTTTTGTCGCCCACAGAAAGTAATGTGATATTCTAACAAATAATTAACTTAAAATACAAATATATGTTGCATAATATTGGTGAATGAAGTTGTGGTGCTACTAGAGTCATATTTAATATTTTGTGTGACTTCCATGAGCTTGAAGGACTGCATCCATGCAGTTCAACAATGATTCATACAATTTATTAATGACGTCATCAGGAATAGCAAAGAATGCAGTCTTACATGCCTCCCAGAGTTCATCTAGATTCTTTGGTTTTGTCTTCCAAGCTTCCTCTTTCATCCTACCCCAAACATGCTCAATGATGTTCATGTCTGGTGACTGGGCTGGCCAGTCCTTGAGCACCTTGTTCTTTTTTGCCTGGAGGAACTTTGTTGTAGAGATGGATGTATGAGATGGAGATGAAGCACCATCCTGCTGCAGAATTTGACCCCTTTTATGATTTGGAATGTAAGAAGTAGCTAATACTTCTTGATATTTTAGGGTATTGATATTGCCTTCCACCTTGCAAATGTTTCGCACACCCCCATACTGAATGTAACCCCAGACCATGATCTTTCCACCACCAAATTTGGATCCATATGGACTCCAGTAGGTCTCCTGCAGTATTTGCGGTGGCTGTGTGGTAATTCTACTGAAGATTCATCACAGAAATCCACCTTCTGCCACTTTTCCAGCATCCATCTGTTTAGCAGGCTGTGGGACTTTGCAAATGCCACAAGGTTTTTTATTTGCCTTTTGTTTAGTGCTGGCTTCTGGGCACTGATTTGACCATGGAGGTTATTTCGAGACAGAATCCTACAAACTGTGCTAGTTAACACAGGGACGAGAGGTGAGTAGGCCTGTTGGAGCTCTGTTGCAGTAGAAGAGGGGCATGCTATGGATTTTCTAACCAACAAACTTTCCTCCTGAGCAGTTGTCTTGTGGGGTCTGCCAGACAGGGGGTTGTCAAACACATCTCCAGTCTCTTCAAATCTTTTTTTAATTCTTTGTACTTTATGCTTAGACACATTAAAGGTGCCAGCCACCTCTGCAGTGGATCTGGTCTTCAGCCTCTTGATAATCAAGGCTTTGATAGCAGGGTGAATTTTTTGGCATGTTGTCAGAGCTCAAGTTGCAGTTCAAGTGAAGGTCTGGGGTGCTGGGTTTCTTTTTATACACACCCACTAATTAACCGATCATTTGCGGAGCACAGGTGAGGATGTAAGCTAGGATTGGGTGCATTATATGACCAGGCTACAAAACTTTTGTCTTGCCAAAATCTGACCACTCTGTGTTCATTAAATGATCAATATTTCAGCATTGATACTTTATAAAATCAATGGATGAATTTAACGTCACGTTATAAGCTTTTATTTACATAACATGGATAAGTGACATAACTTCTGTCAGGGACTGTATGGTGCTTTTTTTACCTATTCCCCTTGAGAAAATTGGACATTTGGGGTTAAACATACATTTTATTGGTAAAAATGTAATTATTTTTTGTTCACCACCCAATATTACAAAGTTTTGAGACACACCTGTAGTGTTAATATGCTGATTACACCCCTGGATGAATTCATTGATGGCTGCAGTTTGTAAAATAGTATCATGGATTTCTACTGGTATGGCACTTCAGGGGCTCTGCCAATGTGACATGATACTTGACAACCATTCCAACTAAATCTGAACTTGAATATGGCACCTCTTCGCCCCTTCACTTTGCACTCAGCCTTATAAATAGTTTTCTGCCATATATATGTATATTGGCGTACTCAGAAGAAATTGCACAATAAATTGTATGGTCCATTATCTCCTGTTATCCTATTTGAAAAATTTGGGATTATAGCAACATTTTATGGTTAAGTTTTTTTTTTTCATTTTCATGGCCTGTTATTAAACTATGTGAAGCATCTAGGGGTTCAAGGTGCATACCAAACATCTAGATAAATTCCTTGAAGGATCTAGTTTCGAAAATGGGGTCGCTTGTGAGTTAGCTCCACTATAATGGAAAAGAAACAAACATGGAGCACACCATGAGAGGGACCCACTATATAGATGAACAAGTTATGAGCCTTGTGGCCACTCACCCAGAAAGGTTGTGCAGACCTTGCACAACCAGGGGGACAGCATGTAGGTAAGAGCTGGTGATGCAAGGGCCGATGCAGGAGACCGCGGTGACAAGATTCTTCCGGCGGCGGTCATGGGACCCAACAGCATGATCAAAAGGGGCGTTCCCTATGACATCACGGCAGGTCTTGTATTGCTGGAAGTAAATGTGTGCCCGGAGAAGCTCACACCGCTTTCCCGCAGAGGGGAGGAATATGGAAACAAAGGAAAACAAACCTGCTTAAAGGAGCACTGGAGCACAAAGGGGCAAGATTAGAGGTTTTTAGATGAGATGATGTTGGATGAGCAGAAGGAATTCTTAAAATCAGCAATTCTTATTATTCTCAATAACAAACTTTTTACGTGTGAGACTTCTGTATACAAACAGATAAGGGGCTGCGCGATGGGGACGAGATTCACCCCCAGTTATGCTAATCTCTTCATGTTGGTTTTTGAGTTCATCTTCATTGCGCAGTCCCGTTATACAGCAGGACATGTCCATCTCTACAAACACTATATTGTCCTCTTCTTCCTGTGGCCAGGAACACAAAAGGAGGCAATGAATTTTGTGGAGGTATTGAATTCCAATACTCGGGGTCTATCTCTCACGGCATCTATGTCGGATTCATCTCTCCAGTACTTGGACCATGTGGTGTGAGTTGATGCCACAAGGAGGTGTTCCACGTCCACGCATTTTAAGTAGTTATGAGCCACAACCTATGTGTTCGAATTCGATTCGCCGAATTGGGGTGTGTTCATCGAATTGTTTGTCGAATGTTCGTTGAACACAGTCAAACCCCATTGGAATCAATAGCAGGCTACAGGAAACACATAGAAAGCACCTTCAAAGGTGTCTAAAAGCTGCCAATTTACTCAGAACAGACAACAAACACTAGGAAAAGTGACAGCAATCTAACCACAGTACAATTAGTCTCATGGCGTAGCATGGGTGCAGGAGACACGGTCTGTGCCAGCCTGCACACTCCTCCAAAGCACTTCAAAATAGAAGGTGGTTAACATTCACCTAGAATTTCAGAGGTGAGTGAAACTGACTCTAAATTGACAAATGGATGAGTTACAGGAGAAAAGTGGCTGTAGTTTTCTACATTAAGCAAAAATAGGTGGAGGAGTAAAAGGAGGATGAGACACACGTGTAGCTTCTCAAATCATGTACCACACAGCAAGGGAACCCCAACAAGAGTCCTCACTCTTCCCAAAGGGTCAGACCACAGCAAAATGGCATCAATTATCCCAGACCAAAAATTGCTGAATGGCCCACCCTGTCTGCATGGCACAGGCTCTGGAACAGGACCTGACCTAGCATTTCAAGGTTAAACATTGTTCAGCAACTATATGTTTGTGGAGTATTACAGGAAAAACTAGAGAGGTAAATCAGTGATCTGTTTAGGCCTACTAGGCCAGATAAACTCAGAGGTCATGCTCCCATCAATGTTATGCTCCGCCAACCACAGGTGGGACCACTATCAGTTTCGTGGAGTATTACTGAAAAAATAGTGAGGTAGGTCAGTGACCTGTTAGAGCCTACTGGGCCAGATAAACTCAAAAGTCATGTAAGTGTTTCCAGCAATGATATGCCCCGCCACACACAGGTGGAACCACTATCAATTTCGTGGAGTATTACCAAAAAAACTAGTCAGGTAGGTCAGTGACATGTTTAGGCTTTCTGGGCCAGATAAACTCAAAGCTCATGAAAGCGCTCCCATCAATGTTATGCCCCACCACACACAGGTGGGGCAACTATAGGTTTCGTGAAGTATTACAGGAAATAATAGAGGTAGGTCAGTGACCTGTTTAGGCCTACTGGGCCGGATAAACTCAAAGCTCATGCAAGTGCTCCCATAAGTGATATGCCCCACCACACACAGGTGGAACCACTATCAGTTTCGTGAAGTATTACCAAAAAAACTAGTCAGGTAGGTCAGTGACATGTTTAGGCCTACTGGGCCGGATAAACTCAAAGCTCATGCAAGCGCTGCCATCAATGTTATGCCCTCCTCCGAGCCAGGTGATTTCATCATTTTTGCCAAGGGTTGTACTGCTGTATCTATCTAACTTGGAATGGAATCCCTATCTAACTAGCTTTGTAGCACACACAGCAGCAGCGGTGGCATCTGACACTGAGCTCCAACACTGATAAAATGGTGAGGAGGGAAAATGTCCGCTTCTTATATGGCAAGGACATGTGACATACCCAGCCAATGACACAAGCCCTTGTGTGTAAAAAGTGCACTTTGCTCTATGCATGCTGATAAGCTGACAGACCGTACCACCCACAGTAAGTGCAGGAAGGAAAAAAATGGAGATCTGCATTATTTGACCACAGACCTTTCCCCAGCCCCCCTCCCGACCACTATTCCTAGACACTGAAACTCATAATAACTTTGAACAAAAGCATTACTGTGAAAAATCAGTAACGCTTTTGGTCAATGAACCGTTATCGAACATACCCTCGAATTACCGGATTTTTAGCAAATTGTTCGCATTCGTCGAATGACTGAACATAGCCCAAAACAGGTCGAAGGAGGAGTGACTCCTTCTTGCTACAACTGAGTGTGAACACACTCCACCGCCGTGCTACCACCCCACATAGAGCGACCGCTCTGACCCTGGCTAACCTAAAGGCATTAGTGACCATTACCCTGTACAGGACAGCCCTCAGTTCAGAACTACTAAGGGCATACCCGCTGTTCCTATACTGACCATAAGGACCACCACATCCTTCATGAACCACAACATAGCTCAAGGCGACTTATGTGATCAAGGTCTTGAATGACTGAAACGTCATTCTGTCACAATCACTATAAGAGCACTTGTTTCAATAAATTTCACTAACAAGCAAAAAAACTCCTTAAGTGTATGTGTGCAGTGATTCTAATAGACATTTATGTGGGACTTACGAGCCTCCTTCACTAGCACCATACCCCCACACCTATCGTGTGCTAGCCATTGAATCTCATACTTTGAGGCATCCGAGTGTATCAGTTTCAAAATGGATACACTCGGATTCAAAATCGGATCCCATGTATCCCTATGGGGCTCGGATCGGATGTGTGCCTTTTGCCATCCGATTTTGGCACCATCCGATCCTGTCCAATTTAAGCACGGACACAAAATCGTAGCCTGCTGCGATTTTGTGTCCGAGCATGAAATCAGACAGCATCAGATCCGAGCCTATCTAAGCCCCGATGACATGGGAGCCTATGGACATCGGATCTGAGTTGACCTCGGATCCGATGTCGGCTCCGTGGTCCCTGTCCTCCCTGCATCTTCCTCCCCTCCACTTCTCTATCCTGTCCCCCGCTATTCTATGCTGTCCCCCCACTATTCTAACCTCTTCCCTGTCTTAATCCCTATCCATTTCCCCATTCTATTCCCTCTGTTAAAAAAATTAAAAAAAATCCCTCCATGAGGATACATTACCTTCCGGCGCCTCCAGGGACTGTCACCATCTGGTGGCTGAAGCGCCTGTGATGATGTTAGAGAGCCGATCAGCTGACGTGTCAGGTGACCAGCTCTGTGACATCATCACAGGTCCTTCAACCACCAGATGGAGACTGTTGCATGAAGCCGTCGGAAGGTAATGTATCCTCAGGGAGGATTTTTTTATTTTTTACATATTGGAGGGGGAGAGGACAGGGGGGGAGAACAGGGGGGAGGATAGAGGAAAGGGAGAGCAGAGATAGAAGAGAGACAGACAGGGACAGATAGAGAAGAAGCAGGGACAGGCAGGGAGAACAGGATCCACATGGATCCTGCATAGAATCGGATCGGATGGCTATTTGCCATCAGATTGCAGGGATCCGTGTGGATCCGTGCATGTCCGTGGGGATCCTTACAACACATGGATCCCCATGGACAGCCCAAAAACGCAATGTAAAGGTAGCCTCAGAGGGTTAATTTTTGGACAGGTTTTTTTTGCCAATTTAAAAAGCATAAAATGTCTGTCTTTGCTGTATGGTACTAAATCAGCTGTTGGTTACCAACTGTTACCAATCATTTGACCTGAGTTAATTACAGTAGTTTCAATATTCAGATTTTTGAAAAATGAGCTAGACAAGGAATTGGGGAACCCAACTTACTCTTGTCCCTTTATCTAACTTCTCCATATTGTCAGCTTTTGGAAAGACTGGGCTTTACAATATTCCTGCCACATTGGATTATATAGGAAATATACATTTCTTAAGCAATCTGTGACTATCAGCAGCCTACCAGCATGATATCATTTTTAAAATCTGATATTTTCATATGTAATGAGGAGCACTTCATCTCATGCATGCATTGTTAATAACAATATTAAGAGCTCTGTTTTGGAAAAACTATAAAGCACATGCTGCTGAAGGAACCAGCAAATGGAAGATTTCAATATCCTCATTGTAAGTAGCATGGGGAGCTCTTATACACTGTATTTCTAATGCATCTAAAAAGGCGTATTGACGCAATGATAACATTTACACTAATATTTATTGTCATAATGGACTGCACACACATTTAATGCAAATTGGCTAGTAGACTGAGTACATAAGATGTTCTTAAATATTACTGTATATTTCTAAGATTTACTTAGAATGAAAGCAATGCACTCAACCAAGCATTAATATTTCATGCATTTCTATTATTTCCTGTTACAAAAACTGCAACTTTTCTAACAACCACTTTAAGGCCTTATATAGCTCCTAGAGCTGTGGTGAGTAGCACAGACCCTTATAGTCATATCTGCTTGTTTCAAGTCATATCTGCTTGTTTCACTAAAATAAAAAAAAATCCTGTATTCGTGAAAGTATACAGAAATATAAACTTGCGAATATATAGAGTGCATAAGTATGCACTGTGCAAATGTAAAATCCTTGCATACACATATACAGAAGGAAGGAACTTGTCCATTTATAAATGATAGCATTTCCAATACTCTACGCTGTGTTCCAAATTATTATGCAAATGTTCCTTTTTTTCTGATTCTCCTAATTGGTTGGTGCAAATGACAGTCAGTGTAATAAAAGTCATCACCCGTAAGAGTATTTGACTCACCGTAGCCGGGGTGTTCACGTCGCAGGCGTTGACTCTCCTCTTGTCACGGAACCACACCTGCGGCTGTGAGGCCCGGTGGTCCAGATCAATAGGGGGAATGGCGGAACAGTAGGGGTTAAATGTCTTCGTGACGCCACCCACGGGTGTTCAGTAACGGTACCGACGCTGCTGGGCCTCCGGGGGATGTTAGGCAGCAAGATAGAACGCTCCCCACAGGATGAGCGGGAGTCCCCGAAGTCGGGAGCTGCACAAGATGTTATGAGGCAGCTGCGGTAATACTGCTGTTAGACCCAGGAGTCAGACACAGACACGCCAAAGTCTTTTAAGTACCTTTACTGGTGGTAATCAGGTACGCCAGACCGGGTTAGTGAAGTTAGCACTCCTGGAGGTTCACAGCAAGCAGTTGTAGTAGGCTTCCTTTATTTCTCTGATTAAGGTCGGGTGGATGTGGAATCCAGCCGGACCGGGCAGTGTGTTCAAAGGAACTTGATTCACCTGGTTAGCAGCACTGAGGGCACTGTAAAAGGGTTTGAGCAGGACCAATACTCTTCCCTAGGCTCTCATAGGTAGGTGCTTCAGGTGGAGCAGGGAATAAACCTCCTGTTGGATGGGCTGGTTCTCTGTGGTGGCTGGGTAGCTCTCACAGCTTCGGTTCCTGTAACTGGTTAGTAAGGAAAGATTTAGAATAACTCTGTGTTCCTTGAGAGGTGTTCTCCTTCTTCCTCTGACCCCAATTGCAAGGGTCTCCTCACTGGCTAAACGGCTGATTGGGCCTAGTGTGTCCCTCATAGGATGGAGGTTACACACAGGCTGGCAGCTCTTGTAGCGACTGCACACACTCTGAAGTTTCTCCCTCCAAGACTCTATTTATAGGGGGAACTGGCTCAAAGTGACCAGTGGAGCTCCCCCTAGAGGCTCGGGGTGAAACCAGGTGTTCTAAGGTGTTGTAGTGTTGTTAGGTGTTTTGTGAGTTTGCTTTGCTGTTACTTGCTCCAATTGTGCCCTAAGGATTCTGTGGTGCCCAACAAGGTGCCAGGGTGCCACATTCCCCCTTAGTTAACCTCAGTTCTCCCGGCTGAGCAAAAAGTTCTTTTTACAACTTAACACTATACATTTTATAAACATTCAATAACAAAGTCTTAAAGAAAAATACAAAAATCACTAAAAAGGAAAAGGGAAAAATATGAAAAAGGTGAAAAGCAGTCCATACGGCACTAGTCCATCTGCCGCAGGCTGGAAAAGGTAAAGTTTTGGTCACACAAGTCCTGTGACAATTGTCCAAAGTTTATGAAAAGGGAAAAAGGTAAAGTCCACATATACTTAAACTTTATACATTCCCTACGGGTGTCTCTGCTTGGGAGGCCGGTACTAACCTTCTATACCTTACCAGGCGCTTTCTGTCCCCAACTTAATATTCTTGGGACAGAGCCCAGTTCCTCCACCCTTCTGTACACTACTTTTTACAGGTTTTGAAAATTGGGTACTATTTACAAACACTTACAGGTAATATGGTTCCACTACATTCTAAACCCATTCTCCAAGTTTGTTTGGGGGTTGGCCTAATGTACTACGTGTGGATCTGCGTAGTGTAGGTGTTTCCAAAGCTGTTGGTGTAGTGTACGAAGTGGTTCTTAATTCTCTATTTTTGCTTTGTGGTATGCCATAGTAAGTGCGTAAGCGATCTACTGGACTATCCTCTGTAGGTAGTTGTGTAGGAGTTTGGTTTCTTACTGTGGGACTAGCAGGTTGACCGATCACAGGAATCTCAGGTTCCATAATAACAGGCTGCATATCTTGCACTTGAACTTGTTGTGGTTGAACTTGTTGGATTGGCATTGATTGAGCTTCTACAGGCTGGTAGAAATGCATAACTGGTATGATGTATGCACCATCGCATTGTGGCCAGTCAGCTGGTAAGTATCCAATGTCTGTAAGGACTAGATTTTCTTGATTTTCTTCTTCTGTAGTTACTGCTGGGTAACTGGTTACTTGTGGGATTAACTGTGCTGGACATTTTTCAAATGGTCCCTTGAAACAGTTGCAAAAGTATTCCCATTATCTTTGCTGATAACGCAAGTTTTGGAATTGTCATACTGTGATGGCATAATGGTGTAGGGTTCAGATTCCCAACTGTTATCCAATTTGTTGGTTTTTCTTTTTCTTTTTAGCACTAAGTCACCTGTATCTAGAGGTTCAGCTGAGGCGTGCTTGTTAAAGTTTTTTTCTTGCTTGGTTCTGTTGATTTCTAGGTTTCTTTCAACACTTTCTTGTACTTTCCTGTACTGCTCTTGGCGTTGACTGACCCAATCTTCATCAGAAGAATCTTCTGTGGGTTTTATGGTTCCCATTTGTAAATCAATAGGTAATTTACCTGGTCTTGCTCACATCAAGTAAGCAGGTGTGTAGTTTGTTGAACTGACTGGTATGTGGTTGTAGATGTCTACGAGATCTGGAAGTTTCTCAGGCCATTGATTTCTCTCATCAACTGGTAAGGTTTTGAGCATGTCAATGACTATGTGGTTCATCTTCTCACATAAACCGTTTGTCTGGGGATGATAAGGTGTTGTGCGGATCTTTTTACACCCATATAGCCCTAAGAATTCTTGGAACAGAGCTGATTCGAAGGCTGGCCCTTGGTCTGTCAAGACTTGGTCTGGATACCCATGGGGGCGACAGAAGTAACTCTGGAATGCTTTGGCTGCGACTTCAGCAGTTAAGTCCTTAACTGGAACTACTACCAGGAACCTTGAATAGTGGTCAACAATGGTGAGAGCGTATGTGTACCCAGTTCGATTTGGGGTAAGCTTCACGTGGTCGAGAGCAACTATTTCAAGAGGTTTGGTGGTAACAATTGGCTGCAACGGAGGTTTCTGAGTTAGGTGGTCTTTCCTTCGAAGGTGACATGGTCCACAGTTCTTACACCACTTGTCAATTGAGCCTCGCATACCGACCCAGTAGAACCGATCTTTTAGGAGTCTCTCCAGCTTCTTCCATCCAAAGTGTCCGGCATCATCATGGTATGCTTCGAGGATCATTTGGATATCAGTCTTGGGGACTACAATCTGCCAGATTAGTTCGTGGGTTCTTGGATTGAGGTATCTTCTACATAGTTTACCTTGGTAGACAAACAACCTTCCTTTCTCCTTCCATAGGCGTTTAGCATTTTGAGAGGCATCAGGGTCCATGTTGGCGTGTTCTTGAGTGATCAGATCCCTTACCAGGCTGACATCTGGATCGTTGGCTTGAACCTCCTTCCAGTCATGGTGGGGTAAAGGGTTCACGGTCCTCTCTACACGTTTCTGGTTCGCCTGATGACACGTTGCTGTACCTGTACGGTGGAAAGCAGGTAGTTCAATCTCTTCCAGGTCATCTATGTCTTCTCCTCTTCAGGAAGGTTAGGCATTCTGGACAAGGTATCAGCATTGCCGTTCTTGTGACCCGCCCGGTACTTTACAGTAAAATCATAGTTTGAGAGTCTTGCTACCCAACGCTGTTCTAGGGCTCCCAGCTTTGCAGTCTCTAAGTGTGTTAGAGAGTTGTTATCTGTGAAAGCTGTGAACGGGGCGGATGCCAAGTAATGCTTGAAACGCTCTGTGATCGCCCAGACCAGGGCCAGGAACTCTAGCTTGAAGGAGCTGTAGTTCTCCGGGTTCCTTTCCGTGGGACAGAGCTTTCTGCTGGCGTAGGTTATCACCTTTTCCTTTCCTTGCTGGCGTTGAGCTAGGACTGCTCCTAAACCTTCATTTCTTGCATCAGTGTACAGTAAAAACGGGAGATTGTAATCAGGGTAGGTTAGGATCTCTTCTCCTGTTAAAGCATCTTTCAGCTTCTGGAAGGATTGTTCCTGTTCTGGTCCCCAGTGGAACGGGGGTCCCCTGATCTTGCCGTTTTTGGATTGACCTACTAAGAGATCTTGCATAGGTGCTGCTATCTTGGTATAGCCTTTGATGAAGCGTCGGTAGTACCCGACCAGTCCTAGAAATTGACGTACCTCTTTGTGAGAAGTTGGTGCTGGCCAGTCCTTGATGACGGTGATTTTATCCGGATCTGGTGCTACGTCTTCAGCGCTGACCACGTGTCCTAGGTATTGGACCTTGGGTTTCAGCATGTGGCACTTGGACGGTTTCAGTTTCATCCCGTACTTGGACAGTGACTCGAACACTTCACTCAGGTGCTGGAGGTGATCTTCATAGGTCTGAGAGTATACAATGACATCATCAAGGTATAACAGGACAGTCTCAAAGTTCTTGTGGCCCAAACAACACTCCATTAGTCTCTGAAATGTTCCTGGGGCATTGCACAACCCGAATGGCATACCGTTGAACTCGCATAAGCCCATAGGTGTCGTGAAGGCTGTCTTCTCACGGTCCTCCTCTGCAACGGCAACCTGCCAGTACCCACTAGTAAGATCTAATGTGGAAAAGTAGTTGGCAGATTTGAGTGCCAGCTAGTGACTCCTCTATGCGGGGCAACGAGTATGCATCCTTGTGTGTGACTTTGTTAATTTGTCTGTAGTCTACGCACATCCTCATACTACCATCTTTCTTTTTAACCAGGACTAGTGGTGCTGCCCAGGGACTACAGCTATCCCTAATGACTCCTGCATTTTTCATGTCCTGAAGCATCTCTTTTGCTTTTTGGTAGTGTGTGGGTGGTATAGGCCTGTACCTTTCTTTGATAGGTGCATGGTTGCCTGTGGGGATATGGTGTTGTACCCTTTTAATCCTCCCAAAGTCAATTGGATGTTTGCTGAACACTTGCTCATACTCCCGAACTACCCGGTATACTCCATTTTTCTGGTGAGTAGGTGTATTGTCAGTTCCCACACTGAGTTCTTGACACCATTTCACTAACTGATCTTTGGAGTGAGGGGGTTCATCAGTGACTGTTTGGGATGAGAATTTTACATCAATTACAGCATTATCTTTAACTTGGTATAATTTTGCAACAGTTGCATATCTTGGCAGTCTGACTTCGTCATCATCATAATTTAATATGCGTACAGGGACTCTCACTTTTCTCACATCGACTAACCCTCTGGCTGTCAAGAGCGTAGGACTACTATCGGACATTACAGGTTCTACTACAGCTTGGTAGTCCTGCCCTCTGAGGCCTATGTCTGCTCGACACCAGATCATCATTTCACTTCTGGGTGGTACCACAATTGGAATGGGATCTGTGACCCGTACTCTGCCAATTTCCCCATTAGACAATGTTACCTGTTGTTGATAAACCAGAGATCGGATCTGTTTTTTGGATGGCTCTCTTCTCTCTGGGTCTACCAGCTTCAACACTCTGTTGGAGTAAAAACAACACTTCATCGATGCATTTAACCATAACATTAGTACCCAGTATTGCATAGGGATCTTTGTTGTTTGGCTTATCCTGGACCACTAGGATACCCTGGTTTTTCAACTGCACTCTCCCCACCCTTACTGTAGCTTCCCATTGTCCCTCGATTGTAACTAATATACCATTAGTGGCTTCAATGTTCAAATCAGGGTTAGGGGGTTCCAGCTTAACATCTGGCCAGAACCCCTTGTAAAGGATACTCGGGATGGTTGTCACCTGGGATCCAGTGTCTATCAAGGCGGATATAGCGATGCCATCGATAACGATTGGTAGATATGGACAGTCTCCTACATACTTGTGTTCCCAGCTGGTCGTTGGACCTGGACAGTCTACTCCTGGGGTTGGCCCTTCTCGCCCAGGGGTTGCCTGTTTAAAGGCCGGGACTGTTGAGTACGTCCTCCAAAGTCGTTCTGCTGACTGGTGCGGCGTCAGTCAGGACTGCGGCGGTCTGCAGGTTTTCCTCGCGGTGGCTGTGTCTTTCTCCTCATCCACGGGACGTCGTCAGGGCTGTCGGCGAGCTGAATCTTGTCCGATGACCTTGCATCTGTCTTGGCTCTTCTCCCAGCTTGTAGCTTGGCCACGTCTTTCATCAGCTGTTCAACATTAGCACACAGTTGCTCAAACCGGTCAGGTGTTGCAGTCTGTGCACTGGACTGAACCGCAGGGATTAAAGATGCACGGCACGGAAGGGGTGTCAGTATGCTGCTGCTGTGAAGCGGGATCAGGCACTTCGGCGAGCCGTTGTCCCCATACTATTAAGTCTCTCAAGGTATCAAACTTGCGCCAGCATTTTGTATGGACCACCAGCTTGCTTGCTTTCTATCCTCAGATAGTCTCAGGCCCACAATAAATTGTCCAACTAATGCTTTGTTCTCATCTCTGACACCATCAGGATCAACTTGTTTTAACAGTCTTAATGCTTCTTGCAATCGCAGTGAATAATCTAGGACACTTTCTTGTGCCCCTTGGTTATAACGATAGAATGACAGTCTTAATTCAGCTTCAGTATGGCATTCAAAAACCCGGGTTAATTTAGTGAATATCTGTTCCACAGATTCCTGAGTTTCTACAGGCCAGCTGCGGTTCTGCAGCTCGGCTGCGCCCGTTAACTGTACCATAACAACTGAAGCTCTCTGCTTACCGGTCATAGCGTACATGTCCAGCTTTTGGCATATCTTCCTCTGGAAGGTCTCCAAGGTACTGTGTGTACCGCTGTACTTAGATAACCAGCTCGCACTCGGAACGTAAGGCAGAGATATCGGCATAATCGGAGCGGGTTGCTGTGGCATACCGCCGGCTTGTTGCTGTCCATCAAGAGGTATGTTTTGAGGTGCCGCTTGGATTAGCGGGGGTACCGCGTTGTTGGGAGCCGGGTTACTCATGGTCGCTCCCCCTTAGTTAAGCGTAGCCTTTTCCTCGGTTTCAAACGGAAGTGTCAGCCTCGCGGTGAGGAGTGAGGCACCACGGGAGTTTCCGGTTACTGCTGCGTACAGGGGAAGTCGTCAGAGTGTGGGGGTGGGGCCAATCTTCACGCCCTTTGCACAGTCACACCCCTTCTTTTCCCGCCTTTCGCGCAGCAATGGCGGATTAAATGTACAGTTCGATATTTACAGTCATTAAATAGCACACAATACCCGTTGTAACGGGCCTGCTCGTATCCTGTTCGTGACGCCAAATTCTGACTCACCATAGCTGGGGTGTTCACGTCGCAGGCATTGACTCTCCTCTTGTCACGGAACCGCGCCTGCGGCTGTGAGGCCCGGTGGTCCAGATCAATAGGGGGAATGGCGGAACAGTAGGGGTTAAATGTCTTCGTGACGCCACCCACGGGTGTTCGGTAACAGCACCGACGCTGCTGGGCCTCCGGGGGATGTTAGGCAGCAAGATGGAATGCTCCCCACAGGATGAGCGGGAGTCCCCGGAGCCGGGAGCTGCACAAGATGTTGTGAGGCAGCTGCGGTAATACTGCTGTTAGACCCAGGAGTCAGACACAGACACGCCAAAGTCTTTTAAGTACCTTTACTGGTGGTAATCAGGTACGCCAGACCGGGTTAGTGAAGTTAGCACTCCTGGAGGTTCACAGCAAGCAGTTGTAGTAGGCTTCCTTTCTCTATTTCTCTGATTAAGGTCGGGTGGATGTGGAATCCAGCCGGACCGGGCAGTGTGTTCAATGGAACTTGATTCACCTGGTTAGCAGCACTGAGGGCACTGTAAAAGGGTTTGAGCAGGATCAATACTCTTCCCTGGGCTCTCATAGGTAGGTGCTTCAGGTGGATGAGGGGCTAAACCTCCTGTTGGATGGGTTGGTTCTCTGTGGTGGCTGGGTAGCTCTCACAGCTTCGGTTCCAGTAACCGGTTAGTAATGAAAGAGTCAGAATAACTCTGTGTTCCTTGAGAGGTGTTCTCCTTCTTCCTCTGACCCCAATTGCAAGGGTCTCCTCACTGGCTAAATGGCTGATTGGGCCTAGTGTGTCCCTCATAGGATGGAGGTTACACACAGGCTGGCAGCTCTTGTAGCAACTTCACACACTCTGAAGTTTCTCCCTCCAAGACTCTATTTATAGGGGGAACTGGCTCAAAGTGACCAGTGGAGCTTCCCCTAGAGGCTCGGCGTGAAACCAGATGTTCTAAGGTGTTGTAGAGTTGTTAGGTGTTTTGTGAGTTTGCTTTGCTGTTACTTGCTCCAATTGTGCCCTAAGGATTCTGTGGTGCCCAACAAGGTGCCAGGGTGCCACATATACATCAAATTTTATTGAAGAAACCTTGCAATGATAACAGTATAATCTTCAAAATGAGTGAGTTTCTGCTTGTATTTCTTTGCATGATGTCAGAATAGCCTCCCAGAGCTGCTGTTTTGATGTGAACTGCCTCCCACCCTCATAGATCTTTTGCTTGATTATACTACAAAGGTTGTCTATAGGGCTGAGATCAGGGGAAGATGGTGTCCACACCATGAATTTATCTCCTTTTATGCCCTTAGCAGCCAATGACACAGAGGTATTCTTTGCAGCATGAGATGGTGCATTGTCATGCATGAAGATGATTTTGCTCCTGAAGGCACGTTTTTGCTTTTTGTACCATGGAAGAAAGTTCTCAGTCAGAAACTCTATAAACTTTACAGAGGTCATTTTCACACCTTCAAGAACCTTAAAGAGGCCTACCAGCTGTTTCCCATTGATTCTCGCCCAAAACATGACTCCTCCACCTCCTTGCTGACGTTGCAGCCTTATTGGGACATGGTGGCCATCCACCAACCATCCACTACTCTATTCATCTGGACCATCCAGGGTTGCTCGGCACTCATCAGTAAACAAGACTGTTTGAAAATTAGTCTTCATGTATGTCTGGGCCCACTGCAACTGTTTCTGTTTGTGAGCACTGTTTAGGGGTGGCCGAATAGTAGGTTTATGCACCACAGCAAGCCTTTGAAGGATCCTACACCTTGAGGTTTGAGGGACTCCAGAGGCACCAGCAGCTTCAAACATCTGTTTTCTGGTTTGTAAGGCCTTTTTAGCAGCTTCTCTCTTAATCTGATGAACTTGCCTGGCAGAAACCTTCCTCATTCTGCCTTTATCTGCATGAACACATCTGTGCTCAGAATCAGCCACATCTCTTCACAATACGATGATCAAGCTTAAATTTTCATGCAATATCTAATGTTTTCATCCCTTGTCCAAGGCAGTGCACTATTTGTTGCTTTTTGGCAGCAGAGAGATCCTTTATCTTTCCCATGTTACTTGAAAACTGTGGCTTGCTTAATACTGTGGAACACCCAGTTTTCCTGTTATTGGGCTCACCTGCCAAACTAATTATCACAGATATCTGAGATTGATTTCAATGATCCAAAGAACCCTGAAGGGGGGTTTACACGTTGCGATATTGGCGTCCAATTTCAATGAAAAGTCACGTGGTTCGATCGTTGGAGCCGATATCGTTCCTGCGTTGTATGGTGTGAACGTCCAATACGCTGCAGTCAATGCAACGATGCAACGATGTCAATGCGATATCGGGGATTGAATGAGCGTTGTTCTGTTCTCACTAAATGGGCCGGGGGCTCATGAATTTAAACAGACAGCTAAACCTTTATACTGAGTCCAATGAGAAGACTGTGGTGAAGTCTGTGCTTTTATTGAACGTTGCAGTATATTTTTAAATGGTAAAACTGGAAACAATGAGAATACAGAAGAATCAGTGCATGGTACAGCAGAATACACATTATACATGGATATACAATATGCATGAACTAGTAACTAATCTAGACTATAACTGGATGAGCCAGGCTAAAACTAGAGCAGAAAACAACTAAAGAAGGCATGAATACATACCGGCAATGCAATCGCATGGGAACAGTGATGCTGAATGTCTTCCTTCCAGAAATGAAAGTAAAAATGGGGGCTGAGCTACCAAATGCATTGCAAGAGGGAGGAGAATTAGACATAGAGATTAAATAGACTGCAAACATAGCATTGGCTGCTAGAGGGAGCCTGAAACTCATTAACAATCTACAGCTAAACTATTTAATAACATTACGCAAAACAAACATTGGAGATGAATTAGGCGTTGGAGACAGAACACTCCCCGTCTGGCATCACCGGATGTCACTATCTCTGTCTTCTGAGGGTAACAGCAAGACCAGTTCAGATACCGGTCTGAGAAATGTCTTAGGTTCATTTCCCTTAGTCATTCTTAGTCCGACCTTGCGGATATTACCGTCATTGCTCGGGAATGTTGCAGTAACTAGACAAAGTGGCCACTGGTTCCGGTGTACTTGAGAGTCTTTCACAAGAACAAGGTCACCTATGCTCAGATTGGGACAAGTAGATTGCCACTTTGTCCGTGGCTGCAGGGTAGACAGATGTTGTTTGCGCCATCTGTCCCAGGAAGTATTCGCAAGACTTTGTACCTGTCTCCATTTGCGCTTGTAGAGGTCTTTGGCATCGAATCCTCCTGGAGGAGCACTGGACAGTCCCGTTTTCTGGGTAAGGAGGGTAGCTGGAGTCAATGTATGAAGTGTAGACACCTGAGGGCGGATTTCAGCATCTGTGTCCTCTCCTACTAGTTCAAAGGTGTCTGGAAGGTGTTCTTCAACATATAATAGTTTTGGTCGTGAAAGCCACGTTGTACTTTGTAGCTGACTTCTGTTAACTGCCCTGGTTGAATGTGCAAGCTTGGTCTTCCCCATAACAAACCCAATGTGGCTCTGACATTTGGAGTCTTTAAGGTAGGCAACAGCAGCGATTGCTTTGACAGAAGCATCCGCGAATATGTACGGTTTTTGGCTTTGTATTTCTGTTGATGGTACAGGGGTGTATGGTCTTGGCACGTTCAGGTTGGAGAGAGTAGCTAACGAGTTCTTCCATCCTTCCCACTGGATTCTTCTATCCGGTGGCAGAGGTGCATCCCAGTCAGATGTTTGCCTAGTTAAGTCTCTTAGTAGGGCCTTGCCTTGTATCGTGACAGGAGCTGCGAAACCCAAGGGATCGTACAGACTGTTGATGGTAGACAGAACACCTCTACGTGTGAAAGGGTTTTCTCCTTGGCTGACCTGAAAGGTGAAAGTGTCTGACCGTAGATTCCAGAGAAGGCCGAGGCTACGTTGCATTGGTGTGGGGTCTGACCCTAAGTCTAGGTCTCTGAGGCTGTTACATAAGTCTTCAGAAGGGAATGCATCCATGAGTTCCTGGCTGTTTGAGGCTATTTTGTGAAGCCTGAGGTTTGAGCAAGCAAGCATTTCCTGGGCTCTCCTGAGAAGACTGATGGTGGTTTCATTTGAAGGCATGGCTTTCAGACAGTCATCAACATAAAAGTCTCTTTGTATGAATTGTCTGACGTCTGCTCCGTATTCTGTTTCTCCTTCCTGGGCCGACCTTTTGAGTCCGTAAATGGCGACTGCAGGTGAAGGACTGTTTCCAAAGATGTGCACTCTCATGCGATACTCTGTGACTTCCTTAGTAGGATCATTGTCTCTGTACCAGAAGAATCTTAGGAAATTCCTGTCTCTCTCTCTCACAAGAAAACAATGGAACATTTGCTGGATGTCAGCGATGAAGGCAATGGAATTCTTACGGAAGCGCATCAGTACTCCCAGTAGTTTGTTATTGAGGTCTGGACCTGAAAGTAGAACGTCATTCAGGGAGACATTATCAAACTTGGCACTGGAATCGAACACCCCTCTAATCTGGCCTGGTTTCTTAGGGTGGTGCACTCCAAACATGGGTAGGAACCAGCATTCTTCAGAGTCTTTGAGGGTGGGAGCTAACTCTGCATGACGGTTCAGGAAAATCTGTGACATGAAGGAGAAAAAGTGATCTCTCATCTCTGGTTTCTTTTGCAGATGGTGCTTGAGAGAGGAGAAACGCTTTAATGCTTGATTCTTGTTGTTCGGTAGACGTGGTCTGTTGGTTCTGAAGGGAAGGGGTGCGACCCAGCTGTTGGTCTCATCCTTAACAAGCCCCTTATCCATCATCTCTAGGAACAACTTATCCTCTACCGACATTGCTACTTGGTTGTCCTGTTTAGTTCTCTGAAAGACTGTGCACCCTAACTCCTCCTCACAGCCTCCCGACACTATACTGTTGTCGTGTGTAGAGTCTATTAGATGCTTGGGCAGTTGGATGCTGTGTGGCAATTCTCTGATGTGAAACTCATTATCACAAGGGTTAAACAGAGATGGGCGTCCTTTCTCCAGAGTATTTGTTAGCATGCTTGTCACAGAAGAGGGGGCGTGCATGCGTCCCAGGCATACGTTTCCTATTATGACCCATCCTAGGTCTAGCCTTTGGGCATAGGGAGCATTGTGGTGTCCATTGATATGACGTCTCACTTTATGCACCTGCAGGATATCTCTTCCCAACAGCAGGATTATCTGGGCCTGATGGTCTAGTTCCGGTATGAGGTGAGCTATGCGTTTTAAGTGAGCGTGGTGGGTTGCTACATCTGGCGTAGGAATTTCAGATCTGTTGTCTGGGATCTGGTTGCATTCAATGATCGTGGGTAGTGGTAGGCAGAATTGTCCATCTAAGGACTCGATTTGATAGTCAGTAGCTTTCCTGCCTGCTGTTGTCACAGTACCTGCACACGTCTTTAATGAGTAGGGAGTGCTTGGCCCTTTGATGTTGAATAGGTCAAAGAATGTTGATCTAGCCAGGGATCGATTACTTTGATCATCCAAGATAGCATACAGTTTTATAGCTTTGTCTCTGTGGCCCTTTGGGTATACTCTGACGAGGCATATCTTAGAACAGGACCTACTGTCTATTGTCCCTTTGCAGACTTCTGTACATTGTGAAGTGATCTCTGGCGTAGGTGTAGCAGTGTTCCTTTCCTCCCCGCCATGCTCACTGTCAGCTGATGTGTTTTGTGTATACCATGGAGCTGGGCCAGGGTGTAGAGCTGTGTTATGGTCTGTGGTGCCACACTCTGTGCATTTTACACTGACCTTGCAATCCTTGGCGAGATGAGCTGTGGACGAGCAGCACTTATAGCAGATACCGTGTTCTTTCAGGAAGCTTCTGCGATCTGACATAGATTTTCCTCTGAAGGTTCTGCATTCGAGAAGAGGATGGGGCTTCTGATGGAGCGGGCACAGCTTGTCAGGGTCCTGCATCTTTGTCTCTGATTGGGAGTAGTCAACAGACCTGTGATTGGAATCTGAAGAAGAGACATTAGTTTTGTGTACAGCCACAGACGTTCTGCGTGGATTTGTTGCTGGTGACGGTGCGGCATACGACATTGTAAAGTCGAAGCTGGGATCATTTCTAATTCTCGCTTGTTGGTGTATAAAGTCTACAAAAACAGAGAAGGGAGGGAATGGAACACTGTGCTTGTATTTGTATGTGGAACCATGTGTGAGCCACTTCTCCTGCAGATTGTAGGGTAACTTTTGGACTATAGGGTTCACTCCTCTGGCTGTGTCGAGGAATGCAAGTCCCTGTAGATCATCTTCATATTTGGCAACTTGGACTTCCATTAGCAGGTCGCTAAGTTCTGTAAGTTTCTGTAGCTCTTTGTTAGATATTTTAGGGAAGTCATCGATTCTTTTGAACAAAGCGTTTTCTATTACCTCTGCTGAGCCGTAACGCTCATCCATTCTCTTCCAGATCTCTCTGAGGCCAATCTCAGGGTGGCTTATATTAGCATCTCTGATCCTTATTGCATGTTTGACTGACTCTTCTCCCAGGTACTTCACTAAGAGGTCTATCTCTTCCCTGTGTAGCAACCCCAAGTCTCTAGTGACATTTTGGAAAGAGGCTTTCCAAGCTCTGTAGCTTTCAGCTTGGTCAGTGAATTTCATGAGTCCTTTGGCAACCAGCTCACGTCGCGTCAAGAACTTTGCAAATTCTGTTGTGAAAAGGTTGTCAGCAGAGTATACTAGTGATGGGTGCACCGGTAAGGGTAAGTGGTGTGAGGTGTGTTCGTACCTGTTAGTATCCTGTGGGTGGCGCCAGCCGGTGTCATGTTGTTTCGGTCTGACGTATGATGTGTCAGCAAGGTGGTTTACGTTGGTTACCTGTTGAGAGGCAAGGTAGTCATTAGCAGAGTTGTTTTGTGCAACATTTTCAAGTTTGCGTCTGTTCTGGAGCTGAGGCTCATGACGGCTCCTGCTTTCTTCTTCACTGGAGGTGTCGTGTTCGCGTTTTGGGTCCAGATCAGGATTGTAGTTTGGATCGGGGAGTTCATTAACGTACTGAGATGTGCGTTGTGGAGGATCTTGCAGTGGAAACTCCAGACTCAGCACACTGTTTCGCCTATGCAGTTCTGGGTTTTGTGAGGCTTCTAGTGACTCTGCTTCTGCGATGGCGGCTGCAGCCTCCCTTTTCGCTACTAGGTTTTCTAAGGCGGCATCCAGGCGTGCCTTCTCTAACTGTGACCTTCTGTCTTGGTCATCCAGGCGTGCCTTCTCTAACTTAAGTTGCATCTCTTGTTCAGCAAAGCTTGCTCGCATTTTGGCGGCTTCGGCATTTGCGCGGGCGATGGCAACCGCACTGCTGATGGATGTTGTCTTTGAGGAGGTAGAAGTAACGGATCTTGTCCTGTGTGATCTGTGGGACATGGTGTTCTGGAGAAGTTCTTGGCTGTGCAGAGATTGCTGTAGCTGTACAAAGTCTCTGTGTAGCCGTTGACTTGTATCCTACTATCTGGATGGCTGCTGCTTCACTGTTTCCCAGTAGGATGGCTGCCGTTTTACTGTTCTGTTCTCACTAAATGGGCCGGGGGCTCATGAATTTAAACAGACAGCTAAACCTTTATACTGAGTCCAATGAGAAGACTGTGGTGAAGTCTGTGCTTTTATTGAACGTTGCAGTATATTTTTAAATGGTAAAACTGGAAACAATGAGAATACAGAAGAATCAGTGCATGGTACAGCAGAATACACATTATACATGGATATACAATATGCATGAACTAGTAACTAATCTAGACTATAACTGGATGAGCCAGGCTAAAACTAGAGCAGAAAACAACTAAAGAAGGCATGAATACATACCGGCAATGCAATCGCATGGGAACAGTGATGCTGAATGTCTTCCTTCCAGAAATGAAAGTAAAAATGGGGGCTGAGCTACCAAATGCATTGCAAGAGGGAGGAGAATTAGACATAGAGATTAAATAGACTGCAAACATAGCATTGGCTGCTAGAGGGAGCCTGAAACTCATTAACAATCTACAGCTAAACTATTTAATAACATTACGCAAAACAAACATTGGAGATGAATTAGGCGTTGGAGACAGAACAAGCGTGCTATTCAATGCTCCGATATTGAATGGAGATTGGAGCCGAATCGTGCTGTGTGACAACCCAACTACGATGTGAAGTTCAACGTCACCCATTCACTCCCATGTTAAATGGTCGTTCCTGGGTTGGGGGCGTAGACATCGTACGGACGTTGGATTCCTAAATCGCAACGTGTAAACCTCCGATGCGATGCGGGAGAAACGTGCACTAAATGCGCGCTCCCGCGCCATTGAATTGCGATGTCGCAACGATATTGAAACGTGTAAACCCACCCTGAGACACAATCCCATCAATGGGTTTCATTGAAAAAAAACAAAAAAAAAACAAACTCATATGACACTTAAAACCAATTTGCATAATAATTTGGAACACAGTGTATAATACCATTTTCATGTTATATTAGTCTAGTTTTGCAATACCATTTAGCCCTGAAGCCTAAATAACATATAGAAGAAGACATACAAGAATAAGAATTACAGCATAAAGGTCGTTTGGATTTTTATTTAATAAATCCATACTACACATGGAAATAAAAAACTTTGTAATGCAAAAGAAATCAACTTTTTTCCAATCAGGACTGTGATGATCAATCCTTTTCAAATTCTCAATTTCAAGTATAATCTGTAATCAGATTTTTTTAATTTATGCATAACTGACATAGGAGATGGCAATTGCCACTGATAACATTTTATGTCAAGCGAAGAAGGAATAGAGAGAAGTTAGAGCCAGAGCCCCCAACCCTTACCTTACCCAACAAACAGCTAAAATGAAATGTGCTAAATGAGTTTATTGTAAAAAGATTAAATTGTAATCGCTGTTTAAATTTTTATTTAATAACAATGTAGAGCAATTGATTTTAATGAACTTTCAAATATACTTTATTATGTCACCCCCCTGCTGCATGGGAATCTAAATGCAGCACTGAATGCAGCATGTCTGCTGCATTCAGTGAAGGGGTCCCCCATGTGCTGTGTACCCCGAGATACAGCCTTTGTAAAACTTAGGCTGGCTTCACACTCAGGCCCGACGTCAGCACCCGGCGCACCCGGGCAAGTGTCGGAGCTTGACTGCTTGGAGGGGGCCCACCGGGCCCCTGAGGGCTAGGGTCACACTGCGTTGTAACCCTAGCCTGACGCAAGTATTGACCTCTGCCGCGCAGAGCGTTTAATGCTGTGTGCTGCCAGCAACGGAGCCCATAGAAACCCGCTGTTTACATTGCCAACCAGTGGTTGGCAAGGTAAACATCGGGTTTCTATGGGCTCCAGCGCATAGCATTAAACGCTATGTGCTGCAGCTGAAAATATTTGCGTCAGGCTAGGGTCACAACACAAGTGTGACTCTAGTCTCAGGAGCCTCTGAGTACTGCCCCCATAGCCAGGGCCATATCCAGGGGGCAGCTGGGGGGTCATTTGCAGGGAGGTCATTTGCACCCTCCTGCAGCTCCGGAGATCTCCCTCCATTGGAGCCGACAGAGCTGCACACTCTGTGCTGACAGGACCTGTGATGATGTAAATGGAGGGGAGGAGTCAGGGGTTACATGATCAGCTCCTCAGTGTATGCAGGACTCTGCTGTGCTGGCCATCATGATTGATGCTCAATTAGATGAAGTTTATGTGTGGGGTCAGGAGGGATTTACAGTGTGAATGTAGCAGAGGCGAGTCTGTACTAGGTGTATGGAACGAAGCCGAGTGTGTACTAGGTGTACAGACCGGAGCCGTGTGTGTACGTGAGGGGTATAGAGCGGAGCCGTGTGGGTACTAGGTGTATGGAGCGGAGCCGCGTGTGTATGAGGTGTATGGAGCGGAGCCGTGTGTGTACGAGGTGTATGGAGCCTAGCCGCATGTGTACAAG
The DNA here is from genome assembly GCA_033576535.1 of Allobates femoralis. NCBI lineage: Eukaryota > Metazoa > Chordata > Amphibia > Anura > Aromobatidae > Allobates > Allobates femoralis. The sequence goes on along the minus strand of JARQOC010000002.1, from coordinate 245,826,940 downwards.
GTGTACGGAGCAGAGCCGAGTGTGTACGAGGTGTACGGAGCAGAGCCATGTGTGTACCAGATGTACGGAGCGGAGCTGTGTGTGTACAAGGTGTACGGAGCGGAGCCGTGTGTATGAGGTGTACAGAGCAGAGCCGAGTGTGTACGAGGTGTATGGAGCGGAGCCGTGTGTATGAGGTGTACGGAGCAGAGCCGAGTGTGTACGAGGTGTATGGAGCGAAGTCGTGTGTACAAAGCGTACAGAGCGGAGCTGAGAGTGTACAAGGTGAACGGAGAGGAGCTCAGAGTGTACGAGGTGTACGGAGCGAAGTCGTGTGTATGAAGCGTACAGAGCGGAGCTGAGAGTGTACAAGGATAACGGAGTGAAGCTCAGAATGTACAAGGTGTATGGAGCTGAGCCGTGTGTGTACGAGGTGTATGGAGTGGAGCAGTGTGTTTACGAGGTGTACGGAGTGGAGCCACGTGTGTACAAGGTGTATGGAGCAGAGCTGTATCTGTATGAGGTGTACGGAGCGGAGCCAGGTGTGTACGAGGTGTATGGAGTGGAGCCGAGTATGTTCGAGGTGTACGGAGCGGAACCGAATACTTACAAGGTGTCTGGAGCGGAACTACATGTGTACGAGGTGTAGGCAGCGGAGCTGTATCTGTATGAGGTGTTACGGAGCAGAGTCGCGTGCGTGCGAGGTGTATGGAGCGGAGCCGCGTGCATACGAGGTATGTGTACCAGTGGTAGCCCCCCGCGGATTCCGCTCCCACTCCTATAGTCCCAGCCGCCTTTGCCAGCAGCATTCTTCTCCAGAGTCTCTTCTGCCGCTGTCTGCATTCTGCAGCTCAGCATAGAGGGCACGATGTTGTCATGACATGTGCTGATATGTGCAGAGCGACCGGAGGAGACCGGAGCAGCGAGAAGAAAGGTGAGAAGAAAGAGTGATCCAGATGGCCAGACACTCCGCTTGGCTGCGGTGCCACCCATATGGCAGTGCGGCTCCATTGAGCTGCTTGCATTATTTATGCGCTTCAGGATGCTTACGTATATACCAAGCATTCTCAGACGCACAAAAATGCAACATGTTGCGTTTGAAGGGTACTTTTAAAAAGCGCAAGGGAACACAAACACATTTTAGCCCACTCCTAACAGCGTGTAATATACTCACTGTCAGAAACAGCTCTTGCTGGTTTCAGCAGTCACTATTCCTGTAAGGCTGCCTTCACATAGGCGTTTTTTGAAAAGTGCGTCAGTTGCGGTAAAAAAAAAAACGCATCTGCAGCATTTTCCGCCTAGCGGTTGCACTTGCTACCCATTTGCGGCAAGCCCCATGCATTGTCTATGGGGCTTGCGGTAAGTGTGGGGCAATATATATATATTATAGTCCGTGATATGTACTAAAGGGGGTCCACTGAGACTTTTTCGCCCAGGGCCCACAGAAACCTGGAGCCGGCCCTGTTCACACTGCAGTTTTTTCACTGATCAGTGTCAATCCGGTTGGTGTGCCAAAACCAGGAGAAGAATGAGGAGAGAAAAATAATTGAAAGACTGAGACCTGTTCTGGGTTTTGGAGCCACTCCTGGTTTTGGCACACAAACTGGATGGACACTGATCAGTGAAAAAAATGCAGTATGAAGCCAGCCTTACAGTTAGAAACCATGGAGGCAGTCACTGTGGCTGGAGTGAGCTTGATTGACTGTGGCCATTCCCTCCCACTGCCTCTCTGTGTTGCTTCTGCTGTGCTGTTTATGCTTTGTCAGGGCTGGACTCTGGAACCGATGTCAGGACAAATGATTTGCATGCTGTAAGTGACAGAGGAGGAGGTCAGAGCCATCACAGCAGAAGCAGCACAGAGAGGCTGGGCCAGAGATGAATCTTATGACAATATCACTCCCATCGGGGCATGATAAAGGATCATGGAGGCTGCAAACCAACACGCCCAGGGGGACTATTGCACATAGCCCCTGCTTCATTATCATCCTACTGAGTAAGTATAAAAACGTTTTTTAGCACATTGAATGCAAGCATTAAGCAGAGAGAGAGTGCACAGGAAACGCAGTCTGCAGCGGTTTGCTGTGCGCTGTCCTAAAGTCTCCAGGAGCTTTGAATATAGACAGTTGTCAAGGTATTAAGGGGGAGAGCACAATGGCTTCCTCCCCGGTGCCTGCTGGTGATTAGTGTCCCCCTGCTCCCCGCACCTCAGGTATGCGGCGGTGATGCTTCCTTCCAGGCAGTGTGTGCCATCCCGGGGCTGCTTCCTCTGGGGCTGCTGGAGCGGTGTGGAGGAGGATGTCTGGGATCAGTTGTCAAGGTAAACATTGGGTTGTCAGGGGCCGCAATAACAGCAGCGTTTTGTGTTCCTAGCTGTTAACACAATGCGCAGAGGCACAACAGCTGTTAGAGCTTCTGTCAGACTAGTCAGCCTATGTACCCGGCGTATAAGACGACCCCAACTTCAGAGTAGATTTTGAAGGGTTAAAAAGTCATCTTATACGCCGGAAAATACGGTATATTTTGTTTTCCCAAGGCATTCATTCCTGTGAGATTGATGACATTTGCAAATAGAAAAATTCCAGTGTGACATTACACTTCTAGCTGGTTCAGAACTTTAAATGTAGAGATGTTGAAATCTTTCAAAATTTCAAATCACAAGGTTTGTCAGATTTTTTTTTCCAAAAGATTCTTTGGCAGCTAATCAATTTGCTATGTATTGCAAAAAGACGACTGTAACATCTCACACCTCTTTTGGACTGTATTCAACCCAATCTCTTTAAAGGCAACCTGTCACTTAGGTAAAGCCCCCCAGGCTATCACTATCTGTCCCTACACCTTCCTATTACTACTCTAACTATCCCTTTCTGTGCTAATTGTGAGCTGTGAGTGTTTAATAAAATGTATTTATAACTTACTGGGGTATATGTTAATGAACCGAGGGGCTACCATTGCTAGCCCCCAGAGCATCCTCTTTTGTCCCTCTCATCGCCTCCTGCAGTCTTTTTCATGCCTTGATGGGCGTCAGGGGCTGGCTGGCCAATTTTGGCCTGCCGGGCAGTCACAAAGCAGTGGTCCTCATGTTGCGGTGGCCCGTCTTTAGTTTGCTTATCTCTGGCCGCTACATTAAAGCAGCAAAGGTAAAAGGTTTTAAAAATAACAGTGACTGGGACATAGATACAGGAACACTATTTATTTGCAGCTGTAGGTTTAATCTGCAAGTAAATAGCGTTTTAAACCTGGTTAGCCGATTTACTGGAAAAGCCTTGGCTACAGGGAGAAAATTAAGGTTTATTCCCCCTGCTGCCACTTGCTTCCTGTCATAGGTTTAAAGCAAGGAGCCATTATAGTCACCGATTACTACAGTGAGAGCGCTGTAATAATGTTTCCACAGTTTTGATTGTGCCATCCAAGGAGCCCAATCTAAGGGCGGGCTTCATAGAACGACCAACATGGCAGCAAGACATGGCAACCCATCATCAACTTGCAAAAAGAGGGGCTGATGGGAGCTTGCTGAGTGCAGGCAATGGCCATTGCACTAAATGTCCCTGCCAATGACTGAGAAGGACATTTATCTACTTAGAACAGCAGCAATTAATATGATCTGATCACTGAGCCATGTGACATCCGACATCTGTACGGTATGGTATGGAGCAGGCTCAGCTCGTGAACCTGTTCCATACATGCATTTTCCTATGGTGACATACTTACGTCTAGGTGAGCAAAGGAGTTATTTCACTTAGATGTTTTTAAATTTGGAAAGACAAATAGAAATCCCTAAAGGTACCTTTACACACTGCAATTACGGTGTAGAAACTGAGAAGCAATCCGGATTTCTGGCACCGTTGACCTGAGATTGCTATGAAATTGCGGCGTGTAATTGTTGAACCCGATGGTGATTTTTAAAGTTGCTCCTGGTTACGATTTCAGAGCATTGTTCAAAAACCAGAGGCAACCCTGAAGGTGAATTTCCCTGGTTTTGGCATGTGAACGGGCGATAGGGATAGAATATGCATCGCCTATTGATTTCCCACAGCGTGCTGGAGTCCGCGCCCCATCAGCGATGATTGGTGGTGGTTACTGTGTCTCCATTGGCTGTCACTTGACACCGCACCATATTTGAACAGCTGTCCATTCACCACCACACAATAGCAATGGCGTCATGTATTAGCCAGCCTTCCTGCGCAGGCTGCCCAATCATAACGCTATTGCGTTGTCTAATCAGAGTGCTTGGGGCGCGGTATACACCAGTCTGCCATGCCTATATTCTCGCGGTGCTGAACATGTACACCCAAATTCCATTGGTGATTGCGGCGTGTGAAACGGCGTCGGGAGTCTACCGGATGTTTCCCGCAGTTTATGTGGCAACTTCCGGGGAGCCACGTACCCTTGGGTTGACGACGCTATTGCGGCGTGTACATGCGGCTTCAACGTTCGGAGGCAACCATCAAAAATGTGCATGCGCACATTCGGTTGCCTCCGATTGTCGCCAAAAGTTGCGGCGTGTAAAAGTACCTTAAGACATATGATCTAGCACTTTTAGATTTAGTAAATGTGCTCCAAACAAATGAATATTTTCACACACCAGAATACACTGTTACATACACTAGAGACAGCTCTAGGTTTTCTGGCACTCAGGGTTTGAGTAGTCATCATTTGACTGTTCATATGTGATTTTCGACTCACATGTCAAGCTGTTCTTCTAAATTCTCTCAATGTTCAGTGAAATACTACAGCCCCAGCTTCAGTGAGAGAAGCAAGAAGAAAGCAAGTTGTCACATGACTAAGGCCTCGTCCACACACCTGCACTCTCAGTATTTAGCGCTTCTGCAGAAAGCGGCCGCACACACACACACCTGCGCTTCTCTGTCAGAACCTAAGTATTTAGCGCAGAAGCGCTAAATACTGAGAGCGCAGGTGTGTGGACAAGGCCTAAGTATGAAAATTACATATGAGTAGTCGTGTGATGATCGCTGAAACCAGCAAGTAGAGCCAAGTCCTGACAGTGAGTCTATTAAACACTGTTTGGATTGGGCTTGCTATGGTGCCTATATATATTTAAAATGGTTGTCCAGGTTTGTAATGAAAGTGAGTTCTCACAGAGCGCATACCGTATATATCAGGATTCTCCTAACAAAAATTAATCAAGCGATTGGCATACTTCTGGAAACATCCTGACAAGACATAGCCGCACTAGCAAGACAGCACATGTCTAATCAGCATGCGAGACCTTCCGCTTGCACTGCAGGTAGCAGAGAATCATGACCATGTGCAGTGTGCACGCTGTGAGATTTACGACGTCTGTAGTCTTTCATCACAAACTTTTTCAATACCTTTAATGCTGTTAAAAAATAAAAATGCAGTAACTTAAATTGTCGATGGCACAATACTTTTTTTAACATAGCTATATGTCACAAAATCTTACATGTTTTGGATTGTTATATGTACAGGATTATAACCAATAACTGCACAAGAATACATCACCAGAACTACCAGCAGTACCAAAAACCCATCAGTATAGAAACACTGTATCACTGCCCTTATCAGTAAAGAAATACATAATCAGAACCACCAACAGTACAGAAATACAGCATCACAAAACAGATTAGTACAGAAATACATCACCAGAACCACCATCAGTGCAGAAATACATAACCATAGCAACCAGCAGTAGATGAATACATCACCAGGACCACCATAAGTACATGAATAAATCTACAGGATTTAGTACATAAATAAACCACCATCAGTACATAAATAAATCACTAGGACCACCATTTGTACATGAATTTGAGCACTAGGACCACCATTCGTACATGGTACACCAATTGTAATGTCAGGTCAGGCCCTTATACAATTGTATTGCATGAACCTCCAACTGCCAGAATGTCCTTAATAATGGTAAGGAGAAACTGGGAGTTGTTGTTATCAGTCATCAGACTGCGGAACCACAGTACTGAAGAGATACAGACCGGATCACAAAGAAACATTTACTTCCTGGTACCTTATAGGTGACATATTCTCCATTTAGAGTCATTAGCTTTCTTTTTCTTCATCTTGTCCAGACACCATGATGACTATTCACATCCACAGCTCATCCCTGCAGAATTCCATCTTCTCCAGTCTTGTGCAGCACATCCCGGCATGATGCCCTTAAAGATAGCAGAATGATTACCGTATATACTCGTGTATAAGCCGAGTTTTTCAGCACAAAAAATGTGCTGAAAAGTCCCCCCTCGGCTTATACACGGGTATATACGGTAATCATATACCTTATATACCGTATATGCCCCAGCTGTATACAGCAGCCCCAGCTGTATACAGCCCCCCCCCGTGGTAACCAGGGCCCCCCCTTGCTGCACCTGTAAAGGAAGAAGTCAGTATACTTATCGCTGCCGCCGCCGCCGCCGCTCCGCTTCTCGGTCACCGCGCTGCTCCGGGTCTTCATGCTTCCTGTTCCTTCTCCGGCGCTCAGGAAATGACGTCATTGTTCGAGCGCCGGAGAAGAAACAGGAAGCATGAAGACCCGGAGCAGCGCGGTGACCAAGAAGCGGAGCGGCGATGGCGGCGGCAGCGATAAGTATACTGACTTCTTCCTTTACAGGTGCAGCAAGGGGGGCCCTGGATACCACGGGGGGCTGTATACAGCTGGGGCTGCTGTATACAGCTGGGGCCCCTGTATACTACCTATGGGGGGGGGTCTGTATACCTCTGGGGCTGCTGCTGTATATACCCCCTGGGGCTGCTGCTGTATATACCCCCTAGGGCTGCTGCTGTATATACCCCCTGGGGCTGCTGTATACTACTACTGGGGCTGCTGTATACTACCACTGGGGCTGCTGTATACTACCACTGGGGCTTCTGTATACTACTACTGGGGCTGCTGTATACTACTACTGGGGCTGCTGTATACTACTACTGGGGCTGCTGTATACTACTACTGGGGCTGCTGTATACTACTACTGGGGCTGCTGTATACTACCACTGGGGCTTCTGTATACTACTACTGGGGCTGCTGTATATACCCCTGGGCTGCTGTATACTACTACTGGGGCTGCTGTATACTACTACTGGGGCTGCTGTATACTACCACTGGGGCTTCTGTATACTACTACTGGGGCTTATGCTGTATATACCACTGAGGCTGCTGTATACTACCTCTGGGGCTTCTGTATACTACCACTGGGGCTGCTGTATATACCTCTGGGGCTGCTGTAGACTACTACTGGGGCTGCTGTATACTACTACTGGGGCTGCTGTATACTACCACTGGGGCTGCTGTATACTATTACTGGGGCTTCTGTATACTACTACTGGGGCTGCTGTATACTACTACTGGGGCTGCTGTATACTACCACTGGGGCTTCTGTATACTACTACTGGGGCTGCTGTATATACCCCTGGGGCTGCTGTATACCACTACTGGGGCTGCTGTATACTACTACTGGGGCTGCTGTATACTACCACTGGGGCTTCTGTATACTACTACTGGGGCTGCTGCTGTATATACCACTGAGGCTGCTGTATACTACCTCTGGGGCTTCTGTATACTACCACTGGGGCTGCTGTATATACCTCTGGGGCTGCTGTATACTACTACTGGGCTGCTGTATACTACTACTGGGGCTGCTGTATACTACCACTGGGGCTGCTGTATACTACCACTGGGGCTTCTGTATACTACTACTGGGGCTGCTGTATACTACTACTGGGGCTGCTGTATACTACCACTGGGGCTTCTGTATACTACTACTGGGGCTGCTGTATATACCTCTGGGGCTGCTGTATACTACCACTGGGGCTGCTGTATATATCTCTGGGGCTGCTGTATACTACCACTGGGGCTGCTGTATATATCTCTGGGGCTGCTGCTGTATATACCACTGGGGAGGCTGCTGTAACACTGCTGGGGCCTGTATGTACCACTGGGGAGGCTGCTTTATACCACACTTCTGGGGGCTGTATACTACCACTGGGGAGGCCTGTACACCACTGCGGGGGCCTGTATACCACACTGCTGGGGGCTGTATACCTGTGCTGGGGTCCACCCTCGGCTTATACACGAGTCAATAGGTTTTCCCAGATTTTGGGGGCAAAAGTAGGGGGGTCGGCTTATACACGGGTCGGCTTATACACGAGTATATACGGTATGTTTCTGAATTAAAAAATCTGCCCTACGTTGTGCCCCAGAATAAATAATTTCCCCTCACTGTTTTCCCTGCACAAAATACGATGTACACACACTCCCTCGTCTGGTACATCCCCTCCACACCACTCTCTCCTTTGTACACTGAGACCACTCTTCACATTGTCCTCTCACACTGTGCCCCCCCATACTGCCCAGTCTCTATACTGTGCCCCCTCAACACACTCCCCCTCCTCGACATACTATCCTTTCCTTGCTGTGTCCTCACAATGTCCTTCCATCCAATCCCCTCTCTCTTTTACCCTCATACTGTCTCCTCACATCTTTACCCGATCACTAGTCTCCATACTATCTTCCCAACTGCTGATAGTGCACCCTGCCTGCAGATATCCCCCTGACGTACACACATTTTATAAAAAAAAATATACAATTCTATATACGCAGATATGCACGCACACATTTCACAGACCTGTACACATACAGTATGAAGACATGCAGACATACCTGCAGATAAGCACATACACACAGGCATGCACATACACACGCAAAACCAAGAAAAAAAAAAGAAAAGACAGTGTTTAAAGAGATGCAAACACCAGACAATTGGTAGGTAGTTATCTATAAAACATTATTATATATCAAAGGAACATATAAGAACAATTAAAAACAAAATATGATGACACTCCCTATAACCCCAATGGACAACTGCAGAAACAGCCTAGTGAGCATAAATATAATAATCACAGAACAATACAATAAAGCAGCAGCACTGATAGGTGCCAGAGCAGTTAGTGCTCATAGAATTCTATGGACGGTCAAGACCTATAAATGCAGGACTATAAAAATTATCATAATAACAATAAATGAGCAATGAAAAATACCTATACCTGATCTGTGTGCTGGAATGAAAAGGGCTGTTTCTGCAATTGCCAATTGGAATGTTAGGGAGTGTGATCATATTATGTTTGTATATGTTTTTTTAATATATAATGAAGTTTGATTTTTTAGATACCTACTCGCTTTTCTGTTGGGCGGCATCTTATAAGTACTGTCTTTTCTTTTTTCTTGGTTATTCTTGTAATTTCTACTTGATGCAGCACTTGCAGCATACATGACTACAATGGTATGTGCACACGATCAGGAGACACTGCATCTTGGATGCAGCGCCTCCAGACCTGAGAATAACCGCGGGTGAAAGCAAGGAGACCAAAACCACCCTGTGCCCACGATTTGCGTTTGGTGCAGGGTGACTTTTCCCTGCGTTCACCTGCTGGTGATCTCTTCTGACTCCGCAGCAATAAAATAACATGCTGCAGACAAGCAGTGGCACAAAAAGCCGCCCCTCAGGTCAGTTTACGCAGCGGAGGAAAGAAAAGTGGGCACAGGATTTCTGTAAATCCCATCCACTGTGCTTGTACTGTATAATTCAGGGTTATGGACACATCGCAAACACACTGGTGCCATAATGCTGCAAACACTGATAGTGTGCACACAGCCTAGCAGAGCACCTTCCTTATATATTCATACACACATTCATGCACACACACAAACACAAAGCCAGCCATACACGCACACACACACGCAGCCAGCCATACACACACACACACACAAGCAGCCAGCCATGCACGCACACACGCAGCCAGCCATGCAGGCACATACATGCAGCCAGCCATGTACGCATACAAACATACCAAAAAAGGGGGCGGAGAGGAGGAGTGCGTTTCAAAAATTTCGTTTATCTGATATAATAAAACCTCACAGTACCAGTTTTTACATGAAGATGGCACACATAGGGCAAGTTATAAAAACAACAGCACATTGCACAATTTACAGATATACAAAATTCCAGACAATGATTATATGCTTGTCACAAGCAATGTACAGAGAATATACAGCATGGCATAAAACATCATGTGCATATATACATATACTAATGCATGCCAGTCCTGTGTCTCCTATAAAGTGCATTTGCGACTATAAAACGCTTCTTGTCTAGAAAATTAAGGGTTAACTGGAAAATCAAAGATAATCCACTATGTTAAAGTGCGTAGCTGATGCAAGTACAAGTTACCCAGCAGTGGAGTTCCCCGCTTCAGTCCCCAACGTACGTTTCCTCAGTTTTAGTTAATCTGCTTCATCTGGGGGGATGTGGAGTATCACCCCAGCATCCAACACCCTCCTTAAATATTGTGCGGTGATCAAATGATCACCGGCATGTGTGTGCCACCGCAGCGCTGCCCCTCATCCGGTCACTGCCGTCACACCGGAATTGACGCGGCGTCTACGGGACCATCGTAATGCACATGTCTCAGGAGCCGGGACGCGTCTCCATAACTCCCGGGTATGCACACTCGCGTTAAAAGACGCCGCGCCCACCGGAGCACAGGGGGAGGACGCAGAGGAGCGCAGACACACACAGTTATGGGCCTTAACTCTCTCAATGCCAGATGGCATAATGGCGATACCGTTAAGCGGACAGAGGCACTAGCGTGGACCCTATACACTGCAAAGAAATGCCCAGCAATAATGAATCAGTATGTATACAGTGACATAATAATCACAACTTTTGGCAGGAAAATGCAATAATCCAACTTAATATTAAGAGCATGATAACGTGCAGTATACAAGGTCCCAAAGTTCAGAAAAAATCTGCAATCAGATGATATATCCAGTTCCGTGCGTCAGTCCGGTCCACCATGAAGAAACACTGTGTATACAGTTAAACCAGGCCAAAATAAGGAGATGAAGGACGTGGAGTGCTCCAAAAGCTGTAAAAAGTTAATAAAGAATAAAATAATCACTATACAAAAGGTACAGTCCACAGAAGAATGGTGAGAGACGGTCACAAAAAAGGGGCAAAACTTAAGGATTCATTGAGACCCCCGGGAGACATTGTCCTCAGGTTCACAATCCATTTTGCTTCATGCTGAGCAAGGACCCTCCGGGTATTGCCTCCGTGAATCCCACCATGGACGATCTCGATTCCCCTAAATTTTAGGGAAGTGGGATCGCAGTCATAGTGGGTTTTAAAGTGACAGGGCAATGTTTTTAAACTCGAAAGGTCCTGCACCATTCAATCTTCAGCAATGCCCCTCACATGCTCCCCCACCCTCTTGCGTAGTTCTCTAGATGTAAGGCCTACATAAATCAGCGGACACCCACAGGTTGCATAATACACCACACTGCTGGTGCCACAGTTTATGTATTCCTTAATCTCAAAAGTTTTTTTATTATCAGCTGAAGAGAAAGAGGAGCAGCAAAGGACATTGGTGGCACATGGGGAACATAATGGCTCCTGACCAAAGAGTCACATAGATTACGTGATCTACATGCTGTCATCATCGGGTATTCCAATAATGACTCACGCAGGTAAGGATCAGTTTGGAGGACAGACCAGTGACGCTTAAGTATAGACCTAATGTTGTCCCACTCATTATTGTACGTTGTTATAAATCTAACCAAATATGGTTTGTCTGCTTTATCCCTGGTGTCTTTAGTTCAAAGTCAATTGATACGTGAGGTATGCTTCGCACGCAAGTAACCTTTCTTGATACAACGGTTACTATAACCTCTCTCTCTGAATCTCAATGTCAAATCCGCTGCTTGTTCCTCAAATTTCTCATCAGTGGAACATATTCGTATTATTCGGAGAAACTGGCCAGTGGGGATGGCACAGATAGTAGATCAGTCGTGGGCAGATGAGGCATGAAACAAAGCATTGACCAAGGTGGATTTACGGTAAACATCCGTTATGATGCGACCGCCATCAACCACCCCGATCTTTATATCCAAAAAATCAATTTCCACTTTACTAAACTTATAAGTTAGTCTGATATTAAATGGATTAATGCCCAATCTGTCCATGAATAAGCCAAGCTCCTCCGCCGTGCCCTGCCACAAAAATAATAAATAATCTATATACCGGAACCAGCACTGCACATGGTTGCGGCCAGCAACCCCCTCGTCACCGAACAACCATCATTCCCAGTACCCCAGGAAGAGGTTGGCGTACGAAGGGGCGCAGGCTGCGACCATGGCAGTGCCGCATTCCTGCAAATAAAAAAACATCCTTAAATACAAAAAAGTTGTGGGTAAGGGCAAAGCGGAGGAGATCGACTATCAGATCATTCAATCCTCTATCCCCACAGGCGGTCTCCAAAAAGAATTTTATGGCCTCCAGTCCATCACTGTGTCGGATCAGCAGTCACAATTAGAACATCACACTCCACAAAGATGCCGTCGATCCTTGTCAGGACGTCCGTCGTGTCACGAACATAGGAGGGCAACGTCTCGACTTAAGGTTTCAAATAATAATCAACAAATTGACAAATTGGTTCGCACAACCTTCCTATGCCGGACACAATAGGACGCCCCGGCGGTACGAGGGCATCTTTGTGGATTTTGGGTAAAAGATAAAACGTAGGTACTTTTTGAAATTTTATTAGCAAGCTTTCCTTTACTTGTTTAGTGATAGTTCCCTGGACACGTGCACCATCCAGGATGGACTGGAGCTGTTCAGAGAAAGAGGCTACAGGACTAAATTGTAACCTACAGTAGGTCTTCTTCTTGCGTAATTGGCGAAGTGCCTCACGTTGGTACATCATAACCGGCCAGATCATGATGTTTCCCCCCTTGTCCGCTGGTTTAATTACTATGTCCACCAACTGCTCCAATTCAAAGAGAGCTTGGCAGTCCTGTCGTGAAAGGTTATCCTTTTTTCTTTTAGTGGAGAGTCCCTCCAGATCATCAGTAACCAATTTTGTAAAAATGTCTACAGCAGGACAGACAGACAAGCAAGGGAACTTCGATGATCTGGTCTTGGTACATGTAGGAAACTTACCCCTAGGGTCTGGAACCGCTTCATTTGCCAGATCCTCTAGGTTTTCCAATGCCTCCACCTCCATAGGTTCAAAAACACCAGGAAACGTAGACTTCTTAGTGTGTAATTTTTTGAAGATCAATTTGCGGGAAAACAGAAAAAGATCTTTCATTGCTATAAAGAAATTGAAAGAGTTAGTTGGGGAGAATGATAAACCCCTAGACAACACCTCAACCTGTTCTGCAGAGAGTATATGGTTGGACAAATTAATCACCTGAAGGGCCCTGTTTTCCTTAACAGAAGGATTCTTAGGCTGATTTTGTTGTTGTTGTATAGGTGTTTTTGATCTAAACCTGGTGACCACCCCGATACCAGATCTATCTGAATCCGACTCATCCGTGCCATCATCTGGTGATGGAACAGGTGTGGGATTCTTGGGTAGTTTAGGATTAGGCTTTGGCTTAGGTCGACCACGTTTATCTCCACTTTTCCACTTATAGACACTAGGGTGACCACAAAAAATCGATGTCGGAATTTTGTCCGTCTGGACCCCACAAAACGATTCCCCTTTCCAGATATTGAGATAGCCAAAATTTGAGCTTGATCAAACGACGTTAACCCGTGCCGCTCGTTGTTCAAAGTTTGAAAAAAATCCAAATTTTTGGCCAAAAAGCTGACATATGGAGCCATAACTCCAGAACGGTAAATAATAAAAACACGCTTGATATCTCAAAAGAAAGCTAATGTTGTTCTTCAAACTTTATATTTTATACATAATTGTTATTTTAAGTCAAACTGAGTTACAACATCTTTTAGCCTCAAGAACGTGACCTGGTACCACTAGGAGCATACTTCGTATATTTTGTTATTAAGTGATAAATTTTGGTGTTTTTTTTGTATATTTTGAGTTTAAAGTAGAAATATAATAAAAAAACAAGTAATACTGATAAGTCTAATGACATTTTTTATTTTAAAATATAAAAATGAGGTATATACCGTGTTTCCCCGAAAGTAAGACAGGGTCTTACATTCTTTTTGTGGCCAAAAGTGGCCCCCTGTCTTACTTTCGGGGGGGGGGCCTTACATTGGAGGCCCCACCATCCATCCATCCATCCACACACTGCAGCCATCCATCCACACATTCCCACACATACAGACACATGCATACACATATATACACACCATACACACCACACACACAGTAACACACACACATAGCACCGCTTCTTACCGGGTCCGGTGTGGGGTCCCCGATGGTCCTGTGCCGTCCTCTGTGCTCCGGTCCGGTCCCCGAGATGATCCGCTGCCGTCCGCCGTGTTCCGGTGCCGTTTTGCACCGGTATTGCCGGTCCTAGGCTCCATGGTCCCTGCTCTTCCGGAGTTCAGGCCGCAGCTCCGCCCAGGTCATAGTGTGGGCCAATCAGCATAGCGGCGCTCAGAAGCAAGCATCATCAGGCGCTTGCCTCTGACGTCAGCGTCGCTATGCTGATTGGCCCACACTATGACCTGGGCGGAGCTGCGGCCTGAACTCCGGAAGAGCAGGGACCATGGAGCCTAGGACCGGCAATACCGGTGCAAAACGGCACCGGAACACGGCGTACAGCAGTGGATCATCTCAGGGACCGGACCGGAGCACAGAGAAGCGGTGCTATGTGTGTGTGTGACTGTGTGTGTTTTGTGCATATATGTGTATGCTTGTGTCTGTATGTGTGTATGTATGTATGTATGTACACCCCCCCGTGTTTCCCCGATAGTAAGAGCCCCCCTCCCCCCTACCCTGCCTTACATTCAGGGGGGGGTCTTACATTAGCAGACCCCCCATCCCCCCCCACCCTGTCTTACTTTCGGAGGGGTCTTACTATCGGGGAAACACGGTAATACATACAAAACAGACACAGAAAAGATACAGTCGTAGTACCTACATGAGTTGATCATTTTACATAGTTATCTAATCTATTCTAGAGCTTTTGTTAAAGTAGTTTTTGAAACGTCAGAATATAATGCTCGGCATTTGCTTACAACTTGCAGGACATATTGCTTTTGTTCTTCATTTTTTGTCAGAAGGTCGTTAAAGTCGGTTATTAATTTAACACCATGCTCAGCCATATCATTAACTACTTTTAATGTTTTGACAATTTTCAATCCTTCTTGGAAGTCATTATTTTGAGGCCAGATGTTTGGATTTTGTCTTAGGAAATCTGTTTTTATATTAAATCGGTCAAAGAATGTAAACTTTTTTTGGTAAGTAAATTTACTTACCGTTCTGGAGTTATGGCTCCATATGTCAGCTTTTTGGCCAAAAATTTGAATTTTTTCAAACTTTGAGCGACGAGCGGCACGGGTTAACGTCGTTTGATCGAGCTCAAATTTTGGCTATCTCAATATCTGGAAAGGGCAATCATTTTGTGGGGTCCAGACTAACAAGATTCCGACGTTTCCCCCCCCCCCTATGAGATCCGTTCAGTCTAATAGACACTGCTCTGCTGGGAGTCTGGTAAGTGGAGAAGGAACCGGGCACTGACCTGCGTAGAGTCTCTCGTGTCGTACAGCGGCGTTAGTGAAATCCTGTTGCTCAGCTGAAGGGTTAATCTTGCAAACAAAAAGTGAGGAGAGCAGCGGTAGGGAGGTGCAGGGGGAGCAACAACAGGCCTGTTGAAGCAGAAGTCCGCGAAACGGACCGTTGCTCCCCCTGCACCTCCCTGCCCTGCACCTAAGATGTAACCTGAAAAAGCACAATAAAGCCGGTATATAAAAAAGATCTCCTGAGTGCCGCTGCTCTCCTCACTTTTTGTTCTGCTGGAAGTCATTCAGGTCACGTTGAAATTTTTTAATCTTATAAGTTTTGATCTCTTTTTCAAGTTTAGACATTTCAGCCTCAGTTTCCTCCCTGAATTTGCTCAGGGCCTCACTAGATGCTGTCTCCTGGATTTTCCCCAATAACTCTTCCATCTCTAACTCAATGCTGTCAAGCGACTCTGTATTAATTTCGCTAAGAAGAGATAAAAAACCTAATGAGCAGTCACTGGCCACCTCTTCCCATCTCCTCCTGATTGAATCGTTATTAACAGGTAACGAAGGAAATATTTGAATCCTAAGTCACCTGGGAATCAAGTCTTTTTCAATATATTTGTTTAGGAAAGCCCTGTTCCACCATATTTTTGTTCTCTTTTTGAGAAGCTCCTTATACTTCTTGGTGTGACCCTGAATTGTCTCCCACCAAATCCACCGGTGAGCCACCTTCATCATCCAAGGCAAGGTTTAGCTGTGAGGTCCAGGTTTCATCCCGGGCACGGAAATCCATAACGCACAAAGGAAAAGCTGTGGAAACCACAGGAAACAATATGAGAATTATATCCATACAATTTTTACTTTGATTACAGACAAAGTGGGTATTGCCTTGGTCATACAAACTCCAATGAATCAATTATACCTAAAAAGGGGCGGAGAGAAGGAGTGCGTTTCAAAAATTTCGTTTATCTGATATAATAAAACCTCACAGTGCCAGTTTAAGATATTAAGAGCATGATAAAGTGCAGTATACAAGGTCCCAAAGTTCACTTTGTGACAAGCGTATAATCATTGTCTGGAATTTTGTATATCTGTAAATTGTGCAATATGCTGTTGTTTTTATAACTTGCCCTATGTGTGCCATCTTCATGTAAAAACTGGCACTGTGAGGTTTTATTATATCAGATAAACGAAATTTTTGAAACGCACTCCTCCATCTCCGTCCCCTTTTTTGGTATAATTGATTCACTGGAGTTTGTATGACCAAGGCAATTCCCACTTTGTCTGTGGTCAAAGTACAGATTGTATGGATATAATTTACGCATACAAACATGCAGCCAGCCACGCATGTACACACACACCATCAGCCATGCACGCACACACGCAGCCAGCCATGAAAACACACACATGCAGCCAGCCATGAACACACATGCAGCCAGTCAGGAAAACACACACAGTCAGCCATGAACACACATGCAGCCAGTCATGAACACACACACACGCAGCCAGCAACACACATGCACACATAGACAGCCAGCCATGAACAGAGACACACACAGCCAGCCATGAAGACAGACACACGTAGACAACCATGAACACATACACATGCAGCCTGCCATGAACACACACAGCCAGCCATGAACACACAGATGCAGCCAGCTATGAACACACATACACAAACTCATGCAGCCAGCCATGAACACACACACTCAGTCAGTCATGTATGCACACACACACAGCCAGCCACGTACACACAGCCAGCCATGCATGAACACACAGCCAGCCATGCATGCATGCACACACACACTCAGCCACCCATACATGCATATGTACACACACACATTAGTTTTAGATAAAAAATGCACACACTCACTCACCTCCCCCTGGATGGTGTCCCATTCAGCTCCTCCATGGCAGGAATCTAATGGAGCAGGGCGCGCTGCATGATATCACAGCTTGCAGACATGGCCACTGCTCAGAGCCCTGTCTGTCAGCAGTGATGCAGCCAGCCCTGCTCACAAACAGAAGGTGCTGGCCATCCAAACAACAAGTGGAGGGTCCTGCGGGCGGCCATGAACAGCTGCGGGGAGCCAACACTGGTAGATACTGGCCCAGTCCGCCCCAGAATGGCACCTGTCAAGCGCTCCGGTCTTGAGGGTGAGCGTGCTATGAAAGCGCTCCTCAGGACTTAGCTGCAGCCACCCTGTGCCGGCTGCTGGGTGCAGTAAGGCTGTTTGGCTGTTTGTATGTTAAATCACTGGTGGCCGCATCCCGCACTAATAATAGCCGGGCCGCCAGTGATTTACTTTTGCAGTGCTGTTAACAACACACCCAGCGGCCCTGAACTGTTACTGGCCCGGGGTGCAAATGCCTCCCTGCCCCCCGCCCCAGCCCGCCCCTGATGGGCGTGATATTTAAATCAAATTGCGCACCCCCCACAAACCCACGGGGCCCCATAGAAACCAGATGTTTACCTTAGCAGCAGCTCCACAGTGGAGCCGCTGCTAAGGTAAACATGGGGCTTCCATGGGGCCCCGCAGTTCCAGAAATGACAAGTTCGGTGTCATACCAGGAAGGCTGCAGAGCGGAGAAGCAGACTGGTGGGCACGCAATTTGATTTCAATATCATGCCCATCAGGGCATGAAAAGACAGCAGGAGGTGGCGAGAGGGACAAAAGAGGATGCCCACGGGGGCTAGCAACGGTAGCCCCCGGTTCATTAACATATGCCCCAGTAAGTTATAAATACATTTTATTAAATAGTCACAGGGCACATTTAACAGAGAAAGTGATAGTTAGAGTAGTAATAGGAAGGTGCAGGGACAGGTAGTGATAGTCTGGGGGGCTTTACCTAGGTGACAGGTTCCCTTTAACGCTCTAACGATCCAGCGATTTCCCAGTTTTGCTTTCGTTTTTTACTCTCTTTCCAAGAGCCATAACTTATTCATCCAAAATGAACTTTATCAGCTAACATGCAAAGAAAGAGTGTACAGTGCTAGACAAGATCTGCATAAGAACTGTATCCATGTATGGCACAGACGTCTTTGGTACAGAGACCCAGAAGCAGTAAGGAAGTTAGGTCAACTTGCAAATGGTGTGGAAATCAAGCAATGCAGTCAAATGATGAAGTGCGCTAGCTGTCTTAAAGGGAAAATGTCAAGAAAATCTTTTCCTAAAGTAAATACCACTAGATCTGCACAGCCACTGGATTTGATACACACAGATGTTTGCGATCCAATGAGTGTTCAAACTCCAAGCAAGAAGAGATATTTTCTCACACTTATTGATGACTACTCCAAATATACAGTCGCCTACCTGCTTGACAGTAAGAAAGTTGTTCTACAGAAACTTGAAGAATATCTTGCCGTAGTGTTTAACAAATTTGAAATAATACCAAAAGCCCTGCTTGCACATAATGGGACTGAATATATAAGTGGTAAGGTGCAAACCATTTTTTAAAAAATTGAATTGTGTTCCAGACTACAATTCCATACAACCCAGGACAGAATGGCATTGCAGAGATTAAGAACCGCACTCTCTGTGAAAGTGGAAGAAGTATGTTGTTTGATGCGAATCTACCTACAACATATTGGGGAGAAGCCATTATGACAGTTTGCTATCTTCAAAACAGACTGCCTGGTAAAGCCACAAATAAAACTACATAAGAGCTATGGAACTGAGAGAAGCCTAACCTGAAGCACGTCAGGATATTTGGAAGAAAAACGTTAGTGTATGTTCCCAAAGAAAAGCATTCCAAGTAGGAATCACATGCAAAGCAAGGAGTCCTGGTGGGCTATAGTGAAACTCAAAAAGGATACAGAATCCTGCACCCATAGACCAACAAAGTAACAATCAGCAGAGACGTAGTGATTGATGAGAACTATGTTTCGCTCAAATTCCATGAACTTACACCAGTCATTCAAGCCAAGAAACAAGAACAAGAATCTCAATCACCAAACCCAGACACTGAAAAAGAAAACAGTGAAGTCTGGATAAGCTCTGAAGCCAGCAAGGGAAAACAGAAGAACCAAGCCAGCCTCCAGTCAGGAGATCAGAAAGACCAAACAATGGTATCCCAGCTAGATGCCTTTCTTATGTGGTCAGAGCACTTCCTGAACCAGAGTCACAGTCATGGCAAGAGATGCAAAAACTGCCTGTCCACGAGAAGCAGAAGTGGATAAATGCCACTAATGAAGAGATGGAGTCCCTTTACCAACTCCAGACATGGGAGTTTACGGAGCTACCACAAGGAAAAAGAGCTCTCAGAAGCCAAAGGTTCATAAAAACTAAAGCAATGAGAGTTACAGACAAGCAGTGGGGGCACTTCTGTATATGAGGACAACCAAAGTTGTATTAAACTTGCCAGCAGTGAGAAGATTAGTGCAAGGACTAACCACTTGACGTTAAACATCACCACTTACGTGACTTAGTGGAACGTGGTGTACTAGAGTTTGTTTATTGCTAATCTGACAAGATGTTAGATGATGGTATGACAAAACCATTACCAAGAGCCAAGTTTGAGGACTTCAGAACTGCAATAGGACTAACAGGATAAGTAGTTGAGTTGGGGATGTTCGCATATGTTTTGTACAACAACTTCATTCCTGTATATGCAAATGTTCTATTGCTAGGTTTGTGTATTGTCTAGAAACTTAGATTAAAAAAAACACTCCTAGAGGCTCACGCACAGGAAGGACCATGTGACTGTACCCAGTTTCACATGTCTGTGCATGAGAGGAGAAGCAGTCTGCTGATGCTACACAGAGACACTTAAGATATGTTCCTGATTCCACAAAGCCTATCATATCTATACCTGTTTATTGCTAATTAAAGCTCTGTTCTGATGTCAACACACTTGAGAGTATCCTGAATGATCCGTTGCCAACAGTTTCTGCTGCTTGATTTTTATTACAATGGAGTCAATGGAGAGAACACTGGAGAAAATGGGTCACTAATTGACATGCTCATTCTTTCTCTGGATGCATATTCTGCCCCAAAAACGGAGCAGTAAAAAACTCAGCATCTGAACAGCATTTCTGAAAACTCATAAAGTTTGCTGGACATCACAGGAAGTGATCCGGTTTCCATGCAAAAACGGAAAAAAAAAATGGATCAAAAACGCACTGGCTAGGGTCACACTAGCGTTAGGTTTCTATTCAGGGGGGTCCGTTAAAAAGATAGAATCTGGCAGCATTAATGCACTGTAACCGTAATGGATCAATGTGTTAACGCTGCCAATGTAATCCTATGGGTGACGGACCCCCGAGCGCTGTCAAACGGCGGCAGTGCCAGAGTTTGAAATCTCGCGCTATTTTCTAAGTGCATCACATGATGTAACATCACATTAAATGTAAACTCTGACATCCTCTCACTGGTCTAAAGCACCCAAAAAGAGCTGCTGCATTCCCTTCTTTGACTTTCATAATAGCTTTCTTCATTGGTTGAGCTATACTACAGTTGCATCTCAATAAATTAGAATGTCATCAAAAAGCTAATTTTTTCAGTAATTCAATACAAAAAGTGAAACTCATATATTATGTAGAGTATACCACACTGCCGTATTCCACGAGACATCAAAGGGTGAATATAATACTGATTTATTAGTCAACACATTTCAGGGCTCCTTGAAACACCCTGAAACATGGTAATATGATATTGATTTATCCTGAGGAAGGAGCCAGGGAGCCCTGAAACACATTGACTAATAAATCAATATTATATTTACCCTTTGATGTCTCATGAATTACGGCAGTGCAGTTTTTAACTCTTTATCCTCCCTACTCTATAGGGCACCTTGCTGGGGACTGCAGCAGCCATAATATGCTTTTATAGTGGTTGTGATGCTCACAACCACACAAGCTAAAGCCTCTGATACATATTTTATCTCTTACCTTTCATCCTCCCTACTTTAATTTTCTGAGATAATGACCTTTGGGTTTTCATGGGCTGTAAGCCATAATCATCAACATTTACAGAAATAAAGACTTTAAATAGATCACTCTGTTTGTAATGACTCTATATAATATATGCATTTCTCTTTATGTATTGAATTACTGAAATAAATTAACTTTTTGATGATATTCTAATTAATTGAGATGCACCTGTATGTTCTATGAGAGGTACCTACATGTTTGCGCCTTAGGTTAAGTCACTCTTCTGTAGCTGATGATATCTTCTGCTATATGTGAAAAGTCAGATGGGATTTTTTTTGTCAATTAAAGTGTATGTAATCACAACTTGTTCACATTAGCCAGGTATTAATTTGATGATATTTATCCTGAATCACATCAAAGTGGATTAATTCAATCATGTCTTTATTTAAATGATTACATTTGTAACTTGCAATTCACTGCTTTTATAAAGTCAATATATAGATTTTGTGAACATATAATCAGAACAACCAGAACATTTGAAAATGTACAACTGTAAAAGGTCTGTGATCCGTACTCAGATCTCCCAAAGACTCTACATCCAGTGTTTATTTTAAATTAAAGGGGTATTACCAGTGTGAGACATGTAACTCAGGTGAGCAGACTGTCATCCACTTACATGTCTTATATGGGATCGCAAATATCAAGGTATGATTTTATTCAATTTTCTATGGCTTAAATGCTCATGTAGGTGGCTTAATACACCATGTTCCAAATAATGATGCAAATTGGTTTTAAGTGTCATAGGGTTTTTTTTTTCAATGAAACCCATTGATGGTATTGTGTATTCACATTGCGGGTCAGATCCGATTCGAGGCTGTCAGGGTGAACCTGACAGCCCCGGATCGGATCAGCACACAGAACCAGAGGCCTAATATGCCCTCCTGTCCGGTGTGCACCCGGACGCAGCTGCCGTTGCTGATGAATCAGGACCGCAGCTGGCAGGGAGCTAGACGCGGTCCTGAAGCATCTGCGGGCATGCAGCTGCAGGTGTCCAGTTCCCGGATCCTCCTGGAACAGCCCCATAGGCTCCCATGTCAGGGAGCGTCGGATTGCCCCGGATTCGGGAGGATCCGGGCGAATTTGGGAGAATCTGGGAGTAAGCAATTAGAGGAGATATTCTCCTCTCGGACACAAAAACGCTGCAAGCAACGTTATTGTGTCCGTGAGAGAATTCTGAATTCTCCCGGATTGACCTGGACAGATAGAAACCAGATGGCAGAGAGCTGCCATCCGGCTTCTATCCGGCCCCATAGGCTACTATGGGGCCAAAATCTAGTCCGGGGCTGTCCGGTTTACACGGACAGCCACGGATCGGATCAAACCCGCAATGTGAAGCCGGCCTCAGAGTTCTTTGGATAACTGACATCAATCCTTGTGATAATTAGTTTGACAGGTGAGCCCAATAAAAGGAAAACTGGATGTTCCTCAATATTAAGCAGGCCACAATTTTCAAGTAACATGGGAAAGAAAAAGGATGTCTCTGCTGCCAAAAAGCAACAAATAGTGCAATGCCTTGGACAAGAGATGAAAAGATTAGATATTGCACGAAAATGTATGCGCGATCATCGTACTGTGAAGAGATTTGTGGCTGATTCTGAGCACAGGCGTGTTCGTGCAGATAAAGGCAGAATGAGGAAGGTTTCTGCCACGCAAGTTCATTGGATTAAGAGAGCAGCTGCTACAAAGGCCTTACACACCAACAAACAGATAATTGAAGCTGCTGGCGCCTCTGGAGTCCCTTGATCCTCAAGGTGCAGGATCCTTCAAAGGCTTGCTGTGGTGCATAAACCTACTATTCGGCCACCCCTAAACAGTGCTCACAAGCAGAAAGTTGCAGTGAGCCCAGACATACATGAAGACTAATTTTCAAACAGTCTTGCTTACTGATGAGTGCAGAGCAACACTGGATGGTCCAGATGGATGGAGTAGTGGATGGTTGTTGGATGGCCACCATGTCCCAACAAGGCTGAGACGTCAGCAAGGAAGTGGAGGAGTCATGTTTTGGGCCGACATCATTGGAAAACAACTGGTAGGCCCCTTTAAGGTTCCTGAAGGTGTGAAAATGACCTCTGCAAAGTATATAGAGTCTCTGGCTGAGAACTTTCTTTCATATAAACAAATAATAATAATAATAATAATAATAATGGTACAAAAAGCAAAAATGTGCCTTCAGGAACAAAATCATCTTCATGCATGACAATGCACCATCTCATGCTGCAAAGAATACCTCTGTGTCATTGCCTGCTATGGGCATAAAAGGAGATAAATTCATGGTGTGGCCACCATCTTCCCCTGACCTCAACCCTATAGAGAATCAGAGAATCTTTGGAGTATAATCAAGCAAAAGATCTATGAGGGTGGGCGGCAGTTCACATCAAAACAGCAGCTCTGGGAGGCTACTCTGACATCTTGCAAAGAAATACAAGCAGAAACTCTCCAGAAACTCACAAGTTCAACGGATACAAGAATTGTGAAAGTGGTATCAAAGAAGGGTTCCAATATTAACATGTAACTTGGCCTGTTAGGATGTTTTGGAGTTTTGGAGTTAAATAGCTTTTCATTTCAGTGAATGTGACCTCCTAATGCTGCAAATTCAACAAATGAGCATTTTCAGTTATTTCAAACATATCAAATGTTTAGAAACTCTACTGTGCCTAATAATTTAGAACAGTGCATTTAGAGTTTCGTTTAAATTTTGAAGATTATACTGTTATCATTGGGAGGTTTCTTCAATAAAATTCGGTGTATACTCTAACGGGTGATGATTTTTATTACACTGACTGTCATTTGCACCAACCATTTAGGAAAATCAGAGAAAAAGAACATTTGCATAACAATTTGGAACATGGTGTAATCATACTGACAACCTTTAATGTTATTAACACTAAAAAAGTTGAAGACCTGGAGAGTTTGCCCATTTTTACTACCATAAAATATATGTACTCTAAATAATAGACTTGGAATGAGACGATACAATGAGTGAAATAATTTATTTAACATCAATGCTGCCAAATCTCTAGCAATAGAATTTGATTGATAAGTCTAAAAATGTTTTTGACAGATTTCATATCTACCAGACCATAAGATTTTTGAGTTGTAAAATGAGACCTGCTAGGCTTGAGTTATTATTATTATTATTTAATAACCTTCAGCTCGATCTTGAGCCATGGCAACCTGATGTCATGCTGGTCTCCCGTGCCTTGGAGTCTAGTGACAAGTTTGGGCTCAATGTCTCTTTGCCTTGGGAGACTTTGAATATTATATATAGCTCATATCTTTGGGCACACTATGGGTTAATGTCAGTTTTGTTTCTAGCAGCTCCTTGATAGGTTTGTTCAGGTGCAGCCCCTCTGAGATCTATCCAATCTCCTTCAAATAGTCACATGACCCATCAACAATTGCTGGTGATGGAATGTAATTCTGTTCAAGCAACCTGGGTGGAAGGCACTACTACTGATGTTAAATCATCGGTTACCTAGAAGTTTGCCTGCAGCAAATAATACATATATATATATAATATGTATAACAATAATATATATATATATATATATATATATATATATATATATATATATATATATCAAATAAGCTTTGAAAGGTCCACCAGAGTGTTTTCCTTAGTTGTCTTGGAAGGTCCGGGAAGTCACAGGGGTCGAGACCCGGTTCCGTGGCCGTGGGGGCAGCTTTAAAAATGGGGGATTCTCCTCTGGCGTGATAGGGAGAAGGGATGATAATTAAGGATGTTATTCATGATGCCACCAGAGGTATGTGGTTATTAGTGGCCACCGCTGCTCCAGAACCTCTGGGGATGATGGACGGGCAGCTTGGATGGAATGGCTCCCCACTGGTGGAGCGATTCCCCAGGGCAGTGCATAAAGTAATGGCCTAAGGTGCAGGATGGCAGGCGCAAAGCAATAGACAGACTCACGGTTTGTAGGTTCCTCAGTGCTTTACTGGTGCATAGGTAGTACTTGCAGCTGGAAAACTGAATCGATTCACCCAAAAGCAACTCCAGGTTCTCCACACCCGGAAAGTCCTGAGGCCTCCTTGCTGCACTCTGTTGCGAGTACTTGCTGCTGTATAAACAAGCTGCTGGCCTTCTCTCACTCCTGCTAGGTGCCGTATGTCAAGCAACCTGAGTTCTTTATCAGCCCCAAGTCTCCGGCGGCTGCTTCTGGGCTCTACGCGTAGCTTTGCCTCCGGGAACTTGCAATCCCCAACCTTCCGGTATTGGCTGCCAGGTCGTGAGGCCCTGCACAGCCTCGGACTCCGGTGTCCATTCTGTGGCGCTGTCCTCTGGGGTGAGCACGTGATGGCTTTCACTCCCCAGGCTCTTTTCTCTCCACTTCCTCAGACCCTTGCCGTAGGTCTCTCGCTTTAGGTTAGCCTTCCTGAGACGAGCTACAGGTAGCTTCCAGACCACCAGGATGTCTTCATCAGTCCTCCTAGGAACTGAACTAAATAACTCCGCTGCAGACCAGAATTTATAGGGAAGCTCACCCTGAAGCTGGGTCTTGGTCTCCCTTGTCAGGCCTGGAGGCAGAAAGGTGTTGTGTGCTTTAAGGTTGCCTGGTGTAAATACCCTTCTGTTGCTCTCAAGTGTGACACTATCACCTGGGGGTGATAATGACACTGTGGCACTTGGACCCTGGGGTGCCACACTTTCCTTTCACCTTGTTTCTTCAATTTTTCCTACCATGATATCATTCTTCAGTGCTTTCTTTCATCATGTGATATGTCCAAAGTCTTAGCTTGGTAATGTTTGCTTCAAGTGACATGTCTGGCTTGATTTGATTGTTCTTTCTTTCAACATTCTTTTAATTGAAAAAAGGTTAAAATGAATAGCTTATGGATAAACAAACAATTTGTGTTACAGGAATGGCTTCTAAAGAAAGCCTTGAAGCATATATGTATCAATACATAAAAATAAGCTTGAATGGGTCCAAGAATTCACACACTGAGTAGTAAGGTAGAGGTCAGTTTCAAATGATGCAGTAAATCTGTAGCTAGATCAAGTTTAGGGCGTTGATTTGTAATGAGTACTTATGGTATTCATGTTGACAAACATTTAATGTTATAATGTGCTCTTTCTACCAAAAAAGATTAAGTGAGGTAATAGATAGCGAGATGTGGAGAAAAGAGAGAAAGAAGATGAGTTTAAGAGAGGTGAGAAGGTGAAGGAAGGGGAGGCGGAGGAACTGAAGCAGATCCACTATTGCCATATTTCACAAAATGCGTTAATGTTGTGGTTTACTGATGCCGCTAGGTCTGCTGTGTAATAAAGTTGGTCCACATTCTGGCACAATTGCTGTACAGTGGGTACATAGGATGTTTGCCAAAATGTAAGTATCAAAGCTTTACCTGCAGCGATTATGTTACTTGCTACTCGAGCTGTCTGCTTATTGTGTGGCCTGAGAAGGAAATTTAGCAGTGTTGTTTCTGGTGTTAAAATGGCTCGTTTGCCTAGGATCTTGATGATAGTCCTGGTTACTTCTTCCCAGAAGCTCTGCAGGATTGGTCAAGATCACCACAGTATTCGGTGTGGCAGGGTGCCATCTATTGATTTGTTCTGGAGTGGAGTACCACCGGGTTATTATCTTGAAAGCATTCTCTTGGATTCTTACACACTGTGATGGGCCATGGGATTCTCTATAGACGAGTCTTATTTGTGGGTCTGTGAATGTGATGCCTAAGTCTCTTTCTTAATGCGCCAGATACGCTTGTTTCAAACAAGAGTCTGCCCCGAGTAGTGTTTGATATATTACTGAGAGAACTTTTTTAGGCGGATTAGTTCTGGCGCATAGGGTTTGGTACGGCGTGAGCAGCCTGTAAAAATCTGTGTATGGGATGTGTTGGTAGAGCAATGCTCTCAGTTTTCCATCATGTAGAAAGGTGAGCCCCGAGAGCCCAGGTAAGCTGCTGCGCATCTCCTGTAGGGGAAGGAGTGCACAGTCCAGAAATAATTTGTTGAGACTGGCTCCCCTTATTTGTGATGAGCTTGTATTTCTCCTGCTTCCGAATGAATTTGGAGGTCTATTATGGCTGTGATTTTAGTTAGGAGGATAGGGGAGGTGCTAGGTTCTTTGACATTTTGTTCCAAAAATATATTATGACCTCCATGTGATATAGCTAAATAAAAAGGGCTTGACTTAGGAGAGAAAGGAGGCAGGGATCAAGATGGGCAACACATGATATATATATATACAGTTGTGGCCAAAAGTATTGACACCACTGCAATTCTGTCAGATAATACTCAGTTTCTTCCTGAAAATTATTGCAATCACAAATTCTTTGGTATTACTATCTTCATTTAATTTGTCTTCAATAAATAAACACAAAAAGAATTGTCCTAAAGCCAAATTGGATATAATTCCACACCAAACATAACAAAGGGGGTGGACAAAAGTATTGGCACTGTTAGAAAGATCATGTGATGCTTCTCTAATTTGTGTAATTAACAGCACCTGTAACTTACCTGTGGCACCTAACAGGTGTTGGCAATAACTAAATCACACTTGCAGCCAGTTGACATGAATTAAAGTTTACTCAACCTCTATCCTGTGTTCTTGTGTGTACCACATTGAGCATGGAGAAAAGAAAGAAGACCAAAGAACTGTCTGAGGACTTGAAAAACCAAATTGTGAGGAAGCATGGGCAATCTCAAGGCTACAAGTCCATCTCCAAAGACCTGAATGTTCCTGTGTCTACCATGCGCAGTGTCATCAAGACGTTTAAAGCCCATGGCACTGTGGCTAACCTCCCTAGATGTGGACGGAAAATAAAAATTGATGAGAGATTTCAACGCAAGATTGTGCGGATGGTGGATAAAAAACCTCAACTAACATCCAAACAAGTTCAAGCTGCCCTGCAGTCTGAGGGTACAACAGTGTCAACCCGTACTATCCGTCGGCGTCTGAATGAAAAGGGACTGTATGGTAGGATACCCAGGAAGACCCCAATTCTTACCCCGAGACATAAAAAAGCCAGGCTGGAGTTTGCCAAAACTTACCTGAGAAAGCCTACAACGTTTTGGAAGAATGTTCTCTGGTCAGATGAGACAAAAGTAGAGCTTTTTGGGCAAAGGCATCAACATAGAGTTTACAGGAGAAAAAAAGAGGCAGTCAAAGAAAAGAACACGGTCCCTACAGTCAAACGTGGCGGAGGTTCCCTGATCTTTTGGGGTTGCTTTGCTGCCTCTGGAACTGGACTGCTTGACCATGTGCATGGCATTATGAAGTCTGAAGACTACCAACACATTTTGCAGCATAATGTAGGGCCCAGTGTGAGAAAGCTGGGTCTCCCTCAGAGGTCATGGGTCTTCCAGCAAGACAATGACCCAAAACACACTTCAAAAAGCACTAGAAAATGGTTTGAGAGAAGCACTGGAGACTTCTAAGGTGGCCAGTAATGAGTCCAGACCTGAATCCCATAGAACACCTGTGGAGAGATCTAAAAATGGCAGTTTGGAGAAGACACCCTTCAAATATCAGGGACCTGGAGCAGTTTGCCAAAGAAAAATGGTCTAAAATTCCAGCAGAGCATTGTAAGAAACTCATTGATGGTTACCAGAAGCGGTTGATCGCAGTTATTTTGGCTAAAGGTTGTGCAACCAAGTATTAGGCTGAGGGTGCCAATACTTTTGTCTGGCCCATTTTTGGAGTTTTGTGTGAAATGATCAATGTTTTGCTATTTGCTTCATTCTCTTTTGTGTTTTTTTTTTAAGACAAATTAAATGAAGATAATAATACCAAAGAATTTGTGATCACAATCATTTTCAGGAAGAAACTGAGTATTATCTGGCAGAATTGCAGGGGTGTCAATACTTTTGGCTACAACTGTATATAGGTATTAGGGAAAGTTTAGGCTTTTTTTGAGACTTTTTCTCCCCATCCATGATAGATAGGGTTCTCTCCACAAGTGAATGCAAGCAGACTTATTTTCTAAAAGGGGTTTGACATTTAGGGCAAAGGGCTCTTTATCTGTCTTAAGCGGCCGTCACACGCTACGATATAGATAACGATGTCATAAATGATGTCGGATTTGCACATCGCCCGGCCAATGTGTGAGATCGTTCATCACAACGCTACACCTACAGATATCGCTCAGACGATTCTCCGATGCAGCGATCCAGCGGTCGTATGAGCGATGCACTTATCATCTGAGCACATCGTTCAGCAAACAGTCACACAGAAACCTCGTAAACGATGTTGGGGTAAATTTGGGCGTTTTCAAAGGTTAAATTGGAGCACATAGGCGTGCTACATGGTTTACAAGCCGCGCCCCTCACTACATCATTGGTGGTCGATACTGCGTCCTCATTGGTCAGATGTCCTTGGAAACATGGCGGCCTCTTCTTCAGAATGTCCTGTGATGTGCCTCGCAATGTACATGTGTAAACACGATGTGCTATACCTCAAAAAATAAGTTTATTACTGAAAAAGGTAGAAACCGCTATCCCCCTTGTGCGGCGTGCACAATTCGAACACTTATGCGTTGCTCAATGGTTGTCGGTTTGCCGATCCGTTAAGGACTCACCCTGTAGCGAACTGTGTGTGCGGTATCTGTCAAGATTGTTTGGGTGTATGACAAGGTGAACACTATAGCAGCCTCATGTACCACGCAGGTTATTTTATCAGGTTGACGAACTTGTGGGTGCACATTTTAAGTTGTACATGACAATGCGTGCAGCCGACGCCTATGTGTGGTGCTGAACACAGCTCTTCAAAAATGGCGCCCTCTGAGGACAGCCAATGGGAACGCATTAAGGTTAACAAATCAAAACTGAGGAGGCGACACAATGAGAAATTCCTGCCACGCCTACGTGCTAGATTTAGGCATCGCGCAGTTCCTAACGTGTAGACGATATCGGTTGTTTAGACACGTCGATTCTGTTTATCTCATGAGTCGACATCGTCAGATGTGAGGTCCGGAGCTCAGATCTCGATCTTGCGATTTGATCATGTATCGTTCGTCGTATCTTGCCGTCACACGCACAGACATCGTTCAAGCGATGTTTAATCTGGCGCGTTCAAGCGATATCTTTCAAGATATCGTAGCGTGTGACGACCGCTTTACCTAGTTTAATGCCAATATATGTTATTTATCTTGAGGGCCAGATAAAAGGGTGCTTGGTATTAAAATTATTCCCACTGCTCTCAGGCAGATTGGATGTGTTTATTTTGAAGTTTGAAAGGCTGCCATATCTGCCTAAAATCTTCATTAAAGCTGGGATGCCCCTAGCTGGCTGGGTCAACAGAATCAGGAGATCGTTCGCGAAGGCAGCAGTTTTGTAGTATTCATTCCCAATGTGTATACCTTTGATCTCCCAGCATTGCAGAATAGCTTTGTAGCAGGGGTTCCATTGCCAACTCGAATAGGAGGGGCCACAGTGGGCAACCCTGTCTTGTACCATTTTGAATCAGGAATGAGTCTGTTAGTGAGCCAATGAGCCTGATCCATGCCGAGGGCACCATGTACATTTGCATTATTGCGACTATTACTTTGAGGGAGGATTTGAATTTTGTCATTGTTTTCTCAAGGAAGGTCCAGTCCACCCTGTCAAAGGATTTTTCGGCATCTATGCCTAGAAGCACCAGTGGCGATTTACGGGAATTAGAATATTGCATCAAGTGCAGGACTTTAAAGGTGTTATCTTTTCCCTCTTTCCCTCTAATAAAGCCGGTTTGGTTATTGGTTATCATGTTGAGTAGTAGTTCTGCAACTCTATTTGCTAACATGCCCGCATAGAGCTTCAGGTCCGCATTGAGAAATGATATCGGCCTATAGCTACCACATTGCTCTGGGTCCTTGCCTTCTTCATGTATAAGTGATATTCGGGCTTCCAGTATTTGGCGCTGGATCGCGTCACCTGTAACACTGCATTGCACATGTTGAGAAGGTGCGGGAGTAGGATTGAGTGAAAAGATTGTAGAAGATGGCTGAGAGTCCATCTGGTCCAGGTGCTTTCCCTTTTGGACACTTTGACAGGGTGGTCTGGAGTTCCTTTAGTGAGAACGAAAACTACTAGAAAAAAAGCAGCATCAGAAAAATTTACCATCCATGCCAAAGACAGAAACCAAATGCACTTACAGGACGCAGTCAGAGCCCAATTGTGGAGCAAGCCCAGCTGCTGGCTGATGAGTCGCCTCTACCAGCAAAATGTGGGAGGCGACCTGCCATGCATACACTAGGCCTGCATAGAGCACCGTTCACACTGATACATATGATGCAGAGTGTCTGAAAGCTACCCAACCGCTCTGTTGCCTGAGCATTGGGCCGCACAGTACGATGCTTCTGCACCACTGGATGAACGGCGCCCCTATGGGCCCAACTGCACCCTGGATGGATAAAAAAGTGCAAAAGTTTTTTATATGATAAATAAAAAACCTTTATAGATGGGATTTTGGTTCATGTGTTGGCCCAAGACATTTAAGCTGATGACCCACGATCAAGGGATCCCATGCTCACCAGTCCTAACAAAATTGTACAAAAACTACTAGAAAAAAAGCAGCATCAGAAAAATTTACCATCCATGCCAAAGACAGAAACCAAATGCACTTACAGGACGCAGTCAGAGCCCAATTGTGGAGCAAGCCCAGCTGCTGGCTGATGAGTCGCCTCTACCAGCAAAATGTGGGAGGCGACCTGCCATGCATACACTAGGCCTGCATAGAGCACCGTTCACACTGATACATATGATGCAGAGTGTCTGAAAGCTACCCAACCGCTCTGCTGCCTGAGCATTGGGCCGCACAGTACGATGCTTCTGCACCACTGGATGAACGGCGCCCCTATGGGCCCAACTGCACCCTGGATGGATAAAAAAGTGCAGAAGTTTTTTATATGATAAATAAAAAACCTTTATAGATGGGATTTTGGTTCATGTGTTGGCCCAAGACATTTAAGCTGATGACCCACGATCAAGGGATCCCATGCTCACCAGTCCTAACAAAATTGTACAAAAACTACTAGAAAAAAAGCAGCATCAGAAAAATTTACCATCCATGCCAAAGACAGAAACCAAATGCACTTACAGGACGCAGTCAGAGCCCAATTGTGGAGCAAGCCCAGCTGCTGGCTGATGAGTCGCCTCTACCAGCAACGGTGAACGGTGCTCTATGCAGGCCTAGTGTATGCATGGCAGGTCGCCTCCCACATTTTGCTGGTAGAGGCGACTCATCAGCCAGCAGCTGGCTTGCTCCACAATTGGGCTCTGACTGCGTCCTGTAAGTGCATTTGGTTTCTGTCTTTGGCATGGATGGTAAATTTTTCTGATGCTGCTTTTTTTCTAGTAGTTTTTGTACAATTTTGTTAGGACTGGTGAGCATGGATCCCTTGATCGTGGGTCATCAGCTTAAATGTCTTGGGCCAACACATGAACCAAAATCCCATCTATAAAGGTTTTTTATTTATCATATAAAAAACTTTTGCACTTTTTTATCCATCCAGGGTGCAGTTGGGCCCATAGGGGCGCCGTTCATCCAGTGGTGCAGAAGCATCGTACTGTGCGGCCCAATGCTCAGGCAGCAGAGCGGTTGGGTAGCTTTCAGACACTCTGCATCATATGTATCAGTGTGAACGGTGCTCTATGCAGGCCTAGTGTATGCATGGCAGGTCGCCTCCCACATTTTGCTGGTAGAGGCGACTCATCAGCCAGCAGCTGGGCTTGCTCCACAATTGGGCTCTGACTGCGTCCTGTAAGTGCATTTGGTTCCTGTCTTTGGCATGGATGGTAAATTTTTCTGATGCTGCTTTTTTTCTAGTAGTTTTTGTACAATTTTGTTAGGACTGGTGAGCATGGAATCCCTTGATCGTGGGTCATCAGCTTAAATGTCTTGGGCCAACACATGAACCAAAATCCCATCTATAAAGGTTTTTTATTTATCATATAAAAAACTTTTGCACTTTTTTATCCATCCAGGGTGCAGTTGGGCCCATAGGGGCGCCGTTCATCCAGTGGTGCAGAAGCATCGTACTGTGCGGCCCAATGCTCAGGCAGCAGAGCGGTTGGGTAGCTTTCAGACACTCTGCATCATATGTATCAGTGTGAACGGTGCTCTATGCAGGCCTAGTGTATGCATGGCAGGTCGCCTCCCACATTTTGCTGGTAGAGGCGACTCATCAGCCAGCAGCTGGGCTTGCTCCACAATTGGGCTCTGACTGCGTCCTGTAAGTGCATTTGGTTTCTGTCTTTGGCATGGATGGTAAATTCTTTAGTGAGAACGACTTAGCTAGTAGGTGCTGTTGGTGTTATGTAAGGCCAGGGAAGGTCAGATTCTCTAAAAAGGCTCTAATATCTACTTTCCTCCTGTCTTTTTTCTGGTCTGTCTCCTGGGGACACCAGGTGGTAGAGATCTTTATAGAATTATAAGAATTCAGATTCAATTTGGGCATAGTTCTGTGTTTGTGTTCCAGTTCTGGTTTTAATTTAGTGGATAAACGTGTGAACCTGGCATTTTCAGATCATTGACTGTGG
This sequence comes from Allobates femoralis, assembly GCA_033576535.1. Lineage (NCBI taxonomy): Eukaryota > Metazoa > Chordata > Amphibia > Anura > Aromobatidae > Allobates > Allobates femoralis. The sequence goes on along the minus strand of JARQOC010000002.1, from coordinate 245,793,084 downwards.
CGTAATTACCACGGTCACAGGGGTCACAATTGAGATGGGGCCTGGCAGGGGGAGGGGCCCGGTCAAGCCTGAACGAAAAGAAATGTTTCATTTCTTTTTTCAAACCCCCCTCCTCCTCTGTTACACAGTCTAGCATATCTGCTGTCTTTACAGAGGAGAGGGTTTCGGCATGGGGCGTGCACACACCTCTATTCACAGGGCCATCTCTGACCCCGGAAGTACCAGAGCTGGCATTCTAGGGTCCAACAGCGCCAATCTGCCCCCTGCTCTGTGATGCTGCAGCGTCTTTGAAGTCTTCCCACGCTTCAGCAGATGGCTCAGCACAGTGCCACGGAGAACAAGGAAGCTTGGAGGAGAGCAAGTAAGCGCTCATAGAGCTAAAGATATGGGGGTTTGAGGGAGGCTACTGGTGGAGAGGGGAGAGAGGCTGCTGGTGAAGGCTGCTGATGGATGGGGAGATAGGCTGCTGGTGGAGGCTGCTGATGGAGTGGGGAGAGAGGCTGCTGGTGGAGGCTGCTGATGGAGTGGGGAGAGAGGCTGCTGGTGGAGGCTGCTGATGGAGTGGGGAGAGAGGCTGCTGGTGGAGGCTGCTGATGGAGTGGGGAGAGAGGCTGCTGGTGGAGGCTGCTGATGGAGTGGGGAGAGAGGCTGCTGGTGGAGGCTGCTGATGGAGTGGGGAGAGAGGCTGCTGGTGGAGGCTGCTGATGGAGTGGGGAGAGAGGCTGCTGGTGGAGGCTGCTGATGGAGTGGGGAGAGAGGCTGCTGGTGGAGGCTGCTGATGGAGTGGGGAGAGAGGCTGCTGGTGGAGGCTGCTGATGGAGTGGGGAGAGAGGCTGCTGGTGGAGGCTGCTGATGGAGTGGGGAGAGAGGCTGCTGGTGGAGGCTGCTGATGGAGTGGGGAGAGAGGCTGCTGGTGGAGGCTGCTGATGGAGTGGGGAGAGAGGCTGCTGGTGGAGGCTGCTGATGGAGTGGGGAGAGAGGCTGCTGGTGGAGGCTGCTGATGGAGTGGGGAGAGAGGCTGCTGGTGGAGGCTGCTGATGGAGTGGGGAGAGAGGCTGCTGGTGGAGGCTGCTGATGGAGTGGGGAGAGAGGCTGCTGGTGGAGGCTGCTGATGGAGTGGGGAGAGAGGCTGCTGGTGGAGGCTGCTGATGGAGTGGGGGAGAGAGGCTGCTGGTGGAGGCTGCTGATGGAGTGGGGGAGAGAGGCTGCTGGTGGAGGCTGCTGATGGAGGGGGGAGAGAGGCTGCAGGTGTACCATTTGTACACAGCAACAAGATAGAACCTTGTCTCCATGATTTCACTGCAACCAGTAAGTTACCTGTAGCCACCCTAGAAATGTAGCCGCGTGTAAAGGTACCCTAAGGGATTATGACGCCAGTGTTTTTTTGTGTTGGGATTCTAGGTTAATAATGTTGTTATGCAGGGTTTGGATCTGTTGGTATTTCATTTTATTCAAGTGTTATGTAATCGATATTAGTTCCCCTCGGATTACCGCCTTGTGTGCCTACCAGAGCATCGGGGTTGAAACGTCTTCCATTTTGTTTAGTTCAAAGTAAATTATTGAGATAGGGCTTTAGAAATACAGGTTTTAACTGGGTCCGAGTCCAGCAATGATTCCTGGAGTTGCCAGGATCTACAAGGGGCATACGGTTTGGAGATAGTGAGATCTACTGTTACTATGGAGTGGTCAGCGAAAGGGGAGGGAGAGATCTTTGCATGCATTACTTTCGGTAATAGTGATTTTGGCACAAATATGTAATCCATGCAATGATATGAGCTGTGCGAATGTTCAGAAAGTGACATAGAGCATCTCGGGGGGGGGGGGGGGGGGCTTTCCCTGTTTGGTTTTGGGGCGTAATGTTACGTGCACCTGGACCATTTTAATGTCTTGGGGTTTTTGCCTGAGGAGAAGTGCATGAAAGATCTCACTTACAGAATTGCCCAACGCCTCAAAGGTCACAGACTGTAGCAGTTCTTTTACCCTTATATTGTTTATATGTTCTCAGGTCTCATGGTCCTCAAGCGTGGAGTGTATCAGGTGAATTTGCTCCTCCTGTATTTTTAGATATGACAATAAGGCATTTGATTGCTTAGTAGTTGTAACCTTGGTGCTTTGCAAAGCGTCAATTCTATGGCCTTGTTGAGAGAGGTCCTGCTTGATGTTGACTAGATTTCTCCCTATTGCTTCCAAGGCCTTTGCTAGGATCTGTTTGATGAATGAACAAGTCACTGGATTTTCCTTTGAGGTCATTACCATATCCGAGTCACTGTCCATATCGGAATCTGAGTCCAGTGCCGGGACAAGGCATTTTGGTGCCCTAGGCAGGTAAGGCAAACGGCGCCACCCCCCCCCCCCCGAAATATGTCTGGGAATAAAAATGTCAACATACTTTGAAAGTAAATTAAATTTAACGGGGACCTATAAAAGGTTCGTCCAACCACACTACAGAGACATACTGATAGGTTGTTTACATTGTGAGCCCCAATGGGGACAGTGTTCATGATGTATGTAAAGTGCTGTGGAGTTCATAGTGTAATATAAATGCAAAAAGTATTATTCTTAATATTATGTCACAATACCAGGATCTGAGGATCTTCTATTTCGAGGTCAGGGACTCTCTGATGCCATGTTGCTGCTTGTCTCGCTGTTGTCCTCTTTTGACCCTACAGTGCGGTGGACAAGAGAGCATTAACTGGTTAATAACAAGAAGTATGGAGTGTGTACTGAGCCATAAACCCTCCCCTTACCATGAAGTATGGAGTGTGTACTGACTGAGCCATAAACCTCCTCATACCATGTCCAGCAGACATTGTAGGATTACTACCCGTATATACTCGTGTATAAGCCGACCCGTGTATAAGCCGACCCCCCTACTTTTGCCCCAAAACCTGGGAAAACCTATTGACACGTGTATAAGCCGAGGGTGGACCCCAGCACAGGTATACAGCCCCCAGCAGTGTGGTATACAGCAGCCTCCCCAGTGGTATATACAGACCCCAGTGGTAATACAGCAGCCCCAGGGGTAATACAGCAGCCCCAGGGGTTATACAGCAGCCCCAGGGGTAATACAGCAGCCCCAGGGGTAATGCAGCAGCCCCAGGGGTAATACAGCAGCCCCAGGGGTAATACAGCAGCCCCAGGGGTAATACAGCAGCCCCAGGGGTTATACAGCAGCCCCAGGGTTATACAGCAGCCCCAGTGGTATATACAGGCCCCAGTGGTGGTATACACAGGCCCCAGTGGTGGTGTATACAGGGCCCAGTGGTGGTGTATACAGGGCCCAGTGGTGGTGGTGGTGGTGTATACAGGGCCCAGTGGTGGTGTATACAGGGCCCAGTGGTGGTGGTGTATACAGGGCCCAGTGGTGGTGTATACAGGGCCCAGTGGTGGTGTATACAGGGCTTAGTGGTGGTGGTGGTGGTGTATACAGGGCCCAGTGGTGGAGGTGGTGTATACAGGGCCCAGTGGTGGTGTATACAGGGCCCAGTGGTGGTGTATACAGGGCTCAGTGGTGGTGGTGTATACAGGGCCCAGTGGTGGAGGTGGTGTATACAGGGCCCAGTGGTGGTGTATACAGGCCCCAGTGGTGGTGTATACAGGGCCCAGTGTTGGTGTATACAGGGCCCAGTGGTGGTGTATACAGGGCCCAGTGGTGGAGGTGGTGTATACAGGCCCCAGTGGTGGTGTATACAGGCCCCAGTGGTGGTGTATACAGGCCCCAGTGGTGGTGTATACAGGGCCCAGTGGTGGTGTATACAGGGCCCAGTGGTGGTGTATACAGGGCCCAGTGGTGGAGGTGGTGTATACAGGCCACAGTGGTGGTGTATACAGGGCCCAGTGGTGGTGTATACAGGCCCTAGTGGTGGTGTATACAGGCCCCAGTGGTGGTGTATACAGGCCCCAGTGGTGGTGTATACAGGCCCCAGTGGTGGTGTATACAGGGCCCAGTATGCGGACCGGGGGGGCGCCTTTGCACACTGACTCACCGGTCACCGAGGCCGCCGTCACTGTGCGTCTGCTGCTGTAATGAGGAGGAGAGGAGGGGCGGGCAGAGCTGCGGGACAGGAAGTCGTAGTCCCGCCCTCCTTCTTCTCTGGCCGACGCGCCGCGGCTGGCGGCGGCCAGCACGGGGCCCCCCAGGGGGTGCGGGGCCTCCCAGGGGGCGAGCAATGGGCCCCTCATGCATGGGCGTACCCAGGATCAAAACTAGGGGGGGCAGGCCATTGTCGTTACCGTCTCCTATGGTACTCTGTCACACCAGCCCGAACGTCTTATCCGGCCCGGTGCATTGTGGGTGCTGATCACATGTTCGGCCGGGCTCCGGCGCATGCCCAGTGCACATATTGAAGCTGCCCGTACATGTCATAAACCCCCACAATGCACAGGACTGACTATGACATTCTGGCCGGCGCGTCAGAGTACCACAGGAGACGGGAGTTTCAAAAAGAGGTGGAAACAACAGAAGGAACACTGATGCCCTTTAAAGGGAACCTGTACTGGACAACATGTGCTCATTACATACACACCATACATGTTTTTTACACAGAGACACAAGCCACACACACATACACAGACAAAAGCCAAACACAGGCAAGCCACAACTTACACACATAGACACAAGCCACACGCCACACACAGACACAAACCCACACACAGACTAAAGCCGCACACACAGACACAAGCGCACACACAGGCACAAGGCACACACAAGCCCACACACAGGCACAAGCCACATACACACAATCCACAGACACAAGCCACACATACAATCCACACATAAGCCACACACACACACCGACACACAAGTAACACACAGACAAATGCCACACACAGACATACACAGGCCTCACACACAAGCCACAGACACAGAGACACAAGCCACACACAGAGACGGAAGCCACACACACACACAGACGGAAGCCACACACAGAGACAGAAGCCGCACACGCAGAGACACAAGCCACACACACACACACACAGAGACACAAGCGACACAGACACAAGCCACATACACACAATCCACAGACACAAGCCTCACACACAGAGACACAAGCCACACACAGAGAGACACAAGCGACACAGACACAAGCCACAGACAGCCACAAACTACACATACAGACACAATCCACACACAATCCACACAATCAAAACACACAAGCCAAGCACCCACAGACACAAAAGCAACACACAAATGCCACACACAGACACATACACAGGCCACACACACAGAGACACAAGCCACACACACACAGAGATACACAAGCGACACAGACAAGCCACAGACAGACACAAACTACACATACAAACACAAGCCTCACACAATCCACACAATCAAAACACACAAGCCAAGCACACACAGACACAAAAGCAACACACAAATGCCACACACAGACACATACACAAGCCACACACACAGACACAAGCCACAGACACACAATCCACACACACACACAACACCCAAATAAATGCCAAACACATGCACAGGCCACACACACAGACAAGCCACAGACACAGAGACACAAGCCACAGACACAGAGACACAAGCCACAGACACAGAGACACAAGCCACAGACACAGAGACACATGCCACAGACACAGACACAAGCCACAGACACACTGACACAAGCCAGACACACAGACACAAGCCACAGACACACAATCCACGCACACACACAAATAAATGCCAAACACATGCACAGGCCACACACACAGACACAAGCCACAGACACAGAGACACATGCCACAGACACACAATCCACGCACACACACAACACACAGATAAATGCCAAACACATGCACAAGCCACACACACAGACATATATACACACATATATACACACACACACCCACACATGTATACACAGACACACACATTTATATACACATATACACACTGTACACACACGCACACATATATACACAGACACACACACATATATACACACTGTACACACAAACACACATATATATACACACACACACACACACATTTATATAAACATATACATACTGTACACACCCACACATATATATACACACAAATACACACTGTACACACACCCACACACATATATATACATATATACACAGACACACATTTATATACATGTATACATACTGTACACACCTATATATACACACATATATACACAGAGACACACATTTATATACACACTGTACACCCCCCCACACATATATAAATAAACACATATACACACTGTACACATATATATACACACACATACACAATGTACACACACATATAAACAGACACACACATATATACATATACACACTGCACACACACACATATATACACACATAGACATATAAGCACAGACTTACACAGATGCACACATACACATATATGAGCAGTGTTTTGTTCTTTGCTTACCAGTGATGATCCTCTGAGTGTGGAGGGAAGGAAAGTTGCAGGGCGGCTGTGTGAGCTCACAGAAGACCCGGCAGTGTTTTCTAACTGTGATGTGGCTGGGCACATGTAATGCCAGCCAGAGCAGTCCATCCCCCACTTCCCCCTGCACTCTAGCCCCCCCCCCCTCCTCCTCAGCACAGATTCACAGAAAGGAGATAAGCGATAAGTGATGCTTTGCAGGCTGCCTCTCTGTAAAGCATCGCATACTAATTAGCCATGTGGTGGCTTTCCTGCTCTCTGCCCCACGCTGGGTACGCCCATGCCCTCATGAGGTAAAAATGCGCCCTTCACAAGATGGCTCCCTAGGCGATCGCCTAGGGTCGCCTAGCTGTCGTCCCGGCCCTGTCTGAGTCTTCTCCCTATGTTGAGTCTCCAGATCGAGTGGGTTTAGTGGTTCCGGGTAACGCAGCTTGTTTTTTAATAAATTTATCTATGTCCACGTGTAATAGTGTTAGATATCTTGGAAGAGCCCCTCAGTGCTTAAACTCCTGACTTAACTATTGTGATGCAGCTGTTGGAATAAAGTTTAGATTTAGCTTCTCATACCTCCTCTGGCTTAGATATGAGGAAGGTTAGTTAAGCATTATATGGAGATGGAAAGAGCATGATGCTCCTGAGATTGACCTGCTAGTTGTTAATAGGGTTGTGCATTTAAGGGTCCCTCAAATAGGCAGGGGTTTGATTCCTACTTTATGTATAGGAGATAGATGATGTTCAAGCTTGCTGTGTAACCAGGAGATGATACCAGTCCCAGATTACAGACGGACAGTCTTGTGGTCTAAGTAGGAGTGGATTACTGCATTCCTTGTCACAGGATGGTATGGTGGATGGAACACTCAATTAGGTGTAGGGACGTTATAGCTGGATGTCAGGGGGGTTATTTGCTGATGACTCAGGAGTAACATTTGGATTCCGTAGAAGTCGTTGGTAACTGTACTGACCGCAATCCCTGACTACACACCACAACTAGAAGTAGCCGTGGGATGTAACTAACCAGACCTAGTCACCTCTGCACAGCCGGAGAACTAACTGCTCCTAAAGATGGACGTAGGAAAAGCTATCTTGTCTCAGAGCAGAACCTCAAAAGAATAGCAAGTCCCCCACAGATATTAACTGGGAAACAAGAGAAGGAAAACAAACACAGGCAGAGTATAAGGTTTAGTAAAAGAGGTCAAACTAGCTATATAGGAAAGACAGGATAGAATACTATTACAGTCAGTATAAAACACTATCAAAAACCACCAACAGCAGATATTACAAAAATTAGCCTGAGTCACTAAGACACGGCGACAACTATATCTCCATACTTCTATAAATCAAATGCCAGCATAACTGGAAATAACAGATGATAGTGAATGGTAAAATTCCTAGGTAGAAAACTTCTGAGAGCAGATAAACAAATATACAGATTAAATTAGCAACCCACAGCTCAGAATAAAACAAAACATAAGCAGATCCTTAAAAACACAGAAGTGTGCCACAAAATATAAAAAAACCATTCACTTATCTTGCAAAGATCTCCACAGAGCAGAAGAAACCAGAGAGAAGTAAACTCCTTCAGGAACAAAAGACAACTGGCAAGGATTGATCCACTTTCAACCATTATATGCTCCAAGAACCAGATTGCCAATCACCCTCACCTGTGAAGCCCACACAGTCTGCTGCATCACCAGCAATAACCACCGGAGGGAGCTCCAATGAATTCACAACAGCTATATACCAGGATGGGAGGCTATATACCAGGATGCAAGGCTATATATTAGGATGGGGGCTATATACCAGGATGAAAGGCTACATATCAGGATGGCAACTATATACCAGGATGGGAGGCTATATCTAGGATATGGGCAGGGGCGTAACTACCATAGGTGCAGGGGTTGCGATCGCACCCGGGCCCTGCAGCCTAGGGGGGCCCCGAAAGTCCCTTTGGCCTATAGAAAAAGGCTAATACTATTGAAGATTTGCAATAATTGGGGGCCCCGTTGGAGCTTTCGCATCAGGGCCCCTGGACCTGAAGTTATGCCACTGGATGTGGGATATATTACCTGGAAGGTGCCAGGGATGGGAACATTACCCCATAACATGCCTTTATGTGTTCATAAAGTGTGATTCATTAAGTGGTCTGCAGAGATATCCCAGAGATATAATATCTGATATACATTCCCCAAAGCTGTCACATCCTGATCTGACAATACATCTTCTTCATTTGCAGGTATGGACCCATTGTACCACTGCTGTATCTAACATCTCCTGAACCCAAACTCTATGTGCCTTGCATATGTCTTATGGTATGTCATATTCCTCCATCTCCTTTGTAACTTACAAATATCCATATTATGTCATCCTGCTTTGTGTCTCTTTCTCATGCTGATTTGCCTCAAATGTTTATATTAACAGCAGTCTGTTAATTCTCCCCTGGTGCTTTGTGTACGCTCTCCTTCCTCTGACCCTTCCCTTCTAATCACCTGGCTCATTCTCTGCACCCCTTAAGGTACCTTTTACATGCTGCAACCGCGGCTGGGAATCCTAAAGGCGATATGTCGACTTGGAGCAATCGCCGTGAAATTGCCTCACAGTTGCGGCGTGTAATTGGGGAATTTCGCGGCGATAAATCGCCTCTCGCCTGTTGCCTGATTTCAGAGCAGTGCTCATGAATCAGGCGAGAGGCGATTTATTGACGCGGAAATCCCGAATTACACGCCGCAACTGTGAGGCAATTTCACGGCGATTGCTCCAGGGCGACATATCGCGTTTAGGATTCCCAGCCACGGTTGCGGCGTGTAAAGGTACCTTTAGATATATAAATTAGTATGGGCAAGCCTGTGTGCCTTGTCCTTTGTGTGTTCATAAACTGATTCATTAAGTGATCTGCAAAGATATCACAGAAATAAACCAGAGGAAACCAGAAGGTACAATCTATACCCGTTTGTTGACTTTTATCTAAAGGTACCGTCACACACGGCAATATTGCTTGCAATTTCATTGGCAATTTGCTGGTTGCAGTGAAATCATGGACACATTGTACACGGCAACAAAATAGAACAATGTGTCCATGATTTCACTGCGGCGATAAAACCAATGTCGCCTGGTTTCGATTTCACAGCACTGCTCTTCTCTGTTTGTGGCGTGAGAAGGTACCCTAAGGGTACCTTTACACGTGGCAACTTTTCTAGGAATTTCACTGGCAACTTACTGGTTGCAGTGAAATCATGGACACATTGTTCTATCTTGTTGCTGTGTACAAATGGAACAATGTCTCCATGATTTCACTGCAACCAGTAAGTTGCCAGTGAAATTCCTAGAAAAGTTGCCGCGTGTAAAGGTACCTTAAGACTTTGCTTTCCCACTAACACTTGCACAATGCTTACTTATGCCCTAACAGTGATTGCTCCACTAATCCTTTTTCTCTTTCACTACCCCCAAGCTCCAACACTCCCAGCACAAATATTAATCTCCCCATCTCTCCTATCACCTCACCTGATCTCTTGAACTGACCTGCTTCTCAATCTCACACCCCTCCTGCAGAAACACAAAACAAGCTGGCCGCTCTCATTCTTCCACCTGCTTGCTCTCTCTTTGCTGCTGCTATCTGCTGGCGACATATCTCCCAACCCAGGACCCCCACAGCCAATTTTCCCACTATTCCTCCCACCTATCACCCCACACCTGCAGGAAACAGCCACAATCTCCTAAATATAAAACCTATTTCCCTAACACCTTCTCCACCGCCTACTCTCTCTGGAGCGCTCTGGAATGCCTGCTCCATTTGTAATAAACTACACTACATTCATGACCTCTTTACCTCTCGCAGACTCTCCTTCCTGGGCCTCACAGAAGCATGGCTGACACCCTCCGACACGGCCTCCCCTGCTGCGCTGTGTTACGGTGGACTTCACTTCTCCCACACACATCGCACTGGCAACAAACACGGCGAAGAAGTGGGTCTTCTCCTTTCTAACAACTGCATCTTCAACCCAATTCATCCTCCCCCTCCCTTATCCTCTCATCTTTTGAAGCGCACTCTGATCGTATCTACTCTCCTTGCAACCTACAAGTGGCCGTCATTTATCAACCACCAGGTTCCACCACTACCTTCTTTGACCAATTCTCCATCTGGCTCCCATAATTTCTATCTGCTGACATTCCCACCATCATAATGGCGACTCCCCTCTGTATCAGTCTGTTACTTTGTTCATTGTATTTTAACTGGTTTGTATGTAACCCTTTCTCATGCACAGCACCATGGAATGAATGGTGCTCTATAAATAATAATAATAATAATAACAGTGTCAGCAGCAGATGCCCTCATAACAGTTAATTATAACTACAGTTTTTACTTAATTGTTTTCCCCTATTTTCTTCCTCTAAAATCTGGGTGCGCTTTATAGTCCGGTGCGTATTTTAGTCCAAAAAATACGGTAGATGGATGAATAAACACAAAGGACAGATGGATGGATGAATACATAAGATATATGATAAACAGATTTATAGATAAACAATACATAAATACATAAACATGTGAGAGATAGATAATCGATAGATACATAGATATTTTTAATCCCATATGTTTGCTGCACAGTATAATGAACAGAGCATAATATTGGAACTTAAAGGTTTATACCATGTCTTGCAGATGCTGCACAGATGTCTGGATGCTTTGCTGTGACTGAGGATACAGTGACAATCCATAGAAAGTTTCAGGGGACAGGAATCTACCAAGTTGCTATGGGGGAGAGGAGACCATGGCAGTGCTGAATAAACCAATGCAATGTTCTGCCTGTGCTCCTGCCCTGATACATGACAGAACACACTATGCCCCATCATATCATTGTATAGCACAGGATCACAGCATGTATTTATATCTGCTTGGTGAAAAGATTGCTATTTGAAGCCAGAATACCCCTGATACATTACATAGTATGGTATATTAGGGACAGGATTGTAGTGTTAACATGGAGTCGATGGCCATGCGCCCTGCCACACCCCTACCCATACAGAAGTATGAAGGGGCAGGAATGTAAGACGATCCTGGAGCCCCCAGGGTCTACCCCCTGACACACCTCCTTAGCTCAGCAGCAGCATCACTGCTTCATCATGTAGGAAGGCAGGGTCAGTATAAAAAGGTTTTCTCTCCCCAGAGTTTCCCTTTAATATACCACTGGTTTGGAAGCTCGTCTTTCCTGTCAGTGGCATCACTGTATTTAAACAGGTCTGGATCCCTCCCATTGCTGGGGGTCTTAACACCATGTCACCATTCAGACTGTTGCATCTTGGTCGATGTGAAGGTTCCTAATGAGGCTGATCTGATAGTTCGACACATCCATATCTATCATGGTATTCCAAAATTTCTGGTGATCAACACAGTTAAAGGCTTTTCTGTAGTCCATAAAGCAAAAATGGAGCTCCTTGTTGTATTTTTTGGCCTTTAATATTATTCATCTAATGTTAGCAATTACATCCCTTGTTCCTCTGCCTTTTCTGAGCCCTGCTTGTTCCTCTGGCAGTTCTTTGACAAAGTAATGCTGTAGCTTTCTTTGTAAGATCTTCAGTAGTATAAGCACAATAGTCCGATAGTTACCACAGTCAGTAACATCTCCCTTCGTTGGAATAGGAATAAACACCAATTATGTCCTTTCTTTTGGCCATTTAGCAGTTGTCCATATCTGTTGACACAGGCATGTGATGACATCAGCTGATGCTTCAGAAGACTACATTAACTCTATTGGAATATTGTTACTTCCAGGTGCTTTGATTTTTGACAAAAGCTTTATCATAGTAATGGCTGTTTTTCAAGATGTTCGGTTAAGTCAAAGAAGTTCTCAAATGTGTAATATAGGGATTTGCTTTGCCTTATTGAGAATACATAATGGATATGCATAATATTTACATAAAACAATTTTTACATTTCACGAGACATCACTGTAATGTGCCAAATCACACATTGACATTTACTCAAGATGATATCTTGTTGATATGCTTGCCTCAAACCTCCCTGCCTCATCTAATGGATGCTTTTAAATTCAATTGAGTGATTCAGATTCCAAAATCAATAACTTAAAATTCCAAGTGGTAAGGAAATAGATTTTAGTAACTAAAACTTTAACTCTCAATGTCAGATCACATGCTAAAACTTCAATTTCTATGCAGAAAACAAATCCTCCTGCATATCACAATATTCTAAAGTGGGAAAATTAAATAGATGGTCTCTAAAATTGTTATACTTTGTAACTAATGTACTTTTTCTGGTGCCAAAAAAATTATTTGAGAATACAAAACTCTCTTTGTCACATACGTTTTATACTTTGTATCTTTTTGTGCTACCAGAAGTGTATGGTAATGTGTAAGCTTCATGATCTTTCAGACACTGAAATTGAGACTTTACGAATGACACCTACTTGATCGACATGTATTTTCTAAGGCCCCCTTCAGGTCACAATTTTTTGAAATCCGTGGCTATCTGTTGTAAAACGGATACCCACGGTTCCGATTTGACCTCCATGTATTCGTATGGGCACGGATGGGCATGGATTGGTGCTAAATAGCCATCCATGTGTGCAGGAATCCGATTGTGTCCGCTGTTTTCACATCCCCAAAATTGGAGACTGCTCCGATCTTGGGCACAACGGACACAATCGGACAGAATCAGACAGCCTCAGATATGACGCTGTCCGATTCAAATAACATGGGGGTCTATGGAAATAGGATCTGGGAAAAAAGCATTCTCAGTACACTAAAACTGGTCTGCTAAGTGTATTTTCACTTTAGCAGTGTATCTACATACACTGTCTACATACACTGCTAAAGTGAAATGAAATAAAACAATGTGTTAAAAATAAAAGAAATAAATTACTCACCTCTCCGCCTGTTGTCCGGGACCCGTGATGAAGACATCTGAATATTGCCAGGACCTTAAAATATGATTGGCCTGTAGCGATCAGGTGGTATATACTGTGACATATCACTTGATCGCTACTGACCAATCACATTTTAATCATATGTTAAGGTCCTGCCAGCATTCGGACGTCTTCTCCTCGGGTCCTGTACAGCTGTCGGAAAGGTGAGTAAGTTATTTTTTATTCTTAACATATATCTTTCTCTTTTATTTTCCTTTCACAGTGTATGTAGATACACTGGGAGAGCAAAACTTCAGCCCCGACATGTCACATGGGGGAAGGAACACAGGATTCTTTCTCCCCCCATGTGACATAACAGCCACGACACCACTCGGGCTCCTCCCAGGTCTTTCTGTGTCCGGATACCTCAAAATCACAGATCCTGTCCATGGGGTCCTGCAAAAAACAAGATCTCCACGGACAGAAAAAAATCGTGATGCAAAGGGGGCCTAATTGGATGTTTTCCACACTGAATACATATGTACATGGCATAGCATTTGCAAAAAAAAATTAATCCAAATCCACAGAATTATTTTCTAAAAAAAAAATGACATTTTTAGCAAGCTATGGGAACTTGATTCTTTTTGGATGTTTAAGATTTTTCATTAACAGAAAAAGGGAATTTAAGCTGTGGATGATTCGGTCATATGACACTAGAGATCATTTATACCATAATCTCCTTCAGATGTAGGAACAGCCTTAGCTATGAGGATCATTTTTCTTTCACTGTGGAATGTTTTCCTCCTGTGTCAGCCATGTACACTCCTGACTTCTTTTTTTAGCTAAGTCCAGGAAATACTAGGTCACAGCAGCCATTTATAGTGGATCTGGAGCCATAGTTCAGTCACACATCGTAGTCAGATAATAAGACTGAACTATGCCAGCTCTCTGTTCCTACAAACCTGTGCTCTGGATATAGATCTATCCTGAATGTATCTGATCTAATACAATCAAGTGCAAAAGTCTGAAAAAAGAACAAGACACTACAGAATTAAACGTGCATAAGTATCAATGGGCAGATTAGGCCAAATTAAAATTTGCCTGCTTCCGTTATTTTCTTGGAAATGTCCCTTTTCCGACCCCAGAGCTTAATAAAAGTAATATGTGTAAGATAGTAAAAATCCTTATACTTAACTCACTGCTTATCTCCATGGCCCCTCTGCTCCTCATAACCACTAGTGTGGTCTTACTCACACATTCGGATTGGCGTCAGAAGCACTGAAATCACTCAGCCCCAGTTGCTCGACGTATGACTTCATGGCAAGTGCAGATTTTTGAAAAATTTGAGTAGGATTCAACTTCACTCAGATTTATGCTGTGAGCTATATAGCATTTGTACATCATTGGTAGTAGCTGTGTGCTGCAAGAAATTTTTTTCAAATTATTTGACCCTGCGTCTTTGCTAGCACCAGTTCACACTAGTCTGTGAGTGCTGTGCAGTTTTTTTCTTGTTATTTATCATATGGAGTTGCAGGCTCCTTGCTGCAATGTGCACCCTCATTAACCTACAGGTGATCGAGGTTCTAGATGGAGTCTGCCCACTGAGAAGTGGGGGGTGGACAAGGAGGATAGGGATGTCAGCGATAGGACTCATCAGACCTGAAGTCACTTTGTCGCAGTTGATGAGCAAGCAGACATTGGCCAATGTGTGTACTAAGAACTTCAGAAATAAAAAGATAAGATTTTTGAGTTTTTTGAAAAAAAACATAAGTTTTTAATTTTTTTCCTCAAATACATATAGCTTATATATATATATATATATACAGTTGTGGCCAAAAGTATTGACACCCCTGCAACTCTGTCAGATTATACTCAGTTTCTTCCTGAAAATGATTGCAATCACAAATTCTTTGGTATTATTATCTTCATTTAATTTGTCTTCAATGAAAAAAACACAAAAAGAATTGTCTTAAAGCCAAATTGGATATAATTCCACACCAAACATAAAAAGGGGGTGGACCAAAGTATTGGCACTGTTAGAAAAATCATGTGATGCTTCTTTAATTTGCGTAATTAACAGCACCTGTAACTTACCTGTGGCACCTAACAGGTGTTGGCAATAACTAAATCACACTTGTAGCCAGTTGACATGGATTAAAGTTGACTCAACCCCTGTCCTGTGTCCTTGTGTGTACCACATTGAGCATGGAGACAAGAAAGAAGACCAAAGAACTGTCTGAGGACTTGAGAAACCAAATTGTGAGGAAGCATGAGCAATCTCAAGGCTACAAGTCCATCTCCAAAGACCTGAATATTCCTGTGTCTACCGTGCCCAGTGTCATCAAGAAGTTTAAAGCCCATGGCACTGTGGCTAACCTCCCTAGATGTGGACGGAAAAGAAAAATTGACAAGAGATTTCAACGCACGATTGTGCTGATGGTGGATAAAAAAACCTCGACTAACATCCAAACAAGTTCAAGCTGCCCTGCAGTCTGAGGGTACAACAGTGTCAACCCGTACTATCCGTTGGCGTCTGAATGAAAAGGGACTGTATGGTAGAATACCCAGGAAGACCCCACTTCTTACCCCGAGACATAAAAAAGCCAGGCTGGAGTTTGCCAAAACTTACCTGAGAAAGCCTACAACGTTTTGGAAGAATGTTCTCTGGTCAGATGAGACAAACGTAGAGATTTTTGGGCAAAGGCATCAACATAGAGTTTACAGGAGAAAATAGAGGCATTCAAAGGAAAGAACACGGTCCCTACAGTCAAACATGGCAGAGGTTCCCTGATGTTTTGGGGTTGCTTTGCTGCCTCTGGCACTGGACTGCTTGACCGTGTGCATGGCATTATGAAGTCTGAAGACTACCAACAAATTTTGCAGCATAATGTAGGGCCCAGTGTGAGAAAGCTGGATCTCCCTCAGAGGTCATGGGTCTTCCAGCAGGACAATGGCCCAAAACACACTTCAAAAAGCACTAGAAAATGGTTTGAGAGAAAGCACTGGAGACTTCTAAGGTGGCCAGCAATGAGTCCAGACCTGAATCCCATAGAACACCTGTGAAGAGATAAAAAAAATGGCTGTTTGGAGAAGGCACCCTTCAAATATCAGGGACCTGGAGCAGTTTGCCAAAGAAGAATGGTCTAAAATTCCAGCAGAGCATTGTAAGAAACTCATTAATGGTTACCGGAAGCAATACTTTTGTCTGGCCCATTTTTGGAGTTTTGTGTGAAATGATCAATGTTTTGCTTTTTGCCTCATTCTCTTTTGTGTTTTTTCATTGAAGACAAATTAAATGAAGATAATAATACCAAAGAATTTGTGATTGCAATCATTTTCAGGAAGAAACTGAGTATTATCTGACAGAATTGCAGGGGTGTCAATACTTTTGGCCTCAACTGTATGTAAGCACAGCTGAAAACGGTTTGGCTGATTAGAGAAGCAATAAAATTGACATCCTTTGAGCTAGTTGAGAATCTGGAGCAGTACATTTGTTTGTTCTATGAAACTCTCAAAATGTCCAGAAAAAGAGAACTTTCATGTGAAACTGGACAGTCTATTCTTGTTCTTAGAAATGAAGACTATCCAATGCGAGAGATTCCTAAGAAACTGAAGATTTCCTACAAGAGTGTGTACTACTCCCTTCAGAGAAGAGCACAAACAGGCTCTAAACAGAGTAGAAAGAGAAGTGGGAGGCCCCGCTACACAACTGAGCAACAAGACAAGTACACTGTGTGCAGAATTATTAGGCAAGTTGTATTTTAGAGGATTATTTTTATTATTGATCAACAACTATGTTCTCAATCAACCCAAAAGACTCATAAATATCAAAGCTTCATCTTTTTGGAAGTTGGAGTGAGATTTTTTTTAGATATGGCTATCTTAGGAGGATATCTGTTTGTGCAGATAACTATTACTGTGCAGAATTATAAGGCAACTTAATAAAAAGCAAATTTATTCCCATCTCACTTGGTTATTTTCACTAGGTAAACTAATATAACTGCACAAAATTTAGAAAAAAGCATTTCTGACATGCAAAAACAAAACACAAACAAATTAGTGGCCAATATAGCCACCTTTCTTTAGGATGACACTCAACAACCTTCATCCATATATTTTGTCAGTTACTTGATCTGTTTACGATCAACATTGCATGCAGCAGCCACCACAGCCTCCCAGACACTGTTCCGAGAGGTGTACTGTTTTCCTTCCCTGTAGATCTCACATTTTAGGAGGGACCGCAAGTTCTCTATGGGGTTCAGATCAGGTGAACAAGGGGGCCATGTCATTATTTTTTCTTCTTTTAGACCTTTACTGGCCAGCTACTCTGTGGAGTAGTTGGATACATGTGATGGAGCATTGTCCTGCATGAAAATCATGTTTTTCTTGAGCGATACCGACTTCTTCCTGTACCACTGCTTGAAGAAGTTGTCTGTCAGAAACTGGCAGTAGGTGCGGGAGTTGAGCTTCACTCCATCCTCAACCCGAAAAGGTTCCACAAGTTCATCTTTGATCATACCAGTCCATACCAGTACTCCACCTCCACCTTGCTTGCGTCTGAGTCGGAGTGGAGCTCTCTGCCCTTTAATGATCCAGCCTCTGGCTCATCCATCTGGCCCATCAAGAGTCACTCTTATTTCATCAGTCCATAAAACCCTTGAAAAATCAGTATTTAGATATTTCTTGCCCCAGTCTTGATGTTTTATCTTATGTTTCTTGTTCAAAGGTGGTCGTTTTTCAGCCTTCCTTACCTTGGCCATGTCCCTGAGTATGGCACACTTTGTGTTTTTTGATACTCCAGTGATGTTGCAGCTATGAAATATGGCAAAACTGGTGGCAAATGGCATCTTTGGCAGCTTCACGCTTGATTTTCCTCAATCCATGGCCAGTTATTTTGCGCCTTTTTTGCCCAACACGCTTCTTGCGACCCTGTTGGTTATTTGCCATGAAACACTTGATTGTTCGGTGATCACGCTTCAAAAGTTTGGCAATTTCAAGACTGCTGCATCCCTCTGCCAGACATCTCACAATTTTGGACATTTCAGAGCCTGTCAAATATCTCTTCTGACCCATTCTGCCTAAGGAAAGGCATTTGCCTAATAATTAAGCACACCTTATATAGGGTGTTGATGTCATTACACCACACCCCTCCTCATGACAGAGATGCACATCACCTGATTTACTTAATTGGTAGTTGGCTCTCAAGCCTATACAGCTTGGAGTAGGACCACATGTATAAAAAGTATCATGTGATCAAAATACTCATTTGCCTAATAATTCTGCACACAGTGTACATTAGAGTCTCTAGTTTGAGAAATTGACGCCTCACAGCATCTCTTCTGGCAGCTTCAGTAAATTGTTCCCGCCAAAGGTCTGCAATGCTGTAATTGCTACAAAGGGAGCATTCTTTGACGAAAGCAAAGTTTTAAGGAGAAAACTATTATTTCAAATAAAAATCATTATTTCTAACCTTTTCTATTCATTTTGCAACTCATTTGATAAATAAATGTATGAGTTTTCATGGAAAACACAAAATTCTCTGGGTGACCCCAAACATTTCAATGGTAGTGTGTATCAATGTTTTTCTCACTAATTGACATGAAAACAGAATAAACCTTTCCAGTTTTAGGTCAATTAGGATTACCATAGACTTACTTTATAATCATGCTGTCTAGTCTGTCATCCACTTCTGGAGTCAAGTCCCCCTAACACACGCCGGTGGCAGCCATATTTGCACACCCAAGTCATGGGTTTGCAAATATGGTGCCCACTGACAGTTCTGACCCATTGCGCAGTACCACCAATGTTGCTGCCAACACCTGAAACCGATGACACACGAAACCAATGCAAGAAACCACCTGCTGCAAATGCTGCCCGCAGCCGGTGCCGGACATCCCTGCCGTGCACACCACCAATTAAATAACTGCGCATGCCCAGCACACAAGGAGGCACAGAGTGCACAGGGGGGCACAGAGAGTGAACGGGGGGCAGAGAGAGCGCATATGTGGCGCCCTGCTCACGCAGGTAGCCACAGACTTCCCTAATGCATAGCTGGGTTTCCACAGCAGGTATGTACTACATGCAACACCTTCCACCCTGGCACAGTAGGGGAGCTATACTCACTGACTTTAGGTGAGGTCCCCTATAAATACTGCTGCTTGAGGAGGAGTTAGTTAGAGTGTGCAGACGCTAGGAGAGCTGCAAAGAAGTCCTGGTGGTCGGTGCCCGCGGTTAGGCCCGAGCCAGTGACCCGGAGTGGCCCTTCTGACGTCCCGCAAGCCTAGGAGTGGGGACAGAAGGCAAGGAGTAGAGCCAAAGGGAGAGAGGAACTAGTGGAAGCTCGCCCAGAGATGTACCAGACTTCGGGGATCCGCACCTGTAGGATACTTCAGGACTACAGAAAACCCCGTCACACCGTGGAGACTTCAGTCACTCGGTCCCCCTGCGTACTCAAAGAGAGGGAGCTAGACACCGCAGTGTACTACCGCAGTGATGAGAGAGGGAAACCCGTGGACTGCGCAGGAGGAGAGAGAGAACCAGAGAAGTGAGGAGGCCAGTCTGGCTGCAAGCAGACAGGGCTTCAGGAACCGTAGAGAAGCAGAGGAGGCCTTATACTCACTTGCTGTGGGGAACCACTGTGCACCTGGTCACATGTCAGTTCCCTGGATGTCTTTACCTGCTCATACCAACAGTAAAAGGTAAAAGAGACTTCTACACTGTGTGCGCGTCATTCCTCTCCGCTCCCGGTGCCCTTATAGACTTCTCCATCATCCCCTACACTGACATACAGCTCCACTCCAAACTGCCCCTTTACACTACGCTGCTCCGGAGGACCAGCTCTACCTGTAGGGAGCTTTGCCATCTCAGCCGCACTACCATCTACCTCCGGCGGAATGTGGCTACAGGATGTGTCACATGACAAACTCTTATACCCTGTAAATACACCCCTTTTTGAAGTGTCACCCAGGCCACGGGCTCGGGCGCTGCCACCCGTGACATCCTCCGTGCGAAAGCACCCACCGAGTCTGATACCCTAGTACCCCAGGACCTGGGGCTCGACATATCTTTCTGGGGTCACAAACCGGATTCCGTGTCCAGTATTACCGGGTACTGTGTGCCGTGATTTCAACTGTATTGGGTGACTGTTAAAACTATGCCGCCATTACTGCGCTGAAGAGCGGGAAGAAAGGTGCGTGCTGGCCTGTAGAGCGCGAAACTGAAACCCGCCCCTCGCTCAGCCGAGCATTCCTGGGTGCCGCGGCCTAATCCAGAAACTCCCAAATTGTTTAACTGTTTAAGAACTGGCTGTAATTCACTAGGGGGGGGCCTCCAACATGTCGGCCTCCTCTAGCGATGACTACAGTGCGTTTGCTGACCCTAGGAATTACCCAGAAGCAACCATGGCTGCCTCTAGTAGAACTGCCAGCGCCACCGGTGCGCCGGGCAGAATCGCCCCGATTATGCCGATCTCACTCCCATACATCCCAGGGGCTAAGTGGTTGCCCCAGTATAACGGTCACCCTGATACGATGGATGCTTTCAGGAGAAAAATCATGAGCGTCCTAGACATGTATGCGATGACCGGTCAGAAGACTGCCGCCGTGGTATTTGGACAGTTAACTGGCGCAGCAGAGAAAGAGAGCACGTCTTGGTCTGTTGCTTAACGCAGATCAGCAGCTGCCATATTTGAGAAATTGAGAGCTACCTTTGAGGAGTGCAATGAGGCTGATATACGCATGCGTTTCCATCACTGCAATCAGAGGCTGGGAGATGATATCAGAGCTTACGCCTGGCGCCTGGAGGAAGCGTTGCAAGCCCTTAAACATGTCAGCCCTGCGAGTGTACCCGATGAAAACAAGCTGTTGATTGAACAATTGACTCGGAGACTGCTATCCCCTAAGGACAATAAGACTTTGCATTGGTGGTCACTGAGCAACCCAGAAGCTGACTTTAACACCCTGAAGGACATGGCCATAAAAGGGTTGTGGCCAGTAGAGACCATTGAAGCTGCCATTAAAAGTTGGTGCAGTGGTGAGGCACAGGCTACCCCGAAACCCGTACCTGTGTCTGCAGCCACACACAATGTGCAATCTGCTCAGCCTGACAAGTATGACTCCCTGCGTGCTGAGAGGCGTGCTGAGATGCGCCAAATGAATAAAAACATCACCAAGTTGATGGAAGCTCTATAGCTGCAGTAGAGTCAACAGCCAGCGCCAAGATCCCAGCACTGACCTCAACCGCTGATTCAACTTGCTGACAGTCCGGAGGATGTACCCTGGATGAGAGGGAAACAAGCCACAGCGTAACGGGGAAGAACCACCGACCAATATACAGTCATGTGAAAACGTTTGGGCACCCCTCTTAATCTTACTTTTTTTGTTTTTTTTTGTTTAAAATTGTTTTTTTGCAACAGCTATTTCAGTGTGATATATGTAATAACTGATGGACACAGTAATATTTCAGGATTGAAATGAGGTTTATTGTACTAACCGAAAATGTGAAATATGCATTATTTCAAAATTTGACAGGTGCAAAAGTATGGACACCTCAACAAAAAAGTGACATTAATATTTAGTAGATCCACCTTTTGCAAAAATAACAACCTCTAGTCGCTTCCTGTAGCTGTTAATGAGTTCCTGGATCCTGGATGAAGGTATTTTTGACCATTCCTCTTTACAAAACAATTCCAGTTCAGTTAAGTTTGATGGTCGCCGAGCATGGACAGCCCGCTTCAAAACATCCCACAGATGTTCAATGATATTCATGTCTGGGGACTGGGATGGCCATTCCAGAACATTGTAATTGTTCCTCTGCATGAATGCCCGAGTAG
This sequence comes from Allobates femoralis, assembly GCA_033576535.1. Lineage (NCBI taxonomy): Eukaryota > Metazoa > Chordata > Amphibia > Anura > Aromobatidae > Allobates > Allobates femoralis. The sequence continues at coordinate 245,770,988 of JARQOC010000002.1, read as the reverse complement.
ATTTGGAGCGGTGTTTTGGATCATTGTCTTGCTGAAAGATCCATCCCCGGCGTAACTTCAACTTTGACACTGATTCTTGAACATTATTCTCAAGAATCTGCTGATACTGAGTGAAATCCATGTGACCCTCCACTTTAACAAGATTCCCGGTGCCGTCATTGGCCACACAGCCCCAAAGCATGATGGACTCTCCCCCAAATTTGACAGTGGGTAGCAAGTGTTTTTCTTGGAATGCTGTGTTTTTGTGGCGCCATGCATAACGCCTTGTTGTATGACCAAACAACTCAACCTTTGTTTCATCTGTCCACAGGACCTTCTTCCAAAATGAAACTGGCTTGTCCAAATGTGCTTTTGCATACCTCAGGCGACTCTGTTTGTGGCGTGCATGCAGAAACGGCTTCTTTCGCATCACTCTCCCATACAGCTTCTCCTTGTGCAGTGTGCGCTGTATTGTTGAGCGATGCACAGTGACACCATCTGCAGCAAGATGATGATGCAAATCTTTGGAGGTGGTCTGTGGATTGTTCTTGACTGTTCTCACCATTCTTCTTCTCTGCCTTTCTGATATTTTTGTTGGCCTGCCACTTCTGGCCTTTACAAGAACTGTCCCTGTGGTCTTCCATTTCCTTACTATGTTCCTCACAGTGGAAACTGACAGGTTAAATCTCTGAGACAACTTTTTGTATCCTTCCCCTGAACAACTATGTTGAACAATCTTTTTTTTAAGATCATTTGAGAGCTGTTTTGAGGAGCCCATGATGCCACTCCTCAGAAAAGATGCAAATAGGAGAACATCTTGCAAGTGGACACCTGAAATAGCTTTTCTCATGATTGGATACACCGGGCTATGAAGTACAAAGCTCAATGAGGTTACCAAACCAATTTAGTGCTTCAGTAAGTCAGTAAAACGTAGTTAGGAGTATTCAAATCATGAAAATCAGAAGAGTGCCCATACTTTTGCACCTGTCAAATTTTGAAATAATGCATATTTCACATTTTTGGTTAGTGCAATAAACCTCATTTCAATCCTGAAATGTTACTGTGTCCATCAGTTATTACATATATCACACTGAAATAGCTGGTGCAAAAACCCAATTTTAAACCAAAACAAATGAGTAAAATTAAGAGGGGTGCCCAAACTTTTTCATATGACTGTAGCTCCACTGGGGAGCCCATCTGCCGCTGCTGTAACCGAACCTTCATCGGACAGAGGACGTTTCTGTCCATTGTACTGAATTGCATCCCGACACCTGCTCTGCTGGACACCGGGTCACAGGTGACCACCATCCCTTATATCCTTTATAAGAAGTACTGGGCTGATGCAGAACTGAAACAGCCTGATTTAGATTTTACCCTCAATGCATCTAATGGTGAACCAATTACCGTAATGGGGGTTAAGGAAGTACCAATAAAGGTGGGGAGGGTGGAATTGCAAAATCAAGGGGTCATAGTTGTAGCAGAAGCATCTAATGCAAATGACCCATATATAATACTAGACACCAATGTTGTTAGCAATTGCATGGAGGAAGTTTTGTCTTTGCGTCAACAGATTGCAGACACTGCCAGACCTGGTCAGAGGAAGGTCCTCCACCTTAGGGCTTCAGGTACAAAACACAACAGGACTTCAGTAACAGGACATAGAAACTGGTACTAGGGGAAAATATGGAAAGGACGGGTCCAGGGACATAGACAGTGAAGACATCAGCAAGCCCGAACTATTTGCAGTCAGGACTGGTGCTGCATATAAACAGACCAGAGCAAGAAGGAAAGGACAACACAGAGATAGCATAGGAATCCTAATGAAATGAGTTGCTCAGGCGACACCTATAAGATCATGGAAGAGTTACTTTATTTACCTGATGCCTTCTAGCCATAGGCTGGGGACAACAATTCAAGGTGTGCATGTGAACCTAGCAGGATAAGCTCAGGGCTTGGGGCCTATGGAGTCTAACAGGGTCCAGGGTCCATAACACACATGGATGGCCAAACAGAACAACAGAGGACCAGACAACATGGTGCAGCAATGCAGCAGAGCAGGGAACTGTGCAAGCAACCAAAGAGGAAATGGCAATGATATTCCAGCTGGGTAGGGGAGAAGGCCCAAATGAAAAAATTCCCCAAAAATTCAGTTGGGCATACACCAACCACCAGGGGGTTGAGGTAAGTCCGGCAGTATACATAGACTCAGTGGAGTCCATGGCCCCAGAAATTTATTATGCACATGCCTCCAGGAGGGTAACATCAAGCGTCTATGGAATTGGACCAAATGGACCACAGGGAAGACCCAGGTTTAGCCAGACTAAGAAAGGGTAGCAATTACTAAGACGTCTTTTGAAATTTGAATCTAAAGGAATATAGAACAGCATTATAGCTAAAGAGATATGAAAAAAATGAGACACTTAGAGATAGGGCCGCATCAATAACTACCCAGTTGTCATGTTAAGACATGTCTCTTTTACTGGGATTCTACTCTCAGTCACAACCTTTCTTTGGATTTAAAAACCTCCCTTTGTATGGGCAAGTAGTAGGGATGAGCGAGTATGCTTGTCACTAATCGGTACTCACACGAATATCTCGGTACTCGGGCTACTCGGCGAGTACCGAGTAATCCAACGATACTCTTGCTATGCTCGGGGTCCAGATCCCTGCATGTTGGCGCTCTTTACAGAGCCAGCCCGCATGCAGGGATTGGCTAACAGCCACTGTAAAGCCACAGCCCTGTTGGTTGTGGCTTTACAGTGATTGGCTGGCTGCACAGCGTGATCAAGTCTTTATAAGACCTGACCGCGCTGTGCTCGTCACTCTGCTCCACAGATAGGCAGTGTAGGGAGAGGTGGTGCTGATTGAGGGACAGATTTGTGGCCTTTCAGCTAGTGTAGGCGCAGGGCTGCTAATCTAATTACCACAACAGTCCTTCTGAGGACTAATAGAGCTGTATACAGGCAGGGAGGCAGGGTATATAGCAAACTTCGTTGTGCCAGTATACCTGCCTGCATCACATCTGGGGCTGGTGGACAGGTTGGAAATCTCATCCATCCCAAAACAGTGCTTTTAGGGATTAATTTAGCTCTCTATAGGCAGGAGTGGGTTGTAGCGGAAATTAGTATACGCCAAAACACTCTGTATACTCGTCAACGTTTGTGTCTGACCGGTCCACCTGCTGCGATTTAACCTGTAATCTGTAATTGGTGACATTAAGTAAGGTATACATGCAATAATGTGTGGAAGATAAGCAGGATTACCTCAGAAAGACGCTTAATGAATCATCCTTTTAGAGGGAGAGTAACAGAAAACTGAACTACTATAATGGTTGCTAGAAGAAAATAAGAGGGGTATTATAAATAAGGAATAAAGGTGAATGCTAAGAGAAGGTTTGTAGGGGTCACATACCCTTAAATTGTAAGGAGGTACATGACTCCAGCCCTGTGAAGAGATAGGAATACAGCAGGCTATTAGAAGATGGGTTAGAAAGACAGGCAACAGTGAAAAAGCAGTATAGCTGGGTTGTGCAGCGGTTACCTTATGTCCATTGTGTTTGCAGGGGAGGCCAGGAGTGTGTGTGACAACGTGCAGTTCTGTTTTATGCCCTCCAGTGCTTCCTGGTTGGGTGGGGAGTTAATCGGCGTCACGTGCACAGTGCGCATGCGCGAACATGGGCGCCATTTTGAGAAGGTCAAACCGTGACCGATTGTGCGTACTGCGCATGCACGAGCGGCGAATTGAGAATTAGACCTTCCAGGAAGAGGAAGAAGCTCAGAATGTGGTAATTCTTTGTCACAGTGCTGGTGGCCGCCATTATAATGGTGGGACTGTGCCTATGGTTACTGTGCACAGTAGATAGAAGATATTGCAGGTGCTGAAAGTTGTTGTGCACTTGAGTGAGAGTGATGATGCTGATACTGCAGGGACTGTGAGGACCTTCCATAGTATTCAAAATAGTCCTGCCTAAGAGTAAAGAGACAAAGTTAGAATACATACTATATAAATGCCTTTCAGTACATGGTTAAGTACATTTATAACCTAATACTACTAAACATAACATAGGGAAGCCTACCACAAGCTCCAACATAGATTATGAAATAAGCTACTTATATGTTTAGGAAGTTTCAGTATAAGACTCCAAATCAGTAATAAATTTCAGATTCCCTATTTAGACCCTTGGGGGAGAGGGTATTAAGGTGATAGATCCAAAACGCTTCGCTATGGACTCATCCTTATTTAAGTTATGCTTAAGGTGGTAGTTGCCTTTCTTAATATTTTGTACATGCATATCAACCGACTGAGAAACTAAAGAAATATACGTATCGACCGGATGTGATAATCTTGAAGGTTGAAAAGAGCTCGGGATCCTGATGCCAAGATCCCGCAAGGTAAAAGTGTCTTGTGTTGTTTCCTCAGGAACGGAGATGGTTGTGCCTCTGTTGTCGTTAACCTGACTGAAGTGAACCTTTAGTCTTAGCAAACGAAAGAAACAGTTCAGTTCTTGGTTAACGAGGAACGGGTCGAAAGGCAGTGTGGGACAGAAGGAGAGTCCCTTCTGGAGAACTCTGGTCTCGGCAGGTGAAAGGTAGTATGTGGAAATGTTGAAGACCAAGTTGTTCTTACCTTTGACCAAGTCTGAATCCTGTTCTCCTGGTCGGGATCTGCATCCGCTCCTTCTTCTTCCTCGTCTGATGCCGCGTTGGGTGGTACGGATGGGATCGGCCTGGTCCCAAAAAAGGTTTGCGGGATTTTCCACGACCACTGCGACCACGTCCTCATCCTCCATCTGAACCTGATGATCCCGACGAGCCTTGCCGGTCTCTGTGAGGCGGACCCTCCGGTAAAGTGGTGTAGCGCCATCTGTAGACCTGGTTTTTGCTATAATCGTCCTGGTCTCTCAGAAACTTGTTCTTCTTCCTGGTTTTCAGTTCGTTAGTAAACTCTTGTAGGGTCTTGTTAGCTTTTGACGAGACATGACGAGATGACAGAGAAATTTCACAAGAGGAGATACCCACTAACAGACTCCATGCCACAATCTCCAACCTCACGTGGAGACAGGACTGTTGATAACAGACTTAAATTTGTAAATACTTTTCATCCATTTTCTCCGCTCATTAAAAAAGCGGTCCTGGAACACTGGCCCCTACTTGAAAAAGCCTATCCGGGTATCGAAGAATTTAAACTTCCTCCACTCGTCTGTCATAAGAGGACTAAGAACCTTAAAAACTCACTGGTTAGGGCTGACATTGGATCTAGACTACAAACTTTCGACAAAAAACGTTGAGTACCCCCAAAAAAAGCACATTTCCATGTTTGGGATGTGCACAGTGCACTAACGTTTGTAAGGGCGATTCATTTACCCACCCCTTGACAGGCAAAAGATCAATGGTTATTACACTTGCAATTCCAGCTATGTCATCTATCTTATAAAATGCCCCTGCGGTCTCGGATATGTTGGGGAAACTACCCAGCATATCCGAGATCGCATATCAAAACACAAGTCGACCATCAGGTGCAAGAATACACTGCTACCAATCCCTGCACATTTTATTGAACATAGACACTCTGTCAGTCAATTAAAATTTCAAGTGATTGATCACATACCCTTACCAAGGCGAGGGGGAAATAGGATACGCATGCTCAAAGAACGCGAAGCGCTTTGGATCTATCACCTTAATACCCTCTCCCCCAAGGGTCTAAATAGGGAATCTGAAATGTATTACTGATTTGGAGTCTTATACTGAAACTTCCTAAACATATAAGTAGCTTATTTCATAATCTATATTGGAGCTTGTGGTAGGCTTCCCTATGTTATGTTTAGTAGTATTAGGTTATGAATGTACTTAACCATATACTGATAGGCATTTGTGTGCTTTATCTCAATGTATAGTATGTATTCTAACTTTGTCTCTTTACTCTTAGGCAGGACTATTTTGAATACTATGGAAGGTCCTCACAGTCCCTGCAGTATCAGCATCATCACTCTCACTCAAGTGCACAACAACTTTCAGCACCTGCAATATCTTCTGTCTACTGTGCACAGTACCCATAGGCACAGTCCCACCATTATAATGGCGGCCGCCAGCACTGTGACAAAGAATTACCACATTCTGACCTTCTTCCTCTTCCTGGAAGGTCTAATTCTCAATTCGCCGCTCGCGCATGCGCAGTACGCACAATCGGTCACGGTTTGACCTTCTCAAAATGGCGCCCACGTTCGCGCATGCGCACTGTGCACGTGACGCCGATTAACTCCCCACCCAACCAGGAAGCACTGGAGGGCATAAAACAGAACTGCACATTGTCACACACACTTCTGGCCTCCCCTGCAAACACAATGCACATACGTTAACCGCTGCACAACCCAGCTATACTGCTTTTTCACTGTTGCCTGTCTTTCTAACCCATCTTCTAATAGCCTGCTGTATTCCTATCTCTTTACAGGGCTGGAGTCATGTACCTCCTTACAATTTAAGGGTATGTGACCCCTACAAACCTCCTCTTAGCATACAGCTTTATTCCTTAATTATAATACCCCTCTTATTTTCTTCTAGCAACCTTTATAGTAGTTCAGCTTTCTGTTACTCTCCCTCTAAAAGGATGATTCATTAAGCGTCTTTCTGAGGTAATCCTGCTTATCTTCCACACATTATTGCATGTATACCTTACTTAATGTCACCAATTTGGGTATTCTCATTACCATAATATATCAATCCCCTGGTTTTTATAAAGTAACGTTTAATCATCTACCTTGGATACCTCATCCTGTCACTTTTATGTACATACTCCCCTACAGATCTCAATCTCCTAGCAATTGCATTCATCCTTATATATACCAGCAGTAATATCCACTCAACTACTTGGATCGCCTTTGTATTCACCTATTCCAACGCACCGAGTTATTAAGGTACTTTATCCGATAATCCTTGTTATTATACTCTATTCACTGTTTTTTCTGCCCCCTCCCCTCTCTTTTTTCTCCCTACATTGCAGTATGCATTTTGTCCGCTTTTTCTCCTTTCTTATTGTCTGATACCTTGTATTTTTCACTAACTCTCACCTTTTTCTTTTTTTTTGACTCTCCCTCCTATCCTTTGTTTCCTCACTTATCACCACCACACCCCTACACTATAGCATTCACTCACGGCCGTGCTCACTGCATTTTTTAGTGCGCACGACATAGGGTTTTACTTACTTGTTCATTTGTTTGAACACACCTTATTGAAAAAAGTTTGTTAGCTTTAACATGAATACTGTATTTTGTTTCATTTTTGTCAAATTGTGACTTCTTTCTGTTATTATGTTTAATTTAGGTCAATTCCCTGAGGAAGGCTCGTGTGTGAGCCGAAACGTGGGAAGTTCTATCTCTTACAATAAAAAATCAACACAAAGAAATATTTTCTCTTCATTTTTCATTTATGAGTGTGCCGAGGCTATTCTTATATGATCTTTAGTAATTTTTTTCTCTGAGCACCTCACTAAAGGTTGAGCTGGGTTATACCCCATTATATTTTCCTGGTGTAAGGGGCCTGGCCATCAATGGAGGAGGCATGACCATTAGAACAGGGGCAGGGGGGACCCCGATATCCTCTGGGCCCTGCCCCCTCATGTCTTGTTGCATGGGTCCCCCTCTCCTGTGAAGAATTACCACTGGGCCCCGCAGCCGACCTCTCTCCTCCTGTCCATCACAGGCAGGGCAGCTGCTGGTGTGGCCTGTAAACAGGAAGTCATGCAGGCATCGGCAGCAGGGCCCGCCCCCTCACCTCTTGAGCGGGCCCTCGGCCCTGCCCTGTCTCCTTCTGACAGAAGGCTCCTGTCCATCACAGCTACCAGTGCAGCCCGCAAACAGGAAGTAAAGCGGCGGGCATCGGCACCGGCAGCATGATGCAAGTGACTGGAGTCAGGAGGGAGCTGCTGCTGGTGAGTTATATGCTCATCTGTCTCTCTCTCTCACTGTCTGTCTCTCTGTCTCTTTCTGTCTATCTGTTTCTCTAAATCTCTAACTGTCTCTCTTTGTCTGTCTGTCTCTCTGTCTGTCTCTGTCTCTTTTTCTGTCTGTCTCTCTGTCTCTTTCTGTCTGTCTGTCTCTTTCTGTCTCTCTCTGTCTGTCTCTGTGTCTCTGTCTGTCTCTCTCTCTGTCTCTCTGTCTGTCTGTCTGTGTGTACCGGACCCGCTCTGCTCATATAGGAGATGGCCAAACGATAGTTCGGTAATGTGTGCTCCCTGAAGAAGAAGTCGGGTCAGACTCCGAAAAATGGCGGATTTAATAAAGACGCCACTTGCTATGAACTATCGTTTGGCCGTCTACTATATGAGCAGCGCGAGTCCGGTACACATAGTCCATTTCCTGCATTTTGTTACGGTTCCTGTCAACGCGTGGACCCCGCAGCAGCCATTTTGCTTTTATGCCGCTGGTGTGCCACACAACCTTTCCAGGTGAGCAGTACTCTTTCCAAGTCTTATGACATCTGTGAGATAAGACACTATTGCGCTCTCTTTCCTTTTTAGTCTGTCTCTCTCTCTGCCGCTGCGGTCTCCATTGTGCATTTGACGAGCAGCATCTCCATTGTGCATTTGTCCCGCAGCCGTCTCCTTTGTGCATTTGTCCCACAGCCATCTCAGTTGTGTATACAGTCAGCAGCAGTCTCTATTGTGTATCCTCTACTGTGTGTATAGCCAGTAACCATCTCCATTGTCTATATGGCTGGGCCCGCAGCCGTCTCCATTGTCTATATGGCCAGCAGCAGTCTCTATTGTGTATTTGACCCACCCCAAGGCCCTTGGGGTACTCGAATCCCGAGCGTTGATTAAGGGTGCTGTCACTGGTGGCTGGTGCCCGGGGCCATGGGTGTCGCGGCATGTGCACATGCGCCGCTTCTACGCATCAGATTGGAGGACACTGGTCACATGACCGCGTCCTCTGACATCAAAAGGTCCTGTCAGTAGCTTCTAGGTGCGTTCCCCATGATTAAGCTTCATTACCGCCACGCGAAACGCGCGTAGGGGTAGCCAGCCACCTAGGGGGACCCTAACCCCTCTCTAGCCGCATCTTTACTTTGGTAATACTCATTGTTGTTACTCATATGCTTGTGTTTACCTGTATGTTGGATATACCTTGTTGCTAATATAACCAGTGCAACTTTGCACATACTATATACTATTGTTAGGTAACTAGACCTCTGCGAGGTTTTCACATTTATGCATGTGTATATGAATTCTGCAAGTTATTATCAGGGAAGTGCAATTGATCACTTACAGTGTTGGCCAAAAGTATTGACACCCCTGAAATTCTGTCAAATAATACTCAGTTTCTTCCTGAAAATGATTGCAATCACAAATTCTTTGGTATTATTATCTTCATTTAATTTGTCTTCAATGAAAAAAATACAAAAATAATTGTCCTAAAGCCAAATTGGATATAATTCCACACCAAACATAAAAAAGGGGGTGGACAAAAGTATTGGCACTGTTAGCAAAATCATGTGATGCTTCTCTAATTTGTGTAATTAACAGCACCTGTAACTTACCTGTGGCACCTAACAGGTGTTGGCAATAACTAAATCACACTTGCAGCCAGTTAACATGGATTAAAGTTGACTCAACCTCTGTCCTGTGTCCTTGTGTGTACCACATTCAGCATGGAGAAAAGAAAGAAGATCAAAGAACTGTCTGAGGACTTGAGAAACCAAATTGTGAGGAAGCATGTGCAATCTCAAGGCTACAAGTCCATCTCCAAAGACCTGAATGTTCCTGTGTCTACCGTGCACAGTGTCATCAAGACATTTAAAGCCCATGGCACTGTGGCTAATCTCCCTAGATGTGGACGGAAAAGAAAAATTGACAAGAGATTTCAACGCAACATTGTGCGGATGGTGGATAAAGAACCTCGACTAACATCTAAACAAGTTCAAGCTTCCCTGCAGTCCGAGGTACAACAGTGTCAACCCGTACTATCCGTCGGCGTCTGAATGAAAACGGACTGTATGAAGACCCACTTCTTACCTCGAAAAAAGCCAGGCTGGAGTTTGCCAAAACTTACCTGAGAAAGCCTACAACGTTTTGGAAGAATGTTCTCTCTTTTTGGGCAAAGGCATCAACATAGAGTTTACAGGAGAAAAAATGAGGCATTCAAAGAAAAGAACACGGTCCGTACAGTCAAACATGGCGGAGGTTCCCTGATGTTTTGGGGTAGCTTTGCTGCCTCTGGCACTGGACTGCTTGACCATGTGCATGGCATTATGAAGTCTGAAGACTACCAACAAATTTTGCAGCATAATGTAGGACCCAGTGTGAGAAAGCTGGGTCTCCCTCAGAGGTCATGGGTCTTCCAGCAGGACAATGACCCAAAACACACTTCAAAAAGCACTAGAAAATGGTTTGCGAGAAAGCACTGGAGACTTCTAAGGTGGCCAGCAATGAGTCCAGACCTGAATCCCATAGAACACCTGTGGAGAGATCTAAAAATGGTAGTTTGGAGAAGGCACCCTTCAAATATCAGGGACCTGGAGCAGTTTGCCAAAGAAGAATGGTCTAAAATTCCAGCAGAGCATTGTAAGAAACTCATTGATGGTTACCGGAAGCGGTTGATCGCAGTTATTTTGGCTAAAGGCTGTGCAATCAAGTATTAGGCTGACGGTGCCAATACTTTTGTCTGGCCCATTTTTGGAGTTTTGTGTGAAATGATCAATGTTTTTCTTTTTGCTTCATTCTCTTTTGTGTTTTTTCATTGAAGACAAATTAAATGAAGATAATAATACCAAAGAATTTGTGACTGCAATTATTTTCAGGAAGAAACTGAGTATTATCTGACAGAATTGCAGGGGTGTCAATACATTTGGCCAACACTGTATATGATGTATTATTAAATGGAAAGTATACAGCATTATTCTGTCAAATCTGTATTGCTGAGTACTTGTGTAAAACATCTTGCAGGTGCAGGTTACCACTCTGCCTGACCTGAGGTGATCCCTCAGTGCACTTGTTTCATGGAAAAAATAAAAAAAAATTTTTAATTTTAGACCGCAATCCAATTGTTCTTGTGGTTAATAAATTCCTAGCCTTAGTCTGGGTTGTCACAGAATGGTTCAAGCACTACCTGCAGGCTGCGAAGTTTACAGTCTTCACAGACAACAACCCGCTTACACACTTGGACTCAGCGAAGATAGAAGCGCTGGAGCAGTGATGGATGGCTCGGTTGTCAAACTATGACTTCACCATCAAATACCGGGGAGGCCGCAAAAACACCAATGCTGATGCACTGTCAAGAATGCCTCATTTACCAAATGCAGGAGAAGACTCAGATGAGCTAGAAGAGATAGAGCTGCCGGCTTTTCACCGACACAGTGTATCCCAGTGTAACCAAGGTGATAAAGACAAATGCCAAGAGGCCACGCTGAACCCATTGCCTCACCAAGGGTGGAAGGAAACGCAAGACAGCAATCCGGCAGTTCGCCTAGTTAAAGAGCTGTTAACCCAACCGGATTCATGTTTTGGCTCATATGCCCCACCTGAGGCACAGCACCTGTGGAAGGAATATAGCAGGTTGTTCATCTATGGCGGTAGGTTATGCAAACGGTTCATCAACCCAAGAACCCATGAAATGGTGTGGCAGATAGTGGTACTGAAGAAAGATGTCCCAATGGTGCTAGAAGCGTACCACAACAGAGCAGGACACTTCTGGTGGAAGAAGCTAGAGGTACTGTTCTATTGGGTTGGCATGAGAACCACCATTGAGAACTGTTGCCGAAACTGTGGTCCATGCAACTTGAGAAAGGATCGTGAAAGTCAGAGAGTACCACTACAGCCAATTGTCACCAAACTGCCACTGGAACTCGTAGCCTTGGATCATGTGAAGCTGACACTCAGCAGGTCAGGCTATACGTATGCTCTCACTATGGTGGACCACTATTCCTGATTTCTGGTGGTAGTACCTGTAAAGGACTTAACAGCAACAACTGCAGTGAGAACCTTTCAAGCACACTTCTGTAGATCGCATGGGTATCCAGAGCATGTGTTGACAGATCAAGGTCCTGCGTTTGAAGCTGAAGTGTTCCAGGAGTTTTGCAACTTGTATGCATGTAAGCAAATCCGAACAACACCATACCATCCACAGACCAATGGCATGTTTGAGAAAATGAACCAGGTGGTCATTGTCCTGTTGAAAACCTTGCCCTTGAAAGAAAGAAGCATGTGGTCCGAGACGTTTCCTGACTTAGTGGACATGTACAACAAAATCCCTGTAAGTTCTACCAATTGCATGCCAGTGTACTTGATGACAGCAAGACCTGAGAAACTACCAATTGATTTAGAGATGGGAATTGTAGTTCCTGAAACCAGTTCAGTTAAGTTTCCAGAGGTGGAAGGTTGAAACCAGGACTCCTAAGCCAAGACGCCCATGGTGAAATGTAAATATGTTTTTCTGTGTATATTTATTGCAACCAAGTGAACCCGTAACCACCAAGCGTATTGTGTCTGCAGGACTTATTGCATAAACATTTACATTTTTGTTGAACTTTTACTTAAATATGGACCAGTAGACCAAAGGTCTGGCAGTGGTCAAAAACTTTCTTGCACATATTAATCCACAGCCTGCGGCGGAAGGACTAGCGCCGTATGGACTGCTTACCAGTTGAGCCCATGGACTCCTCACCTGTTTTTCCGTTCTATTGGTTTTTGTCATTTTTGACTTTTAAGACTTTGTACAATTTTATTGTTATTAATGTTTGAAAATTTGTGTTTCCTCAGTGTACTGAATTTAACTAGGGGGAAATGTGGCACCCTAGGGTTCGGTTGCCACAGATACACCTGCTACAGAGAAGGATCTCCACAACAGGTAAGCCCGCACACAACACCTTCCATTCCAGACCTGAAGGGGGAGCTCTACAAGCCAAGATCAGGCGAGGTCTCCTGTAAATACAGGCTTGGGGGCGGAGTTAGTTAGTGCAGTTCCAGGGAGGACTGTGAAGACATTCTGGTGATGGATCTGTGCTAATCCCGTACCAGTGAGAGCTAATAACCTGCATGAGGGACCCTAGAACAAGGGTCAGAGGCAAGGAATAGTAGCAGCAGGGAAAGTGGAGCCATACAGGTTCGCCCTGGAGGAACAGCGCCTAAAACCGGACACCGGAGTCCATGACTGCAAGGGACCTGTCAGCCCAGCAATAAATATGTGAATAAGCATAAGAATGGCATCACCATAGACGTAGGCGCTGGCAGAAAATAATAATACTTACAGAAAAAGATATCTGCCGCGACACTACTATATTTATGAGAAATGTAGATCAATGAGTGGCACTAGAGAAAAGAGGATCAAACTGTATTGTGCATATGTGTAATGCAGAAACTGCCCTGTGCTAAATATGAAAATCGGAGATCTTAGTCTCGATAGTGGCCACTAAAGATTAAGCCTGGCATCCACTTCAAGGAGCCTCCACTGCCAGGTCCTGACACTATGCCCTAGTGAGATGGTGAAATGTGTATAGGCTTATATGTCCATGGATGTAATTAAGAACAATGATCAGGTGTGTGTTAGGACCTCACAATGGTGTCAGCAGTAAAGACCGGAGGCCAGGGAAATTCCAGGTCTCCTGGCCTCAGCAGCACTTGAGGCACAGCCACTTAGCAGAGCTAGGGACTGCAGTGGATACAGTGGTGCCCAATAGCAAGGCTCTCACCACCTGAAATACAAGTGAGGACTACAAGAGAGGATCAGGGCTTTGCTTCAGACAGCCTGGGACCAAAACACGCACAGCGCAGCAGGGAGGCCTCAAAACTCGCCTGGTATGGAGATCCCGAACTGTTACCAGACCATCCAGACCTAAACCATCAGAGACTTTAACCTGGACTATATCTGAGCTATCAGTAAAAGGTACGGAAACATCAACCCTGTGTGTGACTGTTATTGTGGCCCCTGATCCTGCTCCCTCCATAGATTGTCCTGCAAATCCCATATACCACAACTGCCCCTGGGATCCCGCTCCACCTACGGGGAGCGTAACCATCTTGCTGCCTAAACATCATCCCGGAGGTCTGACCCGCAGCACCGGTAACCATACCGGAACCGTAGGTGGTGTCATGAATCACTTTTATTTTTACTATTTTACCCCGACTTTTTAAGCGACCACCAGGGCCACGGGACTGGGCACATGCCCCAGTGGCATACCCCGTGAATCAACTCCTGAGACTGGGTACCCCACAGCCCTGGGCGGGTCATCTACCTAAAGGAATAGCTAACAATAAAGTGTAGTGGAAGGTGAACATATAAAAGCCATAACAGGATGTGACAGGGCATTTCAAAAGTGGGAAAATGAGAAACACGTGGAGAGCAGTGAAACAAGAAGGCAGACAAAGAGGAAAAATCTGTTCTCCTCTTAGTTGTGTCAGTTAATGGCTTGGCTATGACTGAAAAGTTCTTAAAATGCTTCCAATTAAAATTTGCAAAGCCAAGAAATCTCTGGAGTGCTTTCAGGTTAATAGGGTTCAACCCTATCAAGGGGATTGCTTGCACCTTTAACGGGGTCCATCAGAAACCCCATTGCAGAAACCAAATGTATAATGAACTGGACTTGCTGCACTTCAAATTGAAATTTCTCTGGTTTAGCAAATAAATGGTTGTCACATAAACCCTGGAGAACCTATGTGACATGCTCACGATGCTGCTCCTGTTTGCACAAGAAAATCAATAAGTCATCCAGGTAAATTTACCACAAATCTACCAAGCGGAGAGTGAAAGATGTAATTTATGACATTTTGAAAAACTGATGGAGCAATAGTTAACCCATATGGTATCACCAAATTTTCAAAATGATGTTCAGGTGTATTGAATGCAATCTTCCATTTGTCACCCTGATAAATACGTATAAGACTAAATGCCCATTTTGAATAAAAAAACATTTAGGTCCAAATAATTGGTTAAAAATGTCAGGTATAAGGGGCAAAGAGCAAGGAATGTGAACTGTGATTTTATTAGTTTTTTTAAAAATCCAATAATGGATGCAACACTCCATCTTTATTTTAACTAAAAAAAATAGTTCAAAAAATGAGTTTTAGGCATTTTAAATCCTGATATAACGTTGATACCACAATCATATGACCTATATGGTGAAAGAACATCACGCCCAGTCTCAGAAAAAAACATTACAGAAGTCTTTGACCTGTGGTGATCCACAGGGTTGGACACTTTTTTTTAGCCTGAGGATTCCCCAGTATTGTCCTCTTTTGAGGCATTTTCCTCAGCTCTAGGCATCATTTATGACAAACCCCGACAAAGTTGCTGTTTCTGAATCCAAGATCTGTAAGTTGGTTCAGAGAAGCCATAGAGGTTAGGACTACTGGTTAGAGTTTAGGTGCTGGGCAGTAGAGACTTCCTCGAATGACTCCGCTCTTCAGGGACTTTCAGATCAGATTAAGGATATGATGATCTACAGTCCTTTGATGTTTGTTTAGATAGACATATAAGAGACATTTATAGGTATTTCAGTGACATCTACTTGATATCAGTTGAAACTTGTGAACGTATGCAAATTGGTGGTAGCAAAGTTCTTAGAGAGGGTTCAGAACTCATGGCATCAGTTCATTTTTATTTGTTCTGTGGTCATTAGGTCATATTGTGGTTCAATGTTTCAAATATAATATTACATTCCTAAAAAGAAAAAAGGAGACTCTAAAACATAAAGATTAGTGATGGGCGAATCCTAAATTACTCGGACTCGCTTGACTCTAGCGAGTCCGAGCCCGGGACTCGCTACTCGTTGCAAGTCTAGCGAGTCCAATGTTAATGAATGGGGAAGCGAGTAATAGCGAGTAATGTGTGATTTAAAAATCGCAGATGTGTGTCGGAAAGCGCTCGCATTGCCGTGTCGGAAGCCCCACTCGCAACTGTATTTTGCTGCTGTCTCTGAGGCCAAACTCGCATGTGTTTGAGGCGAGGCAAGCGATTTTCTGCAGCAAACCCCATGCTTTGTGCAAACAGGAAATAAGCCGACTCGAGCTTCCTGGCTGGACGCGCAGAAAGTCACAGCGAGGAAGCATGGCCCCTGTCGACACCCTGCAATTAATTGCTCTGGTGGAGGCTCGGCCCCTGCTTTGGCTGCCCACTGACCCTGCGTATGGGGATAATGTCCAGCGGACTACGGCCTGGAGGGAGATCGCACAGGGCGTTTTCCCAACGTTTCATCGTTGTGGCCATGATGTGCAGAGCAATATGGGTGAGTTAAATGTGTTCACACGTTATATTGCATTTACCGTATATAGTCGTGTATAAGCCGACCCGTGTATAAGCCGACCCCCCTACTTTAGCCCCAAAAAAGTGGGAAACCATATTGACCGCCATCCTTGTATACAGCGGCAATCACTGTTAGACAGCCCCCAGCAGAGTATACAGCTCCACCTGCAGAGTATACAGGCCCCCAGTGTGTATATATGCCACCGATATTAGGGTATACAGACCCCCCGTGGGTACACAGGCCCCCCAGCACTGGGTATACAGGGCCCCCAGTGGTTATACAGGGCCCTCATAGTAGGGTCTACAGCCCCCCCGTGGGTATACAAGACCCCAGCAGTGGGTATACAGGGCCCCCGTGGGTATACAGGGCCCCCATAGTAGGGTATACAGGGCCCTCAATGTGTTATAATGCGCCGTCGCATGGTTGCCTATATTTGGATGGGGTCACAATAGTACACTTAGTTTAAGGGCTGGTCCTCCTGGCTCTGAAGGCCAGGGGGTTGGGTGTATATAAATACCACTAATGAGCGTAGTCTGGTGCCTGCACTATTACATTCTCTATGCGTTGACATGTGCCCTGCCCCATTTGTGATTGTGGCCACGTGAGCTCAATGTCCGTAATGCTGTTGATGATGTTCCACACTGTCGTGTCCATGTGCCTTGTATACACATTACACACACAACATGAATAAAATGTTATTGTTGATTTGTACACATACTTTTAGTGTTTCAAATGTTACAGAGGTCTAAACCCGGTTTGAAATCATTTCACAGTTGACCACATTATGAAGCGGTGGAGGAGCTGCCGCGACCAATTCAAGCGGCAACACCGGAGGATCATGGAGGGGGGCCCGGAAGCTGGTCACGGGATAATATATTGCCACTATGAACGGCTGTCATTTCTGGAACCGGTGGCCCGTATGCCAAGGTATGTGTTTGCCGCACTGTTGTTTACTATTATTGTTATTATTATTTATTTATATAGCGCCATTAGGTTCCATGGCACTTTACATGAGGATAAGGGTTAACGACAAAAAACAGTACATGAAGACAATCAGGTCATACAGGTACAAGAGGAGAGGACCCTGTCCACGAGGGCACACAGTGTACGTATGAAGCTCTATAATGAGTGTGCTGGTTTACATACCCACACTGGGGTTTGTTTCTGCCATGGTGCAACACAATTCTATTACCTTTGGCAATGATCCAGGACATACACATTTATAGTCACATTGTGACATTGGGACAAATAAGCAATGTTCTGCAGGGTGGTCAGACACAATGTTCCGTGACCTCACAATTAGCTATTATTGTTGGCATGTTTGTGGAACTAAGCCATGTTCTTCCCTGCAATGGCCTCTAAGGTGTGTGGCCCTGTCTGGTTTGCCTGTCATAAGCCTCATTTGTATAAGTTCCTAATGGCCTCGACTTGCATAAGGGCCACATACATCCCTACACGTTTAGTTGTGGGTGTTTTTTTCGGCTAAATAACGTTGCAAGGATATACCCTTTTTGCACTAAACTGTTTGTACACCATCCCAAATTGTTGACACATTCACACACATTTCAGAACATACCCTGTATCACTACAAATATGTGTGGTTCAGTTTTCCCATGGGTTTATTTGGGGCTGCAAGGTGATGGTGTAGATATTAGGGCCCACATGTGAACTTTAGTTTTTTTGTCGTTAACTCATGGCCACATTACGAATCCTCCGGAAAACATAGTGTATTAATGCTGTATAAAATCAAACTAAAGAGGGCCATATTTTAAGTGCAACAGGCTTTTATGTCCAAGGTCCTTTAGGAAACCCGAGGTTTGTCCTTGCTGCTCCCGGTTTTTTGTTCGGCCCCGTTGGAATAACTGTAAAACTGTCCATCTGTGCATACCACCTTGTTTGGCACCAACGATGTGTGACCTGCTGCTCAAAAACAACCCCATACTCTATGTCCATTACAGTCGTTTCAAAACCCAAGCCATCTGTTTGGTGTGTTTTATTTACCAAGACATTCCTGATTAGCATACATGGCAGCAAAAACGGAGTGTAGACCACTAACGCCAAATGCTCATGTGTCACCTATGCTGCATGACTACATTTCCTGTCTTGCTCACCTGCCCTATAGATCTGGGTTATGTGCATTGAGACCAAGGCCATCCACACTGTGTGTTTTTGTGTCCATCTGATGGCAAACAACCCTGAATAATGTGTTTGCCTCACAGTGTCAGGCTATAGCTTTGTCCACATAAAGTTTCCACAAAAAGTCTAAGCAATAGTTGTGGCCACTAATATGTCTTTAAGTGACTACATAGCTGTCCTGCCTAAGGCAGGGCACAGTGTAATAGTGCGGACAAATTTTAAAATTTGTAATGTAATGGCAAAAAATCGTGGAGCAACACTACCCACACATACAATATAGTTTGAGGCATGAGCCAAAAATGTCATTAATTTATTTGCTGCAATTCCATCTTAAGGGCAACAATGAAAAGACACAGAATACACAGATACACTGAGTCAAAAAAGCGTGCACATGTTATGTTTGGCCTATGGTTTTGTTTCCAAACGCAACCCATTCACCAAATGTTTTTTATATTTACCCACAGAGCTGCTCACTTTCGGAGGCGGCGTCGTCACCCGCCAGCAGAGCTGCCTGAGGAGGGGAGGGAGGCACCTCAACCCCCACCAGATGAGGAGGAGGGAGTAGCACCACCACCACCACCTCCGCCACCACCACCACCACCACCACCACCACCGCCGCCACCACCACCACCTTTGGGGCCACAGATACAACAAGAAGAGGAGGATGAAGGGCCACACCAGTGCCCTCCACTGCCGACTGCCAGCAGCAGTGTGGGGAGTCACTGGAACCCGAGCAGCCCTGCTCTGATCCCGGGGGCAGCACAAGACCGCAGAGGACAGTGTAATGGTGACTTTGCCCGCAGTCTCATACCGTTCTTGGATGACATTCCATTCGAGAGACGACTGCGGGCATGGTCAGCAATACATATTGTCATAGATGCGTGTCGCCCTCCAAACCACCCTGGCCAGGTCTTTTCATATTTGGAGGGGTGGCAGCAATCTGGCGCAAACAGGCTGGACAGGCACACACCACGGCGGGACAGCTATGTGGCGACCCAGAGGCCCTACCAACCTTTCTGTCCAACCCACATGGACCTCCCAACCCAAGGCCATTTTGAGAGACCGGCCCAGGTGACCCACCCTACAGGGTTGCAAGCAGTGGGGGAGGCTATCCATGGGGCCCTGGACCTCCTCCAGGACCAGGGTGATGGTGGCGGGGTAGAGGCTACCCCACACAATGTTCCCACCTACCACCAGCTGTAGGTTCAACTTTTTTTTTTTTGTTAATCTAAATAGTGCATGTTTGCACTTTTGACATGTTTATATGTTTATTTATGATTTTTTACGTTGCTTTTCGAAAGCGAAAAAAAAAAAAAAAAAAAAAAAAAAAAAAATCTGACATCTTTGCCATTAAGGCATAATAATACAGGTTTTCAAAACAAATGCTTTGTGTCTGTCTTTTTTCAGGGAATGGATGTGTAGGTTGTTTTGTGGGTGGCCTTAAAGTCATCATCATTAGCAAGTACTTTACGGCCTGCATGGCGCATGAGGGCACCTTGGTTAGTACGTGTAAATCATTACTGCACATACCAATGTTGCTAACAAAGAAATAGTGCCTGTGTTTGGGGGGGGGGTTACTTAATGACTCAGTATGTCAACAACACTAGGAACACAGATGCGAGAGGCTGGGACGTCTACTTGCAACACAGAACGTCTATGCGTTATCTCCGTAGCGTACAGTGGGACCCTTCGCCAGGCTCCAGCAGGATCATAGTACAAGCAACGTCTTCGATGCAGGCATAGGCTTGTTGCCTCAAAAAATTAACCCAAGGGGCTTCATGAACTCTTTTTAGATATAGAGGAGGGAGCGTGGCCCATACTATAGTCTTGCTTGTCCTGAGAGCATAGTACAAGCAACGTATTCGATGCAGGTATAGGCTTGTTGCCTCAAAAAATTAGCCCAAGGGGCGGGATCAACTCTATTTTGAAGTTGAGGAGGGCGCGTGGCCCATACTATAGTCTTGCTTATCCTGAGAGCATAGTACAAGCAACGTATTCGATGCAGGCATAGGCTTGTTGCCTCAAAAAATTAGCCCAAGGGGCTTCATGAACTCTTTTTAGATATAGAGGAGGGAGCGTGGCCCATACTATAGTCTTGCTTGTCCTGAGAGCATAGGAGAAGCAACGTATTCGATGCAGGCATAGGCTTGTTGCCTCAAAAAAATTAGCCCAAGGGGCTTGATGAACTCTTTTTAGATATAGATGGAGGGAGCGTGGCACATACTATAGTCTTGCTTGTCCTGAGAGCATAGTACAAGCAATGTATTCGATGCAGGTATAGGCTTGTTGCCTCAAAAAATTAGCCCAAGGGGAGGGATCAACATTTTGAAAATTTATGAAAGGCACTTGAGCCAAACTATATGTTTTATTGCAGTTTGAGAAATGCCCACAATGCAGGCATAGGCTTGTTGCCTTAAAAAATTCAGCCAAGAGACTGTATTGGATTGTCTGACATAAATCAACGGTCAAAAATCATCACAAGTGCATGCATTATTAAAGTAACATTACTGACACTGATTGTGTAGTTTTGTTGTCATGCAGCAAGTGTAGCAGGAACATTATTTATCCAATCTTCTTAGCAGAGGCACATTGTTTATCCTTTGTGTCAGAAGAGGACATAATGTTGAAACCGCACTCAGCCAAACGTAACAAATTTGAAAATGTCCCTCTAGGTTTGGGTACTGTCGTCTGAAGGGGTTAAGAACTTTGATGATATCCAGTCCTTGTTAAACTTAATGAGAGTGAGTCTGTCGGCATTTTCTGTAGTCAGCCGTGACCTTCTATCAGTGACAATTCCCCAGCGGCACTAAAAACACGCTCTGATGTCACACTAGCAGCTGGGCAGGCCAGCAACTCCAAGGCATACAAAGACAGCTCAGTCCAAGCGTGAAGCTTGGAAACCCAGTAATTAAAGGGTACAGAGGGGTCGGTTAAGAAGCTGGTAGTGTCACACACATACTCGTTCAACATGTTTGACAATGTTTGTCTCCTAGACAAGGGGACCGTAGGCACAATCCGTTGCAGATTGGAATGTCTGTTGAACATCGCCCAGTTGGTGGACATCTTACCACCACCTCTTCTTGACAATGTGGCCGTTTGTGTTCGAACCAAAGGCTGCTGTGGCAAAGAGCTGCTTGTTCGTGGTATAGCGGAGTCAGATGGTGAAATTGACATTAAATTGTCAACAACCACACTTTTGAAATGATCCATCGTTAAGCCCCTTGGTGACTGCAACAGCAGCGATGGAAACTTGTCTTTGTAGCGTGGGTCAAGGAATGTTGACAACCAGTAGAGGTCGCTGTCATAGATGTTAATGACGCGTGGATCTTGGGACAGACATTGAGACATGAAGTCAGACATGTGTGCTAGGCTACAAAGACTCATGTCTTCTGTGTCACCTGACTGATGAACAATAGGCATCATGGTCTCAAAATCGGTCTCCGCCTCCTGCTCTTCAGCCCACCCATGCTGTACCGACATAAACCTGGGGTTGGGAGTTCCATCAGGGTGCACCTCAGTACCATGGATAAATAAATCGTCTTCATCTTCCTCATCACTGTTTTGTTCTGCAGCCAATGTTGCCGGCTGAAATTGGCTTTGCTGGCTCTGATCCTGGATGTTAAAATGTGGATCCATAGCCCTCTGCTGTGCCCTCAATGATTCTGTTTTAAGATTCAGGAGAGAATCTTTAAGCAAACAGAGCATGGGGATGGTGAGACTAATAATGGACTCATCACCGCTGACCAGTTTTGTGCAGTAATCGAAGTTCTCTAGAACCTCGCAAAGGTCAGCGATCCAGACCCACTCCATCGTACCAATGTGTCTTGTATTACTTCCTGGGTGACGGGCATGTTGCAGCTGATATTCCGCTATAGCCCTCTGCTGCTCATTGAACCTAGCCAACATATGGAATGTAGAATTCCATCGTGTGGGCATGTCGCAAATTAATCTGTGTTTGGGCAAATTAAATTGCTGTTGAAGGGCAGATAGACTTGCAAGTGCAGTTGATGAATGTCGGAAATGTCCGCAATTTCTACGCACCTTCTCTAGTAGATCAGATAACTCTGGGTAAGTTTTCAAGAATTTCTGAACTACAAGATTCAGTACGTGAGCCATGCAAGGCACTTGTTGAAGGTTACCGAGCTTTATTGCTGCAACAAGGTTTCGTCCGTTATCACTGACCACAAGACCTGTTTGTAGTTGCAGTGGGGCTAGCCACTCATCTGTCTGTTGCTTAACACCTTTCCACAGCTCGTTTGCAGTGTGAGGTGTGTCACCTAGACAGATGAGCTTAAGAAGAGCCTGTTGTCGCCTGGCTGATGCAGTACTGCAAAGCTCCCAACTTTGACGTGATGTTGCGGACAAATCAGCAGTGGTCAAGGAAGTAGAAGACGCACATTGTGTTGTAGAAGAATATGAGGACGCGGACACCCGGAATGATGCTGTGCCCGCTATTCGTGGAGTTGGTAGGATCGCAGATATTCCACTATTAGACTTTGGGACACTCTCGACAAGGTTCATCCAGTGAGCCGTTAGGGATATGTATCTGCCCTGTCCACAACTACTTGTCCAGGTGTCAGTTGTCAGGTGAACTTTTCCGCTCACAGCATTTGTCAGTGCACGCTTCAAGTTGTTAACCACGTGCTGATGTAACGCGGGTATGGCAGTACGTGAAAAAAAATTGCGACTGGGGACAGTGTATCGTGGTGCTACCACAGCCAACAACTCCCGAAAAGCCTCAGTATCCACAAGCCAAAATGGCAGCATTTCTACAGCTAACAGCTTAGAAATTTGCGCTGTCATTTGTCGAGAAAAAGGGTGTGTGGATGGGTGCTTCCGCTGCCTCTCATACAGCTGTGGAACAGACAACTGGACATTTGGCGCAGACTCACAAGTCACTTGACTACTGTCATATCTCTGGTCTAACGCAGCTTGTGAGGAGATCGTATGAGTAGGAGCTGCTGCATGAACAGTAGATGGTGAAGGACGATTCGGAGGTGGCATAACGGTGTTGAGGTCAGAAGGCCCTGATGTCGAACCCTGATGGGCCAACCACTGACTTGGGTGCTTAAGAGTCATGTGCTTTCGCATACTGCTGGTGCTCAAGTTTGATTTGCCCTGGCCTCTGCTCAGCCTGGCATAGCAGATGTTACATATAACGACATTTGCTACTGATGGGCTATCTTTAAAAAATTTCCAGACAATGGATGTTCGTCCTTTAGGTTGTGGTGTAGGAACTGGAGGATGAGTCTGGCCAACACAAACTGTAGACACATTTTGGCCAACTGTTGTTAAAGTTGGGGCAACAGTTGGTACAGTTTGTGCAACAGTTGACACAATTTGGGCTACTGTTGTCACAGCTTGGATTCTGGATAAAGGAGTAAGCCTGGGTGCTTTAGGCGGTGGTACATAACCACTTTCCTCCTCCTGGCTGCTCTGTTGGCTCTGCATGTCAAGTGTCCAGGTTGGATCAGTGGTCTCATCATCCACCCCCTCCTCCTCAAAGTCATCTGGATAACGTGACTGGTCAGGCTGGCCAGATGAGATGTGTGTTCATCATCATCATCATCCTCCACCTCCTGAGACGGTCTATGCCTTTGTTGAAAGGGACGTTCTTCAGGACGAGGTGAATCCAAACTTTGTCCATAGATGGAATGTACGTCTGGTTCAAGTATCTGTTCGGGCAGTGACAAAGAAAGGTCAGGTTGTATGAATGGCTGATAAGAAACAAATAAATCTTCCGAATGTCCAAGTTCGCGGTCTAAATTTTCCTCTGTCTGGCGATGGCTTGAGGAAATAGGAAGATTTTGCGGATTAGATGACCCCGCGTTATCAGTAGCGGCACTTGAATATGGTGTCAAGGATGATTGTGTGCTGCCAGAACCAGTGGTTGAGGTCTTGTCAGCCATCCAAGATGTTATTTGGTCTTGCTCTTCCGGCCTCAAGACACGTTTAGGTTGAGTACTGGGAAATTTAGACAGCAGAAAGGTGGATCGATCAATCCTCGTCTGTCTACTTCAACCAGTGCCTTGTTGTTCACGACTGCTAGGGCCCCGACCTCGTCCCTTTGCAGACTGGTTTTTGGGAATTTGGTGTTTTTGGGACATTGTTGACAAATGCACAGCCACCGAGATGGAGTTTGGTGTTGCTGCAGGCGTCACTTACTGGCGGGTTAAGTGTGTGCTAACACTTGACAGTGAAGCAGCACACTAGTCCCTGAAAAAATTAGAAAGTGCGCACAGCCACCGAGATGGAGTTTGGTGTTGCTGTAGGCGTCACTTACTGGCGGGTTAAGTGTGTGCTAACACTTGACAGTGAAGCAGCAGACTAGTCCCTGAAAAAATTAGAAAGTGCGCACAGCCACCGAGATGGAGTTTGGTGTTGCTGCAGGCGTCACTTACTGGCGGGTTAAGTGTGTGCTAACACTTGACAGTGAAGCAGCACACTAGTCCCTGAAAAAATTAGAAAGTGCGCACAGCCACCGACATGGAGTTTGGTGTTGCTGTAGGCGTCACTTACTGGCGGGTTAAGTGTGTGCTAACACTTGACAGTGAAGCAGCACACTAGTCCCTGAAAAAATTAGAAAGTGCGCACAGCCACCGAGATGGAGTTTGGTGTTGCTGCAGGCGTCACTTACTGGCGGGTTAAGTGTGTGCAAACACTTGACAGTGAAGCAGCACACTAGTCCCTGAAAAAATTAGAAAGTGCGCACAGCCACCGAGATGGAGTTTGGTGTTGCTGTAGGCGTCACTTACTGACTGGTTAAGTGTGTGCTAACACTTGACAGTGAAGCAGCACACTAGTCCCTGAAAAAATTAGAAAGTGCGCACAGCCACCGAGATGGAGTTTGGTGTTGCTGCAGGCGTCACTTACTGGCGGGTTAAGTGTGTGCTAACACTTGACAGTGAAGCAGCACACTAGTCCCTGAAAAAATGAGAAAGTGCGCACAGCCACCGAGATGGAGTTTGGTGTTGCTGCAGGCGTCACTTACTGGCGGGTTAAGTGTGTGCTAACACTTGACAGTGAAGCAGCACACTAGTCCCTGAAAAAATTAGAAAGTGCGCACAGCCACCGAGATGGAGTTTGGTGTTGCTGCAGGCGTCACTTACTGGCGGGTTAAGTGTGTGCTAACACTTGACAGTGAAGCAGCACACTAGTCCCTGAAAAAATTAAAAAGTGCGCACAGCCACCGAGATGGAGTTTGGTGTTGCTGTAGGCGTCACTTACTGGCGGGTTAAGTGTGTGCTAACACTTGACAGTGAAGCAGCAGACTAGTCCCTGAAAAAATTAGAAAGTGCGCACAGCCACCGAGATGGAGTTTGGTGTTGCTGCAGGCGTCACTTACTGGCGGGTTAAGTGTGTGCTAACACTTGACAGTGAAGCAGCACACTAGTCAATGCACTGTTCTGCCACAGACAAAATAACGCTGAAGGGGTTTTTAGGACCCAAAATCTATCAGCTGCCAAAAAATTGTTAATACTACCTCAGCTAAGCCTCTGACTTCAGCTATTAGAACAGCTGAGTGAGTAAGCGAAGCTATGAGGTCGCTCCTGTGAAGACACTGTAGGACTGCAGCTCCCTGCTTCCCTGCCTGCCTACAGTCTCACAGTACATTGTACTCCTCTGTCCTCCTGCTAGCTCTCACAAGAGCTGTTTGGGGTTAATATAAGGAATCTTGAAGTTCCCTACACTCACTGACAATCCCTATGACCTGCTCCAGAATCTACCTCACCCTGCTCTAGCTCAGATCTTCAGAGAAATGTGCTCAAAATGGCGGTGGCAAGGCTTATATACAGCCTTGCCTGTCATCCATGACATAGCCATCACGATTGACAGCAGCCAATCATAGTAATGCCACAACCAACATGGCTGTGGCATTACTGAATAAGATTGGCTAACAGCTTGTCCATCTTCAAAAGTTTGTCTGACCTAACACTCTAGGCTGTCTCGGAAGCTTTGTCGGAACATAACAGATTCTGTATTCGCGAGTCCCGAATACAGAATACAGGACTCGGATTCGTAGACTCGCTCGGAATCGCTAAGATTTGCTCAGACTCGCTCGGAATCGCTGCTTACAGCAGGTATCCGTGAAGCGGTGCGATTCTGTAAACGATTTTGGGGACATAGCGATGTGATATAGCGAGTCTCGCTAGTAAATCTAGGATTGCCATTTACTTGCATTGGACTCGCTACTTTGCGAGTCCTCGCTGGAAAACTCGCCGAGTAGCGAGTCCTGCGAGTCCCTTACTACTCGCCGAGTAACGAGTCCTAGCGAGTAGATTCGCCCATCACTAATAAAGATAAAGGTTCCAAGAGTCTGAGATTGTCACTTGTACATGAATCCATTATTTTCTTACAAAGATCTTTGAAGACTAAGGCTAATTTTATACATAAGCCTGCATTTGAGGATTCAGGTTCTGCCTGGAATTGACTTCAGTGTTTCTCATCTCCAGTCCTCAGAACCCACGAGCAGTCCATGTTTTCAAGATTTCTTCATTATTGTGTTTAGGCATTTACAGTTGTGGCCAAAAGTATTGACACTCCTGCAATTCTGTCAGATAATACTCAGTTTCTTCCTGAAAATGATTGCAATCACAAATTCTTTGGTATTATTATCTTCATTTAATTTGTCTTCAATGAAAAAACACAAAAAATATTGTCCTAAAGCCAAATTGGATATAATTCCACACCAAACGTGGACAAAAGTATTGGCACTGTTAGAAAAATCATGTGATGCTTCTCTAATTTGTGTAATTAACAGCACCTGTAACTTACCTGTGGCATCTAACAGGTGTTGGCAGTAACTAAATCACACTTGCAGCCAGTTGACATAGATTAAACTTTACTCAACCTCTGTCCTGTGTCCTTGTGTATACCACATTGAGCATGGAGGAAAGAAAGAAGACCAAAGAACTGTCTGAGGACTTGAGAAACCAAATTGTGAGGAAGCATGAGCAATCTCAAGGCTACAAGTCCATCTCCAAAGACCTAAATGTTCCTGTGTCTAACGTGCGCAGTGTCATCAAGAAGTTTAAAGCCCATAGCACTATGGCTAACCTCCCTAAATGTGGACGGAAAAGAAAAATTGACAAGAGATTTCAACGCAAGATTGTGCGGATGGTGGATAAAGAACCTTGACTAACATCCAAACAAGTTCAAGCTGCCTTGCAGTCCGAGGACACATCACCGTACTATCCATCGGCGTCTGAATGAAAAGGGACTGTATGGTAGGATACCCAGGAAGACCCCACTTCTTACCCCGAGACATAAAAAAGTCAGCCTGGAGTTTGCCAAAACTTACCTGAGAAAGCCTAAAACGTTTTGGAAGAATGTTCTCTGGTCAGATGAGACAAAAGTAGAGCTTTTTGGGCAAAGGCATCAACATAGAGTTTACAGGAGAAAAAAAGAGGCATTCAAAGAAAAGAACACGGTCCCTACAGTCAAACATGGCGGAGGTTCCCTAATGTTTTGGGGTTGCTTTGCTGCCACTGGCACTGGACTGCTTGAAACTGCAACTATATCAAGGTTATACTTATTAAAATTTAACTTTTATTTGTTAGTTTAAGATAGGGAGATGTACCCTTTATGTCATATGGTATGGTGCTTTTTGTTACAGAAGGGGAGAGGGGAAGGTCACCCTGTTCTATCCCTAGCTCTCTCCCTGCCTGACAATGGAGTTTTCAACACCTAAAAAAAACCCTAATTGGTGTCCCCGTTCCTCGACGGCTCACCCTTCTGGTCCTAAATCTTATTGGGGTAAGACATATCTGTGCAGAAGCTCCCCTTCTTATATTGTACCTGGGTGTCCTGTCTTACTGTTAATAGCCCTGGGAGTCCGGGTCAATACCCTTAGACTCGGTGGTAAAAAAATGGTATACCACCTTTGGGGTCAGTAATGATCAAAATATGGTGGTGCTTCTCTCTATATATATATCACACCTTGGCGGGATGGAGGCTTAAACTTATAAGAGTGATAAATATTGTCACCATAGAAGGTAACTTAGTGACACACTCCTCCACTCACATGCAAATCTGCATTCCAGGTCCAGCATCCCCCATCCCAAGAGAGCACACACCATACACTAAAATAAAACAGACCCAAACGGGTAAAACCAGACTCAACCGTGCTCAGTAATCCTACCTCAACCCCAATTTAGTGAGTCGTACCAGAAGGGACCAAATTACAGGCAGGGAAACGGTTAAACTTTTTAGACCATGTAGATATTAGTTATACTCATCTCATCCTGCAGAGGATAGCTCACTCGACGCATTTCCCCCAACCAAATGATGTCCCGGTGGGTTCCTCAGGAGTGAAATGTCTTTTCCATGAGGCCTCCAATACAGCCTCTGGTTGCCCAGGGTGGGGTCCTGATAAGTCCCCTTCTCCACCCCTCTGTATTTCACTCCTGAGGAACCCACCGGGACATCATTTAGTTGGGGAAAACGCGTCGAGAAATTTGGTCCCTTCTGGTACGACTCACTAAATTGGGGTTGAGGTAGGATTACTGAGCACGGTTGAGTCTGGTTTTACCCGTTTGGGTTTGTTTTATTTTAGTGTATGGTGTGTGCACTCTTGGGATGGGGGATGCTGGACCTGGAATGCAGATTTGCATGTGAGTGGAGGAGTGTGTCACTAAGTTACCTTCTATGGTGACATTATTTATCACTCTTACAAGTTTAAGCCTCCATCCCGTCAAGGTGTGATATATGTAGAGAGAAGCACCACCATATTTTTGATCATTACTGACCCCAAAGGTGGTATACCATTTTTTTACCACCGAGTCTAAGGGGATCGACCCGGACTCGCAGGGCTGTTAACAGTAAGACAGGACACCTGGGTATAATATAAGAAGGGGAGGTTCTGCACAGATACGTCTTACCCCAATAAGATTTAGGACCAGAAGGGTGAGCCGTCGAGGAACGGGGACACCAATTAGGGGTTTTCATTTTTAGGTGTTGAAAACTCCGTTGTCAGGCAGGGAGAGAGCTAGGGATAGAACAGGGTGACCTTCCCCTCTCCCCTTCTTTAGCAAAAGCACCATACCGTATGGCATAAAGGGTACATCTCCCTATCTTAAACTAACAAATAAAAGTTAAATTTTAATAAGTATAACGTTGATATAGTTGCATGAATATTAGGTTTACTGATATCTTTCGATGGTGAGCAAACTGGAATGCTTGACCGTGTGCATGGCATTATGAAGTCTGAAGACTACCAACAAATTTTGCAGCATAATGTAGGGCCCAGTGTGAGAAAGCTGGGTCTCCCTCAGAGGTCATGGGTCTTCCAGCAGGACAAAGATCCCAAAACACACTTCAAAAAGCACTAGAAAGTGGTTTGAGAGAAAGCACTGGAGACTTCTAAGGTGGCCAGCAATGAGCCCAGACCTGAATCCCATAGAACACCTGTGGAGAGATCTAAAAATGGCAGTTTGGAGAAGGCACCCTTCAAATATCAGGGACCTGGAGCAGTTTGCCAAAGAAGAATGGTCTAAAATTCCAGCAGAGCATTGTAAGAAACTCATTGATGGTTACCGGAAGCGGTTGATCGCAGTTATTTTGGCTAAAGGTTGTGCAACCAAGTATTAGGCTGAGGGTGCCGATACTTTTGTCTGGAACTTTTTTTGGAGTTTTGTGTGAAATGATCAATGTTTTGCTTTTTGCTTCATTCTCTTTTGTGTTTTTTCATTGAAGACAAATTAAATGAAGATAATAATACCAAAGAATTTGTGATTGCAATCATTTTCAGGAAGAAACTGAGTATTATCTGACAGAATTGCAGGGGTGTCAATACTTTTGGCCACAACTGTAAGTCCTTCAGCTTAGGGGGTTTACCTTATTAAGAAACCTTCAGACTGGTAACTGCAGTGAGTCAGTTTGTTTTCCTTTCAGCACTTTTTCCTTTCACCCCTTTTAGGTTTCTGGAAGGTTTTACTTGATCGGCACATTTGTAGCTCTCTTTAGCTTTCCCTCTCTACTCTATGTGAATAAGTTTTAGTTTTCTCACTCATGGTTTTTGTATCTTCCTGCACACTTTCCTCTCCTCTTGATGGTAGTTTGCTGCGGCCTCTCCCTCTAGTCCATCAGGAGATGCGAGAGACCCCTCAACTTTTAAAGAGTCAGGTCCTAGGTGGTGTTTTGAATGCCCACTTGTTGACTCTAGGACCCAGAGTAGTTTGAACATAGGAGAAAATATCAGTTACATAAGGCAAAAAAGATAGAGAACTTCGGTCCACATAGAAGTAATCTGGCAACTTTATCTTGGGTTCAACCATGATGCTCAATTGGCCTGAGACATTTGGAAAAGCTAAACATGCAAGCTGTTGTTGACGCTTGATATCCTCAACCACCAAAGATAATGTTTGTAATTGTCAGGTCCTAGATGGTGTTTTGAATTTCAGATCACCTTGAGGTACTATGTCATCTTTTGTCACCCGTGATTACATTCACAGAGAAACTATGGTGTTAAAGCAGGGCTTTAAACCCCATTTAACCCCTTAGATGTACAATTGACAGTGGTTTTTAGGGCGTTAATAGACACTAATCAGTTCCAAAACCGGACGATGATACAGGTTGTTAGCTATCATAAAAAGCTGTCTCCCATGGGATTTT
Source organism: Allobates femoralis (assembly GCA_033576535.1). Classification (NCBI taxonomy): domain Eukaryota; kingdom Metazoa; phylum Chordata; class Amphibia; order Anura; family Aromobatidae; genus Allobates; species Allobates femoralis. The sequence continues at coordinate 245,740,035 of JARQOC010000002.1, read as the reverse complement.
TGCCCATGGGGAGGAGTGCAATTTGCGTATTTCTCATTGTCATTTTAAAACAGTGATAATAAAGTAAAACTTCTTAACAGTCTTCATTTTACTGCACATCTGTAGTCATTAAAGAGTTAAAATGAGTTTGTGACCCCAAACTGATAGTAAAACACCCAATGGTTTAATAGCCATGTAGGGAATAAACCCTTCAGTGTTCTAATTATTTCCTCTGTAGAAACGGATAAATATGCCAATTATGATGTCCAATACACCTTTCATACGGTCAAAAACCTCACTGCCTATTGACTTTTACATGTTTCTCACGTTCCTCCATGTTGATTGACAGCATTGGCTTGCCCAGATGCAGCATGATCTTCAGACAAAGCTGCTGCACACCAGCACTAATCATAAGTGAGAAAGCATGTGCATGCAAAACCAGTGGGTAGAACAGTGAACTCACCTCTTTGCCACACCAAGGGTTCACCAAAAATCATATTTTAAATGTTTGATTAAACATCAATGCATAAATACTACATATTATATACTACAATACATCTCAAGTTAAATAAAGAAAAAATAAAAAAAAATATATGTATAAAATCCAAATATAAAATTAAAATAACTCCCCTTTTCTCTTATTAAAAATTAAAAACTGGTTTATCAAAACATAAAATTAATTGACCTTTAACAGTAAATGCCGTAAAGAGAATTGAACTGAAATGCCTGAACTGCATTTTTGGGACATTGTAGCACCCCAAAAATGCAACAAAAACCTAACATGTCAAACTACCCTATTATCAATAAAAGCATCAGCCTGCCACGCAAGAAAAAAAACCATCGTACAGCTTCATTAAAGTAAAAATGAAACCATTATAGTTATGAGAAAATAGTGACACAAGCAGACATTTTTCAATGAATAAAAAAACTATCCAGTTTTAGTATTGCTGTTATTGTACTGACGTTCACAGACATTGTACCAGCTCATTTTTACAGCACAATAAATGCGGTAAAAACAAAGCCAAAAAATTCAATTGCAGAATTGCAGTGGCGTTTTGGCATGTCAATTGCACTTTTATGTTTGTTTCAAATTTTCCAGTACATTGAATAGAAAAATGAAAGGCATCATTCAAAATTCCAAACTGTCATACAAAATAATCAGCTATGTTAAAGAAAGGATAAAAAAGTTATGGTTTTTGGACAAACAGGAATAAAAAATGGCAGTGCAAAAACAGAACAGAAAGTTGCATGGCTAGTTAGGGGTTAAAGGGATCCTGACACCCTCTTTGGGCATTTTAAACTGTGCCCACCAGCTTACATACCATATAAATGGGGTTCTAGTAACCCCTGTATGTGCCCACGTTTTAACAGAAAACAGGGTGCACCGCAATGATCTAAATTATATCAAGGGAAGGAGGGGTCGCTCACCGTGCCAAGAGGGGCAGATATGCACACACACACGAGTAGTAGAGTAGTGAGAATTATAACTTTATTAGTGCAATAGACCAAACAAGATTAAAAACATTTAAAACCATAGGGTGTCAATGTAGAACACAACGCTGAACATATGTACAGAATACAATGCTGACAAAACATGAGCAGGATATGACACAATATCGGTGATCACAACAGGTTTGACAAAATACAGGATTGAGTTGTAGGGAGAGACCCGAGGGTGGGGGATGAGAGCAGGTACGGGAAGTACTAGTGCTCCTTCACCACAATATTTCACATAAATACGCTTGTTAGCCCAATATAGGGTGGACAGTGTTATGGGTAACCACATCTATGTCAAGGGACCTATTATAAAGCACAAATCATAGGGCCACAAAATGATTGGTAGTGCTGGGAGTGTTAAATATGATTTAATACTGGTCTCAGCAGCTGGAATAAACAATGTTTATAAGTGAGACAGATACCAATATCTCACACAAGTGAAGTCTGCAGAGGCACAGACAATTATAGAGAAAATTTCACATATTATAAGTTTTACCCAAGATTCCGCAAATCATCCAATGAGTAATGCTATGAGTCGTTTAGTAGTCCCAAACACAGTGGTCCCTAGGGGTGGTCACATATGGATGATAACAAAGGTCTTAACCATCAGGTAACTAACCGTATAATTGATACAAAGACCACCCAAATATATTGGGTACTCCCTATTGTTTACATATAGTCAAAACAGTGTATGTCACCGTGTCCACTGACAGTGGAAAATAAAGTGCATGTTACCAGTCCGTAAATTGTCCGAAGTGTCAGTCCGAGGTATGTAGCGAGGTGACTACAGGGCACCCAGGCCCCACGCGTATCGCTGCCAGGGCGCAGCTTCCTCAGGGGAAATATAAGTCTGTTGCACATTGGGACTCATTTTATATCTGTTGGTAATTAATGATCAGATACAGCTGAGAGAGCACAATTAGACCACATGATATTGTCATAGACGGAAGTGACATCGCAGTCACAACTCAGTGCCCATGGTAACAAGTAAACAGTATATCTTATACCTATTGCAGGAAGTGACATAGCGGAAGTGACATCGTAGTCACAACTCAGTGCCCATGGTAACAAGTAAACAGTATATCTTATACCTATTGCAGGAAGTGACATAGCGGAAGTGACATCGCAGTCACAACTCAGTGACCATGGTAACAAGTAAACAGTATATCTTATACCTATTGCAGGAAGTGACATAGCGGAAGTGACATCGCAGTCAAAACTCTGTGACCATGGTAACAAGTAAATAGTATATCTTATACCTATTACAGGAAGTGGAAGTGACATCGCAGTCACAACTCAGTGACCATGGTAACAAGTAAGCAGTATATCTTATACCTATCTTATACCTATTACAGGAAGTGACATAGCGGAAGTGACATCGCAGTCAAAACTCTGTGACCATGGTAACAAGTAAATAGTATATCTTATACCTATTACAGGAAGTGGAAGTGACATCGCAGTCAAAACTCTGTGACCATGGTAACAATTAAATAGTATATCTTATACCTATTACAGGAAGTGGAAGTGACATCGCAGTCACAACTCAGTGACCATGGTAACAAGTAAGCAGTGTACCTTATACCCATTACAGGAAGTGACATAGCGGAAGTGACATCGCAGTCACAGCTCAGTGACCATGGTAACAAGTAAACAGTATATCTTATACCTATTGCAGGAAGTGACATAGCGGAAGTGACATCGCAGTCACAACTCTGTGGCCATGGTAACAAGTAAATAGTATATCTTATACCTATTACAGGAAGCGGAAGTGACATCGCAGTCACAACTCAGTGACCATGGTAACAAGTAAGCAGTATATCTTATACCTATTACAGGAAGTGACATAGCGGAAGTGACATCGCAGTCACAGCTCAGTGACCATGGTAACAAGTAAACAGTATATCGTATACCTATTGCAGGAAGTGACATAGCGGAAGTGACATCGCACTCACAGCTCAGTGACCATGGTAACAAGTAAACAGTATATCTTATACCTATTGCAGGAAGTAACATAGTAACATAGTAACATGGTTTTTAAGGTTGAAGTAAGACTTTAAGTCCATCTAGTTCAACCCATAGCCTAACATGTTGATCCAGAGGAAGGCAAAAAAAACCCATGTGGCAACACTAAGCTCCACATTGGGGGGAAAAAATTCCTTCCTGACTCCAGATACGGCAATCAGACTAATTCCCTGGATCAACGCCCTATCAAAGAATCTAGTATGTATAACTGGTAATATTATAGTTTTCAAGAAAGGCATAAAGGCCCTTCTTAAATGTTAGTAGTGACTCACTCATTACAACAGCATGTGGCAGAGAGTTCCATAGTCTCACTGCTCTTACAGTAAAGAATCCGCGTCTGTGATTATGATTAAACCTTCTTTCCTCCAGACGTAGAGGATGCCCCCTTGTCCCAGTCTCAGGCCTAAGAGTAAAGAGATCATTAGAAAGGTCTCTGTACTGTCCCCTCATATATTTATACATTATTATAAGATCACCCCTAAGCCTTCGTTTTTCCAAGCTAAATAACCCCAAGTTTAATAACCTGTCTTGGTATTGCAGACCCCTTAGTCCTCTAATGACTTTTGTCGCTCTTCTCTGGACCCGCTCTAGTTCAGCTATGTCTTTCTTATACACCGGAGACCAGAATTGTACACAGTATTCTAAGTGTGGTCGCACTAGTGACTTGTATAGAGGTAAAATTATGTTCTCCTCATGAGCATCTATGCCTCTTTTAATGCATCCCATTATTTTATTTGCCTTTGCAGCAGCTGCCTGACACTGGCCACTAAATGTGAGTTTGTCATCTACCCATACACCCAGGTCTTTTTCAGTGACAGTTTTGCCCAGTGTTTTACAATTAAGCACATAATTATACCTTTTGTTTCCTCTGCCCAAGTGCATGACTTTACATTTATCCCCATTAAAGCGCATTTGCCATTTAGCAGCCCAAGCTTCTAGTTTACATAAATCCTCCTGTAATATAAAATTGTCCTCCTCTGTATTGATTACCCTGCAGAGTTTAGTGTCATCTGCAAATATTGAGATTCTACTCTGTATGCCCCTACAAGGTCATTAAAAAATATATTAAATAGAAGCGGGCCCAACACTGACCCCTGTGGTACCCCACTGTTAACCTCCCTGGCGGTCTGTTTAGTTCTAGAATTTGTTGCTAAAAGCGGGCTACCCGCGTTCGCGGTAGATGCGGTTAAAAAAACGCATCTGCCGCACTTGCCGCATAGCTGCCGCACTTGCGCCGCACTTGCGGCGCGGTTGCGGCGCGGTTGCGGTAATCTGCATAGGAACCAACCACCTCTGATGACCCTCATACATTGTTCATATGTGCCCCTGCAGCCTAGTAAACCATTAGCAGCACTGTTGTTGTGTGCAAAGTGGCTGCAGTAGAAGTGAGATAATGATGTTAGACACTTACATGCCTGCGTACTTGAGGCCGTCTCCCTGTGTGTGCTGGGACTTGTGGGCTGTGCTCATCATGTCTGCTCTCCCCCTCCCTTATGCACGCCCCCTCTCAGCCTGCTATAGTGATGTGAGGCTGATTGCGTCATAAAGGGGCGGGGCTACCGGGATGCCGTGATTTAGCCCCGCCCCTTTATGACGCAATCAGCCTCACATCACTATAGCAGGCTGAGAGGGGGCGTGCATAAGGGAGGGGGAGAGCAGACATGATGAGCACAGCCCACAAGTCCCAGCACACACAGGGAGACGGCCTCAAGTACGCAGGCATGTAAGTGTCTAACATCATTATCTCACTTCTACTGCAGCCACTTTGCACACAACAACAGTGCTGCTAATGGTTTACTAGGCTGCAGGGGCACATATGAACAATGTATGAGGGTCATCAGAGGTGGTTGGTTCCTATGCAGATTACCGCAACCGTGCCGCAACCGCGCCGCAAGTGCGGCGCAAGTGCGGCAAGTGCGGCAGATGCGGTTTTCTCACCGCATCTGCCGCGAACGCGGGTAAGCCCGAGCCTGACTCGGGGTTAACGCTTCTGGTAGTGAATGTTAACCCCGAGTCAGGCTCGGGAATAACGCTAGGAAGGTTAACTGTGACCCATTCTGAGTGTGTTCCATTAATAACCACCCTTTGTTTCCTATCACTAAGCCAGTTCTTAACCCACTTACACATATTTTCCCCTATCCCCATTGCCCTCATTTTATGTATCAACCTTTTGTGTGGCACCGTATCAAAAGCTTTTGAAAAGTCCATATACACCCCATCCACTGCATTTCTTTGGTCCAGTCCAGAACTTACTTCTTCATAGAAGCTTATTAGATTAGTTTGACAGGAACGGTCCCTCGTAAAACCATGTTGATAATGGGTCATGAGGTTATTTTTCTTCAGATTCTCCAGTATAGCATTTCTTAGAAAACCCTCTAGGATTTTACCCACAGTAGAGGTTAAGCTTACTGGACTATAATTTCCAAGTTCAGTTTTTGTCCCCTTTTTGAATATTGGCACCACATTTGCTATACGCCAGTCCTGTGGTACAGACACTGTAATTATGGAATCTTTAAATATTAAAAATAATGGTCTATCTATGACAGTACTTATTTCCTGCAGCACTCTGGGGTGTATCCCATCCGGGCCCGGGGATTTGTCAATTTTAGTGATTCTTAGACGATGCCGTACTTCCTCTTGGGTTAAGCAGGTGACATTTAATTGAGACTTTTTGTTATCACTGATCATATTGTCTGTCATGGGATTTTCTTGTGTAAATACTGTTGAAAAAAAGTCATTTAGCATATTGGCTTTTTCCTCATCCTCATCCACCATTTCACCCAGACTATTTTTAAAGGGGCCAACACAATCATTTTTTAGTTTCTTACTATTTATGTAGTTAAAAAATATTTTGGGATTCTTTTTACTTTCTCTGGCAATGAGTCTCTCTGTCTCAATCTTTGCTGCCTTGATTTGCTTTTTACAAATGTTATTTAATTTTCTGTATTTATTTAATAATGCTTCATCACTACCTACTTGCTTTAATTCCCTAAATGCTTTCTTTTTGTCACATATTGCACTTCTTACCGCTTTATTTAGCCATAGTGGTTTCCTCCTATTTCTAGCATGCTTATTCCCATAGGGTATATATTGTGCACAGGTCCTATTCAGGATGCTAATAAACATCTCCCATTTGTGTTGTGTACTTTTATGTCTCAGGACATCGTCCCAGTTTATTGCACTAAGATCATCTCTCAACCGTTGGAAATTTGCCTTCCTGAAGTTTAGTGTCCTTGTGGCCCCTCTACTACACGTCTTAGTAAAGGATACTTGAAAGCTTATTAAGTTATGATCACTATTACCCAAGTGACCTCCAACCCGTATATTTGATATGCGGTCCGGCCTGTTAGCTAATATTAGGTCCAGCAGTGCCCCCCTTCTTGTTGGGTCCTGAACCAGTTGTGAAAGGTAATTGTCTCTCATAGTTTTCAAAAACTTATTACCTTTGCTGGAACTGCAGGTTTCTGATCCCCAATGTATTTCAGGGTAGTTGAATTCCCCCATAATAATGACTTCTCTCTGAGTCGCTGCTTCATCTATTTGCTTTATGAGGATATTCTCCTCCACTTCCATCATTGTTGGGGACTTATAACAAACCCCTATCAGTAATTTATTATTTTTTCCCCCTCCCCTTATCTCCACCCACAGGGACTCTACATTTCCATTAGATTCACCTAAATTATCTCGCAGGATGGGTTTTAAGGATGATTTTACGTATAAACATACACCTCCTCCACGTGCGGTCATTTCTGAACAGACAATAGCCCTGTAAATTAACAGCCCAGTCATGGCTCTTGTCCAGCCAAGTCTCCGAAATCCCCACCATGTCATAATTATTTTCCAACAAAATCAATTCTAATTCCTCCATTTTTTTGGTGAGACTTCTGGCATTAGTGTACATGCACTTTATGCATCTCTCTTTACCTCTATTCCTTCCTACTAGATTGACTGTTCTAACCCCACCCCCCATGCCACCCCCAATTTTATTACTTGTGCCCAGGTTACTATTTACACTATCTTCCCCTCCTGTACAATGAATACCCTCCCCCCCAATCCCTAGTTTAAACACTCCTACAACCTTCTAGCCATTTTCTCCCCCAGCACAGCTGAACCCTCCCCATTGAGGTGCAGCCCATCCCTAGCATAGAACCTGTAGCCAACAGAGAAGTCGGCCCAGTTCTCCAGGAACCCAAACCCCTCCTTCCTACACCAATTCCTGAGCCACTTATTTATCTCCCTAATCTCCCTTTGCCTCTCTGGGGTGGCACGTGGTACAGGCAGTATTTCAGAGAATACTACCTTGGAGGTCCTTGCCTTAAGCTTGCAGCCTAATTCCCTGAAATCATCTTTAAGGACCTTCCACCTACCTCTAACTTTGTCATTTGTGCCAATGTGCACCATGACCGCTGGGTCCTCACCAGCCCCTCCCAGTAATCTGTCAACCCGATCAGCGATGTGCCGGACTCGAGCGCCAGGTAGGCAGCACACTGTTCGACGATCTCTGTCTTTGTGACAGATTGCCCTATCTATTCCCCTAATAATTGAGTCCCCCACTACCAGCACCTGTCTGGCCTGCCCTTCTCTCCTGTTTTCCCCCTTACAGGAGCAGCCACTCCTCTGGCTTTCAGAGGTCATGCCCTGCTGCAGCAGTGCTGGAACTGAACTCACACACCCCTCATCGTCCAACATAGCAAATTTATTGGGGTGTGCCAGATCAGGGCTAGCCTCCCTGACACCCTTCCCTCTACCCCGCCTTCTAACTGTCACCCAGCTGGCTACCTCACGGTCCTGTAGCTCCATACTACCATCCTCCCCCACATCTATCCCAGCTGTTCAGTGAGCAGCAGACTCCTTTCCATATTGTCTATGGATCTCAGCGTTGTCAGTCGTTCATTTAGATCCAGTATCTGGGCTTCCAAATGCACAATGTACTCACATCTCACACAGCAGTATGCACCATCAACCGGCTGGTCAAGGAATGCATACATGTGGCAAGATGTACACTGAATGGCATTGCCAATCATGGAGCTCATTTCCTAATGGGGATTGCACCAGACAGAAATGATAAGTAAAAAGAAATGCAAAGTATTAACAAAATACAACCAGCAATTCAATAAGTCCTCCCTTCCAAACTCCCTGAATCCAAAGTCACTGAATCACAAGTCACACACTTACTTCTGTCGCACTTGCGCTCTGTCACACTCAGCTCGCCACACTCGCTAGAAAATCAGATTTAAAGAGTTTTTTTTTTTTTTTTTTCCCCTTAGCAGAAAATCAGCCTACAGCTCAGTGTACTTCCAAAGTGACATAGCGGAAGTGACATCGCAGTCACAACTCAGTGACCATGGTAACAAATAAACAGTATATCTTATACCTATTGCAGGAAGTGACATAGCGGAAGTGGCATCGCAGTCACAGCTCAGTGACCATGGTAACAAGTAAACAGTATATCTTATACCTATTGCAGGAAGTGGAAGTGACATCGCAGTCACAACTCAGTGACCATGGTAACAAGTAAGCAGTGTACTTTATACCTATTACAGGAAGTGACATAGCGGATGTGACATCGCAGTCACAACTCAGTGTCCATGGTAACAAGTAAACATTATACGTATTGTAGAAAGTGAGCCAACATATGGAGTGAAAGAATATCACTCCAGATGTCTGATATGATATAATATCACACCTCTAGGTCGGATGATCCACGTTGTGAACGATCACCACTTTTGTATACAACAGATGGGGGACCCCTAGGGACCACTATTATCAAAAGGAAAGGGAGAGGAAAAGAACCATCGACTTAGAACATACCAATAGAAGTTTATAAAGGCAGTCCATCCAAGGTATATAATCCTGTTCTACGAGGTCCAATGGTTTCAAATCCGTTATCAAGTTAGATGGTATTTTCTAAGATATAAAAAGTCCAGGTTTCCATGGGAATAAGGTCTTTGGAGAAGACAATCCTTTTCGGAGTCAAATTGGTATTCAAGAGAAATTGGATCTGGGGCAGAGGGAGGTTTCATGACATCAATGAAGTTCATCAACCTAAGAAGCCCGTGAACAAGAATTCTTCGTTGAGACCTACGGGAGATATGGAGTTAAGTGCATATATCCAGCGTGATTCAAGACATAGCAATTTTTTAGTCATGTCGCCGCCCCTGATAGTATTTTGTATGAAATCCAGGCCCACATTTCTCATCCCTCTTGGATTGCCTTGATGATATTGTAAAAAATGCGTGGCTATTGTTTTAAGTTTATTACATTTCACACTATCAGCTTGTGCCAGGTTGATAGTAGAATAACAGAAAACAGGGTGCACCGCAATGATCTAAATTATATCAAGGGAAGGAGGGGTCGCTCACCGTGCCAAGGGGGACCTGTATGTGCCCAGACGTACCCCACATACCTCAGAAAATACCTTTCATCGTGTCCAGCGCTAGCCTCCTATTGCGTCCGGGAGGCTGCTGTTTAGTCCACGCGGATGATGCCCTCACTGCCCCCCTGGCAGCAAAACCCGCCCTTCAATTTTTTAAAATTCCCATCCCTCCTGTGATCGGCGCTTGAGTGACAGCCGCACTCGCACCTGCGCAGTGGAGTGAGTGTCTGCGCTCCATTGAACATAGTAATGATCTTGCGAGACGTCACAAATCTCGCGAAACGTCTCGCGAGATTTGTGAAGTCTCGCAAGACATCAGCACTGTTCAATGGAGTGTGGACACCCACTCCACTGTGCAGGTGCGAGTGCGGCTGTCACTCAAGTGCCGATCACAGGAGGGGTGGAAATTTTGAAAAATGCAGGGCGGGTTTTGCAACCTGGAGGCAGTGAGGTCTTTTTTCCACCTGGACTAAATAGCAGCCTCCCTGACGCAACAGGAGGCTAGTGCTGGGCACAATAAAACTTATTTTATGAGGTACGGTATGTGGTGCACATCTGGGCACATAGAGGAGTTACTAGAATCCCATTTACATTATGTGTAAGCTGGTCTGCACAGTTTAAAATGCTCAAAAGGGGTGACAGGTTCCTTTTAATGCATTCTCTGCTGTGGGCCACCAAACATTTTCTGACACAGAGAATTGTACAAAAAATAAATTATCAGCCAATGTTTTTTATAGAGATTATATCTCCTTTCCCTGTTGCTGGAGTTTCATTTTATCTGTGCTGCACTGGGAATCAAGATGTATGCAAGTTTTTGGGTGATAAATAAACTATTTATAATTTTTCCTGCCTAAAAACACCTTTAGCTCTTTCAGTAGATCTTCAAGGATAGAGTCAACATGTTTTTTATTGCCGTAGACCAGAAGACCTCAATCTTTCTGACTTTGAGAGCCACATTTAGCTCTGAAAGATGGTTGTGAGCCACATTCAGCTCTGAAAGATGGTTGCGAGCCAGATTCAGCTCTTTTTTTTAAAAACATACATTTTTTTATTGAGGAAGATCAATTGCAATAACAGTAAAGAAGCAGTAACTACAATGCTAATATAAACATATAATGGGCATTATGAAACAGTAGAAATACACGAAAGGGAAATGTTGCTGGGTCAGGTCGAGAGAGGAAGGGGGGGAGACATGCACAGAAGAGAAAGATTAAGGGAGGGGAAAGAGCCCATGTTGTAATGACAAAATTAGATGCATTTTAAATTAAACAATCTCAAAGAAAATTATGATATTGGTAACGCAAATTCCGATGATGCCCACAAGTCCCAAAGGTTGCTAATACTTTCTCGTTGTTTGAGAGAAGACGAGAGATACCATTCGTGATGATAGTGTGAGTTAATTCTGGCAATTAATTCCTTTTGAGCCTCAGATCTCCAACATTTAGTCAGACATTGTCACACAGCAGTCAATATATGAGACAAGACTGGAAACAACCCCGAAGGGATATAGTCAAAATCAATGCTCAACACTGCCAAAGGGACATCTAAATGGAAGTTTACTTCAGAAATTTTTTAAATTAGATTTTCAACCTGAGACCAAATGTTTCTGTCTATATTACATGCCCCATGTCCCTAGTGCACCACAACCTTATCAGCATAATGGTGTGGATGACTTATCAAATTTAGAGAGTTTATGCGGCATTACATACCAGTGCATATGGATCTTTTTCAACTCCTCTAAATGATTAATACAAGAAGAGAATTTTTTGGTTACCTTAGCTGCCAGCCACCAATCCTCAGGAGTGGATGAAAATGTCAGAGCCTTCTCCCACCGTAACATATAGGATGCCTTGATAGATTGTACCGGCAAATTTTAAGTTCTATAAAACAGGGATAAACCATGGTTATTAGGATAGTCTAATTTAAAATATTTCTGTAATGGATCATTTGGCCTCAACATCCAACAGTCAGGAAGGGTGAAGAATGAATAAAATGTCAGATTAGCAGGTACTGAAAGAAGCCGGATCTGTGCGTTTGAAATCTTTGGGATAGATCTGTCAAGGACAAGAATATGTGTCCCTCAAACAGACTATCCAAAGACACTATTCCTGCCGTAACCCATCTCTCAAGGGACAATCCAGGAATGTGTGTTTCAAAAGCTGTGATCGCAATATATCTATATAAACAACAAAGGAGGTCCCTATCCAATCTATTTCAGTACCAGAGTAAGGATGACATAGATTGTTAGGGAAACAACTGCTTTGAAGGTTTCAAAAGATTAATTTCCAGTAGACGTCTGGTAGATTTTGGAGGAGCAAGGTTTCATTCCATTTGAACCCATCCATGATTACAGTTATTAGCCCACCAATCCTTAGCAACTTCCAGTATCGCTGCTCTATGGTATAAGAGTAAATTTGGAACTACCATTCCACCATTAGTATACTGGAAATATAATGTTTTCATAGCAACCCTAGGTCTCCTGTTTTTCCAAATACATTTTTCAAGAATAGATTATACACGTGTTATCCATGTTGACATATGCAATAGATCAGGACTTATTATAAGTGAAGGGAGGACTTTACACTAGCCCAACAGCAGATGGCAATAGTGTGTGTTCTACAATAAAGAGACAAGAGAATGTTTCAGATGTAAGAAAAAAGGTCATTTAAAGAAAGACTGTACCATATGGAAAGCAGAACAACAAAAGTTACAACATAAAGAGCATACACAGAAAGTGAAAAACACAATTTCCGATTCATGTGTGAATAATTGGAATGGCACATTTAAAGCAATGGACAAGAAATCATCACTTGGTTGGTTTATTGATTCAGGAGCAACGAGTCATATGACAAGTGACAAGAATGTCTTTACTGATCTTGATTTAGATAAAAAAGAAGCCATTTATCTTGCAGTTGGAAGCAAAATAACCGTAGAAGGTATCGGACAAGGTATGCTAAACTGTTCAAACAAGTTCGGACAAGATTCAAAGATAGGCTAGGGTCACACATAGCAATCCGTTTTTGGAAGTGTTTTCCATGCCAAATCCATTTTTCCTAGGCTGCTTTTTGTGCCTCCTGTGCCACTGAACATTTTGGGACTTTGCCATTTTTTGCATAAACAATGCTGTAAAAAATGGATCCGTTTTTTTGTGACATAAACAATGCTCTAAAAACTGGATCTGTTTTTCATAGGGCCCCATGTTAAAAAAACGGATCTGTTTTTTTACTGCACCTAAAAACGTTCCTACCAAAGTTTTGGGTTTAAAAAACCTCCTAGGAACGTTTTTGGGTGCAGAAAAAACGGATAGGGTATTTATTACATATAATCCGTTTTTGCATCAGTTTTTGGACTTAGAAAAAAATGCAATAACTAAAGCCAAACACGGACCAAGGGCTTATGTGTGACCCTAGCCATACTTATACAGGATGTGTTGCATGTTCCAAAACTGGAAGGCCGATTGTTATCTCTGAAGCATGTGACAGCGAAAGGACTTACTGTAAGATTCAAAGACAATGAGTGTGCAATTCTAGCAGGAAACAAGGTGATAACCAATGTCAAAGCAGATGAACAATTATATCATCTTGGCACACCAAAGGAACAGATGAAAGTATGTACACATGATCACAAGAACTATATTCACGTGTGACATAGATGTCTAGGACACAGACACCCTGACAGTATAAGGGAACTACAAAGAAAATAATTGACAAAAGATTTAAAGAAATCAGATTGTTCGATTAACGTAAGATGTGAATCTTGTATAAAATCTAAAGCTACAAAGATATCTATTTAAAAAAAAAGTGAGATGAAAAGCAAAAGACCACTTGATTTGGTGCATACGGTGTTCATTTTAGGACATGGTCATTTATCCAAGTCAAAGTCAAAAAAAGCTGTTCCTGATGCCTGATTTTGACTTTGACTTTGACAAATGACTTTCATAAATGACTTTGATTTTGATAAATGACTTTGACTTTGATAAATGACTTTGACTATGATAAATGACTTTGACTATGATAAATGACTTTGACTATGACTTTGATAAATGACTATGACTTTGCTAAATGACTTTGACTTTGATAAATGACTTTGACTTTGATAAATGACTATGACTATGATAAATGACTTTGGCTTTGATAAATGACCTTGATAAATGACTTTGACTTTGAAAAATGACTTTGACTATGACTTTGATAAATGACTATCACTTTGATAAATGACTTTAACAGATTAGCATAATTTATTTTAAAAATGCTACAGTGGGTCCACTATGGATTTGAACCGTGAATGCTGGCTTCCAAAGGCCAAAAGCTTATCCACTAGACCATCCAGAAAGCTACTGTAAAAGTTCCCTTTTGGTATACTAACATAGATAACATGCACACAGTCTGTGTGCAGAAATCTGATGACCCTGATGTCTGAGAGCTTCTGACTTGTCATGGTCACACATCACATTTATTTCTCATGGAGGTTAGCAGTATAATGAAAGTACAAATCCCCAAGCAGTGCCAATGTTTCCTAGCTTGTTTTTCTGAAGGTATTATAGTTATTAATATAATTATTATCCTCGTAAACAAAACTAATGTTAAAAAATTTTTTTTTTGAAACACTAATTTAGTATATATATATTCTATATACTGTATTTACCAGTTTCTGTAAATTTCTATAATTGTTTAAAAAATAGTTTAACAGCATATAATAGTAATATATTTACCAGTGACTGTACATTTGTATCATTGTTTAGGAAATTGTTTAAGAAAATATAATAATAATAATTAATATTAGTAATAAATACATAATAATCCACTACCTCGATTTCAACAACAAAAATGCAGAACTGCAAACATTTTAATTTATTACTATATCTTATATCTATTAACTAGCATAATTTATTATACAAAAAGTATTCTACAGCAGGTTCAACATGGATTTGAACCATGAACGCTGGCTTCCAAAGGCAAAATGCTTCTCCACTAGACCACCAAACTAACTGTTATGAGGTGGTGGTTTTGTTCTGCTAAGAAAATGAACATGCAGGCAGTCTGTTTGCAAAACTGTTCTGACCCTGATGGTTGACAAATCTCATTGTCATTTGTCGTGGTCAGAATCAGAATCAGACTCAGACTCACGCACACTTCAAAGTGTCATGGAGGCTTGCCAGTATAAAGAAGGTTCAAATCCCCAAGCAGTAGCAGGAGTTTATTTATTTATTTTGTTAAGGTATTATTGTTTTTATTATTATAATCATTATTATTATTATTATTATTACACTTTCCAACCAAAATAATGTACAATTAAAAAGCTTTGACTTTATGCTTCATTCTCATACCTGAGTATGATAAATCACTTTCACAGATGACACTTCACTTCTCACACATAAAAATGAAAATAGTTTTCCATACACAAAAGCTTTAACCCCTGTTTTCAGTGAGGCCGGGCACAATGGACCTTGCTTTATTTAAAACCCACATTTCAACAATTTTTATACCATGATTTGTTTTCAAATAACAACAATAACTTAATGATAAGCAAATGACATGTCCTGAACTGCGCATTTTAACCCCAAAGTCTCCAACACAAAGCCTATGCCCACCCACCACTAAACTATAGGCATTTGATAGAGGCACAGACATCTTTTCATTGCTGATATGCCTTTCAATGCAGACATGATTACGCTCATTTAAACTGTGTGACCTTAATGTATGATTTTCATAGCTCACAATGATATCTGACTGACACATAAAGATCAGCAGATTTTTGCACGTTTGGTCTCTTTAGCAAACAATATCACTGATGGTCTCATCTGATTGAGTGGCCTAATGGTTAAGGCTCCAGTCTCTGGAGTGTTACAGCTCTTTTGCACCCTGGTTCAAATCCCCCCTGTAGGATTATTATTTTTTTTAATTTTTTTTTTTCCTTGTAAATTATGGTGTTTAATACACAATTTACAGTAATGTTTAATTTGTGATTTCTTACATTATGGTACTGCTCATTAAAATGCATCAAGTTTTGGGTAGATGTCAAACAACATTTTGTGTCAAATAAATAATAAATAATTGGTTTAGAACCTTTGATAATAAATTGTTGAAATGTACAGACACTTGGAAATAGATAAGTAGTAAATGACTGCCTTCCATTCATTTAGCCTGTAAATGGACAACATGGCTGAAACCAATTATTAGTATGTTATGATGATTACCATAATGTAAGAAATCACAAATTAAACATTACTGTAAATTGTGTATTAAACACCATAATTTACAAGGAAAAAAAAAAAATAAAAAAAAAAAAAATCCTACAGGGGGGATTTGAACCAGGGTGCAAAAGAGCTGTAACACTCCAGAGACTGGAGCCTTAACCATTAGGCCACTCAATCAGATGGGACCATCACTGATTTTGTTTGCTAAAGAGACCAAACGTGCAAAAATCTGCTGATCTTTATGTGTCAGTCAGATATCATTGTGAGCTATGAAAATCATACATTAAGGTCACACAGTTTAAATGAGCGTAATCATGTCTGCATTGAAAGGCATATAAGCAATGAAAAGATGTCTGTGCCTCTATTAAATGCCTATAGTTTAGTGGTGGGTGGGCATAGGCTTTGTGTTGGAGACTTTGGGGTTAAAATGCGCAGTTCAGGACATGTCATTTGCTTATCATTAAGTTATTGTTGTTATTTGAAAACAAATCATGGTATAAAAATTGTTGAAATGTGGGTTTTAAATAAAGCAAGGTCCATTGTGTCCGGCCTCACTGAAAACAGGGGTTAAAGCTTTTGTGTATGGAAAACTATTTTCATTTTTATGTGTGAGAAGTGAAGTGTCATCTGTGAAAGTGATTTATCATACTCGGGTATGAGAATGAAGCACAAAGTCAAAGCTTTTTAATTGTACATTATTTTGGTTGGAAAGTGTAATAATAATAATAATAATAATGATTATAATAATAAAAACAATAATACCTTAACAAAATAAATAAATAAACTCCTGCTACTGCTTGGGGATTTGAACCTTCTTTATACTGGCAAGTCTCCATGACACTTTGAAGTGTGTGTGAGTCTGATTCTGATTCTGACCACGACAAATGACAATGAGATTTGTCAACCATCAGGGTCAGAACAGTTTTGCAAACAGACTGCCTGCATGTTCATTTTCTTAGCAGAACAAAACCTCCACTCATAACAGTTAGTTTGGTGGTCTAGTGGAGAAGCATTTTGCCTTTGGAAGCCAGCGTTCATGGTTCAAATCCATGCTGAACCTGCTGTAGAATACTTTTTGTATAATAAATTATGCTAGTTAATAGATATAAGATATAGTAATAAATTAAAATGTTTGCAGTTCTGCATTTTTGTTGTTGAAATCGAGGTAGTGGATTATTATGTATTTATTACTAATATTAATTATTATTATTATATTTTCTTAAACAATTTCCTAAACAATGATACAAATGTACAGTCACTGGTAAATATATTACTATTATATGCTGTTAAACTATTTTTTAAACAATTATAGAAATTTACAGAAACTGGTAAATACAGTATATATAATATATATATACTAAATTAGTGTTTCAAAAAAAAAAATTTTTAACATTAGTTTTGTTTACGAGGATAATAATTATATTAATAACTATAATACCTTCAGAAAAACAAGCTAGGAAACATTGGCACTGCTTGGGGATTTGTACTTTCATTATACTGCTAACCTCCATGAGAAATAAATGTGATGTGTGACCATGACAAGTCAGAAGCTCTCAGACATCAGGGTCATCAGATTTCTGCACACAGACTGTGTGCATGTTATCTATGTTAGTATACCAAAAGGGAACTTTTACAGTAGCTTTCTGGATGGTCTAGTGGATAAGCTTTTGGCCTTTGGAAGCCAGCATTCACGGTTTAAATCCATAGTGGACCCACTGTAGCATTTTTAAAATAAATTATGCTAATCTGTTAAAGTCATTTATCAAAGTAATAGTCATTTATCAAAGTCATAGTCAAAGTCATTTATCAAAGTCAAAGTCATTTATCAAAGTCATTTATCAAGGTCATTTATCAAAGTCAAAGTCATTTATCAAAGTCAAAGTCATTTATCAAAGTCAAAGTCATTTAGCAAAGTCATAGTCATTTAGCAAAGTCATAGTCATTTATCAAAGTCATAGTCAAAGTCATTTATCATAGTCAAAGTCATTTATCATAGTCAAAGTCATTTATCAAAATCAAAGTCATTTATGAAAGTCATTTGTCAAAGTCAAAGTCAAAATCAGGCATCAGGAACAGCTTTTTTTTACTTTGACTTCGATAAATGACCATGTCCTAAAATGAACACCGTAGGTGCATACTGACGTATGTGGACCCATGAAAGTGACTACATCAGGAGGAAATAGATACATGGTGACTTTTATAGATGACTACTCAAGATACACAGTCACATACTTAATTAAGAAAAAAAGTGAAGTTTTTGTTAAACTTGTAGGCTACGTAACAAGGTCGAGTAACAAATTTCAGAGGAAGCCAATTGTCATCAGAAGTGATAATGGAGGTGAATTTACAGGTCACAGAATAGAGTACTACTTAAAACAGAATGGAATAGAACACCAGAAAACTGTTCCATACACACCTGAACAAAATGTAGTAGCAGAAAGGAAAAAAAAACTCTGACAGAGATTATAAAATGTATGCTGACAGATTCAAACTACCAGACAAACATTGGGGTGAGGCAGCAATGACAGCTACATATCTACAGAACAGAATGCTTTCCAGAAATCTGAAGAAAACTTCATATGAACTGAGGCCAGTGCCGGGACAAGGCATTTTGGTGCCCTAGGCAGGTAAGGCAAACGGCGCCACCCCCCCCACCCCCCGAAATATGTCTGGGAATAAAAATGTCAACATACTTTGAAAGTAAATTAAATTTAACGGGGACCTATAAAAGGTTCGTCCAACCACACTACAGAGACATACTGATAGGTTGTTTACATTGTGAGCCCCAATGGGGACAGTGTTCATGATGTATGTAAAGTGCTGTGGAGTTCATAGTGTAATATAAATGCAAAAAGTATTATTCTTAATATTATGTCATAATACTAGGATCTGAGGATCTTCTATTTCGAGGTCAGGGACTCTCTGATGCCATGTTGCTGCTTGTCTCGCTGTTGTCCTCTTTTGACACTACAGTGCGGTGGACAAGAGAGCATTAACTGGTTAATAACAAGAAGTATGGAGTGTGTACTGAGCCATAAACCCTCCCCTTACCATGAAGTATGGAGTGTGTACTGACTGAGCCATAAACCTCCTCATACCATGTACAGCAGACATTGTAGGATTACTACCCGTATATACTCGTGTATAAGCCGACCCGTGTATAAGCCGACCCCCCTACTTTTGCCCCAAAACCTGGGAAAACCTATTGACTCATGTATAAGCTGAGGGTGGACTCCAGCACAGGTATACAGCCCCCAGCAGTGTGGTATACAGCAGCCTCCCCAGTGGTATATACAGACCCCAGTGGTAATACAGCAGCCCCAGGGGTAATACAGCAGCCCCAGGGGTTATACAGCAGCCCCAGGGGTAATACAGCAGCCCCAGGGGTAATGCAGCAGCCCCAGGGGTAATACAGCAGCCCCAGGGGTAATACAGCAGCCCCAGGGGTAATACAGCAGCCCCAGGGGTTATACAGCAGCCCCAGTGGTATATACAGGCCCCAGTGGTGGTATACACAGGCCCCAGTGGTGGTGTATACAGGGCCCAGTGGTGGTGTATACAGGGCCCAGTGGTGGTGTATACAGGGCCCAGTGGTGGTGGTGGTGGTGTATACAGGGCCCAGTGGTGGTGTATACAGGGCCCAGTGGTGGTGGTGGTGGTGGTGTATACAGGGCCCAGTGGTGGTGTATACAGGGCTCAGTGGTGGTGTATACAGGGCCCAGTGGTGGAGGTGGTGTATACAGGGCCCAGTGGTGGTGTATACAGGGCCCAGTGGTGGTGTATACAGGGCCCAGTGGTGGTGTATACAGGGCTCAGTGGTGGTGTATACAGGGCCCAGTGGTGGAGGTGGTGTATACAGGGCCCAGTGGTGGTGTTATACAGGCCCCAGTGGTGGTGTATACAGGGCCCAGTGTTGGTGTATACAGGGCCCAGTGGTGGTGTATACAGGGCCCAGTGGTGGAGGTGGTGTATACAGGCCCCAGTGGTGGTGTATACAGGCCCCAGTGGTGGTGTATACAGGGCCAGTGGTGGTGTATACAGGGCCCAGTGGTGGTGTATACAGGGCCCAGTGGTGGAGGTGGTGTATACAGGCCCCAGTGGTGGTGTATACAGGGCCCAGTATGCGGACCGGGGGGGCGCCTTTGCACACTGACTCACCGGTCA
Organism: Allobates femoralis; assembly: GCA_033576535.1. Lineage (NCBI taxonomy): Eukaryota > Metazoa > Chordata > Amphibia > Anura > Aromobatidae > Allobates > Allobates femoralis. Next base: position 245,719,801 of record JARQOC010000002.1, on the reverse strand, counting down.
CCGAGGCCGCTGTCACTGTGCGTCTGCTGCTGTAATGAGGAGGAGAGGAGGGGCGGGCAGAGCTGCGGGACAGGAAGTCGGAGTCCCGCCCTCGTTCTTCTCTGGCCGACGCGCCGCAGCTGGCGGCGGCCAGCACGGGGCCCCCCAGGGGGTGCGGGGCCCTCCCAGGGGGCGAGCAATGGGCCCCTCATGCATGGGCGTACCCAGGATCAAAACTAGGGGGGGGCAGGCCATTGTCGTTACCGTCTCCTATGGTACTCTGTCACACCAGCCCGAACGTCTTATCCGGCCCGGTGCATTGTGGGTGCTGATCACATGTTCGGCCGGGCTCCGGCGCATGCCCAGTGCACATATTGAGGCTGCCCGTACATGTCATAAACCCCCACAATGCACAGGACTGGATATGACGTTCTGGCCGGCGCGTCAGAGTACCACAGGAGACGGGAGTTTCAAAAAGAGGTGGAAACAACAGAAGGAACACTGATGCCCTTTAAAGGGAAGCTATACTGGACAACATGTGCTCATTACATACACACCATACATGTTTTTTACATAGAGACACAAGCCACACACATATACACAGACAAAAGCCAAACACACACAGAGACACAAGCCACATACACACACAGACAAAATCCACACACAGGCAAGCCACAACTTACACACATAGACACAAGCCACACGCCACACACAGACACAAACCCACACACAGACTAAAGCCGCACACACGCCACACACAGACACAAGCGCACACACAGGCACAAGGCACACACAAGCCCACACACAGACACAAGCCACATACACACAATCCACAGACACAAGCCACACATACAATCCACACATAAGCCACACACACACACCGACACACAAGTAACACACAGACAAATGCCACACACAGACATACACAGGCCACACACACAAGCCACAGACACAGAGACACAAGCCACACACAGAGACGGAAGCCACACACACACACAGACGGAAGCCACACACAGAGACAGAAGCCGCACACGCAGAGACACAAGCCACACACACACACAGAGACACAAGCGACACAGACACAAGCCACATACACACAATCCACAGACACAAGCCACACACACAGAGACACAAGCCACACACAGAGAGACACAAGCGACACAGACACAAGCCACAGACAGCCACAAACTACACATACAGACACAAGCCACACACAATCCACACAATCAAAACACACAAGCCAAGCACCCACAGACACAAAAGCAACACACAAATGCCACACACAGACACATACACAGGCCACACACACAGAGACACAAGCCACACACACACAGAGAGACACAAGCGACACAGACAAGCCACAGACAGACACAAACTACACATACAGACACAAGCCTCACACAATCCACACAATCAAAACACACAAGCCAAGCACACACAGACACAAAAGCAACACACAAATGCCACACACAGACACATACACAAGCCACACACACAGACACAAGCCACAGACACACAATCCACACACACACACAACACCCAAATAAATGCCAAACACATGCACAGGCCACACACACAGACAAGCCACAGACACAGAGACACAAGCCACAGACACAGAGACACAAGCCACAGACACAGAGACACATGCCACAGACACAGACTCAAGCCACAGACACAGACACAAGCCACAGACACACAGACACAAGCCAGACACACAGACACAAGCCACAGACACACAATCCACGCACACACACAAATAAATGCCAAACACATGCACAGGCCACACACACAGACACAAGCCACAGACACAGAGACACATGCCACAGACACACAATCCACGCACACACACAACACACAGATAAATGCCAAACACATGCACAGGCCACACACACAGACATATATACACACATATACACACACACACACCCACACATGTATACACAGACACACACATTTATATACACATATACACACTGTACACACACGCACACATATATACACATACACACACACATATATACACACTGTACACACAAACACACATATATATACACACACACACATTTATATAAACATATACATACTGTACACACCCACACATATATATACACACAAATACACACTGTACACACGCCCACACACATATATATACATATACACACAGACACACATTTATATACATGTATACATACTGTACACACCTATATATACACACATATATACACAGAGACACACATTTATATACACACTGTACACCCCCCCACACATATATAAATAAACACATATACACACTGTACACATATATATACACACACATACACAATGTACACACATAAACAGACACACACATATATATACATATACACACTGCACACACACACATATATACACACATAGACATATAAACACAGACTTACACAGATGCACACATACACATATATGAGCAGTGTTTTGTTCTTTGCTTACCAGTGATGATCCTCTGAGTGTGGAGGGAAGGAAAGTTGCAGGGCGGCTGTGTGAGCTCACAGGAGACCCGGCAGTGTTTTCTAACTGTGATGTGGCTGGGCACATGTAATGCCAGCCAGAGCAGTCCATCCCCCACTTCCCCCTGCACTCTAGCCCCCCCCCCTCCTCCCTCAGCACAGATTCACAGAAAGGAGATAAGCGATAAGTGATGCTTTGCAGGCTGCCTCTCTGTAAAGCATCGCATACTAATTAGCCATGTGGTGGCTTTCCTGCTCTCTGCCCCACGCTGGGTACGCCCATGCCCTCATGAGGTAAAAATGCGCCCTTCACAAGATGGCTCCCTAGGCGATCGCCTAGGGTCGCCTAGCTGTCGTCCCGGCCCTGACTGAGGCAAGGTATGAAACCAAGTGTCAATCATTTAAAAGTTTTTGGATGCAAAGTTTTCATATTCATTCCAACAGAAAAACGTTCCAAACTTCAAAACAGATCCATGGAAGGAATATTCGTTGGATATAGTGAAAATTGCAAGGGATACAGAATCTTAGATCCCAAAAGAGACAGAGTCACGGTCAGTAACAGTGTGACATTCATTGAAGATTTAAATGAAGGCGTCATAATTTCAGTTGACACAAAAAATGAGAAAAACAGCAGTGACATAGCTGAAGAGGCATCTGATGAGAAAATAGTTGATATTGATGAAGAACAGAATACTGAAAATGAAGAAATACAACTACAAACAGACACAGAACCAAGACGTTCAATGAGACAAAACAAAGGTAAACCACCAAAATGTCTCTCATACAAGAAAAGCACAAGTAAAATTTTTGAGCCTACAAATGGCACACCTGAAAGATGCTGAGCAAGACTCGTGGCTAGAGGTTGCTCTCAAAAGTATGGAGAAGACTATGATGAGACATTTGCTCCAGTAGTCAAACATGCTACAATAAGAATTTTACTTACAGTTGCAGCAACGAAACAGATGGAACTGATACATCTGGACGTAAAGACAGCATTTTTGAATGGAGATTTAACAGAAGACATTTACATGGAACAACCTTCAGGATTCAAAGATGAAAGAAATCCAAACAAAGTCTGCAAACTACAGAAAAGCATATATGGTTGAAAGCAAGCAGCTAAAGCGTTTAATGACAAAGTCACGGAAGTGCTTACAAATGAAAGATTTCAAAGAAGCAAAGCTGATCCATGCTTGTACACAAAAAGGCTCATGAATAGATGGATTTACATACTCATATAGATTGACAACATTTTGATTTGTTTTGAACAAGAAAGGCATAAAGAAAACACTCTAAAAACCCTGAAGCGACATTTCGAAATCAAAGACTTGGGAAATGTGAAACAATACCTAGGAATACAAGTAGAAAAAGAAGAAGACGGAAGTTTTCTACTGAATCAAAATCATATGATTCAAGATATAAGAGAAAAATTTGGATTGACGGAAGCAAAACCAGTAACACCTCCAATGAAAACTAATTATCTTAAAGAGATAAATAGTGAGAAAAACGTGTTACCAAATAATAAAGAGTACAGAACGGCAATAGGAAAACTACTGTATCTAGCGACTGTTACAAAGCCAGATATCGCAGTAGCAGTAGGAATCCTGAGTGGAAAGGTATCAAAACTAAATAAAGCTACTGGAGTGCTGTATAAAGAGTAATGCGTTATTTGAAAGGAACTGGCAATGTTAAGCTCAAATTACCTAGAAGTGTGCCACGCAAAGGGGACGTGTGCCATGCTTAGGGGATGTGTGCCATGCATAGGGGACGTGTGCCACGCATAGGGGACTTTTGTCCTGCATAGGGGGCATGTGGCATGCATAGGGGATGTGATCCATGCATAGGGGACATGTGCAACGCATAGGGGATGTGTGCCACGAATAGGGGACGTGTGGAATGCATAATGGGTGCGTGCCATGCATAGGGGATGTGTGCCATGCAAAGAGGACGTGTGCCATGCATATTGGACATGTACCATGCATAGGGGATGTGTGCCATGCATAGGGGACATGTGCCACACATAGGGGATGTGTGCCATGCATAGGGGATGTGTACCATGCATAGGGGATGTGTGCCATGCATAGGGGAGGTGTGCCAAGCATAGGGGACGTGTGCCACGCATAGGGGACGTGTGCCACGCATAAGGGATGTGTTCCATGCATAGGGGACATGTGCCAAGCATAGGGGACGTGTGCCAAGCATAGGGGATGTGTGCCACACATAGGGGACATGTGCCATGCATAGGGGACGTGTGCCACGCATAATGGACGTGTGCCATGCATAGGGGACATGTGCCATGCATAGGGGACGTGTTCCATGGATAAGTGACATTTGCCACGCATAATGGACGTGTGCCATGCATAATGGATGTGTGCCATGCATAGGGGACGTATGCCATGCATAGGGGACATGTGCCATGCATAATGGACGTGTGCCATGTATAGGGGACGTGTGCATTGCATAATGGACGTGTGCAATGCACAATGGACATGTGCCATGCATAATGGATGTCTGCCATGCATAAGGGACGTGTGCCATGCATAGGGGACGTGTGCCATGCATAGGCAGGGCCGCACTATCCAATGGTCAATATGAGCATTTAGGCTCAGGAGGCAGGGGGAGCCACAGAGCAGAAGGGGGCAGCGGCTGCACCATGCAGCCGGCTCCCTGTGTGACGTGCGCTGGCTGCATAAGGTAAAATCACCAGCGGCGGCTACCAACAGCACCCCCCCCTCCCCGCTCCTCACCCGCGGCCGCCGACAGCAACCCCACCCCACCCGGTCTTCACCGAGGCTCAGGAGGCATAGAGCTTTGCTGCACCCCTGTGCATAGGGGAAATTAATCTGAAATACATACCGGCAAATATGTTTTTTACAAAAAAAGCAATGGCGATGCATCAGCGACGCAGGATTGCCGTGACAGAGACGACAGCGCTACAGTCACATAGCAGGCGGGAAAGCCGACTTCACTGATGGCTTTCCCGTCCCGCTATTTGAAATGAACAGCGATGTGAAAACGACGCACCAGCGATCCCGGCCAGGTCGTATCGGTATCGCTGGTGCGTCGTTATGTGTGATGGGGGCTCTATACTTACAGGACCTCTGATGATGTCACAATAATGCCTGGAGCAAGATCACATGGCTGTGACATCACCAGAGGTCCTTAAGCTAATCGCACACAGCACCAGGAGCCAGGTACTGCAGACCACTTACACTCACACACCCTACACTCACCCTGCACTCACACTCACCCACCACTCACACTCTGTCCTGCACTCACGTCACACTCTGCCCTGCACTCACGTCACACTCTGCCCTGCACTCACGTCACACTCTCCCCTGCACTCATGTCACACTCTGCCCTGCACTCAAGTCACACTCTCCCCTGCACTCATGTCACGCTCTGCCCTGCACTGACGTCACGCTCTGCCCTGCACTCATGTCACACTCTGCCCTGCACTCACGTCACGCTCTGCCCTGCACTCACGTCACGCTCTGCCCTGCACTCACGTCACACTCTGCCCTGCGCTCACGTCACGCTCTGTCCTGCACTCACGTCACGCTCTGCACTGCACTCACGTCTCACTCTGCCCTGCACTCACGTCACACTCTGCCCTGCACTCACGTTACACTCTGCCCTGCACTCACGTCACACTCTGCCCTGCACTCATGTTGCACTCTGCCCTGCACTCACGTCACACTCTCCCCTGCACTCACGTCACACTCTGCCCTGCACTCACGTCACACTCTGCCCGGCACTCACGTCACACTCTGCCCTGCACTCACGTCACACTCTGTTCTGCACTCACGTCACACTTAGCCCTACACTCACGTCACACTCACCTTGCACTCACCTCACGCTTAACCCTACACTCACCTTGCACTCACCTCACACTTAGCCCTGCACTCACCTTGCACTCACGTCACACTGTCTCTAACACAAAACCCGCGTCGCTGATTGCTCGCGGCTGGCTGGGCGAAACCAATCAGTGACGCGGGATTTAAATTACAGCGAAACAGGCACAGTCCGCCTGGTGTCCCGGCCCCCCTCCACTCAGTGTCCTGCCCGCTGCTCACCCGCTCCATGCTCCCTCCCGGCCGCCGCTCCATGCTCCATCTGCCCGCCGCTCACCCCGCCGTTCTTCTTCTTCTTTTCGTGGCATAGACTCCAGAAATTCAAAGGCCGCGGGGGGTGGGGGTGGAGCTACCAAAGGGGTCGATGTAATGGCCGTGAACAAGGGCACGCCCACCACATCAGGGCTATGCGCTTGGACACACCTACTATGATGCCCCCTGTTAACTCCGCCCCCTGAGGCCTTGTAATTGTTGACATCTATGCTGGAGGAAGAAGAAGAAGACATGCTAGGGTGAGAGACAGCTGGACAGATGCCTGGAGCGGGTGAGAACTGAGGGGGCCACCGCTGCACACTCGCACAACCATACCGCCGTACACCCGCACTGCCGTACACCCGCACTGCCGCACACCCACATATTCTAGAATACCCAATGTGTTAGAATCGGGCCACCATCTAGTGAAGAAATAACAGCAGACATCTACACAAAGGCGTTGACTGTTGATAAACACCAGAGACTAATGAAAATGTTGGGTTTAATTGAACGAGTCCTTACTGTTGACAAAGGGTGTTCACCTATGCAACAGATCAGGACTTCTTATAAGTGAAGGGAGGACTTTACACTAGCCTAATGGCCCTGTCTCACATAACGATCACTCCAGCGATCCCGACAGCGATAACGACCTGCCGGGATCACTGGAGCGTTGTTACCTGATCGCTGGGGAGCTGTCAAACAGGCAGATCTCCCCAGCGATCAGGGACTTGGGAGCCACCTCCCACATCGCTGAAGGCGATGTCCGCGTCTTCCCTGGAGAACGCTGGTAACTATGATAAACAGCGGGTACCCAGGCAGCAACAACTAATTGAATCAAAGAATTTCCCCCAAAAAACTACTCGGCAGCTATATTGCCTCAGTAATGAGGTATACTATCTGTCTAGTAAAGCGCACTCTGACTGGCCGGTCCGTCGCACGCGTGATTGCTGCTAAGCAACAATCACGCGCTCTTTATTACAAACATTCTCTGACTCCGGAATGTCATGTCCGGTCATTTGATTCCATCTTTTCCGGCAGTTCGCGCCGGTTGTTTGGCGCTTACATGCGCCTTTGCGCATGCGTGATCGCTGCTAAGCAACGATCACACGCTTTCTATCTTAAACACTCCCTGACTCCGGAACGTCATGTCCGGTCACCTGATCTTACCATTTCCGGTAGTTTGCGCCGGATGTTTGGCGCCTACATGCGCCTATGTACTTAAAAGACACGGACACCGCACATTCATCAGCACATTCCCCTTGAGGAAGCTATCCAGATAGATAGCGATACGCGTCGGGTATTTGTGCCGCTTTGCCAACATGCCTAGAGCCCTCCGAATACACGCATTCTGGTTTCCAGATTGTGGGTAACGTACACTGTCCCTATATGTTGCTATCTGTAATAGCTGTGTGCTCCAATTAGGGTATTGAGTTTATCTGTTTGTGGTTTATTGTAACCACACACACTGTATTGGCATTCTTTGACATCTTTTTAGGGTGCTATAAGAGGGAATCTTTGATCCCCATTGATTAGAGTATATCCTTGTGTACACATCCCCTGTGTCGAAGCACTTCATGCACTTTAATATCTAGGAGGTTGCAGTGTCGTTTCCTATTGTCTGTTATATTGTGCCATTAGATATATGGCTAATAGATCTTTGAATGGGCACCATTATTACTAACTGTTGGTTGGTACTTATGTTAAGGAGAGCCTTAGGATCAAATACTTAATTAACCTTTAAGACATAAGGGCATGGGAGAAATGATATATAGAGTGTATTATTTTACATTGTAGAAGTTGTGATTTAAACACGGCTGCCATTTCCTGCCACATCACACCATGTGCTGAGAGCAAGATGGAGTCTAAAGAAGACTGACCAATCACCGAAGCTGGAGGTCAGGGAAGACTGACCAATCACAGAATAACATACTCGATCAAGACCACACCCCCTGATGACCTCATGGATCCGCCCATGGACTAACCCACTGACCAATGAATACATCTGAGTAGGGCTGACCGAGCCCCTTTTTGAACAAAAACCTCATGTCTTATAATAAACAGGCACTTGGAGCTTGGGTCTGACTAAGGAAGAGTGTACATCTGACTCTATGTGTCTGGTGTCTACTACTTTTCAATGCCGGCGCCTGGTCTATATAAATTAGGACAGGAGCAGCAACTTGTTGATAATATTATTATGAAAATATTACCTTTACACTTATAAATCTGATTACTCAGTATATCAGCATGTCTGGAATATATGTCATGGTATTTTATTACCATTTTTAAATGTTTTTAATTGTTTGTGGTGTCTTGGCTTTTGTAATTGATTGAATAAAATTATATTTTTGCATTATATATCTTTGCATCTAATTGATTGGTTCTAGATCCCGGTTTGAGATACACATTGCTTTTTTCACCCTCTTATACTGATGCTGCAGCCAGATGATAACGTTCCCTGTAGGTGGAGCGGGGTCCCTGGGGCAGTGATGTAGAATAGGGGTTTTGCACAGAATTTATAGGGGACCTTGCCTGAAGGCAGCAAGTGGAGCTCCCCCTTCAGGTCTGGGATGGAAGGGGTTGCATGTGTAGGGTACCTGATGTGAAAATCCCTCTGTGCACCAGGTGGTCCTATGGCAACTGTCCTGTAGGGGTGCTACATTACCCCCTAGTTAAAATCAGGACTCCTGGACTGAGAAACATTTTTATGATATTTACAATAACAATAACGGGCATTATGTACAGAGTCTCACAAATCAAAAATACAGTGAAAAACAGGTAAAGCAGTCCATACGGCGCTAGTCCATCCGCCACAGGTTGTAAAAGAAGTAATTTTGCCACTACCAGCCCTGTGGTTATGTTCCATTTTTAAATTGTCTAAGCAAATGCAAAGGTTCTTACAGGTAAAGTCTTTGTAAGTTCAACACTTTTAACGGGTTCAAGTTGCAATAAATTATTCAACACATTTACATTCCCTATCATTCCTATGGGCGTCTCAGTTTAGGAGTCCTGGTTACTTTCTCTACCGTCAGGAACTTTCTTTTCCTAATTTAATGTTCATGGGGGTTTGTCCAGTTCCTCCACCCTTCTCTACACTAATATTTACATACATCTACACAAGGACACATATTTACCTTTCTTTACTTTACACTTTACACCCATTCTCCGTACCTGGACGGGGGCTGACTTTGGGTAGTACAGCTAGACCTACGTAGCTCAGGTGTCTCAGGTTGTCTGGGGTGTACGCTAGTGTCTGTACTCTGAGTGGACCTATGTGTTATAAGTAAACTTGGTAATTGCCTTACTGTAGTCTTACCATGGGACTGGCAGGTTTACCGATTGCAGGATCCTCTGGTTCTGCTACTTCGGGAGGTTCTTCTTGATCTTGCACAGATTCTTCCAGTCTTCCTTGTTCTTCCACTGGTTGCAGAAAAGTGATTACAGGTACTATTATGGCTCCTTCACATTGAGGCCAATCTTCAGGAAAATCTCCAAATACTGTATGAATCACTTTTTCCTTTTGTTCTTCTATTTGATGCGTGCAGGGGTCTTCTTCTTGTGGTTTTAGTTGTTCAGGACATTGCTTGAGGTGGTCTCTAGAAACTGTTGCAGTTGGTTTTACTCCATCTCTACTGATTAAGCAAGTCTTCTTGTTATCAAAGTTGGAATTTAGCATTGTGTAGGGTGCTGCTTCCCATTGCTCATCTAGTTTATGAACTCTTCTTTTTCTCTTAAGGACCTTTCCTCCGGCTGTTAAGGGAACAGCTTGTGCATTTTTGTTATAATTTCTCTCTTACTTTTCTCTGATCTGGTTTAGACTTTTCTCCACGCATTCTTGTACTCTCCTGTACTGGTCTTTGCGGTTGAAGTCCCAATCAGCAGCAGGTGAATCAGTTTCAGGTATCACAATTCCCATTTCGAAATCAACTGGTAATTTTCCGGGTCTTGCTCGCATTAAATATGCTGGTGTGCAATTGGTTGAACTTATGGGTATGTTGTTATACATGTCCACTAAGTCAGGTATCTTCTCTGGCCACATGTTTCTTTCTTCCAAAGGCAGAGTTTTTAACAAGTCTATGATTACATTGTTCATCTTTTTGCACATGCCATTGGTTTGTGGATGGTAGGGCGTGGTTTGGATTGTCTTGCACCCGTATAAGTGGCAAAAATCTTGGAATATCTCAGCTTCAAAAGCAGATCCTTGATCAGTCAACAATTGCTCCGGATCCAGATACCTGTGTGGTCTACAGAAGTAGGCTTGAAAGGTTTTTTCTGCAGTTTCCGCTCTTAAGTCTTTTACTGAGACTACCACTAGGAATCATGAAGAGTGGTCCACCATCGTTAAGGCATAAGTGTAGCCTGATCTGTTGGGTGTCAGCTTCACGTGATCCAGGACTACTATTTCTAAGGGCTGTTTGGTGGTAATTGGCTGTAGTGGTGTCTTTGGCTGTCGTGGTATTTTCTTCTTAAGTTGCATGGTCCACAGTTTTTACACCATCTCTCTATGGCGCTCCTCATGCCAACCCAGTGGAATCTTTCACGCAATAGCTTCTCGAGCTTCTTCCATCTGAAGTGCCCTGCTCCATCGTGGTATGCTTCTAACAGCATTTGGACATCTCTCTTCGGTTCCACTATTTGCTACACCATCTCGTGGGTTCTAGGATTTATGAAACGTTGACACAGCTTTCCCTGCTAGATGAACAACCTGCTTCTCTCTTTCCACAGGTTTTGCGCCTCAGGTGGAGCATCCGGATTGAGACGTGAATCTGGTTGGGTTATCAGCTCTTTGACTAAGCTGACAGCCGGGTCACTGTTTTGCATCTCCTTCCATCCATGATGAGGTAACAGGTTTAGCGTTGTCTCATGACATCTCTGGCAAGTCTGTTGAAAATGGGATGCACTGTGGAGGTGAAAGGCAGGTAGCTCTATATGGCTAGGGTCACACTTGAGCCCTGGATCTGTTAAAACCATTAGTTTTTAAACTTAGAATTTGAGAAAAACGGATGGTTTTACAGAGCCATAGGGTCTCACTCAAAAAAAACGCAGTGTCAAAATGCACTGCTAAAAATCACTATGTATTTTTTTACTGCACCCAACAACACTGCTAGCAGCATTTTTGGGTGCAGTAAAAAAACGCTATGTGTTTTTTTTAACATGGGGCCCTATGGAAAACGCATCCATTAACACATGGTACATATAGGTAGCATTTTTGAGTTGCAAACATAGCAATCTCCAAAAACAGAATCAGGTTTGGAAAAGGCAGAAAAGCGGACTGCCAAGTGTGACCCCAGCCTTACTTCTAGCTCATCCATGTCAAGTGAGGCATCCTCGACAGGGTGTCAGCATTGGCGTTCTTATGGCCTGCCTGGTACTTGATGGTGAAATTGTAGTTTGACAACCGGGCCATCCAGCGTTGCTCCATTGCACCTAACTTCGCGGTATTCAGGTGTGTAAGAGTATTATTGTCCGTGAAGGCAGTGAACTTCCCAGCCACTAGGTAATGCTTGAACCATTCCAGCTTGAACGAGCTGTAGTTATCGGGGTTTCTTTCCGTAGGACGGTGCTTCCTGCTGGCATAGGCAATCACAAGCTCCTTGCCATTCTGTTTCTGTGACAAGACAGCTCGTAACCCCACGTTGCTGGCTTTGGTGTATAGCAAGAACAGTAAGTTGTAGTCAGAATAGGATCTCGTCTCCAGTCAGGGCCTCTTTGATCTGTTTAAAACGGAGGACCTCTGGTCTTGCCCTTCTTGGTCTGGCCCACCAGGAGATCTTGCAAGGGGGCAGCCATCTTCGTATAGCCCTTTATGAATCTCTGGTAGTATCGTACCAGCCCCAAGAACTGACTGACTTCTCTGACAGTAGGTGGTTCTGGCCATTCCTTTATGGCGGTGATCTTGTCAGGGTCTGGTGCCACTCCTTCTGCGCTGACCACATGCCCGAGATACTGAACTTTTGGTTTCAGCAAATGGCCCTTCGATGGCTTCAGCTTCATCCCGAACTTTGACAATGGTTCCAATACCTCCGCTAGATGTTTTAGATGCTCTTCATAGGTTTTGGAGTACACTATGATGTCATCCAGGTAGAGTAGCACAGTTTCAAAGTTTCGGTGCCCCAGGCAACACTCCATGCACCATTGGAACGTTCTGGGTGCATTGCAGAGTCCGAATGGCATGCTGTTAAACTTACACAGGCCCATGGGTGTCGTGAACACGGTCTTCTCCCGGTCTTCTTCTGCAATGGAGACCTGCCAATACCCACTAGTAAGATCTAGGGTTGAAAAGTAATTAGCAGTCTTTAATGCAGCAAGTGACTCTTCTATACGGGGTAACGGGTAAGCATGTTTATGTGTTATGTGATTTACTTGTCTGTAATCTACACACATTCTCATAGTGCCATCTTTCTTTTTAACTAGGACTAATGGAGCTGCCCAGGGGCTGCAACTATCTCTGATAACCCCTGCGTCCTTCATGCTCTGCAACATTTCCTTTGCACCCTGATAGTGAGCTGGTGGTACAGGCCTATATCGCTCTTTAATGGGTGGATGGTTACCTGTGGGTATATGGTGGTGTACACCTTGTATCCTCCCAAAATCAAGTGGATGCTTACTAAAGACGCGTTCGTATTCCTGGACTACCCGATAGACAACTGTACTTCTGGTGGGAAGGAATGAATTCAGTTCCAACATGGAGCTCTTGACACCAGTCCTCCAGTTGTCCCTTGGAATTATTGTCCTTCGCTGAGTCTGGCTGGGTCAAGGGTTCCATTGTATGTATGGAGTTTTTATCTACAGTGAGCAGCTTGGCAATGGTGGAATGTCTGGGTAGTTTGACCTCTTCCTCTCCACAGTTTAATATGCATACGGGTACCCTTCCTTTGCATACATCAACCACTCCAATAGCTGACTAGCTGTCAGGATTGTGGGCCTTCCTTCTGAACTCATGGGCTCTGCCACTGCCTGGTAATCCCGTCCTCTGAGGCCTATTGCTGCCCGACACTAGATCTTCATTTCACTCGTTGGAGGTACCACAATGGGAATCGGGTCTGTCACCCCTACACTACCAATTTCACCACCGGACAGGTTACCTCTTGTCTGAGCAGGAGGGCTCTGATCTGCTTCTGGAAAACTCTCCACTGCCCGGCATTGGCAGTGTCTGTAATCTGTTGGAGTAAAAACAACACTTCATCCAGACAATTTCCAATTACATTTGTGCCAAGTATGATATGCGGGTCCCTGTCATTAGGGTTTGTTTTAACCACAATAAGACCTTGGCCCTTTAACTCCACCCTCCCCACTTTTATTGTTACCTCTCTAACCCCAACAAGGTTAATTGGTGACCCGTTTGAAACATAAATAGTGAGGTTAGGATCTGGAGGAGTAAGTTCAAGATCGGACCAAAATCTCTTGTAAAGGATATGTGGTATGGTGGTCACTTGAGAGCCAGTGTCCAGCAGTGCAGGTGTGGGAATGCCGTGTAGCATGATGGACAGGTATGACCATCCTCCCACATACCTATCACACCAGTCTGGTGGACCTGGTCGATCTATTCCTGGGGGTTGGCCCTCGGTTGCTGGTTTAAAGTGCACGGCCTGGCGAAGTGACCTGTCTTGTTGCAACGGCGACAGATGGGCTGTCCTCTAGAGCTGTAGCGATCGTTGGTCCTCCCACGGAGTGACATGGTCTTCTTCCCTCTCATCCATGGGACGTCCTCAGGGCTGTTGGTGAGCTGGATCTTCTCTGACGTCTTTGTCTCTGACCTGAACTGTAGGGTCTTTAGCACCATGGCCATGACCTTACTTAGCTAGCACACTTCGGCGCGCAGGCTATCAGAGTCACCAGGGGTCTCAGCAGAAGGTGAGGAGGGAGGTGTCACTTTTGGAGGAGAGGCACTGGCTTGCCATGGCTGAGGTACAGGATCTGTAGTTTCCAAGGGCTGCAGTGCTTTAATGGCCCATTCTTTCAAGTCTGCATCTGGGTGTTCTAGGGCCCATCAACACACTTGTCTGCTCTCATGAAATGACCAGAACCCCTGAATAAACTGTTCAATCATCATTTTATTTTCATCTCGCACACTCGTGGGGTCAACCTGTTTTAGGGTCTGCAGCGCCTCCTGGAGGCGTAAGGCATAGTCTCTAATACTGTCCTGCGGCCTCTGTTTACAGTGGTAAAAGCTTATTCTTAGCTCAGCCTCTGTGCGGTTCTCAAAAGCTGCTTTCAGTTTGTCAAAGATTGTTGTTACTGATTCCTGATCTGCTTTTGACCAAGGTTTCAACTTCAAGATCTGCTGCACCTGTTAATTGTCCCATCACAACAGACTCCCGTTGCTTGCCAGTCATTGCATACATGTCAAGTACACTGCATATCTTTCTCTTGAACCCAGCCAGGGTATCTGGTCGGCCATCATACTGCGGTAACCACTTAGCTCCTGGGACATACGGCAGAGAGATCGACAGGATCGATACCACAGCGCCAGGTGCTGCGGCCCCTCCGCCGGCTGAGGTCCCGGCTGGGGTACCGACTGTGGGCTCAGCTGCATCCATTCTCTCTCTCCCCTAGTGAATTGCGGCCAGTCTCTGTAAAGCAAAGCAAGCGGTTGGTCCGCAGGCAAGGAGTTGAGCACTTGGGTATTTCCGGATCGGGCCGCTGTGCTTCGTCAGTTCTCAGCAGAACACGGGGCAGGGCTTGTCTTCACGCCCTTTTGGCTGAACACGGGGCAGGGCTTGTCTTCACGCCCTTTTGGCTGTAACGCCACATTTCTTCACTCTTTGTGGCGCAGTAATGGCGGTCTAATGTTAACATTTCACAATCACAGTCAATACACTGTACACAGTACCCGGTAATACCGGGCACGGGATCCTGTTCGTGATGCCAAAAGATGACCCATCCCAGGGCCCTTTGGGGTACCCGGTCCCGAGCAGTTGCAATGGGGGGATGGTGGTTGCTGAAAAATATGTAAAAAAGAAAAGAAAATAATAAAATAAAGTGTTCATGACGCCACCTACGGTACCTGGTAATGATACCAGTGCTGCTTTCGGACCTCCGGGGATGGTGATGCTGCAGCCAGATGATGCTCCCAGTAGGTGGAGCTGGGTCCCTGGGGCAGTGATGTAGAATAGGGGTTTTGCACAAGAAGGCAGCTATGCGGGCTGGATGCTGGCACAGTCTATATGTTAGGCAGGACCAGGAACCGTAATAACACACACACACTGAAAGTTGTTTCCGTACCTTTTACTGATGTTGTTGCAAGGTAACGTGCAGGGTACACTCCAGGTGGTGGGGAAGCACTTCAGGATCTCCACATCCAGTGAGTTGTGAGACCTCCTTGTCCTAGAGCAGTGATGGCGAACTCCAGGCCTCGAGTGCCACACACAGTCCAGGTTTTAGGATTTCCATTGCATTTGACAGTTGGCAATCAAATTACCAACTATCAAACTCTAAGGAAATCCTGAAAACCTGCACTGTGTGCGGCACTCGAGGCCTGGAGTTCGCCATCACTGTCCTAGAGTGTGTGTTTAGGTCCTTACCTGTCTGGAGTCTGCACTGACCTCCCCTGTGTCTCTCACTTGTATTGCAGGCAGTGAGAACCTTCTGTTGGGTGCCGCTATCTCTGCTGTGGTTCCTGGCTCTCATGATTGCTGTGCTACAAGTGTCTCAGAAGACTGAAGTCTCCTTGGTTGACTGGTGTTTTCTGCTGGGCTAAGGAGTCCCTGGCAGACTCGGACTCCGGTGTCTGGGTTGCTTCCTGGGGTGAACCGGTATGGTTCCTCTTCTCTAACTCTGTTCCTTGCCTTGCCTCCGACCCTCACTCTTGGGCCCCTGCACTGGCTAGGCTTCCCTCTGGTACAGGCCTAGCGTGGCACCATTCACCAGGTTGTTTTCCTCAGTACTGCTCCGTACTGAACTGCCTAACTCCTCCCCCGGGCCTGAATTTATAGGGGACCTTGCTTGAAGGCAGCAAGTAGAGCTCCCCTTTCAGGTCTGGTTGCTGCATGTGTAGGGTACCTGATGTGGAAATCCCTCTGTGCACCAGGTGATCCTGAGGCAACCATCCCGTAGGGGTGTCACACATACCACTGACACCCCCACGTACACGTCCACGTCCCTGTCCCTTAACAACAAGCTTTTTTGGCATTTTGGGTTTTGTTGACAGATTTTCAGGTGCGAATGGCACAAGCCAACCTAGCTGTCACACTGCAAAAATAGTTGGGAAAATGGCCTGGTACAAGGTTTGCAGCAGGCAGTAGTAAATGTTTGGACTAGTGCTAGTTAGCGTTGGGCAAACTGTCTTTTTGTAATGTGGACAGAAGCAGCAGTGGGTTAAATGGCCTGGTGCGAGGTTTGTAGCAGGTAGTAGGAAAAGTTTGGACTACTGCTGCTTTACACCGACCCTGCTGGACACTGACTGACCCTGCTGGAGTAACTTTCCCTCTCTGTAGTCTAACTCTGTACTCTGTCTCTTCAGCTCTCAAGAGAGCTATTGTTTTGGTGGTATTATGCAGCTGCTGAACAGATCCTTACAACTGTCCTTGCTCCAATATCTCTCCCTTGCTAATCTACACTGAGGTAGTATACACTAGAGGTAGCCCTGAAAAGGGCATTTGTGTTATGAAGAGGTCTAACACTCTCCCTAGCAGCTGAGCAATCTCTCCCTATCCTTGTTGAATGCAGGCTCCAGTTGCAATGCCGGCAAAATGGCGGCCGCAGGGCTTAAAAAGACCCTATGAAGCTGGGTGGCCAGCCAATCACAGTAATGCCACAACCAAGATGTCTGTGGCATTACTGTGATTGGTTAAGAAACCCAGAATGTTTAGTGGCTGCAAAGGAGGCGCCAAAACTGCAGGGCGGGACATTCGAATATAGTGAGGTTGTTATGGTTAATATTTCATAATAATATTAACAAGTTGCCTGCCCCTGTCCTAATTTATATAGACCAAGTGCCGGCGATGAAAAGAATGACACCAGACACACAGAGTCAGAGTACACCCTTCCTTGGTCAGTTCCAAGCTCCAAGTGTAGTTTATTTCAACAAGCATTAGGTCTTCCTCAATAAGGGGCTCGGTCAGCCCTACTCAGATGTATTCATTGGCTAGTGGATTGGATAATGGGCAGATCCATGAGGTCCTCAGGGGGTGTGGCCTTGGTCAGCTATCTTTAGATGATGTGTCTTCCTCTGGACTCCAGCCTCTGTGATTGGTCAGTCTTCTCTGGACTCCAGCTTCAGTGATTGGTCAGCCTTCTCTGGACTCCATCTTGCTCTCAGAGAGCATGGTGTAATGTGGCAGGAAATGGCAGCCATGTTTAAGTCACAACTTATACAACTTATACAATCTAAAATAATACACTCTATGGATCGTTTCTCCCATGCCCTTATGTCTTATGGTACCTTTACACGCCGCTACCGAAAGGTAGAAACGGGCAGGTATCAGAGACAATTGTACCTTTTACCTGCAAAACACCGCGAAGTGGCGGCGTGTAATTCAGGTTGTTCCTTCCTGTCTCTTTGGATACCTGTCTTTCAGCCGTGCTGAAAAACAAGCAGGTATAACCCCTATGGTAGCGGCGTGTAATCGGGGCACAGGTACGGTATTTGAGTTACCTGGGGCGTGCTTGAGCGTCATGTATACCACGCCCCATCAGCTATCATTGATGGAGACTACTGTGTACCCATTGGCTGTCCCTGCACAGGGCGGCATATTTAACGAGCTGACCAGTCACAATACACATTTGGTATAGCGTCATGTATTAGGCAGCCTCCCTGCGCTGGCTGGCCAATCATGATGTTATTGCATTGTCCAATCACCGTATGAGCGGCGCGTAATACACAACTCTGTCACGCCTATGTAGTTACGGCGCACAATATGTACGCCCAGATTCCCTTGTGGTAGCGGCGTGTAAATCAGGGAAGGTGCTCCACAGAAGGTAACCTGCGGCACCCGTCGGCACTTCCGGGGAACGAAAATACCTTCTGTGGAGCACCTTGTGGCGGCGTGTAATTGCGGCATCAGGTACCGGTAGGAATCGTTGAAAACGCGCGCGTGCACGTGCAGTGCCTACCTGTTGCTACCTTTGGTAGCGGCGTGTAAAGGTACCATTAAGGTTAATTAAGTATTTGATCCTATGGCTTTCCTCAACAAGGCAAGTACACAAAAACTAGCAGAATAACAAGTAATGTGAATACCGTACTATTCGTGCGAATAGCGAATAGTAATGCATACACTCACTCATCACTAGTTCGTACCTTACCCCTATTCAGATTTACTCGTCTGTGTTGGCTACTCACAAAAGTCACCATCTGGAGACCTGCTCTTCATAGCTGTTTGATTGACGCAGTGTTAATGCAATAAGCTTGAAGACAGGCGTGAGCCCCACATACAGGCCCACGAGCCACATGTGGTACATGAGGTATAGGTTGGGGACACCTGCCCTGGACAATTAGGGATTCTGATATAACCAATTCACTGCCCTAGGGCAGCACTGATAACTTACCAAGAAGCCCAAAAATGCTGAGAAAATCTGTTGTAAACCACCAGAGATCCTGGTAGTAAACCCTTCTCAAGGGAGACCACCAGCGACATAAAAATCAATCCCTTCATTGTATTTGATTCTAGGATGCTATGAAATAAAGGGTAAAGAGAATTTGTCACATTAAAACACACTCCAAACTGTAGGGAGGATGCCATAGAGAAGGATAAAAGGATAACATTGATATATAGGTTTGTGAAAAAACATTAGGTAGAATTTGCATTCTATTCAGTAAGTAAACTTTTTATCAGTCAATGGTGTGGTCCTCAGAAATGATTGACAGCTAGGTCTGTATGCATGGATCACTGTGTAGAACCACACACTTAAAGGGATCCTGTCACCTCCAGAACACCTCCTAAACTAGCAAAACATGTCCCTGCACCATCCTATCACTAATCTCACACTTCATTTGTCTCCTAAAAGCATCCTGTGAAAGTGCATAAAAACGTTTTAATACTTACTCATTAGGAATTATAATTATCAGGGGCTATATTCTTTAGCCGTTAGGGCATGTTGTTTTGCAGGCTCCAGAATCCACCCTCTCTCTGTCTGTGTGCTCTGCTTGTGCAGGCTTACCCTCCCCCTCTCTATCACTCACAGAATGCAAATTAGTCCTGCCTTCAGCACCACATCACAGCAGCACAAACAGAGAGAGGGTGGATCATTCGGACTGTGAAAATGAGCACCTAGGGAGGGCTTAGAGTCTCACAGGGGACGCCCTGTGAGACTTATTCAGGACAAGAAGTCTCAGATTTGTAAGTGTATATTGTTTATTATTCCAATGTTACAGAGCTTTTTTTTATAGAAAAGGAGCACTAATACTGATATGTTAGGGTGCAGGGACAGGTATTAATAGGGTTGGGGGTGATTTGGAGGGGTCAGGTTCCCTTTAACTGCTAAGCTTACATCTAAGCAGGGAATTCAATTAATAAATTCAAGTTATACTACATGTTTTAAAGGGACTCTGTCAGGTGATTTTTCAGTATCATACAAATAGTACCCCTAAATAGTGCCTGGGCAGCCCTTTCAGAATATGTAAACATCATTACTGTACCCTTTGTAGTTCTCTTGCTATAAGCATCTTCACACCCAGTAAGCAGCTGCTTTATTAGCCCGGCCCATTGCTCCCACTGCTGAATAGTCCACAATATGTAAATGTTCAATTATTATTCACTCTTTCCCAGGCTGGCATGCTCATTCCTGCTTTCATTTTCACTTTGAATGTGTGTTTGCAGAAAATGTCAGTGCAGTGATGTCACTACATGAATATTCATCCCTGGGGAATGTGCAGCAGAGAATTAAGTGTTAACTCACTGTGATTGACAGAAGGAATCAATATCTTTATTTGCAGTTTACAGAGGATAGTAGGGACGTTTAAATAAAAGAAATACAGAAATAGTGAGAGCTTCACCAGAGGAATTACAAAATGATATCAGTTACATAGAAAAATATTAGCATCTGAGAGTCCTCAGTGGTTGATACCTTTTAATGGCTAACTGAAAAGATGGTACAGTAACATCCCACATAAGGATGGATTAAATTCCTGCAAAAGATTTCTGGAAAACACAGGGATTGATGCTGAGTCTGTGGTGAAGCTTATAAAATTTATCCTCATGCACAACTACTTCACATTTGACGACAACATATATTTACAGGAGACTGGCACAGCAATGGAAAGCAAAATGGCACCACAGTATGTCAATCTTTTCATGGCGAAGCTTGAAGGTGACTTTTTATCCTCTTGTCCTATCAGGCCTCTGGCCTACGACCGGTATATCGATGACATTTTAATCATCTGGACAGAGTCTGAGCAACAGCTGAAGACGTTCAATGAACATTTTAATCAGTTTCATCCCGCCATCAACTTAACACTCAACTACTCCCACACTGAAATCAGCTTTCTGGACACCATCATTAAGCTACATAATAATGAAATAGAGACATCCCTGTACCGGAAACCAATTGATCACCCAACATATCTCCGATGAGACAGTTTTCATCCAAAACACATAAACTCTATTGTGCATAGCCAGGCCATCAGATACATGAGATATGTTCCAACCCTACTAATAGAGACACTCACCTTGAGGACCTCAGAAAGACCTTTTTGAACCAGGGCTACCATCCAAGAACAATCGAGAACCAGATTACAAGAGCCACAAGAATATCAAGGAATCATCTCCTACATTACAAAACTAGAGAGGAAAACAACAGAGTTCCTCTCATAGTACCTACAATCCAAGTCTGGAGGTGCTAAGAGGAGCTGCACGGAAACTGCACCCACTCCTACAAAAAGATGCCTGACTAAAATCAATATTTCCAAATCCCCCACTCTTGTGTTTTAGACATCATCAAAATCTAAAAAACATCATCTGTCCATCTATAATGACAACCGACAAGATAAAGATTCCTGGGACAGATCAGGACTAGAAGATCCCAGGTAACTTCAGTTGCATCACAAGCAATGTGGTGTATTTAATCATATCTACCAAATGTCCAACAGGTGGCATGTACGTAGGGAAGACCAGACAAAAATTCAGGACAAGAATGAATTCTCATCGCCACTCAATAAAAGAAAAGCATATGAATCTACCTGTAGCAAAACATTTTTCCAGCCTTGACGACAGTGAAACCAATATGAGGCTGCTCATCTTAAAGAGGACCTGTCACCTCCCATAGATGATGATCTAATTGCAGCACTGAATGCAGCATGTCTGCTGCATTCATGCAAGGGGTCCCCCATCCCTTGATCCCCCCTGTACCCTGAGATAATTGATTTAGAAAACTTACAAACTGGAGCCGGATAGGAGGGGTCTAGTGGCTGGAGCCACCTCTCCTCACAGGGGAATCTCACGCCTCCTGTATAACGTATCCTCCCTGTCAGTCATGGTCTCCCTCGCCTGCTTCTTGCAAAGCAGGATGCAGGCGCAGTGCGAGGGAGCATTTTGTGACGATGCTGTCATAGACATAGAGCAGGGCAGGTAAAGGAGTTCACGTCGCCTCAGGTGGTGGGGCAGATGGACATCATCACAAAACACTCCCTCGCACTGCGCCTGAGTCCTGCTTGGCATGCAGCAGGCGAGGGAGACCATGACTGACAGGGAGGAGACGGCGAAGGGAGGATACGTTATACAGGGGACGTGAGATTCCCCTGTGAGGAGAGGTGGCTCCAGCCACTAGACCCCTATCCGACTACAGTTTGTAAGTTTTCTAAATCAATTATCTCGGGGTACAGGGGCCGGGGGTCAAGGGATGAGGGACCCCTTGCCTGAATGCAGCAGACATGCTGCATTTAGTGCTGCAATTAGATCATTATCTATGGGAGGTGACAGGTCCTTTTTAAAAAGCAACTTCAAATCTCAGAAAGAGAGAAGAATTTGGGAATACAAACTGATAACGACCTTTGACACATTCAAAACAGGATTAAATGTATCATATGGATTCATGGGTTTTTGTATAACATGAATGGACATTTGGGGACATCACAGATTCATGCGTTTTCATATAAATGGAAAGGACATTAGGGGATATCACATCTTCCAACAGACTCCATTTTGAGGACAATGAACTTATGACACTTCTTATGTGAACACCCTCGCCTCCTTTTATTGCTTTCCCCAACTCATTTAAGTTTTTTCAGGACATCACAGACTACTACCATATAACAATAATACAATTTGTTCCGCTTATCTTAGAATTTTAGTTTCAATTTCCTAGCTGCTCTCTTCCTCCCTAGCCTGACTCTGCTTTACGTCACCTGTCTCATTTACTACAGCATCTAACACTTTTTTCCCTTTGTTTGATTTGCTTATGTATATATGTATGTATCTTCAGAATCTGTGTCATTATCTGCCTGACGAAGGGGCCATAGTGTCATGAAAGCTTGCTATACTTCCCATCTTTTCAGTTAGGCTAGGGTCACACTTAAAAGGCACAATCCGGTAACGGCATCCATTACCGGTTTGGTTTTACCGTGTGCCTTCATACTATCTTTTGAAAGTAAAATTGCAACCCTCGTTCCGGATCTGGATGCATTAATGCACTCTGTTTTAGAATGTGTTTTTTTGCAATTTTGAAAACCGCATCTGGATCCAAATCCGGTACAGCAAAATACATTTATGTAACTTGCGGTAGCGGATCCGGTTTCCATAGGCGTTCATGTTAAAAAAAAAAACTGATCCGGTTTTGCAACCGCTCCGAAAAATGCAGCCTGCATGATTTTTACCGCAGGCTGCAAAACCGGATGCGGTAACCGTATTGCAAATAGTGCAATCCGGTTTTACTATTGAAGCCTATGGCTGCGGATCCGGATGCGGTTTTGAGCATTTTTGAGCACTGAGGACTCTCAGATTCCAATATTTTTCTATCTACTGGCTAACACGGTACAAACATTATTTACCTTATCAGTTCATATGGATTTTGGACCGGACAGATTCCTTTTAAACAAATATGCATCGCAATCTGTTCGCCCTTCTCCATCTCTATCACCCATTCATACTGACAGTGTCCCTTCCCAGTAGCTAATGATGCTTAATTACTGTGTGCTATACAACATTATTTATAGTTTTGGATCATCTTATTTGGAGGTTGTTTTTGTATAGTCATTTGCTAAAACATTCCTTTTGCACCCATATTCAATGTTCTCTTTTACTGAATAACAATAGACTTTCCAATAGGTAGGAGGAATCAAAACGGAATACAGCATCGCCACATGCAACATATATGCAAACAATACATAACCCATGTGATAGAATAAAAAATAAAATAAAATTACATTTTTGCAATGTCAGCAATCATCTGGATATGACTTTTGGCCATCCACAAATCATCTGCAAAAACTACAGAGAGAAGCATATTATAAAATTAAAAAGGCTTAAGAGACATAGTAGTTTTCACCGTAGTAATGTACCGTAAAGTATCTCGGAAGCTCTCTATGTAAAGGGCATGTAAGCTCTTGAGCTTTAAAGAGCATTCTGAATATAATCCAGCTACTTGTACGCACTAAAGTAGAAAGATGCTCTCTGTACTGAGAATGGACATGAGCACAAATGGCAATCATATTTCCGACAGAGGATTATTAGGATTATTTACAAGTAGGCAGAACAAATTATATGCATTAATGAATCAGTGTAAGGAGGCTAGGTAATACCAGGTTCTGCATCATCCATTTTATCCACATACAGACAGAGATAGAGTTGTCATAGACAGAGGTCCGGGGTTTGATACATAACTGTGACCTCAAAATTTAACTTTTTGCAGATTATTAATTAAACATGGTTATGGAAACAAAATGTTCAATTTACCATGGCCTGCATGGAGTTTCTAATATACAGTTGTGGCCAAAAGTATTGACACCCCTGCAATTCTGTCAAATAATACTCAGTTTCTTCCTGAAAATGATTGCAATCACAAATTCTTTGGTATTATTATCTTCATTTAATTTGTCTTCAATGAAAAAACACAAAAGAGAATGAAGCAAAAAGCAAAACATTGATCATTTCACACAAAACTCCAAAAATGGGCCAGACAAAAGTATTGGCACCCTCAGCCTACTACTTGGTTGCACAACCTTTAGCCAAAATAACTGCGATCAACCGCTTCCGGTAACCATCAATGAGTTTCTTCCAATGCTCTGTTGGAATTTTAGACCATTCTTCTTTGGCAAACTGCTCCAGGTCCCTGATATTTGAAGGGTGCCTTCTCCAAACTGCCATTTTTACATCTCTCCACAGGTATTCTATGGGATTCAGGTCTGGACTCATTGCTGGCCACCTTAGAAGTCTCCAGTGCTTTCTCTCAAACCATTTTCTAGTGTTTTTTGAAGGGTGTTTTGGGTCATTGTCCTGCTGGAAGACCTATGACCTCTGAGGGAGACCCAGCTTTCTCACACTGGGCCCTACATTATGCTGCAAAATTTGTTGGTAGTCTTCAGACTTCATAATGCCATGCACACGGTCAAGCAGTCCAGTGCCAGAGGCAGCAAAGCAACCCCAAAACATCAGGTAGCCTCCGCCATGTTTGACTGTAGGGACCGTGTTCTTTTCTTTGAATGCCTCTTTTTTTCTCCTGTAAACTCTATGTTGATGCCTTTGCCCAAAAAGGTCTACTTTTGTCTCATCTGACCAGAGAACATTCTTCCAAAACGTTTTAGGCTTTCTCAGGTACGTTTTGGCAAACTCCACCTTGCTTTTTTATGTCTCGGGGTAAGAAGTGGGGTCTTCCTGGGTATCTTACCATACAGTCCCTTTTCATTCAGACGCCGACGGATAGTAAGGGTTGACACTGTTGTACCCTCAGACTGCAGGGCAGCTTGAACTTGTTTGGATGTTAGTCGAGGTTCTTTATCCACCATCCGCACAATCTTGCGTTGAAATCTCTCGTCAATTTTTCTTTTCCGGCCACATCTAGGGAGGTTAGCCACAGTGCCATGGGCTTTAAACTTCTTGATGACACTGTGCACGGTAGACACAGGAACATTCAGGTCTTTGGAGATGGATTTGTAGCCTTGAGATTGCTCATGCTTCCTCACAATTTGGTTTCTCAAGTCCTCAGACAGTTCTTTGGTCTTCTTTCTTTTCTCCATGATCAATGTGGTACACACAAGGACACAGGACAGAGGTTGAGTCAACTTTAATCCAAGTCAACTGGCTGCAAGTGTGATTTAGTTATTGCCAACACCTGTTAGGTGCCACAGGTAAGTTAAAGATGCTGTTAATTACACAAATTAGAGAAGCAGCACATGATTTTTCTAACAGTGCCAATACTTTTGTCCACGAATAATATAGAAAGGATTTTGCCAGAGACCGTACTTCTATTTTTCTTCCTTTATTAAGACGTGGTTAAAATGAACAGGACTGAACGCTGGATGCGTTTCGGGGGACAGCACCCCCTTAGTCCTCAGCATAACAAATAAAATCATTCACAAGTATTTAAACATAAAACACTGTTCATTTTACAGGTGATACAAATAAAGTTAGGAATTAGTTTAACTCTTACAGTGCTGGGCTCAGAGCAAAAGTGCATTCAGAGGAGTCATAGTGATTAACACACATCACATTTATATGAAGGCTAAAACCTTAATATAATATATAAAAGACACATACATGCATTATACCATATTACCTCTTGTCATATGTTAATAATTTCACATGTTGTGAATATATATGAAAAATTGCATAATAATTGTATTTTCTTTTCTTTGCTCTGGTTTTTATTTTTGTTTTTATTTTTATTTTATTTTATTTTATTTTTATTCTCATTTTTATCCTAGTTTAACCTTTTCATTTATTACATACATATAAACAATACCCATCATTGATGTCATAAATTATATTTGTGTGTATTGATATTCTTCTTATAGATAGATATTTATTTAAATGTATATATGATAGCCTATTAAACCTACACATGTTCAATAGGAACAAAGTAGGAAAGGGGCCATCTGAGAAAAAAAAAAAGAATCAGATTACCGTATATACTCTCGTATAAGCCAAGTTTTTCAGCCCAAAATTTGGGCTGAAAAGTCCCCCCTCGGCTTATACGTAAGTATAAGGCTTCCCCTGGAGGTATACAGGCCCCCCCAATCAAGATCCAGGGCCCCCCCCCCCTTGTGCGGCAAACCTGTAAAGTAAAATCATACTTATCAGTGTCCTGTCACGCCGTCCACGCTGCCGACATGACGATCCCGGGCTTCATTCCGCGTCTTCCGCCTTCCTGTGGTCGCGGGCAATGACGTCATTGCCCGCGACCACAGGAAGCCGGAAGACGCGGAATGAAGCCCGGGATCGTCATGTCGGCAGCGGGGACGGCGCGACAGGACACTGATAAGTATGATTTTACTTTACAGGTTTCCCGCGCAAGGGGGGGGCCCTGGATCTTGATGGGGGGGGCCTGTATACCTCCGGGGCTGCTGCTGTATACAGCCCTGGGGCTGCTGCTGTATACAGCCCTGGGGCTGCTGCTGTATACACCCCTGGGGCTGCTGCTGTATACAGCCCTGGGGCTGCTGCTGTATACACCACTGGGGCTGCTGTATACTACCTAAGGGCTGCTGTATATACCTCTGGGGCTGCTGTATACACCACTAGGGCTGCTGTATATACCACTGGGGCTGCTGTATACACCACTAGGGCTGCTGTATATACCTCTGGGGCTGTATATACCTCTGGGGCTGCTGTATACTACCTCTGGGGCTGCTGTATACTACCACTGGGGCTGCTGTATACTACCACTGGGGCTGCTGTATAGTACCACTGGGGCTGTATATACCTCTGGGGCTGCTGTATACTACCACTGGGGCTGCTGTATACACCTCTGGGGCTGCTGTATACTAACCACTGGGGCTGCTGCTGTATATACCACTGGGGCTGCTGCTGTATACTACCACTGGGGCTGCTGTATATACCTCTGGGGCTGCTGTATACCACAATGCTGGGGGCTGTATACCTGTGCTGGGGTCCACCCTCGGCTTATACACGAGTCAATAGGTTTTCCCAGGTTTTGGGGGCAAAAGTAGGGGGGTCGGCTTATACAAGGGTCGGCTTATACACGCGTATATACGGTACCTCCGATCATATTTGATACCTCTCATAGAGTTCATGAAAAAAAAAAAAACAGCCCCATCTAAACTAAGCAAATTAAGAAATTATTCACATTAGCAAATTTATGCAAATTTCGAGTAAAATATCGATTGATGTGTGTGTTCGCACAAAAATCCGATTACATCTGATCATATTTGATGCCACTCATGGAGTTCATGAAAATAGCATGTGGACGTGCTAAATGGATTTAATAAAAATAGGACAAGTCGTTCCTGTAATTTAATCCATTAGGAACACAAGTGTCTAACCGCAAGATCCAATGAAGTTCCCTATCCCTGCCCCTATATGGACGGGAAATACGTTCTATACCCTTTACAAAGAGAGATGTCATATCTCCTGAATGGATATCTCTAAAATGACGTGAAAGTCCTGATATACCAGTCCTATAGGTCGTAGAATTAGGGTTTGTAGCGGTAATATGTTCAGATAATCTCTTCTTCATTGTTCGACTAGTGCAGCCCACATAATCCATATTACGTGGCCAAATACACAATATGAGTGGTACTGCAGTTGATATATGAAGAGATTTTGAATTTTTTACCCGTACGTTTATTTTGAAATTCATTTGTAATATCAATGCGGTGACATAGATTACATTTTTAACAGCGCACTTGTAGGAACCACTACAAGTTAACCAAACAGGTTTTTTTGTGGGTTCACTGCAATAAACGCTGGGAGCAATCATGTTTCTGATAGTGCACGATCTTTTAGCAACTGATCTCCATCCTTTTGAAAGAATATGGCGTAACTTGTCATCTTGATATAGTATAGGAATATACTTATCAATTACTGCTTTTATTTCTGGAAAATCTGTGCTAAAAGGGGTAATAAAAGTTGGCAGATATCTATTATCTTGTCTTTGTTTTGTTTTATTGTTGGCCAGCAATTCCTCCCTATTTTTGCAATCTACTATTTTGCGGGCTCTTTTAATTGACCACTGCTTGTACCCACGCTTACTTAATCGTTTTGAAATTGTGCTCGCCTCACTTACATAGTCACTGTTCCTACTACAATTTCTCCTAGCACAAATTAATTCCCCGACTGGGAGATTCATTGTAACATGGCGTGGGTGACAGCTGTCAGCGCGCAAAACTGAGTTGCCACAGATATCGTTCCTAAATAGTTTGGAACCTATAATGCCTTTCTTTGGATCACCATGAAGCTCCAGATCTAAAAATGGAGCTTCATTTCTGTATTCCTGCATAGTAAAATTAAGATTATAATCGTTGTTATTAAAGAATCCTAATAAATCTTTTGGTGTAATCGAAGCAGGCTGTGTGGTCGGCACGGGAGACACATCGGTAGACCCATCCCAGATTAAGATGACGTCATCGATGTATCTCCCGTACCACCGCACACCACTCATTCTTTTTTTTTTTTTTCAGATGGCTTCTTTCCTACTTTGTTCCTATTGAACATGTGTAGGTTTAATGGGCTATCATATATACATTTAAATAAATATCTATCTATAAGAAAAATATCAATACACACATATATAATTTATGACATCAATGATGGGTATTGTTTATATGTATGTAATAAATGAAAAGGTTAAACTAGGATAAAATGAGAATAAAAATAAAATGAAATAAAAACAAAGATAAAAACTAGAGCAAAGAAAAGAAAATACAATTATTATGCAATTCTTCATATATATTCATAACGTGAAATTATTAACATATGACAAGAGGTAATATGGTATAATACATGTATGTGTCTTTTATATTTATATTAAGGTTTTAGCCTTCATATAAATATAATGTATGTTAATCACTATGACTCCTCTGAATGCACTTTTGCTCTGAGCCCAGCACTGTAAGAGTTAAATTAATTCCTAACTTTATTTGTATCACCTGTAAAATGAACAGTGTTTTATGTTTAAATACTTGTGAATGATTTTATTTGTTATGCTGAGGACTAAGGGGGTGCTGTCCCCCGAAACGCATCCAGCATTCAGTCCTGTTCATTTTAACCACGTCTTAATAAAGGAAGAAAAATAGAAGTACGGTCTCTGGCAAAATCCTTTCTATATTATTGCTATATATGGATGGAACCAGCCATCCAGCCAACTGACCAGGATCCTGGAGACATTTGAGTGAACCACTCCCCTTCCCTCTCCCATTTCACTTTTGTCCACCCCCTATTTTATGTTTGGTGTGGAATTATATCCAATTTGGCTTTAGGACAATTTTTTTTGTGTTTTTTCATTGAAGACAAATTAAATTAAGATAATAATACCAAAGAATTTGTGATTGCAATCATTTTCAGGAAGAAACTGAGTATTATCTGACAGAATTGCAGAGGTATTAATACTTTTGGCCACAACTGTATGTGCATTCAGTGTAAATAGGTGAAAATCTGAATCGTTAATGTGTGTGACACGCCCTCCCCCCCCCCCCCCCCAGGGCCGTGGGGTACTCGCAACCGGGCTGCAGTACTGCTGGGGAGTCATGGGGGTCAAGACCCAGCTTTGTGACCCTTGTGGTGTCAATAAACGTTCGAGGGTTATGGATTTTCGGGATTGTTGCCGTGACACCACCCGTGATGTTTGGCTATTGATAGCCAATGCTGTAGCGCTGGACTTCTGGGGATGATGGAAATGAAGCTGAGGTGATATCGCTCCCCACGGGTAGAGCGGTTCCCCAAAGCAACCAGTATAGTCTACGGACTTGGTAGGCTGTGGGATTACTCTGGCTGGAGAGGCTGATGGGGGTGATATTGCGACGGGTCTTTTATAGCCTGCCCGTCTGCTTGGCGTGGAAAGAAAACAGTCTCACACACAGTTTCAGAGTTCTTTACCCGGTTTACTTATTGGTTACTTCAGCAATGCCACCGGGTGCTGCTCTCTGCCAATGTCACGCTCTTAGATGGCGCTGACATTGCTGGATGCTGCTGTGTATATATTTGTCTTTAAGAGCTGCATGGTTGATAGTTGTGAAGGTCCTGGCCTCCTGTGTTGTGCTCCAGAACTGCATTTACTATCAGGTTCAACTCATGGTTGAGGGGTTAATGTGTGACTCACCTGAACTCCCCTCCGCCTAGCCTTTAAGTAGCCTCTCCTTCCACCAGGTGGTGTTGCTGATTGAGTTACACTCTATGCCTGGAAGCCTTGCTGTGCTGACCTGTGTGTTTGTGTTGCAGAAGTCCTTTCCTTTGGAGTTGCTGTATCCCAGTTCTGTGGAGGGAGGTGAGGGGGGAATAGTACAGAGCTGGTGGAGGAGATTAGGAAGAGGCTGGAGGCCCGAATCTTCTCACTATCAGAAATACCTTCAGGATCAGGGCCATCCAAGGTTCCTAGACTAGGGTCAGACTAGTCTTCTCAGGTCACCCTGCCCATACCTGCCATTCCCTAATCAGTATTCTCACTACACCGTTACAGCCAAGCCTCAGTTCGGATAGTCCCCCAGGAATCAGGATAGTTCATCCAAGACACCCTCTTTATGTTCCGTTCTCCCTTGGGTTGCTCTCCCAGTGCTAACTGTCCACCTCTCCTGCTCGCACCTTTGCACACAGAGCCCCAATGCGGCAGCCACGGGTCTTGTCGGGCAACCGGACCAAGTCCCCTGATCTAATACAGCTACCTTCTCAGCGGATGTGTCCGACTCCGGTCAAACTTGGATTCGAGGGCACGGGTGGTTCTCGTTGCCTCTGCCCGTGTCCCTAATGCTCCCTCAGTCTCACTTTTGGTTCGTTGTTCCCGCGACCAAGGACGAGCTCCTCACCGCTCAAGTCCTCCGGGTCCCCACTCCTCTCATTTCACTACTCACTCACTGTCTCCCTCTCAACTAACTTCCCACCCCACACTTCTCTTCCCTCCGTCTCCTGACTGGGCCCTCCCTCTATTGGGTCTGCCTACCATCCTCGGGACAGGGTGGGTTGGGTGCTTGATGGGTGTCTTTGACTTACCATCCCATTTCCCCGAGTGCTGAGATACCACACCCGTGGAGTGGGTGCAGTACCCCTTGTGGTGACCAGATGGCAGGGGCGCCACATATGTATGCGTGTATTACTATTATATGTGTGCATATATATACAGTATATATATATATATATATATATATATATATATATTCTAGATGGCGGCCCGATTCTAAAGAATCGGGTAGTCTAGAATCCGTATATAGTTTATTTATTAATAGTTAGGGGAGTGCGGTGAAATGAATTGTGTGTATACAGGTGGCTCAGTGGGTAGCAGAGTATACGGTGGCTCAGTGGTTAGCACTGCGCGGTGGCTCAGTGGTTAGCACTGCGCGGTGGCTCAGTGGTTAGCACTGCGCGGTGGCTCAGTGGTTAGAAGTGAGTGCGGTGGCTCAGTGGTTAGCAGTGAGTGCGGTGGCTCAGTGGTTAGCAGTGAGTGCGGTGAGATTGGTCAGCGCAGGGGCGTGGGCAGAGCGGTCAGCGCAGCGGCGTGGGCAGAGTGGTCAGCGCAGCGCCGTGGGCAGAGTGGTCAGCACAGCGCCGTGGGCAGAGTGGTCAGCGCAGTGCCATGGACAGAGTGGTCAGCGCAGTGCCGTGTGCGTAGTGGTCAGTGCAGCGCCGTGGGCAGAGTGGTGAGCGCAGTGCCGTGGGCAGAGTGGTGAGCGCAGCACCGTGGGCAGAGTGGTCAGCGCAGCGCCGTGGGCAGAGTGGTCAGCGCAGCGCCGTTGGCAGAGTGGTCAGCGCAGCGCCGTGGGCAGAGTGGTCAGCGCAGCGCCGTGGGCAGAGTGGTCAGCGCAGCGCCGTGGGCAGAGTGGTCAGCGCAGCGCCGTGGGCAGAGTGGTCAGCGCAGCGCCGTGGGCAGTGTGGTCAGCGCAGCGCCGTGGGCAGAGTGGTCAGCGCAGCACCGTGGGCAGAGTCAACATGTCGGCGCCCCCGGACGACTGGATCCAATATGGCGTCTGGGAAGTCTGGCGAGACTTCCCGGACGCCATCTTGGACAAAGTATGTCGCCGGCCCTGGACGACTGGATCCAATATGGCGTCCAGGAAGTTTGGCGAGACTTCCTGGACGCTATATTTGATCCAGTAGTTCGGGAGCGGCGACATGTCGACTGAGGATCCAGGCGGTGGACGCAGGGACGGTGGTAAGTATAGCGGAGTGTGTGTGTGTATGTGTATGTGTGTGTGTGTGGACAAAGTGACGGAACTGCGGACAATGTGACGGAAGTGCGTACAAAGTGACGGAAGTGCCTTAGGCTTTTATATATTAGATACACATTATATGTACACACATGCAAATCTATAAAGATGTAGAAATATATATATACATACAGACACATCATTCACATATTATATTACATACACACATATATACACATACTGTACATTGCATATGGAGGAGGGTGAGGAGAGCGGGATGGGTGGAGGGGTGAGGAGAGCGGAGGCTGGAGGGGTGAGGAGAGCGGAAGGATGGGAGGGGGGTAAGGGAGGGGTGTGAGGAGAGGCTGAGGGGACTGAGGGGTGAGAGTGGAGTGGAGGGGAGGGTGAGGGGTGAGGAGAGTGAGGCTGGAGGGGTGAGGAGAGCTGAGGCTGGAGGGGTGAGGAGAGCTGAGGCTGGAGGGGTGAGAGAGTGAGGGCTGGGTGGGAGGGGGAGGTGGGAGAGCTGAGCTGGAGGGTGAGAGGAGGAGGATGGGGTGAGGAGAGTGAGCGAGGGTGAGGAAGGAGGCTGGAGGGTGGGGGGAGGTGGGGGGGAGGAGGGGTGAGAGAGTGAGGCTGGAGGGGTGAGGAGAGCTGAGGGCTGGAGGGGTGAGGAGGGGTGAGGGCTGGGAAGGGCAGAGGGAGGTGAGAGGGGAGGCTGGAGGGCAGGAGGAGGAGAGGAGGGGAGGGGAGGGCAGAGGACAGGGGAGGATGGAGGGCAGAGGACTGGGGAGGCTGGAGAGCAGAGGAGAGGGGAGGCTGGAGGGCAGAGGAGAGGAGAGGCTGGAGGGCAGAGGAGAGAGGAGGCTGGAGGGCAGAGGAGAGGGGAGGCTGGAGGGCAGAGGACAGGGGAGGCTGGAGGGCAGAGGACAGGGGAGGCTGGAGGGCAGAGGACAGGGGAGGCTGGAGGGCAGAGGACAGGGGAGGCTGGAGGGCAGAGGACAGGGGAGGCTGGAGGGCAGAGGACAGGGGAGGCTGGAGGGCAGAGGACAGGGGAGGCTGGAGGGCAGAGGGCACTGACTGGGCTGTGGGAGGTGAGCGGCAGAGCTGGAGGCGGTGTTGGGTTGAGGCCGGGGGGCGTACACCGGACCGGAGTGTGGGCGGGGTCGGCTCCCGGATGGAGGAGGAAAGTGCCAGGGCTGTGGGCGGTGAGCAGCAGGGCTGGCGGCGGTGCCCACCGCTCGCCATTTTGACAGCGGCTCGCGGTGGGCGCTAAAGCGCCATCGCTCGCGGCCATCTTGGATCACTCTGAGCGGATGTAGTGCCCGAGCCACTTCCGTCGTGTTACGTCATTTTTGTCCCTTGAAGACGGAAGTGGCTTCGGGTTTTATAAATTAGATATATATATATACATATACATATATATACCAGAAAAAAAAAAGAAAACAAAAAAACTGCACAGCACTCACAGACTAATGTGAACCGGTGCCAGCAGGGCTGCTGGATCAAATAACTAGAAAAAAATACTCTGCAGCACTCAGCTACTACCAATGATGTACATATGCTAACAAGCTATATATATATGAGAAAAAAGTTTAAAAACTTACGTTTTTTTTAAAAAACTCAAAATCTTATCTTTTTATTTCTGAAGTTCTTGGTACACACATTGGCCAATGTCTGTTTGCTCATCGACTGCAACAAAGTGACTTCAGGTCCGATGAGTCCTAACGCTGACACCCAAGTCCTCCTTGTCCACCCCCCCACTTCTCAGTGGGCAGACTCCATCTCGACCCTAGATCACCTGTGGTCAAAACGTAAGTTTTTAAACTTTTTTCTCATATATATATAGCTTGTTAGCATATGTACATCATTGGTAGTAGCTGAGTGCTGCAGAGTATTTTTTTCCAGTTATATATATATATATATATACAGTCATATGAAAAAGTTTGGGCACCCCTCTTAAAGAGGACCTGTCACTGAACCAGGCATGGTGATCTAATTACAGCACTGGATGCAGCATGTCTGCAGCATCAAGACAAGGGGTCCCCCAGCACTTGAGCAGCCCTGTACCCCAAGTAAATACACTTAGAAAACTTACATGCTCCAGCCATTAAGGAGGTGGCTAGAGGCTGCAGCCAAAGGGCAGATTCACACCCCCTGCATGTTTAGGCTGCGTTCACACATTGTGTATTTTGCCGCGTTTTTTACGCGCGCTTTTCAAAATACGCAATGTGCCTTTTGTCTGCCTGCAAAGTGAATGGGAAATTCACTTTGCAGTGCAGACATTGCGTAAAAATATGCAGTGCGTTTTCCGGGAGAAAACGCAGCTCCGTAAACAATTGATATGTCAATTGTTTACGCAGCTACTACTGCGTATTCTCCCAGAGGGGAGGAAGAATCCAGCTTCCTCCTCCCCTCTGTGACAGCTGTGGCCGCCCATTAGATTCCACAGTGTGTTAATACACACTGTGAAATCTAAATTAAACAAAAGCAAGTGTGTGAAAAATAAAAAAGAATCAATACTTACCTTCCGACGCCTTCTCCCGCTGTGCGATTCCCGGTTCTAAGTCAGATCTCTTCTGACAAGACCTGTGGTGACGTCAGAGAGGGGGCGTTCCCGGGCACTCGCGGTCATGTGACCGCGAGCAGCCAATCAGCAATGGGACCGCCCCGGGAACGCCCCCCTCTGACGTCATCACAGGTCCTGTCAGAAGAGATCTTACTTGGAATCGGAGATCGCACACCGGGAGAAGGCGTCGGAGAGGTGAAGTATTGATTCTTTTTTATTTTTCATTAACTTGCTTTTGTTTAATGTAGATTTCACAGTGTGTATTAACACACTGTGGAATCTAATGGGGAGGTCACACATGTCACAGAGGGGAGGAGGAAGCAGGATTCTTCCTCCCCTCTGTGACATCACTGCGCTTTCTGGGGGGAAGAAAGCGCAGTGTGTGAAAGCCCCTGCGTATTTTGCTGCGCTTTTTTGCGCGCGTCGAAAAACGCGGCAAAAAGCGCGCGCAAAAAAGCGCAGCAAAATACGCAAATGTGTGAACGTAGCCTTAATCTGCCCACCGCTGCCAATCATTCTCTCCCTCTTCAGCAGCATTAAACAGAGGTTTTTTTTTTCAGAACTTGCCGTTTGGGCGGGGCCAAACGGACATTTCTGGGAGAGAAAAAAAACCCCTCTGTTTAATGCTGCTGAAGAGGGAGAGAATGATTGGCAGCGGTGGGCAGATTAAACATGCAGGGGGTGTGAATCTGCCCTTCGGCTCCAGCCCCTAGCCATCTCCTTAATGGCTGCAGCATGTAAGTTTTCTAAGTTTATTTACTCGGGGTACAGGGCTGCTCAAGTGCTGGGGGACCCCTTGTCTGGATGCTGCAGACATGCTGCATCCAGTGCTGTAATTAGATCACCATGCCTGGTTTGGTGACAGGTCCTCTTTAATCTTACTTTTTTTTTTTGTTTAAAATAGTTTTTTTGCAGCAGCTATTTCAGTGTGATATATGTAATAACTGATGGACACAGTAATATTGCAGGTTTGAAATGAGGTTTATTGTACTAACCAAAAATGTGAAATATGCGTTGTTTCAAAATTTGACAGGTGCCAAAGTATGGGCATCCGTCTGATTTTTATGATTTGAACTACTTTTTACTGTCTTACTGAAGCACTAAATTGGTTTGGTAACCTCATTGAGCTTTGTACTTCATAGCCCGGTGTATCCAATCATGAGAAAAGCTATTTCAGGTGTCCACTTGCAAGTTGTTCTCCTAGTTGCATCTTCTCTGAGGAGTGGCATCATGGGGTCCTCAAAACAGTTTTCAAATGATCTTAAAAAAAAGATTGTTCAACATAGATGTTCAGGGGAAGGATACAAAAAGTTGTCTCAGAGATTTAACCTGTCAGTTTCCACTTTGAAGAACATAGTAAGGAAATGGAAGACCACAGGTACAGTTCTTGTAAAGGCCAGAAGTGGTGGGCCAAAAAAAATATCAGAAAAGCAGAGAAGAATGGTGAGAACAGTCAAGAACAATCCACAGACCACCTCCAAAGACCTGCAGCATCATCATGCTGCAGATGGTGTCACTGTGCATCGGTCAACAATACAGCGCACACTGCACAAGGAGAAGCTGCATGGGAGAGTGATGCGAAAGAAGCCGTTCTGCATGCACACCACAAACTGAGTTGCCTGAGGTAAGCAAAAGCACATTTGGACAAGCCAGTTAGGTCAGGTGGACTGATGAAACAAAGATTGAGTTGTTTGGTCATACAACAAGGCGTTATGCACGACGCCACAAAAACACAGCATTCCAAGAAAAACACTTGCCACCCACTGTCAAATTTGGGGGAGGGTCCATCATGCTTTGGGGCTGTGTGGCCAATGACGGCACGGGGAATTTTGTTAAAGGTGAGGGTCGCATGGATTCCACTCAGTATCAGCAGATTCTTGAGAATAGTGTTCAAGAATCAGTGTCAAAGTTGAAGTTACGTCGGGGATGGATCTTTCAGCAAGACAATGATCCAAAACACCGCTCCAAATCTACTCAGGCATTCATGCAGAGGAACAATTACAATGTTCTGGAATGGCCATCCCAGTCCCCAGACCTGAATATCATTGAACATCTGTGGGATGTTTTGAAGCGGGCTGTCCATGCACGGCGACCGTCAAACTTAACTAAACTGGAATTGTTTTGTAAAGAGGAATGGTCAAAAATACCTTCTTCCAGGATCCAGGAACTCATTAACAGCTACAGGAAGCGACTAGAGGCTGTTATTTTTGCAAAAGGTGGATCTATTAAATATTAATGTCACTTTTCTGTTGAGGTGCCCATACTTTTGCACCTGTCAATTTTTTAAATAATGCATATTTCACATTTCCGGTTAGTACAATAAACCTCATTTCAATCCTGAAATATTACTGTGTCCATCAGTTATTACATATATCACACTGAAATAGCTGTTGCAAAAAAACAAATTTTAAACAAAAAAAAAAAGAGTAAGATTAAGAGGGGTGCCCAAACTTTTTCATATGACTGTATATATGTATATATACAGTTCAGATGAAGACGTCCGCAGCACTCCCAATATGATGAGGCAATGATCTTTATTCCAGCATAAGGCACATGGCAACGTTTTGAGCCAACCACGTTCTTTTTCCTGCAACCACATAGTCATCAGCTAACTCACTTATAGTCCTTCTGCCTGTTGCATCACTTCCTTACAGTTCATTAACATAATGATACATATCATAAATAAATCCATATATCAGTGCAATATACTTATAACCATAACACCTCAATGTATCATCCCATATTCCATCTTATACTGTAAGTGCTCATGTATAACACATCATATCTTTAGACCACTTCACTACTGTTTGTCCGGAAGTCTCACTACTTAATCCCTCATTGGGGACATTCATTATGATTATCTTATGCCATACTTGTAATTTTCATAGTCCTTACTGTGGGAGCGGCCCCTCAGGTCCCCATGTGCTATCGGCGTCCCGGAAATCATTCCCTTCCCACTGTACACTCTTGAGGCCCGCCCATCACCAGGGAAACAGCGCCAGCGTGCGCCATGACGTTACCGCGATCGCGTATGCGCACTATTCAAATCTGGACATTCTCCATCTTGGATGGGGCGGCCATTGGGTACTGCAGTGTCCCCAGCGTCCTGGGTTCTCTTAACCCCTTCCCGACCCGTGACGCAGCATATGCGTCATGAAAACAAGTTCGTTCCCGACCTTGGACGCATATGCTGCGTCATCTCGGGTTTCCCTTGCTGCGGCTCTATTAACAGCAGTCACTAAGGGGTTAATAGAGCCGCAGCTTGGTGACAACCCATACTTTAGACCGGGGGGGTGGCTTAGCATTTCAGAGGGATTCACCCCTCCAGATCTGATTGGAGCTCTCCAATCAGATCTGGAGGTGCGGATCAGCAAGTGCCCTCCCCCTCCTCAGCCCCTTCCCGCTCCATGACTCACAGGGCCCCCCCCATCACCCACAACCGCCCGCCCCCTCTATTATTATGTATCTGCACCCGCCGGTAAGACCCCACAGTCAGACTCATCGGCTCCACCCTGGGAAGCCCCCCACCTCTGGGCCCTGTGTCCTGGCCCCCCTCACCTCTTCCGGCGGGCTGCACACGCCGGTGCACCCGCCACTACGCCCGCCGCTGTACCTGCCGCTGTGCCTCCTCTGTTGTCGGTGTGGGCCCCGCCGCCTCCTCGGTGGATCGAGAGGGAGGCAAGTATGTATGTATGCATGTATGTATGTATGTATGTATGAATTGATGAATGGATGGATAGATGATGGATGGATGATGGATGGATGGGTGCATGGGTGAATGGATAGATGGATGGATGGGGGGTGCGTGCGTAGACGTGTACGTGCGTGGTCGTGTGCGTGCATGGACATGTGCGTGCGTAGATGTGTGCATGCGTGACATGTGCGTGTACGTGTGTTTGCGTGGATGTGAGCGTGCGTGGATGTGTGCGTGCGTGGATGTGAGGTGCGTGGATGTGAGCATGCGTGGATGTGAGCGTGTGTAGATGTGTGCATGCGTGGATGTGTGCGTGGATGTGTGCGTGCGTGGATGTCTGCATGCGTGGATGTGAGCGTGCGTAGATGTGCGCGTTGTGGGGCAGCGCTGGGATTTGCGAGGCAGAAAAACGTTGAGCCCAGTAATAGTTCAAACAGTACCTGGCTTTATTGCTGATAAATACAGCGATGGCACAAGCTGCCGGAATCTGGGTCGCAGCCGGGTACACAGGATACAGTCCACACATAAAGTATCCCGGTTCCTTCAGGTTATGAGCTTTCCAATATAGGTCGTCTCGAGCTCCCAGCCCTCCTGGGCTAGACCGTGTTATTACAGCACACGGCCCATGGAATTCTTGACCTCCCCTGTCTATCTCTGCTGTTGCTTCAGCTTAGACAAAAAGCTCTCCACAGGAACCCCCGCCCTGTCTCCTAACCAGGCTTTTAACCCTGTGTCTCCTTCCGGGGATCCTGCAAGACCTGGAGCGGAGCGAGTGGACCGTCCCTCTCTCTCACATCCTATATCAGGTTCAATATGTGACAGTGCGCATTCTGGGGGAGACATATCGCCCCTCGCATATGATCCCCCGCACTGTCTCACCCCCCCCCCCTCGGTTCAAAATTTGTGGGGTTGAACCCCAACCACCAAACAGGGTGCTCGGGACAGGGCATCCGCATTACCCTGCAACTTGCCAGCCCGATGCTCTACCGTAAAATTGAAGTTTTGGAGGGACAGGAACCACCGGGTGACCCGAGCGTTCCGCTCCTTGGCGTTTCGCATCCAGACCAGGGGAGCGTGATCCGTAACCAATCGGAACTGTCGCCCGAGCAAATAATAGCGTAGGGACTCCAAGGCCCATTTCACAGCCAACCACTCCTTCTCCACTACGCTATAATTCTTTTCCGCCGGGGACAATTTCCGGCTTAAGTAAGTGACCGGATGTTCTTCTCCGTCCACTTCTTGCGATAGCACAGCCCCCAGCCCCACCTCCGAGGCGTCTGTTTGCACAAAGAAGGTGTGTTTGAAGTTAGGACTGATGAGGACGGGCTGTCCGCACAAGGCCAACTTCATGGACTGAAAGGCTGCCTCTGCTTGGGGATTCCAACGCCCCAAAGCAGATTTCTTCCCTTTTAACAGGTCGGACAGGGCCGCCGTTTGCCCAGCAAAGTTGGGTATGAAGCGTCGATAGTACCCAACTATGCCGAGGAACGCCCTCACCTGTTTGATAGACACCGGTCGGGGCCAATTTTGAATGGCCTCGATTTTGTTTATTTGGGGTCTGATAACCCCTCTCCCAATCACATACCCCAGGTACCGGGCCTCCTCGAGCCCCATGGCACATATTTTTGGATTTGCCGTCAGGCCTGCTGCCCTGAGCAAATCTACAATGGCCTGTACCTGAGATAAGTGGGTATGCCAATCTGGACTAAAGATGATGATGTCATCTAGGTAGGCGGACGCGTACTTCCGATGAGGTTCTAACACTATGTCCATGAGCCGCTGGAATGTGGCCGGGTCTCCATGCAACCCAAAAGGCAACACGCCGTAGTGATAGAGACCTTCCGGAGTAACAAAGGCAGTTTTTTCCTTGGGCCGACTCTGTTAGCGGCACCTGCCAGTAACCTTTGGTCAGATCGAGTGTTGTGAAGTAATGGGCTTGCCCCAGTCTTTCAATCAGCTCGTCCACCCGGGCATGGGATATAAATCGAACTTATACACGTCGTTCAGCTTCCTGAAATCGTTGCAGAACCGCAGCGATCCGTCCGACTTCGGAATGAGCACGATGGGACTAGCCCATTCGCTCAGGGATTCTTCTATCACCCGTAACTTGAGCATGTGCTTAACTTCGGCCGCGATGGCTTGCCGTCTCGCCTCGGGTACCCGCTACGGTTTCACTCGCACTTTTACCAGGGGCTCAGTGACAATGTCGTGTTGAATGACAGAAGTGCGTCCGGGCAGGTCAGAGAACACATCGGGATTCTGCTGTACCAACTTTCGAGCCTCCCGTCGTTGGGCCTTAGTGAGGGTGTCGCTTATTTGTACCCCTTCGGTCTCCCTCGTGGCCGAAGGGGAAGGGTCTCCGGGTGCATCGGAAGCCTCCATGATCAGGCACTCCCGGTCTTTCCACGCTTTAAGCAAATTAACGTGGTATAACTGCACGGGTTTCCTTTTCCCGGGCTGGTATACCTTGTAATTCACCTCCCCTACTTTTTCTCGAATTTTATATGGCCCTTGCCATTTGGCCAATAATTTGCTTTCCGTAGTGGGCACTAAGACCAACACTCTTTTCCCCACCTCAAAGGTCCTAACGGTGGCCCGTGTATTATACCTGCGGCTTTGAGCTACTTGGGCATCCATCAGGTTTTCTTTTACAATAGGCCGGACCGCTGTGAACCGGTCCTGCATTTTCGCCACGTGGTCGATTACGCTCCTATAGGGAGTGGGTTCCTGTTCCCACGTCTCTTTGGCGACATCCAACAGCCCTCTAGGATGCCGGCCGTACAACAGTTCAAAGGGAGAAAACCCCGTAGACGACTGCAGTACCTCCCGGATGGCGAACATTAAATAGGGCAGTAACATGTTCCAATCCTTTCCATCCTTGGCTACCACTTTTTTTAGCATGGACTTCAGAGTTTTGTTAAACCGCTCGACTAACCCGTCGGTCTGGGGATGATACACCGACGTGCGCAGCTGTTTTATGTTGAGCAGTTTACACAGTTCCCGGGTCACTTTGGACATAAAAGGAGTCCCCTGATCCGTGAGGATCTCCTTAGGTAGTGCTAGGCGACAGAACATAGCAAACAGCTCCCGGGCAATCAGTTTCGCCGAGGTGTGGCGTAATGGAATCGCCTCCGGGTATCGGGTGGCGTAGTCGACAACCACGAGTATGTGTTGGTGGCCTCGTGCTGACTTAACTATAGGCCCCACCAAATCCATTGCGATCAGTTCAAAAGGTTCCTCTATAACTGGTAGAGGTACCAATGGACTACGGAAGATGGCAATGGGTGTGGTCAGCTGACATTCCGGGCAGGAGTCACAGTACCTCTGGACATCCGCATACACGCCCGGCCGGAAGAACCTCCGCAAGATGTGTTCTTGCGTTTTTTTAGCCCCAAGGTGGCCCTCTAGCAGGTGGGAGTGGGCCATCTCTAGGACCGCCCGGCGGTGTGGCTGCGGTACTACCAGTTGGTCCACGACCTCATCCCGGATTTTGTCCACCCTATAGAGTAATTCCCAGTTGACCACCATGCGTGGGAACACATTCTCTGCCCCCGGATGCTGAGCTACCCCGTTTACTTCGGTTACCCTTTCTCGGGCCTGGGTCAGTGTGGGATCCTGTAGCTGGGCTGTCCCAAACGCTCCCTGGGATACTTCCAACTCTGGAATCGGTGTGGTGTCCTCGACCTCTCCTGATTCCCTGGCATTAGGGGAGGGTTATTCCTCCTTCCCCATAAGGACCAAAACTATGGTAAGTCTCTTCCCAGCACAGTCCCGTAGGGTAGAGACTTTACCACTCCAACCACGTGGGTCACCTCTCCACATGGAGTGGACAGAGTCAACTCCGTGGTCGGATACTCGCGTAGGTCCCCGTGTATACACCAGACCCCGATCAATCCCCCAGTGGGTTGCAGCCGGGGGATTAAGGACGCATGAACCAGCGTCACCAAACTGCCGGAGTCCAAGAGAGCTTCTACTCTGTGTCCATTAATGAGCACCGGGCACAGGTGTGGTTCCATTGGGGGAACCACCGCATCTGCAGTAAGCACGGGGCTGGCATACATCGAGACCCAGCGTGTGAACCTGCAGTCCATAAGTTCCATCGTTAGTCACCACATGTCCTGGTCCTTTGCACCGCCAGCACCACGTAGCAGTGGCACCGCCGGGCCGGAAGCTCCTTCTAGGGGAGCCTGGTCTCCTGCCAGCCTCATTCGGGGGTATCCTCTCAGCGGGTACGTGTTTAGGAGGGTCCCCCGTGGATGGACGTACACCTTTACCCGGCTCCGGAGGCTGGCATAACTGCCGCAGTGGGGCAGAGTCCCGTATGAACTCCTGGGTGGCTGTATATCGCTCTATCAAGCTAACCACCTGGTCCAAGGTACCCGGGTCCCCTTGCCCCACCCAATGCTGTATTGCAACCGGCAGAGTCCGTACCAGCCGGTCGACCACCACCCTTTCCACCATCTGTCCCGGAGTCAAGCTCTCAGGCTGGAGCCATCGTTTTACCAATTGCAACAAGTCATATGCCTGGGAGCGAGCCGGCTTGGACTCCACATAGGACCAGGAAAACACCCGTTGGGCTCGGACATAAGTATTGACCCCCAGTCTCGCAAGGATCTCACCTTTGAGTCTCCCATAGTCCTGTGCATCCTCCCAACTGAGGTCTGTGTAGGCCTTCTGGGCGTCGCCCATCAGGAATGGCGCCACCACTTCAGCCCACTGAGCGGCAGGGAGTCCTTCTCTTCTCGCTCTGCGGTGCGCTCGTAGACGGTGAGGAAGGCTTCTACGTCGTCCTCTGGACTCAGCTTCCTCAGTGCCGATCGGACCTGGTCCCGGGCCTCACGCCGTTCCGGGGAAGGTACTGCTGGCGGGTCTCGGAGGGCTATAATTTGCTGCAGGAGCAGTTCATTCATTTTCTGCTGTTGTTGAAACTGCTCCTGTTGTCGCAACTGCTACTGCTCCTGCTGTCGGAGCTGCTGCTCCTCGCGTCGCTGTTGCTGCTCCTGCTGTCGGAGCTGCTGCTCCACGTGTCGCTGTTGCTGCTCTTGTTGTCGGAGATGCTGCTCCTCGTGTCGCTGTTGCTGCTCTTGTTGCCGCTGCTGGGTAAGCACCAGCTGCCTTAGGATTTCTTCCATACTGGCGGCGGACCTGAACTGTAGCTTGGCCGGCTTAAGTATGGACATGCATTTCGTAGTTCAGGCTGCCCGCATTCTCCACCATATGTGGGGCAGCGCTGGGATTTGCAAGGCAGGAAAATGTTGAGCCCAGTAATAGTTCAAACAGTACCTGGGTTTATTGCTGATAAATACAGCGATGGCACAAGCTGCCGGAATCCGGGTCGCAGCCGGGTACACAGGATACAGTCCACACATAAAGTAACCCGGTTCCTTCAGGTTATGAGCTTTCCAATATAGGTCGCCCCGAGCTCCC
This sequence comes from Allobates femoralis, assembly GCA_033576535.1. NCBI lineage: Eukaryota > Metazoa > Chordata > Amphibia > Anura > Aromobatidae > Allobates > Allobates femoralis. The sequence goes on along the minus strand of JARQOC010000002.1, from coordinate 245,675,373 downwards.
AGCGCTCCCGGGCTAGACCGTGTTATTACAGCACACGGCCCCTGGAACTCTTGACCTTTCCTGTCTATCTCTACTGTTGCTTCAGCTTAGGCAAAAAGCTCTCCACAGGAACCCCCGCCCTGTCTCCTAACCAGGCTTTTAACCCTGTGTCTCCTTCCGGGATCCTGCAAGACCAGGAGCAGAGGGAGTGGACCGTCCCTCTCTCTCACATCCTATATCGGGTTCAATATGTGACAGTGCGCATTCTGGGGGAGACATAGCGCCCCTCGCATATGATCCCCCGCACTGTCTCACAGCGTGCGTAGATGTGCGCGTGCGTAGATGTGTGCATGGATGTGTGAGCGAGTGGATGTGTGCGTGTATGGATATGTGCATGGATGGATGTGTGCGTGCGTGGACATGTGCGTGCGTGGATATGTGCGTGGACGTGTGCGTGCGTGAACGTGAGCGTGAGTGGATGTGAGAGTGCGTGGATATGAGCGTGTGTGGCTGTGTGTGAGTGCATGGATGTGTGCATGTATGGATATGTGCATGCATGGATGTGTGCATGGATGTGCGCGTGGACGTGTGCGCGTATATGTGCGTGCATGGATGTGAGCATGCGTGGATGTAAGCGTGCGTAGATGTGTGCGTGCGTGGATGTTTGTGTGGACGTGTGCGTGGAGGTGTGCGCTTGTGGATGTGTGCGTTTGTGGATGTGTGCATGGATGTGTGGATGATGGGTGCATGGGTGGGTGGATGGATGGATGGATGGATGCAACAAGGGATCAAGTGTCCTCTTGTAGTCTTTGGGATCATAGTCATAGTGCACTGTATGACAGATCATTGCCATACAGTGCACCATAACTCTGACCCTAGAGACTGTAGGAAGAGGACACTTGATCCCTTGCTGCAGTCTCTGGATTGAGCAGAGGAGATCGAACATCGTGGGACCTTCGTTGTGGACTACGTCGGAGGTGATCGAGCGTCGTAGGACCTTCCTTGTGGACTACGTCGGATCTTTATAATAAATATGGAGTCCGAATTTTGTTTGTGTTTTTTTTTCAAATAAAATGATTTTTCTCTGTGTGGTGTATTTTTTTTACTTTTTACTAGAGATTCCTAATGGCCAGGTCTAACATTGGCCTGACATTATGAATCTCGGGCTTATTGCCAGCTGCCAATAAAAAGCTGGCATTTTACCCCTTTATTACCCAGTTTGCCATCGGCACCGGGGAAACTGGAAGAGCCTGGGTACAGCGCCAGAAAATGGCGCTTCAATGAATGCGCCATTTTCTGGGGCGGCTGCAGGCTGCAATTCACAGCATGGGGGGCCCAGAATGCTTGGGTCTCTCCATGCTGAGGATTCCAGCCCCCAGCTGCCTAGTTGTACCTGGCTGGGCCAAAAATAAGGCGGAGCCCCACATAATTTTTTTTCTATAATTAGTTCTAGAAATAAAAAAAAATGGGCTTCGCTGTATTTTTGGTTGCCAGCCAGGTACAACGAGGCAGTTGGGGTTGCTAGCAGTCCGTAGCTGCCAAGTTGTACCTGGCTGGACCAAAAATATGGCGGAGCCCCACGTCATTTCTTTTTCTAGAATTAGTTCTAGAAATAAAAAAAAATGGGCTTCGCTGTATTTTTGGTTGCCAGCCAGGTACAACGAGGCAGCTGGGTGTTGCTGGCAGTCTGTAGCTGCCAAGTTGTGCCTGGCTGGACCAAAAATATGGCGGAGTCCCACGTCATTTTTTTTTATAGAATTCTACAAATAAAAAAAAAATGGGCTTCGCTCTATTTTTGGTTGCCAGCCAGGTACAACAAGGCAGCTGGGGGTTGCTGGCAGTCCGTAGCTGCCAAGTTGTACCTGGCTGGACCAAAAATATGGCGGAGCCTGACGTCATTTTTTTTTTTCTAGAGTTAGTTCTAGAAAGAAAAAAAATGGGCTTCGCTGTATTTTTGGTTGCCAGCCAGGTACAACGAGGCAGCTGGGGGTTGCTGGCAGTTCGTAGCTGCCAAGTTGTACCTGGCTGGACCAAAAATATGGCGGAGCCTCACGTCATTTTTTTTTCTAAAATCAGTTCTAGAAATATAAAAAAAAAGGTCTTCGCTGTATTTTTGGTTTCCAGCCAAGTACAACTTGGCAGCTGGGGGGCTGGAATCCTCAGCGTGAAGAGACCCAAACGTGGGCCCCCGAGCTGCAAATTGCAACCCACAGCCACCCCAGAAAATAGTGCATTCATTAGAGGAACCATTTTCTGGTGCTGTACCCCAACTCTACCAGTTGCCCTTGTGCTGGTGGCACATGGGTTCTCCATACACGACATGGTGTCCGCTAACAATTTGAATGGAAAATTAGCTCCAATAGTTAGCGGATACCATGTCGCGTTTGGAGAGCCCTTGTTTGCCTGAACATTGGAGCTCCCCCACAAGTGAACCCTTTTTGGAAACTAGAACCCACAAGGTACATATCTAGATGCATAGTGAGCACTTTGAACCCCAGGTGCTTCACAAATTGATCTATAATAAGGAAAAAGTACTTTTTTTTTCACAAAAATGTTCTTTTTTAATTTCTACTGATCAATTTGTGTAGCACCAGGGATCCAAAGTGCTCACTATGCATCCAGATAAGTTCCTTGAGGGGTCTAGTTTCCAAAATGGGGTCACTTGTGGGGGAGCCCCAATGTTTAGGCACATAAGGGCTCCCCACACGGGACATGGTGTCCACTAGCAATTGGAATTGTTAGCGGACACCATGTCGCGTATGGAGAGCCCCTGTGTGCCTAAACATTGGAGCTCCCCCACAAGTGACCCCATTTTGGAAACTAGACCCCCCAAGGAATTTATCTAGATGGGTGGTGAGCACTTTGAACCCCCAGGTGCTTCACAAATTAATCTGTAGAAATGAAAAAAGAACATTTTTGTGGAAAAAAAAGTACTTTTTCATTTTTACGAATCAATTTGTGAAGCACCTGGGGGTTCAAAGTGCTCACTATGCATCTAGATAAGTTCCTTGGGGGTCTAGTTTCCAAAATGGGGTCACTTGTGGGGGAGACCAAATGTTTAGGCACATAGGGGCTCCCCACACGTGACATGGTGTCCACTAGCAATTGGAATTGTTAGCGGACACCATGTCGCATATGGAGAGCCCCTGTGTGCCTAAACATTGGAGCTCCCCCACAAGTGACCCAATTTTGGAAACTAGACCCCCCAGGGAACTTATCTAGATGGGTGGTGAGCACTTTGAACCCCCAGATGTTTCACAAATTGATCCGTAATAATGAAAAAGTACTTTTTTTTCAAAAAAAATTTTCTTTATTCATTTTTACAGATTAATTTGTGAGGCACTTTATACTTGAATCTATCATATTCATATAATAATAATTCAAAAAATTGTGCGAGTTCATCAACATCTCCTTTCCAGAGGAGGAACACGTCATCAATGTATCTCCACCACCTCCGTACATGACGGAAGTGGTGGGACACGTGTTCCTCCTCCAGTACCACCATGGTGACACCCGCATAAGCACATGCCATATGTGCCCCTATGGCAGTACCCTTTAACTGCTTATAATACGTGTCCCCAAATAGGAAGTAGTTAGACTTCAAACATATTTCAAGAAGCATTATAATCATATTTCTACACTCCTCTGTATATTCAGTGGTATCCAATAACTTCTTCACTGCCCTAATGCCTGTGTCGTGTTCAATCGACATATACAAGGAAGTAACGTCAAAGGAAACTAGAATGTCTTCCTTGCCTACCTCTAAAGCTCTTAACTTTTCCAAAAAGTGACTTGAATCCTTTATGTAGGACTTGGCTGTTATCGCTAATGGGTTCAATAGCTTGTCTAAAAATATCCCTACATTATTAAAGACGGAATCCATGCCCGCTACTATGGGTCTCCCCGGCGGGTTGTCTAAAGATCTTCGGTACCACATATAACACCGAGGTTTTTGGGCATTCCACTATAAGATATTCCAATAGATCCTGATCTATCACTCCCCCTTTCCTCGCTTCCTCTAGGACCGTCTTTAATTGATTTTGGATTTTGAACTTAGGGTCCCTTTCTAATTATTGATAGACTTCCCTGTCTTCCAAATGTCTCATCACCGCCATCATGTATTTACTCTTGTCCATGACGACGACCGCACCTCCCTTATCCGCGGGTTTCACTATGAGGTCGCCGTCATGGACAAGTTCCTGTAGTGCTGTAACTTTATCTTTCCTTATATTAGGGTTCTTCAATATTTTCTGACTATGCTGCTTGATCAGTCCTATGTCTCTTTTTACTGAAGCTATAAAAGTTTCTATAGCAGGTACTGACTCTACTGGGGTGAAATCACTTCTCTTATACAGTGAAAGGTCTCCTAATGTTAACTCACTCCCTCGATGTTTTTCTATCTTATCTTTATTATGGAAACGGTATTTAAGCTTATCCTAAATAACCTGAACATGTTCACATCCAACTGGAACCAATCCACATGTGTCACTATATTAAAATTCAGTCCTTTGTTCAAGACATCATTTTGTGCTGAACTCAATACTTTGTCCGATATATTTACCACGAAGCTTGATCTTTCTTCTTGTTGTTCCGGGTCCTGGTCTCTGTTTGTCCTTTTTTCTTCTCTCTTCTCCTATAGTGGCTCCTCCTTGTCTTCTTCTTGTGCCTTATCGGTTTCTGAGCACGGTGGAATCAAATTTATTAATACTTTTAGCATAGTTCTTATATTATCTCTTTTGTTCACACCACCTTTTTTGGGCCATTTTTCTTTCTGCCAGTTGTAAATCTGTCCTGTTTCACGATTGAAAGAGGTCCTTCACAAATGATTTAACCCCATAACGACGGCCTAACGCCCAGAGACGTCGGAAAAAATGGGTACTTATGCCTGGCTGACGTCTGTAGACGTCAGCCAGGGAAAGTGCTCTAGCGCCCCCCAGTGGTCAAAAATCTCCGGGGTTTCAGCTACCGGGGTAGCTGAGACCCCCAAGATTATGAATCGGGGGCTTTTTTAACATCACCGGTAATGTGATGACCGTAAGCACCGTTTACCGGTCATCACATTACAAAAAATGAGACTGCCGGTAAAAAATGCTTTCACTTTCATCCGACGTGAAAACACACGTCGGATGACAGTGAAGCATTAACCCCTAAGTGTCCTAAGACCCCCGGTACCGGGGATCTTCCTCCCACCCCCACCCCTCCCCCGATCTGTCTCAAAATGGCGGCGGCGGGCGCTAAAACCCGCCACCGCTGCTGCATCTCCATGCGATCTGACATGTCATACATGTCAGATCGCATGGAAATGTCAGTGCTGGTGCCCGACAGCCTCCTCCTGTGCCCATCAGCCTCATTCTGTGCCCAATGCCCATCAGCCCCCTCCGGTTCCCCCCACGTTCCTCCTGCCCAGCTCGCTCCTTCGTCCTCCCTCCTCCTCCTCCCCCTCTCTAAAACAGCGCCGCAGCGCTCAGGAACCGCCGGCTGCCCCCTCCTGCACAATCCTCCCCGATGTGACATGTCACACATGTCACATCGGGGAGAGATCTAATGCACCCTGGCCCCCTGCCCCCTGTTTCTAACAGCCCCCTCCCCCCCCGGTCATCCCCCGATCTCACCTGTCTTCATCTCCCTGGAGCGGCTCCTTCTTCTCCTGGCTCCCTGTGCTGTCTGCCGGCTTCATGCGCAGACAGAGCAGATAATGCTCTGTCTGCTAATAGACAGTTCATGACCTCAGTGAGGTCATGGCTGGTCAGGATCCTTTGTTCACAAAGGGTCAATTGTGATCCCATGATGGGATCACAATTGACCCTTTGTGAACAAAGGATCCTGACCTAACATGACCTCATTGAGATCATGAGCTGTCAGTCTAATCACAGACAGTGCAGTCTCTGCATAGACTGACAGCTCATGATCTCAATGAGGTCATGTTAGGTCAGGATCCTTTGTTCACAAAGGGTCAATTTTGATCCCATGATGGGATCACAATTGACCCTTTGTGAACAAAGGATCCTGACCTGACATGACCTCACTGTGATCATGAGCTGTCAGTCTAATGACAGACAGTGCAGTCTCTGCATAGACTGACAGCTCATGATCGCAGTGAGGTCATGTCAGGTCAGGATCCTTTGCTCACAAAGGGTCAATTGTGATTTCATGATGGGATCACAATTGACCCTTTGTGAACAAAGGATCCTGACCTGACATGACCTCACTGCGATCATGAGCTGTCAGTCTATGCAGAGACTGCACTGTCTGTGATTAGACTGACAGCTCATGATCGCAGTGAGGTCATGTCAGGTCAGGATCCTTTGTTCACAAAGGGTCAATTGTGATCCCATCATGAAATCACAATTGACCCTTTGTGAACAAAGGATCCTGACCTGACATGACCTCACTGTGATCATGAGCTGTCAGTCTAATGACAGACAGTGCAGTCTCTGCATAGACTGACAGCTCATGATCGCAGTGAGGTCATGTCAGGTCAGGATCCTTTGTTCACAAAGGGTCAATTGTGATTTCATGATGGGATCACAATTGACCCTTTGTGAACAAAGGATCCTGACCTAACATGACCTCATTGAGATCATGAGCTGTCAGTCTAATCACAGACAGTGCAGTCTCTGCATAGACTGACAGCTCATGATCTCAATGAGGTCATGTTAGGTCAGGATCCTTTGTTCACAAAGGGTCAATTTTGATCCCACGATGGGATCACAATTGACCCTTTGTGAACAAAGGATCCTGACCTGACATGACCTCACTGTGATCATGAGCTGTCAGTCTAATGACAGACAGTGCAGTCTCTGCATAGACTGACAGCTCATGATCGCAGTGAGGTCATGTCAGGTCAGGATCCTTTGTTCACAAAGGGTCAATTGTGATTTCATGATGGGATCACAATTGACCCTTTGTGAACAAAGGATCCTGACCTGACATGACCTCACTGCGATCATGAGCTGTCAGTCTATGCAGAGACTGCACTGTCTGTGATTAGACTGACAGCTCATGATCGCAGTGAGGTCATGTCAGGTCAGGATCCTTTGTTCACAAAGGGTCAATTGTGATCCCATCATGAAATCACAATTGACCCTTTGTGAACAAAGGATCCTGACCTGACATGACCTCACTGTGATCATGAGCTGTCAGTCTAATGACAGACAGTGCAGTCTCTGCATAGACTGACAGCTCATGATCGCAGTGAGGTCATGTCAGGTCAGGATCCTTTGTTCACAAAGGGTCAATTGTGATTTCATGATGGGATCACAATTGACCCTTTGTGAACAAAGGATCCTGACCTAACATGACCTCATTGAGATCATGAGCTGTCAGTCTAATCACAGACAGTGCAGTCTCTGCATAGACTGACAGCTCATGATCTCAATGAGGTCATGTTAGGTCAGGATCCTTTGTTCACAAAGGGTCAATTTTGATCCCATGATGGGATCACAATTGACCCTTTGTGAACAAAGGATCCTGACCTGACATGACCTCACTGTGATCATGAGCTGTCAGTCTAATGACAGACAGTGCAGTCTCTGCATAGACTGACAGCTCATGATCGCAGTGAGGTCATGTCAGGTCAGGATCCTTTGTTCACAAAGGGTCAATTGTGATTTCATGATGGGATCACAATTGACCCTTTGTGAACAAAGGATCCTGACCTGACATGACCTCACTGCGATCATGAGCTGTCAGTCTATGCAGAGACTGCACTGTCTGTGATTAGACTGACAGATCATGATCGCAGTGAGGTCATGTCAGGTCAGGATCCTTTGTTCACAAAGGGTCAATTGTGATCCCATCATGAAATCACAATTGACCCTTTGTGAACAAAGGATCCTGACCTGACATGACCTCACTGTGATCATGAGCTGTCAGTCTAATGACAGACAGTGCAGTCTCTGCATAGACTGACAGCTCATGATCGCAGTGAGGTCATGTCAGGTCAGGATCCTTTGTTCACAAAGGGTCAATTGTGATTTCATGATGGGATCACAATTGACCCTTTGTGAACAAAGGATCCTGACCTGACATGACCTCACTGCGATCATGAGCTGTCAGTCTATGCAGAGACTGCACTGTCTGTGATTAGACTGACAGCTCATGATCGCAGTGAGGTCATGTCAGGTCAGAATCCTTATTTCACAAAGGGTCAATTGTGATCCCATGATGGGATCACAATTGACCCCTGTGTGAACCAAAGATCCTGACCTGCCATGACCTCACTGAGGTCATGAACTGTCAGTCTGTTAGCAGACAGAGCAGTCTCTGCATAGACTGACAGCTCATGATCTCAGTGAGGTCATGTTAGGTCAGGATCCTTGGTTCACAAAGGGTCAATTGTGATCCCATGATGGGATTACAATTGACGCTTTGTGAACCAAGGATCCTGACCTGATATCATCCTACTGAGGTCATGACCTGTCATTCTCCTGGAAGAATGCCAGATTTTATAGCATATGGGGGACGCCCCCATATGCTGTAAAAGACTGAAAATCATCGAGGGACCTCCCACTGGACTACGTCGGACCTTCCTGCTGGACTACGTCGGACCTTCCTACTGGACTACGTCGGATGCCAAAGAATAATAAAGATGGGGTCTAAATAGTGTCTGTGTGTTTTTTCTAATAAAAATATTTTTTTCTGTCTTGTGTCTTCTTTACAATTTACTAGGGATTCTTAATGGCCCGGTCTAATATTGGCCAGACATTAAGAATCTCGGGCTTAGTACCAGCTGCAAAAAAAGCTGGCATTAACCCCTTATTACCCAGTCTGCCACCGCTACAACGGCAGCTGGAAGAGCTGGATACAGCCCAGAAAATGGCGCTTCTATGAATGCGCCATTTTCTGGGGCGGCTGCGGACTGCAATTCGCAGCGGGGGGGGGCCCAGAAAGCTTGGGCCTCCCTACGCTGAGGATTCCAGCCCCCAGCTGCCTAGTTGTACCTGGCTGGCCCAAAAATGTGGCGAAGCCCACGCCATTTTTTTTTTTATTATTTCAAGAAATAATTAAAAAAACAATAGGGCTTCCCTATATTTTTGGTTTCCAGCCAGGTAAAACTAGGCAGAAGGGGTTGGTGGCAGCCCGTAGCTGCCTGCTGTACCTGGCTGGACCAAAAATATGGCGAAGCCCCACGTCGTTTTTTTTTTAAAATTTAATAAAGAAATATTAAAAAAAAAGCAGGAGAGGAGATGACCAGGACACGGTGTCTCCGTATCTTGTGCACATGCTCTAAAAGTGAGAAATTGTGTGAAAAAAAGAAAATGTTCAATATGACTTTATCAAATTTTGTGAAGTAGCTGTAAGTTCAAAATGCTCACTATACTCCTAGATATAATCCTTGAGGCGTCTAGTTTCCAAAATGGGGTGACTTGTGCGGAAGCTCCAATGTTTAGGCACATAGGAGCCCCCCATATGCGACATGGTGTCCGCTAACTATTGGAGCTAATTTTCCATACAAATTGTTAGCAGACACCATGCCGCATATGGAGAGCCCCTGTGTGCCTAAACATTGGAGCTCCCCCACAAGTGACCCCATTTTGGAAACTAGACCCACCAAGGAACATATCTAGATGCATAATGAGCACTTTCAACCCCCAGGTGCTTCACAAATTAGTCCGTAAAAAGGAAAAAAAGAAGATTTTGTGGAAAAAAGTACTTTTTCATTTTTACGGATCAGTTTGTGAAGCACCTGGGGGTTCAAAATGCTCACTATGCATCTAGATAAGTTCCTTGGGGCGTCTAGTTTACAAAATGGGGTCACTTGTGGGGGAGCCCCAATGTTTAGGCACATAGAGTCTCTTCATACGTGACATGGTGTCAACTAACAATTGGAATTGTAAGCGCATACCATGTCATGTATGGAGAGCCCCTGTGTGCCTAAACATTGGAGCTCCCGCACAAGTGACCCCATTTTGGAAACTAGACCCCCCAAGGAACTTATTTAGATGCATAGTGAGCGCTTTGAAACCCCAGGTGCTTCACAAATTGATCCGTAAAAATGAAAAAGTACTTTTTTTTTCACAAAAATCTTTTTTTCCTTTTTACGGACTAATTTGTGAAGCACCAGGGGGTTGAAAGTGCTCACTGTGCATCTAGATATGTTCCTTGGGGGTCTAGTTTCCAAAATGGGGTCACTTGTGGGGGAACTCCAATGTTTAGGCACGCAGGGGCTCTCCATATGTGACTTGGTGTCCGCTAACAATTGGAGCTAATTTTCCATTCAAATTGTTAGTGGACACCATGTCGCTTATGGAGAGCCCATGTGTGCCTAACCATTGGAGCTCCCCCACAAGTGACCCCATTTTGGAAATTAGACCCCCCAAGGAACGTATCTAGATGCATAGTGAGCACGTTGATCCCTCTGGTGCTTTACAAATTGATCCGTAAAATTTAAAAAGTACTTTCTATTCTACAAAAATGTTCTTTTTTCATTTTTACGGATTCATTTGTGAAGCACCTTGGGTTCAAAGTGCTCACCACCCATCTAGATAAGTTCCTTGGGGGGTCTAGTTTCCAAAATGGGTCACTTGTGGGGGAGCTCCAATGTTTAGGCACGCAGGGGCTCTCCATACGTGACTTGGTGTCTGCTAACAATTGGAGCTAATTTTCCATTCAAATTGTTAGCGGACACCATGTCGCGTTTGGAGAGCCCCTGTGTGCCTAAACATTGGAGCTCCCCCACAAGTGACCCCATTTTGGAAACTAGACCCCCCCAAGGAACGTATCTAGATGCATAGTGAGCACGTTGAACCTTCTGGTGCTTTACAAATTGATCCATAAAATTTAAAAAGTACTTTCTATTTCACAAAAATGTTCTTTTTTCATTTTTACGGATTCATTTGTGAAGCACCTTGGGGTTCAAAGTGCTCACCACCCATCTAGATAAGTTCCTTGGGGGGTCTAGTCTCCAAAATGGGGTCACTTGTGGGGAAGCTCCAATGTTTAGGCACACAGGGGCTCTCCATACGTGACTTGGTGTCCGCTAACAATTGGAGCTAATTTTCCATTCAAATTGTTAGCGGACACCATGTCGCGTTTTGAGAGCCCCTGTGTGCCCAAACTTTGGAGCTCCCCCACAAGTGACCCCATTTTGGAAACTAGACCCCCCAAGGAACGTATCTAGATGCATAGTGAGCACGTTGAACCTTCTGGTGCTTTACAAATTGATCCGTAAAATTTAAAAAGTACTTTCTATTCCACAAAAATTTTCTTTTGTCCTCAATTTTTTCATTTTCACATGAGCAACAGGATAAATTTCATCCTAAAATTTGTTGGGCAATTTCTCCTGAGTACACCGATACCTCATATGCAGTCATAAACCACTGTTTGGGCGCACGGCAGGGCTCAGAAGGGAAGGAGCGCCATTTGACTTTTTGAATGGTAAATTAGCTCCAAAAGTTAAACTGCGCTCCCTCCCTTCTGAGCCCTGCCGTGCGCCCAAACAGTGGTTTATGACCACATATGATGTATCGGTGTACTCAGGAGAAATTGCCCAACAAATTTTAGGATCCATTTTATCCTGTTGCCCATGTGAAAATGAAAAAATTTAGGCTAAAGGGACATTTTTGTTGGAAAAATTAAAATGTCCATTTTTTATTTCCACTTTGCTTTAGCTGCTGTGAAGCACCTGAAGGGTTAATAATCTTCTTGAATGTAGTTTTGAGTAGCTTGAGGGGTGCAGTTTTTGGAATGGTGTCACTTTTGGGTGTTTTCTGTCATGTACACCCCTCAAAGTGACTTCAAATGTGATGTGGTCACAAAAAAAATGGTTTTGTAAATTTTGCTTGAAAAATGAAAAATTGCTGATGAACTTTGAACCCTTATAACTTCCTAACAAATTTTTTTTTTTTTCCAAAATTGTGCTAATGTAAAGTAGACATGTGGAAATGTTATTTATTAACTATTTTGTGTCATATAACTCTCTGGTTTACCAGAATAAAAATTCAAAATTTGAAAATTGCTAAATTTTCAAAATTTTCGCCAAATTTTTTATTTTTTCACAAATAAACGCAAAAATTATTAACCTAAATTTACCACTAACATGAAGCCCAATATGTCACGAAAAAACAATCTCAGAATCGCTAGGATCAGTTGAAGAGTTCCAGAGATATAACCTCATAAAGGGACAATGGTAAGAATTACAAAAAACGGTCTGGTCATTAAGGTGGAAATTGGCTCAGTCACTAAGGGGTTAAACAGTAACAAAAGATTTAAACAGTAATAAGGGACATATTTTGGATTATAACAACACTTTTAACCACATTTTAGTAGATCACGTAAGCATGTAGTAGAACATGAATAAGGAAGTAATTGTAATGGCAAGGCGAAAGAGGTTGTATATTGCTAAAAATTATACATATCCCCGACAAGAATAAGGGTACACTAGCGGGTCTGGGTACCCAGTCATGAAATATAAATACTGGGATCCAATTGAATAAGGGTAACAGAGTGTAATGGGAGAGTTAATAAAATGCAAATGTAGCCCATAGTTAAAATGGCCATGGTCATTGAATAAGTAAGAAGGGGACTAGTAAAAAAGGACCTGGTGAACACATTATATTAAGAGATAATACACTTCACTTAACTAATATAAGTTAGTCCTTTGCACATAGGCACCTTAGTAAGAGTACTAGCACATATGCACTTGAAAGGTGCTTCTGGATCAGTATAAGGAGGTCAAAGAGGCACATATCACTTTAAGAGAACCCAGGATGCTAGGGACACTGCAGTACCCAATGGCCGCCCCATCCAAGATGGAGAATGTCCAGATTTGAATAGTGTACATGCGCGATTGCGGTGACATCATGGCACACGCTGGCACTGTTTCCCTGGTGATGCGCGGGCCTGGAGAGTGTACAATGTACAATGGAAAGGGAATGATTTCCGGGACGCCGAGAGCACATGGGGACCTGAGGGGCTGCTCCCACAGTAAGGACTATGAAAATTACAAGTATGGCATAATATAATCATAATGAATGTCCCCAATGAGGACATTCATCTAAGATATGATGTGTTATACATGAGCACTTAAAAGATGGAATATGAGAAATGGTATCATGACGCCACCTGTGGTCACCCCCCAACCCCCCGCCACTGAGGGTCCAGGGCACGGACCCGGGAACCAACCAGCCATGATCCCCCACTGAAGTAACCACCTGTCCCGGTATTCGAGTACCCCCTACCCTGTCGACTGGATCAGTTCTGGCGTCACAAACAGGATCCCATGCCCGGTAAAACCGGGTACTGTGTGCTTAAAATAGACTTTATTGACTGTTTTGTAAACTGTAAAATCGGGCCGCCATTATTGCACCGCAGAGCGGGAAGAGCATTGCGGCTGCGCGGCTAAAAGAGCGCGAAGATAAGACCCGCCCCTCTGCTCTGGCAGAGATCAACGAAGTGCAGCATTTAATTCCGGAAATACCCGAGGTGCTCCACTCCCCCTGTAAAGCCACCGACTACCGAAAATGTTTACCTCACCGGCTGGCAGCAATTAACTAGGGGGGGCCGCCATGAGTGAAGCGGACGATGCACAAGTCCCTGACAGAGGGAATGTCCGGAACGCAGCACTGACCAGTCCTGCAGCTGGCGTGGGAGCCGCAGCACCCGGAGCAGTGGCCCGAATAATGCCGCTAGCTTTGCCGTACATACCGGGCGCAAAATGGTTGTCAACCTACGAGGGTAAGCCCGGTACTTTAGCCGCCTTCAAACAAAAGATGTGTGCTGTGCTGGACATGTATGCTATAACAGAAAAGCAGCGAGCCGCCGTTGTGCTGGGACAATTAGCAGGCGCAGCAGAGCTAGAGGTCGAGTCTTGGAGCGATGCTGACAGAGACTCTGTAGCAAAAGTATTTGACAAGCTTAAAGCTGCTTTTGAAAAACGCACAGTCTGAACTAAGGATGATATTCTACCAATGCAACAGAGACTGCAAGATGCCATCACATACTTTGCCTTACGTTTACAAGTGGCACTCCGGTCCTTAAAGCAGGTAGACCCGGCAAGTGTACTAAAAGAAGATAACGTGCTTGCAGAACAGTTTACGAATGGATTGAGGGTGGACTACCACTGCCAGCAGGTACACATGTGGGTCTTAGATCATCCTGATGTGAACTTCAATGCTTTAAAAGACCGAGCTATAACCATACTACGAGACCCAGTACCTGCAGAACGTGCAACCCAATTCTGGCAGGTTAACACCTCTCCCATAGACTTTGAACCTACTACCAAAGTCCCTGCAAAAGTGGCAGGTCAAGCTGTAGCAAACAACCCTGATGATGACCTACGTAACCAGGTGCTGCAGCTAACCAAAAATATGGACTACATGTTAAAGCTCTTGCAAGCCAGGCCGGGGCCACAACCACCAAGCAGAATCCAGCTAGCTGATTGCCCTGAGGATGTCCCATGGATGAGGAGGAAGCCCAAGTTGCCCATGGAAAGGACCAACAAGTCTCCCGTTCAGGGGACCAACGCATCATTCCAATGCAGAGCCAGTGACCACATGGATTCTTCAGGACAACCCATCTGCCTCCGCTGCAACAAACCAGGCCACTACACTAGAGGATGTCCTTTAAACCCGAGATTCCTGGGTCCGAGGGCCAACCCCCAGGAGTAGGACGTCCAGGCCCATATGACTGGCGTAATCGGTACGTGGGAGGCTGTCCGTACCTCAACATTACGCTGGACGGAATCCCCATGTCAGCCCTACTGGACACCGGGTAACAGCTTACCACCATCCCACATATCCTTTACAAACAATTTTGGTCTCATACTGATCTTAGACACCCCAGACCCTAACTTTGTCATTCTTACAGCTAATGGACAACCACAGAATCAGGTGAGGTTCAGAGAAGTGACAATAAAGCTGGGGAGGGTGGAGTTAAAAGGCCAAGGGTTATGTGTGGTAGAAGATAATTTTGATGAAAAATACCCCTACATGGTAATTGGTACTAATTAGTGATGGGCGAATCCTAAATTGCTCGGACTCGCTTGACTCTAGCGAGTCCGAGCCCGGGACTCGCTACTCGTTGCGAGTCTAGCGAGTCCAATGTTAATGAATGGGGAAGCGAGTAATAGCGAGTAATGTGTGATTTAAAAATCGCAGATGTGTGTCGGAAAGCGCTCGCATTGCCGTGTCAGAAGCCCCACTCGCAACTGTATTTTGCTGCTGTCTCCGAGGCCAAACTCGCATGTGTTTGAGGCGAGGCAAGCGATTTTCTGCAGCAAACCCCATGCTTTGTGCAAACAGGAAATAAGCCGACTCGAGCTTCCTGGCTGGACGCGCAGAAAGTCACAGCGAGGAAGCATGGCCCCTGTCGACACCCTGCAATTAATTGCTCTGGTGGAGGCTCGGCCCCTGCTTTGGCTGCCCACTGACCCTGCGTATGGGGATAATGTCCAGCGGACTACGGCCTGGAGGGAGATCGCACAGGGCGTTTTCCCAACGTTTCATCGTTGTGGCCATGATGTGCAGAGCAATATGGGTGAGTTAAATGTGTTCACACGTTATATTGCATTTACCGTATATAGTCGTGTATAAGCCGACCCGTGTATAAGCCGACCCCCCTACTTTAGCCCCAAAAAAGTGGGAAACCATATTGACCGCCATCCTTGTATACAGCGGCTATCACTGTTAGACAGCCCCCCAGCAGAGTATACAGCTCCACCTGCAGAGTATACAGGACCCCCCAGTGTGTATATATGCCACCGATATTAGGGTATACAGACCCCCCGTGGGTACACAGGCCCCCCAGCACTGGGTATACAGGGCCCCCAGTGGTTATACAGGGCCCTCATAGTAGGGTCTACAGCCCCCCCGTGGGTATACAAGACCCCAGCAGTGGGTATACAGGGCCCCCGTGGGTATACAGGGCCCCCATAGTAGGGTATACAGGGCCCTCAATGTGTTATAATGCGCCGTCGCATGGTTGCCTATATTTGGATGGGGTCACAATAGTACACTTAGTTTAAGGGCTGGTCCTCCTGGCTCTGAAGGCCAGGGGGTTGGGTGTATATAAATACCACTAAGGAGCGTAGTCTGGTGCCCGCACTATTACATTCTCTATGCGTTGACATGTGCCCTGCCCCATTTGTGATTGTGGCCACGTGAGCTCAATGTCCGTAATGCTGTTGATGATGTTCCACACTGTCGTGTCCATGTGCCTTGTATACACATTACACACACAACATGAATAAAATGTTATTGTTGATTTGTACACATACTTTTAGTGTTTCAAATGTTACAGAGGTCTAAACCCGGTTTGAAATCATTTCACAGTTGACCACATTATGAAGCGGTGGAGGAGCTGCCGCGACCAATTCAAGCGGCAACACCGGAGGATCATGGAGGGGGGCCCGGAAGCTGGTCACGGGATAATATATTGCCACTATGAACGGCTGTCATTTCTGGAACCGGTGGCCCGTATGCCAAGGTATGTGTCTGCCGCACTGTTGTTTTACTATTATTGTTATTATTATTTATTTATATAGCGCCATTAGGTTCCATGGCACTTTACATGAGGATAAGGGTTAACGACAAAAAACAGTACATGAAGACAATCAGGTCATACAGGTACAAGAGGAGAGGACCCTGTCCACGAGGGCACACAGTGTACGTATGAAGCTCTATAATGAGTGTGCTGGTTTACATACCCACACTGGGGTTTGTTTCTGCCATGGTGCAACACAATTCTATTACCTTTGGCAATGATCCAGGACATACACATTTATAGTCACATTGTGACGTTGGGACAAATAAGCAATGTTCTGCAGGGTGGTCAGACACAATGTTCCGTGACCTCACAATTAGCTATTATTGTTGGCATGTTTGTGGAACTAAGCCATGTTCTTCCCTGCAATGGCCTCTAAGGTGTGTGGCCCTGTCTGGTTTGCCTGTCATAAGCCTCATTTGTATAAGTTCCTAATGGCCTCGACTTGCATAAGGGCCACATACATCCCTACACGTTTAGTTGTGGGTGTTTTTTTCGGCTAAATAACGTTGCAAGGATATACCCATTTTGCACTAAACTGTTTGTACACCATCCCAGATTGTTGACACATTCACACACATTTCAGAACATACCCTGTATCACTACAAATATGTGTGGTTCAGTTTTCCCATGGGTTTATTTGGGGCTGCAAGGTGATGGTGTAGATATTAGGGCCCACATGTGAATTTTAGTTTTTTTGTCGTTAACTCATGGCCACATTACGAATCCTCCGGAAAACATAGTGTATTAATGCTGTATAAAATCAAACTAAAGAGGGCCATATTTTAAGTGCAACAGGCTTTTATGTCCAAGGTCCTTTAGGAAACCCGAGGTTTGTCCTTGCTGCTCCCGGTTTTTTGTTCGGCCCCGTTGGAATAACTGTAAAACTGTCCATCTGTGCATACCACCTTGTTTGGCACCAACGATGTGTGACCTGCTGCTCAAAAACAACCCCATACTCTATGTCCATTACAGTCGTTTCAAAACCCAAGCCATCTGTTTGGTGTGTTTTATTTACCAAGACATTCCTGATTAGCATACATGGCAGCAAAAACGGAGTGTAGGCCACTAACGCCAAATGCTCATGTGTCACCTATGCTGCATGACTACATTTCCTGTCTTGCTCACCTGCCCTATAGATCTGGGTTATGTGCATTGAGACCAAGGCCGTCCACACTGTGTGTTTTTGTGTCCATCTGATGGCAAACAACCCTGAATAATGTGTTTGCCTCACAGTGTCAGGCTATAGCTTTGTCCACATAAAGTTTCCACAAAAAGTCTAAGCAATAGTTGTGGCCACTAATATGTCTTTAAGTGACTACATAGCTGTCCTGCCTAAGGCAGGGCACAGTGTAATAGTGCGGACAAATTTTAAAATTTGTAATGTAATGGCAAAAAATCGCGGAGCAACACTACCCACACATACAATATAGTTTGAGGCATGAGCCAAAAATGTCATTAATTTATTTGCTGCAATTCCATCTTAAGGGCAACAATGAAAAGACACAGAATACACAGATACACTGAGTCAAAAAAGCGTGCACATGTTATGTTTGGCCTATGGTTTTGTTTCCAAACGCAACCCATTCACCAAATGTTTTTTATATTTACCCACAGAGCTGCTCACTTTCGGAGGCGGCGGCGTCACCCGCCAGCAGAGCTGCCTGAGGAGGGGAGGGAGGCACCTCAACCCCCACCAGATGAGGAGGAGGGAGTAGCACCACCTCCGCCACCACCACCACCACCACCGCCGCCGCCACCACCACCACCACCTTTGGGGCCACAGATACAACAAGAAGAGGAGGATGAAGGGCCACACCAGCGCCCTCCACTGCCGACTGCCAGCAGCAGTGTGGGGAGTCACTGGAACCCCAGCAGCCCTGCTCTGATCCCGGGGGCACCACAAGACCGCAGAGGACAGTGTAATGCTGACTTTGCATGGTCAGCAATACATATTGTCATAGATGCGTGTCGCCCTCCAAACCACCCTGGCCAGGTCTTTTCATATTTGGAGGGGTGGCAGCAATCTGGCGCAAACAGGCTGGACAGGCACACACCACGGCGGGACAGCTATGTGGCGACCCAGAGGCCCTACCAACCTTTCTGTCCAACCCACATGGACCTCCCAACCCAAGGCCATTTTGAGAGACCGGCCCAGGTGACCCACTCTACAGGGTTGCAAGCAGTGGGGGAGGCTATCCATGGGGCCCTGGACCTCCTCCAGGACCAGGGTGATGGTGGCGGGGTAGAGGCTACCCCACACAATGTTCCCACCTACCACCAGCTGTAGGTTCAACTTTTTTTTGTTAATCTAAATAGTGCATGTTTGCACTTTTGAAAATGTTTATATGTTTATTTATGATTTTTTACGTTGCTTTTCGAAAGCGAAAAAAAAAAAAAAAATCTGACATCTTTGCCATTAAGGCATAATAATACAGGTTTTCAAAACAAATGCTTTGTGTCTGTCTTTTTTCAGGGAATGGATGTGTAGGTTGTTTTGTGGGTGGCCTTAAAGTCATCATCATTAGCAAGTACTTTACGGCCTGCATGGCGCATGAGGGCACCTTGGTTAGTACGTGTAAAATCATTACTGCACATACCAATGTTGCTAACAAAGAAATAGTGCCTGTGTTTGGGGGGGTTACTTAATGACTCAGTATGTCAACAACACTAGGAACACAGATGCGAGAGGCTGGGACGTCTACTTGCAACACAGAACGTCTATGCGTTATCTCCGTAGCGTACAGTGGGACCCTTCGCCAGGCTCCAGCAGGATCATAGTACAAGCAACGTCTTCGATGCAGGCATAGGCTTGTTGCCTCAAAAAATTAGCCCAAGGGGCTTCATGAACTCTTTTTAGATATAGAGGAGGGAGCGTGGCCCATACTATAGTCTTGCTTGTCCTGAGAGCATAGTACAAGCAACGTATTCAATGCAGGTATAGGCTTGTTGCCTCAAAAAATTAGCCCAAGGGGCGGGATCAACTCTATTTTGAAGTTGAGGAGGGCGCGTGGCCCATACTATAGTCTTGCTTGTCCTGAGAGCATAGTACAAGCAACGTATTCGATGCAGGCATAGGCTTGTTGCCTCAAAAAATTAGCCCAAGGGGCTTCATGAACTCTTTTTAGATATAGAGGAGGGAGCGTGGCCCATACTATAGTCTTGCTTGTCCTGAGAGCATAGGAGAAGCAACGTATTCGATGCAGGCATAGGCTTGTTGCCTCAAAAAATTAACCCAAGGGGCTTGATGAACTCTTTTTAGATATAGAGGAGGGAGCGTGGCACATACTATAGTCTTGCTTGTCCTGAGAGCATAGGAGAAGCAACGTATTTGATGCAGGCATAGGCTTGTTGCCTCAAAAAATTAGCCCAAGGGGCTTGATGAACTCTTTTTAGATATAGAGGAGGGAGCGTGGCACATACTATAGTCTTGCTTGTCCTGAGAGCATAGTACAAGCAACGTATTCGATGCAGGTATAGGCTTGTTGCCTCAAAAAATTAGCCCAAGGGGCGGGATCAACATTTTGAAAATTTATGCAAGGCACTTGAGCCAAACTATATGTTTTATTGCAGTTTGAGAAATGCCCACAATGCAGGCATAGGCTTGTTGCCTTAAAAAATTCAGCCAAGAGACTGTATTGGATTGTCTGACATAAATCAACGGTCAAAAATCATCACAAGTGCATGCATTATTAAAGTAACATTACTGACACTGATTGTGTAGTTTTGTTGTCATGCAGCAAGTGTAGCAGGAACATTATTTATCCAATCTTCTTAGCAGAGGCACATTGTTTATCCTTTGTGTCAGAAGAGGACATAATGTTGAAACCGCACTCAGCCAAACGTAACAAATTTGAAAATGTCCCTCTAGGTTTGGGTACTGTCGTCTGAAGGGGTTAAGAACTTTGATGATATCCAGTCCTTGTTAAACTTAATGAGAGTGAGTCTGTCGGCATTTTCTGTAGTCAGCCGTGACCTTCTATCAGTGACAATTCCCCCAGCGGCACTAAAAACACGCTCTGATGTCACACTAGCAGCTGGGCAGGCCAGCAACTCCAAGGCATACAAAGACAGCTCAGTCCAAGCATGAAGCTTGGAAACCCAGTAATTAAAGGGTACAGAGGGGTCGGTTAAGAAGCTGGTAGTGTCACACACATACTCGTTCAACATGTTTGACAATGTTTGTCTCCTAGACAAGGGGACCGTAGGCACAATCCGTTGCAGATTAGAAGGTCTGTTGAACATCGCCCAGTTGGTGGACATCTTACCACCACCTCTTCTTGACAATGTGGCCGTTTGTGTTCGAACCAAAGGCTGCTGTGGCAAAGAGCTGCTTGTTCGTGGTATAGCGGAGTCAGATGGTGAAATTGACATTAAATTGTCAACAACCACACTTTTGAAATGATCCATCGTTAAGCCCCTTGGTGACTGCAACAGCAGCGATGGAAACTTGTCTTTGTAGCGTGGGTCAAGGAATGTTGACAACCAGTAGAGGTCGCTGTCATAGATGTTAATGACGCGTGGATCTTGGGACAGACATTGAGACATGAAGTCAGACATGTGTGCTAGGCTACAAAGACTCATGTCTTCTGTGTCACCTGACTGATGAACAATAGGCATCATGGTCTCAAAATCGGTCTCCGCCTCCTGCTCTTCAGCCCACTCATGCTGTACCGACATAAACCTGGGGTTGGGAGTTCCATCAGGGTGCACCTCAGTACCATGGATAAATAAATCGTCTTCATCTTCCTCATCACTGTTTTGTTCTGCAGCCAATGTTGCCGGCTGAAATTGGCTTTGCTGGCTCTGATCCTGGATGTTAAAATGTGGATCCATAGCCCTCTGCTGTGCCCTCAATGATTCTGTTTTAAGATTCAGGAGAGAATCTTTAAGCAAACAGAGCATGGGGATGGTGAGACTAATAATGGACTCATCACCGCTGACCAGTTTTGTGCAGTAATCGAAGTTCTCTAGAACCTCGCAAAGGTCAGCGATCCAGACCCACTCCATCGTACCAATGTGTCTTGTATTACTTCCTGGGTGACGGGCATGTTGCAGCTGATATTCCACTATAGCCCTCTGCTGCTCATTGAACCTAGCCAACATATGGAATGTAGAATTCCATCGTGTGGGCATGTCGCAAATTAATCTGTGTTTGGGCAAATTAAATTGCTGTTGAAGGGCAGATAGACTTGCAAGTGCCGTTGATGAATGTCGGAAATGTCCGCAATTTCTACGCACCTTCTCTAGTAGATCAGATAACTCTGGGCAAGTTTTCAAGAATTTCTGAACTACAAGATTCAGTACGTGAGCCATGCAAGGCACGTGTTGAAGGTTACCGAGCTTTATTGCTGCAACAAGGTTTCGTCCGTTATCACTGACCACAAGACCTGTTTGTAGTTGCAGTGGGGCCAGCCACTCATCTGTCTGTTGCTTAACACCTTTCCACAGCTCGTTTGCAGTGTGAGGTGTGTCACCTAGACAGATGAGCTTAAGAAGAGCCTGTTGTCGCCTGGCTGATGCAGTACTGCAAAGCTCCCAACTTTAACGTGATGTTGTGGACAAATCAGCAGTGGTCAAGGAAGTAGAAGACGCACATTGTGTTGTAGAAGTATATGAGGACGCGGACACCCGGAATGATGCTGTGCCTGCTATTCGTGGAGTTGGTAGGATCGCAGATATTCCACTATTCGACTTTGGGACGCTCTCGACAAGGTTGATCCAGTGAGCTGTTTGGGATATGTATCTGCCCTGTCCACAACTACTTGTCCAGGTGTCAGTTGTCAGGTGAACTTTTCCGCTCACAGCATTTGTCAGTGCACGCTTCAAGTTGTTAACCACGTGCTGATGTAACGCGGGTATGGCAGTACGTGAAAAAAAATTGCGACTGGGGACAGTGTATCGTGGTGCTGCCACAGCCAACAACTCCCGAAAAGCCTCAGTATCCACAAGCCTAAATGGCAGCATTTCTACAGCTAACAGCTTAGAAATTTGCGCTGTCATTTGTCGAGAAAAAGGGTGTGTGGATGGGTGCTTCCGCTGCCTCTCATACAGCTGTGGAACAGACAACTGGACATTTGGCGCAGACTCACATGTCACTTGACTACTGTCATATCTCTGGTCTAACGCAGCTTGTGAGGAGATCGTATGAGTAGGAGCTGCTGCATGAACAGTAGATGGTGAAGGACGATTCGGAGGTGGCATAACGGTGTTGAGGTCAGAAGGCCCTGATGTCGAACCCTGATGGGCCAACCACTGACTTGGGTGCTTAAGAGTCATGTGCTTTCGCATACTGCTGGTGCTCAAGTTTGATTTGCCCTGGCCTCTGCTCAGCCTGGCATAGCAGATGTTACATATAACGACATTTGCTACTGATGGGCTATCTTTAAAAAATTTCCAGACAATGGATGTTCGTCCTTTAGGTTGTGGTGTAGGAACTGGAGGATGAGTCTGGCCAACACAAACTGTAGACACATTTTGGCCAACTGTTGTTAAAGTTGGGGCAACAGTTGGTACAGTTTGTGCAACAGTTGACACAATTTGGGCTACTGTTGTCACAGCTTGGATTCTGGATAAAGGAGTAAGCCTGGGTGCTTTAGGCGGTGGTACATAACCACTTTCCTCCTCCTGGCTGCTCTGTTGGCTCTGCATGTCAAGTGTCCAGGTTGGATCAGTGGTCTCATCATCCACCCCCTCCTCCTCAAAGTCATCTGGATAACGTGACTGGTCAGGCTGGCCAGATGAGATGTGTGTCTCATCATCATCATCCTCCACCTCCTGAGACGGTCTATGCCTTTGTTGAAAGGGACGTTCTTCAGGACGAGGTGAATCCAAACTTTGTCCATAGATGGAATGTACGTCTGGTTCAAGTATCTGTTCGGGCAGTGACAAAGAAAGGTCAGGTTGTATGAATGGCTGATAAGAAACAAATAAATCTTCCAAATGTCCAAGTTCGCGGTCTAAATTTTCCTCTGTCTGGCGATGGCTTGAGGAAATAGGAAGATTTTGCGGATTAGATGACCCCGCGTTATCAGTAGCGGCACTTGAATATGGTGTCAAGGATGATTGTGTGCTGCCAGAACCAGTGGTTGAGGTCTTGTCAGCCATCCAAGATGTTATTTGGTCTTGCTCTTCCGGCCTCAAGACACGTTTAGGTTGAGTACTGGGAAATTTAGACAGCAGAAAGGTGGATCGATTAATCCTCGTCTGTCTACTTCTACCAGTGCCTTGTTGTTCACGACTGCTAGGGCCCCGACCTCGTCCCTTTGCAGACTGGTTTTTGGGAATTTGGTGTTTTTGGGACATTGTTGACAAATGCACAGCCACCGAGATGGAGTTTGGTGTTGCTGCAGGCGTCACTTACTGGCGGGTTAAGTGTGTGCTAACACTTGACAGTGAAGCAGCACACTAGTCCCAGAAAAAATTAGAAAGTGCGCACAGCCACCGAGATAGAGTTTGGTGTTGCTGTAGGCGTCACTTACTGGCGGGTTAAGTGTGTGCTAACACTTGACAGTGAAGCAGCACACTAGTCCCTGAAAAAATTAGAAAGTGCGCACAGCCACCGAGATGGAGTTTGGTGTTGCTGCAGGCGTCACTTACTGGCGGGTTAAGTGTGTGCTAACACTTGACAGTGAAGCAGCACACTAGTCCCTGAAAAAATTAGAAAGTGCGCACAGCCACCGAGATGGAGTTTGGTGTTGCTGCAGGCGTCACTTACTGGCGGGTTAAGTGTGTGCTAACACTTGACAGTGAAGCAGCACACTAGTCCCTGAAAAAATTAGAAAGTGCGCACAGCCACCGAGATGGAGTTTGGTGTTGCTGCAGGCATCACTTACTGGCGGGTTAAGTGTGTGCTAACACTTGACAGTGAAGCAGCACACTAGTCCCTGAAAAAATTAGAAAGTGCGCACAGCCACCGAGATGGAGTTTGGTGTTGCTGCAGGCATCACTTACTGGCGGGTTAAGTGTGTGCTAACACTTGACAGTGAAGCAGCACACTAGTCCCTGAAAAAATTAGAAAGTGCGCACAGCCACCGAGATGGAGTTTGGTGTTGCTGCAGGCGTCACTTACTGGCGGGTTAAGTGTGTGCTAACACTTGACAGTGAAGCAGCACACTAGTCCCTGAAAAAATTAGAAAGTGCGCACAGCCACCGAGATGGAGTTTGGTGTTGCTGCAGGCGTCACTTACTGGCGGGTTAAGTGTGTGCTAACACTTGACAGTGAAGCAGCACACTAGTCCCTGAAAAAATTAGAAAGTGCGCACAGCCACCGAGATGGAGTTTGGTGTTGCTGTAGGCGTCACTTACTGGCGGTTAAGTGTGTGGCTAACACTTGACATGAAGCAGCACACTAGTCCCTGAAAAAATTTAGAAAGTGCTCCTGACAAGCCACCGAGATGGAGATTGGAGTTGCTAGCAGCGTCAACTACTGGCCTGTTCAGTGTTCTAACACTTGACATGTGAAGCAGCACACTAGTCCCTGAAAAATTAGAAAGTGCGCACAGCACACCGAGATGGAGTTTGGTGTTGAAAAACTTTGTGTTTCCAGCATAAAAGCAGTGCTACCGCCATGGTAGCGCGCGTTAACGCTGCCCATACCAACCGATGGAGGCCCCGCTCCTAACGCGACATCAACATCGGCATCTGATGAAAATCTCGTGGTATTTCATAACGCGAGAAAAGACCTTGCAGAAAGCATCTTTTCTTGCATTAGGTAATACCGCAAGATTTGCATCAGATGCCAGCGCTGATGTTGCATTAGGGGGGGGGCCTCCATAGGTTAGTATGGGCAGCGTTAACGCGGCGCTACCATGCCAGTAGCACTGTGTTTTATTTATGCCACAAAACACTAAGTTTTTAGCGCAACCCCCTGGGCTGTGTGGCAAATCCTAATGTGACCCTAGCCTTAGCGCAGAGTTAATGTTCTGTAAGACATGGGTCAGACTTGCATCTGCCCCTAGCCTGCAGGATCCGGCAGAAACTTAGTATCTGGCCGAAGCAACGCATAGCGTCACCAGCAGGCAACGCTATGTGCCGCCAGGCTATGGATCCCTATGGCAACCAGATGCTCACTGTAGCCTCCAGCTCCACAGAGAGTCCCCGGATCTGCGCTTTTGCAGAGCGCAGAGGAAATGCTGTTTGCAGCATTTTCCTGTGCGCTCTGCAAAAGCACATATCCTGGAGATATCTGTGGAGCCGATGGCTGCGGTAAGCATCCGGTTGCCATAGAGATACATAGCCTGCTCCGTGCAGAAACTACGTTTCTGACGGATTGGCCAGGCTCAGGGGCAGATGCAAGTCTGACCCTAGCTTAATGCTGCACTAACGCTGGCAATTAATTCCCATGGGTGCTGGACTTACAGCGCAGGCTGCCGCTTGACACAGAACTCCAGAAGTTTCAAATCTCAGCGCTATTTGAGATCACACAGGAAAACGCTGCAACTGCGTTTTCCTGTGTGTTTCGAGATTTGAAACTCCTGGAGTTCTGTGTCAAGCGGCAGCCTGCGCTGTAAGTCCAGCACCCATGGGAATCAATTGCCAGCATTAGTGTAGCGTTAACAGATCATTAACGCTGCGCCAAGGCTGCGTTCAGCCTGCAGAATTCTAAGTTTTTTCACGGATCCATCAGCAAATAGGCTGACGCTAATGTGACCCTAGCCTAACAGATCCGTTTTCAATCTTAAAAAAAGAGGATCCAATTGCAATCAGTTTTTTTTAGCTAGAGAAAAAAGTTGTGTTTGCACAACTTTGCTGCTGGATCTTCTTCAAACATGATTATTGAACAGGTGAACTTAGCCAGTACTGCACTACTAGAGGTCTTCAAAATTGTTCTTGAGGTGCAAAGTCAGACATAAAATTAATATTATTATGCCATCCTGAAAAAAGTCTTGTTTTGAAATCAGGGGAGTAACAGATTGCTTTAACAAACAAAAATGTGGCATAAAAAAATCTCAAAAGCATATCTGTCCATACCAAAAATATAGTATGAAAGAGACGATCTAAAAAAGAAAGAACTCTGAACGTTCTTCTCACATAGACAAAACCATTGACACAGACTCTGGGTATCTCTCCTTACTATTGGCTGAATGCCCAGCAGGCTGAATGACCTAAGTAACTGCTCCGGAAATAGGCGGACTACAGCTGCAAATGAAAAATAGTTCACTTTAGGACATGTAAATCAGATACCTGTTGCTCACTGAAATCTCATGCAGAAAGCCTTTTGTTCCATAGAGACGTTTTCCATAATTTGAATTTGTGCAAATGGAAAATCTCTGCTTGTCCTTTCATTTGTCTTGCAGGTTGTTGCATTTATTTCTCTTTCTTCATCTTGATGTCGATTACCACTTTCTGCTTGGAGACTCATGAGGCTTTTATTGTGGACAGAAATGTAACAGAACTGGTAATTGTGGGAAACGTGACACAGACCTCAGTGGTAAAAGAGGTGGAAACCGAACCAATTCTGACCTACATAGAAGGAGTTTGTGTTTTCTGGTTCACGCTGGAATTCATTGTCCGAATTACTTGCTGCCCAGATAAGTTGGTCTTTGTGAAGAATCTCCTGAACATTATAGACTTTGTGGCAATCTTGCCGTTTTATCTAGAGGTGGGCCTCAGTGGCTTATCGTCCAAAGCAGCACGAGGAGTTCTGAGCTTCCTACGTGTAGTTCGCTTTGTCCGGATTTTACGTATATTCAAACTTACAAGACATTTTGTTGGGCTGCGAGTTTTAGGGCACACCCTTCGTGCCAGTACAAATGAGTTTCTGCTTCTAATCATCTTTTTAGCTCTAGGGGTTCTAATTTTTGCCACCATGATCTATTACGCAGAACGAATAGGTGCAAGTGCATCAGATCCAACTGGAAGCAACCACACGCACTTCAAGAACATTCCCATAGGATTCTGGTGGGCAGTGGTCACGATGACCACACTTGGGTATGGGGACATGTATCCACAGACTTGGTCTGGCATGCTAGTGGGGGCTTTGTGTGCCCTAGCTGGTGTGCTTACCATTGCAATGCCTGTTCCAGTCATTGTGAATAATTTTGGAATGTATTATTCTCTTGCTATGGCCAAACAAAAGCTTCCAAAGAAGAAAAAGAAACATGTTCCTAAACCTATGCAGCTGGACTCTCCAGTTACTGCTAAATCTGAAGACACATCACATCGTAACAGCACTCAAAGTGAATCCTGCCCATTGGCTGGAGAGGATGTCACGGAAAAGAGGACAGGTAAGATGCACAACAGACATGTGCAGTGATACAATGAATAGTTAGTGGGAAGAACATTGATAACACGTGATTTTGATTGTTTCTCTTTGACTGTACGATTTTTTTTCACCATGGTCTATATACCATCTCAGGAATACAATGAATGGATGAATTAGTGCTACATGTGCAGATATATTAAAAGATGTTTAGCCACTTACTGTACCATTAAAGGAGTTTTATGAGAAAATAGGTTTACCCTTAAGGCCCCCATACACATTATATAAAAGTAATCCAAATCCGGCAATTTGAGTGGGATCGGCCAACCATCTAATATATGAAAGTCTTCCAACTCTACACTAATAGATGATGTTGTGGGAGAGAAGGATCTAGCCTACTGAATATCAATTGCCAATTTTTTTGTTTGGCACAAAGATAAGCCACTGCCAGAGGGGTCCAGTCGCAACTCTCGACCACAGTGGCGTAACTTAACCCTCACGGGCCCCTATGCGGAAACAACAGGCCTCCATTTATTGAAAACTTTAATAGCATTAGTTTTTTTTTTATAGACCAAGGGATTTTTGGGACCCCCTACCCCCGGGCCCGGGTGCAATTGCAACCCTTTGAACCTATTGTATTTTATGCCTTGCTCTTGGATGTCAAAGAGAATCATTTAAAATAAAACGATCGTTTGTCGAAAGCACCCAAATGTGTGTTTTCGGGTGGGCCATGATCAAAAAATTTAGGGGGATCCCAGACCCTCTAACAGCTGAATGAAGGTCAATGAGTTTGCTGGGTTTTTTCATTGTTTACTAGGCAGAGCTCTGTATTTTTTTAGGTCCATGCCCACTATTATGTTTGCCATGATTTGGACCGTATTTTAGTGCTGGTCCACTCACTGGTGTTATTGCTACGTCCGCATCGCTGAGTTGTGCGGTACCTGACAGAATGGATGGGATTTTATAGAAATCCTGTGTATCTGGCCTGTTTTCCCCGCATTGTAAACTGACATCGAGGGGCTCCCGACCTCAGATGTCAATTTTTCATGCAGGGATGGTTGCGATCTCAAGGTGAATGCGTGAAAAGGGCTGTGCCCAAAACTGCTATGGGAAAAATCATGGTTACCCTAAAGATCACCACTTCCCCAGATGGCGGGACACCCCCCCTGGCCCCAGTGTCTATGCATTGGGGGCCCTTCCCCTTTAAGTCTGTACTTAGTTTTAAAACTCAAACCCATTTACTTGAATCCGGGATTGCAATAGCAAAAAGGAACTAATGGATGCGCTCTCTCCCCAAAATAATTCCAAAATACAAAGGTTGTGTGAATAGGGTTTAAATAAAATGGCCAATTAAGGACCATCTAAGGCCGCTTCACAGGGGTTTTGACTGTCAGGTTCTGCCCCGGTTTTGTGTAGGATCCATCGGACAGAACCTGACCACAGGATGACAGACAGTGTGGGCAAATAGCCCCCCAAACCTGTTTTTTGCGGGTTGTTTTTTTTGCTGCTGTCCCAAAATGTGAGTCTGCTGTGTGTGCAGTCTGCTGTCCATGGTGCTAAATTTCAGCTGTATGTGTTAGCTGCCTCCATGATGCTGAACATTCAGCCGAGTCTTGAAATGCCCTGTCCTGGTGCTGAAAGAAAACGCGGGAGTTTTCAGAGCCTGCGCTGTATTTACATCGGATCCAGGGAAAAGATCCAATTTTTTTCCGGGGGGCCCAAACCCCATTTATGAGCGCCAGATCGGGGCCCGATCCGGGAGGATCCGATTTTGTCCGTTTTTTCACCCGGGGCCAAAAAATGCAACGACTCCCATTTTTGCCTGGTGAAAAAAAAGATAAAATCGTTTTTAGGGGCAAAAGCCCCAAAACCGGATGGCTAAATAGGACTAATCCGGGATCATAGGGGTACATGGGGGCAAAACCGGGTCAGGTTCTGTCCGGTTTAAACCAGACAGAACATGACAGTTGAAACCGTGGGTGAAGCCAGCCTTAGTTAACATATAAAGTTATTAATTGTTTGAGTGGCATTGATTACCCAAAAAACCAAATTCTTCTGAAGTTTTTCAATTTTTTTTTCAAGGTATCCATCACTGGTGGTTTTTGCCCTCACTGGGGGGTGTGTGCAATCGCTAGGGGCATGTGCCAGCATGGGGGACATGTACCCCACAAGGGGGTATATTCAATATAAAGGGGGCCATATCCATTTTAAGGGGGGCCCTATGTGGGTGGGGGGCTATATCCCCGGATGAGGGACCATGACCCGGATGGGGGGGCTATGATTTGCAAAATGGACACTGGCATTATAAACAAACCCCATTTAACATAAAAAATTGTTTTTTTTTTTCTTTTTCCTTTACCAAATTTGGGGGGGGGTCTTTAACCAGTCATTTTTTGAAATTTAAAAAATTTTTATATTTCAAAGTTTTTTTTGTTTACCCCAAATTTCATCCCAAAAAAAAGCTTTCCACCTATAGGGGTTTAGCAAGCTGGGCAAACTCATAAACACGTGAGGCAAATGGTGCAGACAACCCATTATGTAATGGGAAAATGCTCAAAAGAGATCGGCAGAGCCCACAGAAGTGTAATTCAAGGTGAAGGGGTTTCCCATAAGGTTTGAAAGTGGGAAAAAAAAACACCAATGAAACAATCTATTAAACCACAAAGCGTTTTGGCTGGGGGAGCCTTTCAGGTTTAGCTACCCCAGCCCGTTTGGTTTTTAAAATTTTTTTTATTTTCCTTAGTGATTTTTCACTTTTACCTTGTGGGGGCACTTATCACCTGGATTCCATTCTGATAAAATTATTTTTACTGTCACACTACAAAAGAACCCTAGAACATTTGATCATTGTGTCCCCAATATGTGTTTTAAATTTTATTCCCAAAATATGAAAAAATGAATTAGGTCTGCTTTTACTGGGGTAGAGGGTCATAATAAATCCACTTGAAAGACTTTCACCAAAAATTGGGAAAGAACTTTGGGGGGGTTTCTTTCCATTACAAAATAAGGAAAGTGGCACAACATCTTGTCAAGCCTTACCAGTCTTTTTGATTCCAATCAGAGCTGGGCTGATGTCTGGCATGGGGTTTTAAATTTAAAAAAACAAATTTAAAATGAACTTTTCAGTGTACAAAGGGGATTGTCCAAATGTTGCAAGCTATAGGACTGAAAGGGGTGTTTTTTTAAAATTTTGGTTCTTTGTTTTCCCCAGGACACATAAATTTGTCTTGGGAGTTCAGAGGTGTAATTTTTAGTTGGTTCAAAAGGGTTAAAAGCCACACGCCCGAGCCCTGGAACTTAAAACAAACCTGTCGGCCCCCCCCAAAAAGGCATCTAAAGATAAAATGGACACCCCTTTTGGGGCACTAAGGGGTGCATTCTGGAAAGGGGGCTATAATTTTTTATGCTCCCTTGATTCCTGAAAATCTGTGCCAAACCTGACCCAAGACAGGGGGTGGGCTTTTCAAAAACCCTCCCATCTCCCGCCTCTCTGGTGTAAGTCAAACCCCCCTCTGCCTCCGGTTTTGCCGGCTCCTCTTCCTTTTCTTTTAGGGGAAACCAGCACCCGCGTAGGCCTTTCCCGCCCCGGGCATTCGCCCGTGGGCCTGGGCCCCTTTAGCTTCCTGCATCCCCTGTAAATTTTTGCGCCCCGCGTGGTGTGCGGGAAAACCCCAACAGCAGGGCAAAAAGGTTTTCATCCCTCCATCTATCCAAAGTATTTCCCCCAAAGCCATTTTCTCTTTTCTAGGGCCTTTTAACTATGGTTAATTTTTCCCGGCATAAAAATTCCTTTCCCTAAAGGTTTCATGAACCCGAATTTTTAATAAAAGTATTTTGTTTTTTAATAGAAAAAATGGGGTTTTTTTGAATCCCTTTTTTGTCAAATATGGTGGAAATCTTGAATACTTTTTAAAAAAAGCTGTGTGACTAAAATGTTATTTTAATTAGTCAGAGTGGTCAGTGTTTTTCCCCAGCTCTTTTAGGCCTAACCAAAAAAAAATCATAATACAACACCAATATGTATGTACTGTGGGCCAAGGGGCAGCGGCCATGCCCATTCCATGTCCAAAGCCACGCATCCCGTTTATACAAAAGTTTGAATTTGGGGGGGAATGAAGATTTTAAACTTGGGTCCCAAGGGTCCGGCGCCCCGACACAACTCCTGATCTTTTTGCCCAAAAGCATGTGGGTGATTTTTTTTGTCTTCGAGGGGAGGGGGGAAGTGTTTAAATGGTTTAAGAGCAGATATCAAATTTTAAAATTTATAAGCGAT